>OZ010788.1:395977815-397222815 GCA_963932465.1 Maratus speciosus | reverse complement strand
AACTACTTCATATAGCATACTCTTAATATAACAACCGTCTTACAATATTAAAATTTTTGCTCATGTAAAAGTATATAAAATAAGAATTGACTCTCATTTCTTCTGATGCTCTTCATAAAAGCAAAAATACATGAAAAGTACTTATGTGAAAATTTAAGATGATAATTTTTCTGACGACAACTGGGTACTTCTAACATAAAAGGCTAATCACTTAATAAACTGATCAGCCTATATCTTCTAGGAAACGATGTCGGACCGACAAATTACAGCAATACTTGAAAGCCGTTCAACAAAAACCGAAGTCTTAATCGCTATTTTCCAACCACTGGAAGTTTTAAATTTGTGTTGTTTATAAATTATCTCGCAGAGTATCTATTTTATAAAAAATGTCCTTGATTACGCGGACATTATATTTATAATGACAACGATTTGACTGATAAAATTTGCTGTTATTACAATTTTTAAACTTCTGAATATCTGAATATCGCATATTTTCAGTTGTCATACCGTCGATGCGAACAAATACATACTTTAAAACGCAATTTGTTTAAATCTGCTTCTCCATTTTCTGAACTATAATGGTTTTTTATTACTTTTGAAGCATCAATTGTTAATACATCTATATCGCATGCAACCAATTACGGAAGATTAACCCGTTTACACCTAAAACAATATAAATAATTCAGCTAATCCTGCTAATGTTTCATAATGTAATTAAAACTTTACACAAAATTAAATTAATTAAATTATTAAATGTTTACCAGACTACGAATGAACTACTACTGATTAAACTACGCGCTTATACTCTGAAATAATCGGTTTAAAAGAGCATAATGCGGGAAAAATAAGATAATTTCTTTTTCTGTTAAATGCTTGCTTTTATCCAATACAAAAATCTGTTGTAATAAATTTCAAAACTTTATTTGAATACATAAGTGATATTTTTAATATAAAAATGCAGTTTGCGATGGCAGTACACTGACTGAAAAAAATATTGAAGTTAAAAAAATGCAATTCAATTAAAAATGGTTTTTGCTTATGATCTGTTTACCCGGCAGTATCTTCTGTAACCTGGTACGTCCTCGGATTCCTTTGTTTACGTATATCAAAGCTACGTAAATTTTACGTAAATTTAATCTATTGGCCAAATTATGTGTTAAGCATGAGCAAAGCTGGTAAAAATGTAACTTAAAGCATGCGATATTTACACCCTTTTAGATAGATTTCGTATGAAATACTACCTATTGGGATCGTTCCCATGTTGGAATTTCTAAAAAACTTTTGCAGATCTACACCGATCATGACCCCTAGAGCCCAAAACCACCCTCAGTAAAAAACTTTATCTATCTATCTATCTATCTATCTATCTATGTATCTATCTATATATATCACTTTCTTCTGGACACGAAAACTTTCACAATTCTGCACCAATCTCTTCCTAACTGATACATAAAATCAAAGGGCATAAAATCTCGGTCAAGTTCGTTAATGGGCAAAATCGAACCAAGGACAAAAGGGGAAAATCGAACAAAGGGGGATGGAAATAGGGAGGGGTTTTGTGAAAACCGAAAAAACCCATAACTTCTTTAATTTTGCACATATAGAATCAGTTTAAAGTTTTTATTACTTCTAAAAATAGTGCCAAAATTTTATGTATCATAGATTTTGATAAAGTTAAAATGGGCTTAAGGGGCGATAAAATAGCGTTTTGGGAGAAAAAAATTCATAACTTCGTCAATTCTCAAGATATCAAATCCAATTAATTTTATCATGAATCTCCTTAACATTATCTACAACTTTTATATTGACAAGTTTTTGATAGGACCAATTCGTACCTAAAAAAATTAAAAACGAAAACAAAAAGGGCGTTTGAAGAAGAAAAAAATCCTTAACTCCGTCAATTCAAAAGATATAAAATCCCCATGAATTTATCATATATCTTCTTAATATTGTCTACAACATCTATATAGACAAGTTTTGGATAGGACCAATTCTTACAGCAAAAACAAATTAAAAATACATAGCGGTTGAAGAAAAAAAATCATCTTAGTAAGGGTGTATTCAAATCCAAACTGCTTATTTTCTGACTCATTTTACAATTCATTTTTGCTCGCAAAGGCTTCCAATTGGTGCCTTTTCTTACTCAGATACTATATAATGTACCGTAATGGTAAATTTTTTGATAGAGGTAGAATATATTTTAAAACATGCTGTCAAAGTGGGCCTTTTGAACCGAATTTCCCGAAGCGATTGTGTTAGAAACAAAAAATATTGCCTTACTGAGAAAATAATTGTTTATAGAGGGTGCAATATGTTATCTATCACCGACCTTTAATTTCTCAACCATTGGTCGTAGACATATGGTTCCAGTTACAAAAACATTTCAAATGAGGTAAATATTCATGTTGTGGCATTATTTAAAGTAAAAAATCCATTTTATAAAAAATACGAAAACTAACTTTTTATACGGTCCCCCGGTCCCTATAGTTATACTTAGTAAAAGTTTACACATATCATAACAGATATAACACAAAACGTTTGACATTTGTACTACAAAAATTGACACAGTTATTAAATTTCAAAGTTTGAGATTTTTGCACATGATTTTGTCTTTCATTGAGGGATCAGTTAAAAGATTAATTAAAATAATTCGAGATCAAAATTAAGGTGCAATGTCCTTTTTACGGCGAAACCACCTTTAGCCGGTATTGTCAAATCGGTGAATCGCCAAATATTGTTATTTCTTCTAAACATTTGAGCTAACTTTTATGGGTCGAACAACATCCAAACGTACCGACGATACCGGCTAAAGGTGGTTTCGCAGTAAAAAGGACATTGCACCCTGATTTTGATCTCGAATTACTTTAATTCATCTTTTAACTGATCCCTCAATGAAAGAAAAAATCAAGTGCAAAAATCTCAAACTTTGAAAGTAAATAACTGAGTCAATTTTTGTAGTACAGATGTCAAACGTTTTGTGTTATATCTGTTATGAGATGTGTAAAATTTTACTAAATATAATTATGGGGACTGGGGGACCGTATAAAAAGTGAGTTTTAAATAAGGCCACAACATGAATATTTATCTCATTTGAAACGTTTTTGTAATTGGAAATATATGTCTACGACCAACCGTTGAGAAATTAAAGGTCGGCGAGAAATAACATATTGCACCCTGTATATCAAGTTTTAATTAATTGAACGAAAATTAAAAACACAGGTCACTTATAAATCTCTTCAAAAATCACGTCAACAAGTTTCATGTTTACTTATTAAAAATGAATTTGGAGTTATGCCAGAAAATTTCGAGTTGTTGAGAATGGAAAAGTATTTTTTTGAATACCGCCCTAACATGATTCTGATAAAAACAGTTATTATAAAAAAATGAAATAAAAACTCGTCAAAAGCGTCCAGATAAAATTGTTAAAGTGGGTTTATCTCTAATCATGATTTGGTTTTTGTTTGTGAAATTAGTATACTTAACTTCGAAATCTACCTCCGCCTGTAGGCCGGGCCGGCAGGGATTTTTTTTTAATTATACATTGCTAACAAAATATTAGGGGGTGGAAACCGTGAGAAATTCGGCAGCAAAATTTATTTATGAATGAACTGTTAGATTGGATTTATAATAAGCTATGAGAAGAAGTAATTTCAAAGATTTTATCTAAACCATTTGATTACAGCTGATATCTGAGAAATTACTAATATAAGGTTTTTTTTTTTTTTTTTTTTTTTTTTTTTTTTTTTTTTTTTCATTCAATGAAAACGGAACACAACGCCATTTTTTGATTAGACTCGAATACATTATTAAGCATTAAAAAGTTTTTTTTCTTTAAAAACCATTAAGACTTACGCTTTAGAGATAGAAATGAATGAAGATCGAGCACTTGGATAAATTTAGGAATCATTTCATACATACTGATATGACCATAATAGGGCACCAGAAGGCGATACGTAACGGTATATTACAATATTAACCCCTTGGGGACGAGAGACACATATACGTGCCGGAAATAGGCCTAAGGATCCTCGTTTATCCTCACCAGTAAAATTTTACTGTAAAATTTGCCTTATTTAATCCGAGCATTTTCCCGATTTGAATAGGCACAAACTTCTGTTTTTTAAAACCGGTAGCAAAGCAATAAACATTTCGTAAAAGGCTCCCGTCGCGAAGGGGTTAAGATATATTTAAGCACTAAAATAGAATTTAGAAATCTATATTAATATCCAAGGAAAGAAAAATAATTGATAGACATTACATGTATAAATATATTAAAAAGAAAAAATGTGCAGAATGGCATTATATACATAAATATATATATGAAAGTTTTTCTTAGACATTTTATTTTACATGAAATTCCTTTAATATATGTTAAACAATATGTAAATAAGATACTTTTAAGAATTTTCATTGCGACGCGGACGTCCTGACCGCAATTACAGTAAAATAAAAACTTACAAAGTTAAAATTAGTTATTTATAATTTAAATAGTATGATCGCTATGTTTTTTTTTTATGAAGAAAAAGAAAATTATGCGTATAACCTTCTAAATAAATATTTGCAGTTTCAAATCAATTAGTAGTCTTAATCTTCAAAGCATTAAAAATGCGTAAAAGACACAGGTAATTTTTATTACAATATTCCACAATATAAACTATAACTGCAGTTTTGCATCAGAAAAATAAATATAATACATTTAACACCTAAAGTATTGCTTAATATTTTTGAAATCTTCAACAAAGTACCTAAAAATTTAGGACAAAAATTGAATAATTATAGGTTTCTAAGCAATATATGCAATTAGTAAATGGCTTGGCGAAAAAAAATGTTGTTATAGAAACACATTTTCTAAAAAATGTTCATATTGAATTTAGCATCTTAATGTTTGCTATACACCAAACACATTAACAGGAATAGGATCCTCATTTTTTATATTTTTACTACCTTATAACTTTTTATAAAAATATTTGAAATAATTAATATACATTAATTGTTGATTATCAATGATTTTTTGGGTAGGATATATTTGAATGTGGAATACAAACCCCAGCATTATAATCAGGACAAAATTATAGATTTTATTTTGGAAATATTTTGGAATCGTCCTAAAACTCGTTTTCTTCTGAATCACTGCCGAGATCACTAATATTTCAAGTACCATTAGAAATGCTTGATCAGAATTCATAATTTACATGAATATATAAAGTACAAGAAAAACTTCATATGGAAATGCCAGTTAAAATTTTCTGTTTTCAGAAGTTTTTCCCAGTAGTGTAAAGCTTTTAAATCTTCAGCCCGGCAATATTACGGATATGAGAAATAGAGAACGATACCTCAGCCCGTCATATTCTCGGGAGCGATATTCAAGGAGTTAAAAGAAAATGTTTTAGCATATTTCTGTAAATATGTGCTACATCGCTTAAAAATTTTTCTAAGCTATGTTAATACTTTTGAATGATTCTTCAGGATAGTTTCTAACAAGAACGAAAGCAGACATGTATAACTTATTAATCGCTTACTATCGATATATCTGGTATTTCGGAAGACTTTTAAGAAAAATTTATGGGGAGATTTAGAAATGATTTATTTGATTTTTTATATATTAATTTCGATTCAGCGAAGTTTAAATTTTATTGTAAATAGAATCTCTTCTCTAAATAATCAACTTATTTATGAAATCTCATTAATTTCAATTGAGTTTTTATATTACAACTTTTTAATATTGTTCATCATTTTTTTTTCTATTATGGGTAAACTTAAAAAAAAAAATCCAAGAAAGAAATTAAAAAAAAAATATCTATACATTAAAAACGCTTTTCTTTCGGCAGTCCGTTAGAAGAAACTACTGCATTAAATTACACCAATCTTTTTTTTTAAATGAAAGATATTTGGCCACAGATTTGTTATCATCCATTATTTTATTCTAATATTTTATTAATTAGACGTAATGTTAAATTAAAATTCTAGAGTTGCGCATGCGCATTATATAACTAAAAGTCAGCCTTTGAAGTGACGTGCTGCGCATACGCAAAGATGCTCGCTCAGCTGAACTATCACATCACAGGTCAAAGTTGTTTTAAGTTCGTCTGCTATTCGACCTTACTATAAGCAAGCTTTTCTTTCTTTCACAAAGTTTATATTATTTGGCTCTTTCAGCATTATTAATTAAAAAATTTATTAAGAGCTAGATACATTTTATTTCGGAGGTGTCATATTGTTTTTGTCGTATTACACTCAGAATATAAACACAGTGATTTGAGACTAAAAGTTATAGATGGTGATCCGTCTTATGAACTGATAATAGAGACACGAAGGAAACTAGCATATTAAGTTGTAGCTACTTCTTTGAAAAAATAAGGTTTCATAAATATTAAAACGCAAAACTATTTCTGTAAGATCAGAACTGAAATCCGAGACATGTATTCGAAACATTCGTATGCGTCAATTGTTTTTCGAACCTCTTCAATTTAGAAGGAAGTAAAACGAGTTCCCACTACTGTAGCGGGCTAACGCAGCACTTTAAAGGTCTGTAGTTTTGTAGAGTACGCAGGTTCGAACCCAAGCATGACAAAATGTGTAATGTTTTTGTCGATAATTAATTTCAATAATGACATATTTTGTTAGGAATAGAAGTTATAGGATTTTTATTTTATTATTATTATTATTTGAATATTTTATAATTAAATAAAATTTGACACTCAATAATACTTTGAAAAAAATAACGATTTTTTATTTAAAATATTTAAGCTAAAATATTTTGCATGTAATTATCAATTAAATAAATTGGGCTGATCTAAAATTTTGTTTATATTTTCTGACCATTATCAAGAATGTATATGGGGCATTCTCACAATCTTTTGACTTTCATATCCTTGAATAAAAAAATTTTTTTTAATGCACTTTTTGTGTTTTTTTTTTAATTTCATATACTGGGGAATATCCCATTGCATGATTGCATAACAATATTAACGAGATAAATAAATTTTTGACGATGTTAGGGGTTCAAATACCAGGAAAATTCCTATACTGTCCCGTGTTAAGTTTGGAGCTGTCTGTATAAAAATGTTTCATTAAAATTAATTGAATGTAATTTTTGTCGAAACTGAAACAAATGTTTTATATAAATATGAAGCAAAAAATTAACCGGCACACATTTTTGCGGTTGATATTATTTTTTGAACCCTGTACCTGGGTTTTTCATCCTTAGCGTCCCTCTTGCTAAACTTATACAGAAAATCACTTCCGATGCAGCCACAGAGATTTTTTTTCAAGGGTTTTTTTTTTTTTTCATGCAAAAGAACGCTATAGAAAGAATTTCTAAAATTCTTTGACAAGAAATTTACTGCAGAATTTAAATCAGCATTTAAATATCAATTTCAAGATCGTGGCTCTATTGGTAATCTTACCGTCCCTAAGGTTTATTCCTGCACTTTTCAGGTAAATAAAAAAAAATAATAATAATTTAATCCAATGGTAACAACTGTTTCTAAAAATCAATGAACATTGTGGCTATCACTTAATCTTAACATGATTTGCCTAAACATAGCTGGTAATTTTCCTTACCGTTCCATCCTTACCGTCCCTTTTTTCTTATACCGTCCCCTTTTTTACCCTACCTTCCCTTCTTTAAATCATCTTTAAGACAATGTTATACAAAAATTCTGTATTAAAAGTACTACATTTTTAGTATTTCTTATTTGAATGTCCTGTGGGTACTATGCAAATTCATTATAAGTAAAAATTTAGAAGAAGATAAAAAGTTATAGGGGTAAAATGGTAAGGAAAATTAAACTCGCAAGTTTAACTTAAACCTCAGTTAAATAAAATATTTTTCGTTGCTGACCATTTTTTCTTTATTTTGAATCATTAAGGCCTTCGTCTATCAGATTAAAATGTTATTTAAGCAAGTTTAATTTCACCAGATTTTTTTTCCCGAAAGTCAAAAGATTCTGAGAATGCCCCATATGTGTGTGTGTGTCAGAAAGAAAAGTTTGTCATTCATTTGGGTAAAAAATAAAATGGAATGAAAGAAAAATATTCGTATAATAGCTATAAAAGAAATTACCTTGATATAAAGGTTTAATATTTAAAAAATTTAAAATAAAATTCAGGTAATAAAAAATGTATATTATACATCGTTAGCTGCATCAAGTTTCAAATTTAGGTTTTTAGAGAATGCGACAAATGAAAATAAATTTCATGGAAGCTTTTAATGGCCGTGTAGTTTAAATAAATAAATGAAAATAGATATTGTTATTTAAAAGAATGAGGTCGTAGTAAGTAAAAATAAAATCCCTATAACATGTGTTTAGGTAAATTTTTGATAAAAAACAAGCATAATTAGTTGTAAATTATAAAATTAAAATTATTTCACTTCATTGAACAGGTTAGACTGGCAGCACCAACTATCGTCTCAAAGAAATAAGAATCACTTATGCAATATAGAAATTCGTCACGTAATTCGTCATTCAATAATTAATTTAAAAGCAACTAATTAAAAATTCAAGAATTTCTTAATGAAACATTCAAATTATTTACCGTCAAATCTTGACGGGCACTAACTAGTATTGATTTATTTCTATGATAATTATTGCTTTTATTCCATTTACATATCTAGTAAGAGAGTAAAATTCTATTTTATTTTGTATGGATATGATGCATTTTTTGAAAGGAAGCAATCTAAATTTTCATTGTTGTTCAATTTAAATTTCCTTACGATAAGCTAAAATATTTTCACAGAAATAACATATTTTGTTTACGCTGCATTTTTCACAATTTTGATTTTTACTCTTTCATCATTTTATGTTACAGAATCATTTTATGCAAAATTTCTATTACAACACTGTTTTTTTTTTTTTTTTTTTTTTTTTTTTTTTTTTTTTTTTTTTTTACTTTTTGAAGTTATTCATAATGCTTATGTAACATTTACAATTTATGTCTTGTATAAACAGAAACACACTGCAGTTTTCTGAGTATGGAAATTGATAACAAGTCTCCAGATACAGGATTTTTCATATTACATACATTTATTGAAATGTAATAACATTTGTCACAATAGATATCTCATTTGGAGGAATATTTTCATAAGGAATCTAAATAAAACAAAGTTATTTAAAAACTATTCTGGTAAGAAATATTTCTAGATCAATTTGTAGAAATATGCATTGTATCCTTTATGTTATTTAAATTTGTGTTTCGATTTCTGTTCATGAAGTTAGATAAATATTTATAATTTTTTTCCAGTCTGTTGAAGTTCTTGGTATGCAGAATAAAATGAACTTTCGAATAAATATTTTCACATGTTTCTGGTAAAGTGCATAAATTAACAAGTATACTATTTACATACGAAGCATTGGAATAATAGAAAATGTACAGACAACAGTAGACAGTTTCATACTGTTGAAAAATATTTTGAAATGTTTTTAGTCTGTCATATCTACGAAGTTTGTGTTGCCATTTGTCAATAAGTTGTCTCTTATTTAAACAAAAATAAAAGAAAAGAAAAATTTGAGAGAAAATAGAAAAACTGTTAAATAATTAGTTTTATTCGTTTAATATTGAACTTATTGTTATATTCCATTCGTGTATTAAAGATCGTAATCACAGACATAGAATAAAAATCTGGTCAACAGCTCATGAAATTACCGAAATTAATATTCTATAATAAGGCTTACATTGTGTCATTATTAGAAGATTTACATTATTATTTTTTTAGTTTGGGCCTTATCTAATTATTTATTGTATAAAAGGCAAAAACTATTCTTTGATGCTAGTAGATAAACAAATTCAAAATTATTTTAAATAATACTAGAAGCCCACCTATAATTCTTGAAATCTCGAATTATTCATAAATAATTGTAACAGCGAAAAATTTAACGTTAAAAATTTTTTAACTCATTAATTCCGTGATAATTTATATTAAGATTAAAAGATTTGATTATCTAAATGCTAATAAATATACATAATAAAATACAATTACAAACAATTGTACAAATATTTTCCGTAAACTGTTATTTACTATGTCGATTAATTAACACGACATTTTTCGTAATTTCAATAACTTTCTGATGCATATAAATATAATGGATTATCTGTGACCACTTCATATATACTATCTCCTAGTGAATATATTAAAAATTTAAATTATCCTTTGTCATTAATCTCTATCATTTTTATAACAATAGAGGGCATTGCCTTCTATGAGCTACGCTTGCTAGCACCCGGTCAGACACCGCAAAGTGTAAAAACGCGCTAATTTGATCGGCTTTAAAAAGATTATGGAATATTGAATTATAATTAAAAAAACAAGTCGCGATATCCCTATAAACAGGTTTCTATTAATTTCCGTTTGATAGGGGAATTTTAGACCGAAACAGCTGCTGTTAAGAAATCCTATGGCTGTTTTTGTCTTTAATTAAATAAGATCAGTTAAACATTTGAAAATAAAATATTATAAAATGAATTAAATAAACAGAGTCTTTGTCTTTCGGTATTTTTTAACAACACTACAAGAGAGTTATTTAAATAAGACATTTTAAATATAGCTTTTTAAATGACGTAATTCTCACCAAAGTTTTGTTTCTCTTTTTAATATCCACGTAAAAAGAAAGGGAATATTATTTTATCTTTCTGAAAATTTACAGCAATAGTTAAAATCATTATCTAAAAAAATGAAATAAATGTCTCATTGTAAATACATTTTTAAATTCATTCTCTTTTGCAATATTATTATTTGGTCATTTTAAATATGACGTAATTTATATTATTCAGTGCTTTTAAAGCATATTAAATGTATTATTTTAAAATTTTCTTTCTCTTTGAAACATTCACGTGAAAATACTTTTGTTGGTAAAAAGGAAATTTTTATTTGCGCTGTCTTAGAATTGGCAACAATAGTTTAAAAGATCATCTAGAATCGTGAAATAAATGACTCGTGTAAATATATTTTTTAATATAAACTGTTTGGGAATATTATTAATGGGACGTAATTTCCTCCATTTACGGTCCTTAACGCATATTAATGTATTTATTATTTAAAGTTTTCTTTCTGTTTTAAAATTCATGTGTAAATTTAGTTTTTATGACGTAATTTTCAATATTTTCATGGTTTTAATACATAGTCATTTAATTTTAATGTAAAAAGTTTTTTCTGTTTATAATAGCCACGTCGAAATAAATCAGGAAATATTATTATTTGCGCTGTTTATATAATTGGCAACAATTTAAAATAAAAACGTATTCTAAAATATGTAAAAATATATCTCGAAATGCTGAAAATTTGAGTTTCAAATGAAAATCCCCCCCCCCCCCAAAAAAAAAGGTCAAATTAAAAAGATAAATGCGGTCTGCACACCGGTAGGTTATAATGTATTATATTTAGAAAAAAATATTAAATTCCTATGCATAATTTTTGCTCCTATAAAACATTTAAAATAATTGTTCGATTTAACAACGTCTTTTCAGCGTATAAATTAAATATGTCTCGATAATACTACCCATTTTTATATTTTTGTATGCAGTAGTTTTTCTAATCTTAACAAAGCATGACCACTGGTCATAAAATTTTTTTTACAGGGGCGCGGCGTTGACAGAGTTAGTTTCTTTTTTTTTAGAATAGAGATACATTGTTGTATTTAAACATTGATATTCAAATAATAAAGTGATCTACCGGGAAAATATCTTGATAAGTGGAACGTGATATAAAGTACATGTTTTAGAGCAGCAAAAATGTAGAAAAGTTTTTGTGTTTGACCACTTGTGGTAATTATGAAACATGTCAGACCTTGAAACATACACAAGTGCCAATTATGTAAAATTCCATGGTGGTCAATAATTTCTTATTGTCAAATGTTTTCCTATTAAATACTGAGTAACAAATTGATTGAAGGAATAAAAGATAAAGGAGTTTTTTAAGTAATTATTTTCATGTTATAGATGCATTTATATTGTATATATATATATTCAGTTTCTTTTCTACTTGATCTAAACATTCATTTCAAATCAAAACTAACATCTAGGTGGTTCAGTGTAACTTATTTCTACGAATAGTCAACATTCTTTAAGGCACAAAACAAACATTTAATT
Organism: Maratus speciosus; assembly: GCA_963932465.1. Lineage (NCBI taxonomy): Eukaryota > Metazoa > Arthropoda > Arachnida > Araneae > Salticidae > Maratus > Maratus speciosus. The sequence continues at coordinate 397,210,731 of OZ010788.1, read as the reverse complement.
ATAAAACGGAACATAAAAATATATGAAGTTACATTCGGCACATCACATCTAAAGAATTCTAACATCAACAAAACGATTAATTCGTTTCAGTTCAAAAGTGGACCAGTTCTAATAGAGCATGCGCTGGCTAATTAGCTGTTAGAAAATTAGCCGGAATATCCCGCCCGGCGTTGGACGTTTGTCCAACATCATCAAAAAAGGCAAAGGTACTACTTTGGTGATATTTTGACGTAACATACCTGTAGAGGTCTTGAGATCAATTACACGAACATGTCCATCATCACCTTTATAAGTTTTCACTATTCGAGCTAGTTTCCAATCTACAAACTTGTCATTTCCTTCCTTCAATAACACAAGCTGTCCAACTTTAAGATTTGGCGAGGACTTTTTCCATTTACTGCGGACTTGCAGCTCATTGAAGAATTCTCGGCTCCAGCGGTTCCAGAATTGCATTTTTAATCTTTGAACTAGTGTCCACCTAGATGAAAAAAGTAAAGAGTCTAAAATAGTATTATTTTCAGGAACATTCAAAAGAGGACCTCCAATGAGGAAGTGACCAGGTGATAGTGGTTGTATATCATTAACATCTGCAGACAAGGGGGACAACGGACATGAATTCATAACTGCCTCAATTTGCGTCACAAGTGTTGACAGCTTTTCAAAATTTAAGATAGAGGATTTAGTTATCTTCAAGAGGATTCGCTTCATGGTTTTTATGTTTGATTCCCATAATCCGCCGAAATATGGGGATGCAGGGGGTATGAAATTCCATTGAATTTGTTCTTCAGCACTAAATCGCTGAATTTCTGCCGAAGAAGAGATTTGATGGAACGATTTCAAAAGATTACAAGTACCCTTAAAATTTGTGGCATTATCACTCCAAATGACACAAGGTTTAGATCTTCGAGCAATGAATCTTCTCAAACAGGCTAAAAAGGCTTCTGTGGTCAAGTCCGAATCAAGTTCTAGATGAACGGCTTTGATAGAAAAACAAATGAATATAGCAATATATCATTTTAGGTTTATCTTTGAACGTTTTAAATTAGGTTTTGTTATAATAGGACCTGCTAGATCAAAGCCTGTTTTCTCAAACGGTCTAGATGGTACAATTCTATCACGGGGCAAGTCACCCATCAATTGTTGAAGAGTTTGGTGTTTTGTTCGAAGACAAGTCACACACCTATTTATAATTTTCTTTACTTGACTTTGACCAGATGGTATCCAATAAAATTGTCTCAATAAAGATAGAGTTGTCTGAGTACATGAATGTAGGAATTTTTTATGGTAATAATCAATTAAAAGTTCAGTAAAATAGTGAGAATTTGGTAAAAGTATTTGATGTTTCTGCGATTCTGATACATTAGAAAATTTCAGTCTTCCACCGACTCTTAACAGTCCATCTGCATATAGAAATACACTTAAGTTCAAAATCTTACTGTTATTTTGAGTGGACGTTTTTCCTTTAAACATCGAATTTCAGTTTGGAATGCGGAATTTTGAACAATCTTTATCAGCTTCTTGGTCGCATTCTGTAACTCAGAAGTATCTAAATAATCATATTTTCTAATTCCTGAGTTCAATTACAGTTTTTCCGAAATCTTAAACACCATGCAGCACTTCATATTAACTTCATAAAAGAAGAATATCGATTAATCAAATCAATGTTTAACAGATTTTCATTTACAATAGTTGATTTTACAACAGTGTTTTTCTTTAGTTCTAACTGATCTTTAACTTCAGAAATATCTAATTTATCGAATGTATTATCCAATTTTGGCCAAAGAGATCTGTCTTGCTTTAACCACTGGGGACTTTCCCACCAAAGATGGTTATTTTTCAACTCTGAAACTTTCAAACATCTATTAACTAGATCGGCAGGATTATCTTTTCCAGGACAGTGAAACCAATTTAATGGATTACTAAGACTTTTGATTTCCTTTATCCGGTTTCTGACAAAAAATTTAAATCTTTCTAGCTCACCTCTAATCCAAAAGAAAGTAATAGTAGAGTCGGTCCAAAAGTAGCAAGTTGCAGGAAAAGCTAATTCTTTAGCAATTTTATTACTGAGCCTAGCAGACAAAAGGGCTCCTAAAAGTTCCAGACGAGGTATAGAGACAGTTTTTAAAGGGGCGACTCGACTTTTTGCTGCCACAAAACTAGTAACAATGTTCTTATTCTTTAACACTGCTCTAAGGTACACTACCGTACCATATGCCTTCTTTGAAGCATCTGAAAAACTATGTAACTCAAAATAATCAACTTCATCAAGGCCAGTATCAGCCAAATAATATCTGGGAATGCTAATACAATTTAGTTCTTTTATTTCTTCAAACCATTCATTCCATAAATTATCCAGATGTTTGGGTAGGTTTTCATCCCAATAAAGTCCTAAACACCAAATTTCTTGAACTAAACATTTAATTCTAATAGTATAAGGACTTATAAATCCAATTGGGTCAAAAATTCGACCAACAGTTTGCAATCAATAACGTTTAGTACTAAGTTTATTCGAGAGGAAATTTTCTAGATTTTGAGTCGTAAATGAAAACATGTCACTATTTGGGTCCCAAGCAACCCCTAAAACCTTGGAAGGTTTCAAATTCTGATTAGTGAGATTTAAGTTATCAGAAATTTCATGAATATGTAAACCATATTCTTCCCATTTCTCACGCAGTTCATGCGAGTTGGTTTTCCATTTTCTAAAAATTAAACTAGCTTCTTGAAATATTTCATAGGCTTCCTTACTAACTTTAAATGCGTAATCAAAATTCGGTTGACTTGTAATAAAATCATCAACATACAACAATGAATTTAAAATTTCAAAAATTCAGGAAATGTTTCTACATACCTTTGCAGATGATGCTTGATGGTAGCAGCCAGAAGAAAGGGACTCGATTTCACACCGAAAAGCACTCTCTTTAGTCTGAATATTTTAAATTCCTTACCTGGATCATCAATCCATGGTTCATCGTCCCAAAAAAATCTGGTGAAGTCCCTATCTGGTTCATCAATCTCGATCTGCAAAAAAGCTGCTTTAGTGTCCAAAGTAATTGCTAAGGGAAAGTTTCTGAATTTGATTAAAAGGCTGAACAATTCGGGAATGATATTAAATCCCGTATGTAAACAATCATTTAGTGACAGTTCACCCTTAACATGGGCACTTCCGTCTAAGACAATGCGAACTTTAGTGGTGGACTTATCTTCACGAATCACTGCTCTATGTGGTAAGTAAAATGATTTTACATCATATGTATTGTCAACAGGTTCGATAATATTGTCTGTTAAATAACTATCTAAAATAGCCTTACATTCTGAGAATAACAAAGGGCCATTTCTAAAGGTTGTTCTCAATTTCAAAAATCTTCTGTATGCAAATTCGCGATTGTTATTAAGAGACATTTTCAAATTTGTCTTCCATGGAAATTTTACTTTATACCGGTTATCCTTAAAAACAATATTAGACTGAAAATCAGCCATTATGCCATCGTCCACATTACTAACATTTTGAGTTTCGTATTCAATTCCAAGACTTCCCAATTGCCAAAAATTTCTGATTTGATCCGATATATCCCTTTCTTCAACGATAATTTCCATACTGAACAATTCATTGGCTGACCCCGTATAACCCTGTAAGCACCAGCCAAAAAGGGTTTCGGTAGCTATGAGATTATTCTTTAGTCTTTTGATTCTGCCAGTTACAATATTATAATAATTATCAGTGCCGATTAAAACTGCAATTTGTTTACTAGTACATTCATAACTATCAGCAAGTTGTAAACCTTTTAATTTATTATAAGTTTTCCTAATGTACTTATAAGAAGTGGGTAAGCAAGCAGCGGAAACTTGATCTGTTTCCAGAGCTTCAACTTCAATGTGTAAAGAGGGATGTTCTTTATTTACAAGTTTTACCTTTACCACATTATAAGTTTTCTCAGTTGTCTTTTCAGCTGCAAAAGCATAAACAGATAAAGTTTCTTTTCAAATAACCGGCAATTGTAATTCTTGTGAAATGTCACGAATTATAAATGTTCTCATGCAATCATTATCTAATAAGACAGGAACTGGTTCATTATTATCATTTTTAGGATCTTTTATTATAGCAGAACAATTCTGCAAAAATATGTTGCAATGCGTGTTTTTATTCTGTACATTACTAGTGGAATTGTTACCACAATGGGAAATAGATACTGCACTTTTATCAACGTTTATTTTGGAATTATTTCCAAATTGAAAACAAATAGCCCTATTATGTTTCTTACCGCAAATATCGCCCATTTTAGTATTTTCACAGTCTTTAATTCTGTGTTTGCACTGTAAACATAAAAAGCATCTTCCCTGCTTTTAATGTATTTCTTTCTTCTGATCAATGGTTAAAGACTTACACATTTCACTATTATGATCAACAGTATTACAAAACAAACACGATTTCTTATTTACTGAAGCCATTAATTCAGTAGCCGGAACACTATTTTGTTTATATCCTTTAGTATTAAATTGATATCGCGGCTTACATTTCAATTGTTTATCTGTAAATTTTGGTCTATATTCAAATTTATTATGATTAGAAACTGATTTCTTACCATCTAAGTCATGGATAGTTGAAACCCTTTCTCTACTTCCAACTTCATTTTTAAGAAAATTCATAATTTTATCTATATCCCACATTTCTCTGCCTTTTAGATTTCTATTAAATTCCAAGGTCAAATCTGGGGGTATTAACTTCAGTAAAATTGGGCAAAGTAACCAACTGTATGTATCAGGTTCTACACCTAACGACTCTAAGTTTCAAATTTGCACTAGACATTTATCGTATAAATTTCTTAATCCACCAGTGTCAGAAGAACATTTCAAACCTTTCATATTTAATAAATCGTTTAATTGAGCGTGTACGAGCATGTCATGTCTACCATACCTTTGCTTTAAAAGCGATACGGACGCTGCATAATTATTTTCAGTTAATCCAAAACCATTAATCGTGTTTGCAGCTGCTCCTGCAACTAAACTTTTCAAATACGTAAATTTTTCGATTTCTGTTAGATTTGTGTTTTTATCTATCGCTAACTCAAACTGGTTCCAAAATTCTAAAAATTTGTCTTGTTCCCCCCAAAATCGGTTTATTTGTAGCTTTGGTAATTTTACTCTTTTTAGTTCAGTAGCAGCAAGAGATATTCGCACTGAATCAGTGTTATTACTATGTGTAATATCTACATTAGAAGATAAAATTTTAATTTTAAAGTTTAATTTATTTCTGTAATTTATTATACTCTGGTCATATTCATCAATATTCAATATTTCATTTTCGAAACTTTTCGCATTTATTAGGCTTTAAATGTTGTTATAATTATCCTTAATAGTCTTACATTTAACGTTTAATTTATCGACTAATTCTTCTAAATTTTGTAACGAATATTCATTACTAGCTAAATACTTCTCAATTTCTTCAAATAGTTTATTTAATAGCGTTCGATGTGTATCACGCATCTTTCGTTCTCTATTTTAGATTCATTTTCAAAAAATAAAATATAATACCAAAAATCAGCACTCACTAGCTCCAAATCGAAACAAAACAAAAATATTACGCAGTAAATCTTTTCACATCTAGACTTGTCGGCGCGATGCAACACAAATATTCGTTTTCTTTTCTATTTAATTTAAACATCCATTTCAAATCAAAACTAGCATCTAGGTGGTTCAGTGTAACTTACTTCTACGAATAATCAACATTCTTTAAGGCACAAAACAAACATTTAATTACAAAACGGAACATAAAAATATATGAAGTTACATTCGACACATCGCATCTAAAGAATTCTAACATCAACAAAACGATTAATTCGTTTCAGTTCAAAAGTAGACAGTTCTAATAGAGCATGCGCTGGCTAATTAGCTGTTAGAAAATTAGCCGGAACAATATATTTATATATATAAGAATACATGTATAAATAATAAAAGTGCGATAATAATCATTTCTTGGATCAAAAACAAATGCTTTTAAATATTTATCTTTTTCATATTATATTATGCATTGTTTCTTTCAGAAATAAATGGTTTGAGGAAAAAAAATTATATTTCAAATGATTATAATAGTAGTATTCAGTGAGTTTCAAAGTTAGATATAAATTAGTTTTTTCTTCAGACCATTTAAAAAAAACTATTTTTAATAAAAAGTTACGTTTGAAAGTAATCTCGTGTTTCATATAAGAAGAATAGTGTGATTCCTCCTCCCCCCAAAAACACAAAATATTGGTCATTAGTCGTTACTCCAATTCTAAAACATATAAAATATATCGTTTCTACCAAATAATGTCTTTCATTAATTTCTGAGTTTCTGTTATACATAGATATGCTTGAGGAGTCGTCTAAATACAGCTGTTGTTATTGAAATTGAAACTTTTCAATTATAACTTCGACATCATTCTTGGAATTTCTTGCAATTAGTACTTTCTAATATCAATCAGGAAGTCATAGGTACTACTTTGAGAACTATGCAGATTTAAAGTTTGCAACTCCAAATGTTACATTAGGGATAGTATGTCCTTTAAGGTATTTTGCGCCAGAAAACCTCATACAACCAACCGAATATTAAATACATCTTTTTTTCATTTCAAAACAGATTACATAGCGAGTATTCTTTAAAGCATAAGTCAAAAACTACTTGTCGGATTGAGCTGCCATTTTGGATTCCTATATTTAAAGCTTGTACGACTGGATTTCTGATATAACATTATTACATTTATTCTGTTTTTGAAAATTAACTTCAGTGTAGATAATTTTCGAATATATTTTAAGATAAAAACATGAATAGTACACTATGAATGTTTAACTGAATCCACTTTGTAAAAGCTTCAAATATGCGAATCTAAAATTACAGTTCATTCCAACATGTAGTTTGTGAGTTTTTAAAAACTACTTACATTGCAATACGCTTTGCAACGTTTACAAATGAATTTAATATTAGGAGTTTTAAACTATAAATGTTCATAATTCATGACTTATTTGATCAAAAGTTTTCCCGTTTTGTTTCCGGTGATAAAATGGAATTCAAATATGATGACAAAATTAGGTATCAGAATTAAAAAAAAAAATAATATTTTATTCAATCTCAGTATGTGGTTCAACTCACAAAGTATTTTCACTGCAACATGATTGTAGGAAATAATAATCAAATATATTTGGTGTATATTTTTTATGGTGTATATTACACAAATCTTAGAATCGGAGTATTGAACATCGTTTGGATTTTTCTTTAGCAGTGCTATAAATTTAGCCAAAAAAAATGGAGCTCGCATACATTTTAATCGCCAAATTGTCATAGAATATAACAAAACTAATCTTTAATTTGTGTAAAATATAGTTAAAATAATTTTAACAGTTCTTTATTTATTGGAGTAAAAATAATTTATAAGAAAACATTTGCTTTTTTATAACAGTTTTCCTATCGTTTTCACATGCTTTTTTATATCTTTTTCGTCGAACGATGTATATTTTTAGTAAAGTAGAGTAAATATAACTTATAGAAAAAATAAGCTTTTTTATAACAGTTTTCTTATCGCTTTCACATGCTTTTTTATATCTTTTACGTCGAATGATGTATAATTTTAGTACATTATTGTTGTGTCAGTACTAAAATAATTAGAAAATAAATCGTGATGGCAAATATTATGAGGCAAGATGTTTAACAAATACAATTTGACGATAACGGAGAAGATAAAATAGCTATTTGCATGCAGTTAGGATGAGCGGGTTTACACATCTGATGACATTGACCTGATAATATGATAAAAACTGAGGTACGGCCAGCAAACAATTAAATCCCTCAAGTCCATTCATAATGATTTTTTTTAATCAGTTAAGGTAATCAGTATAAAAAGTTACTTACGATGCTGCATCATATTCGTTGCGCTATACTAATATATTTACGAGCATATTTCAAGTAGATTTATTACATTTCAAGAAATAAACATTATAACATAATATTTTGATAAAATAAAACAAGATAGAAATACGTAACGTTTTGATTGTGTAAACTCGCATAAAATCAATGTTTCTTAAAATAAACAACTGTTTCACACTCTAACAAAATTTAACAAGTAACATGTGTATTAAATGTCGAAAAATATTTTTATGTTTATAAAACTATGTGTACTAGAGAAACTTTTTCAAATCCCTGAAATGAATAATATTTCTTCAGCAGTTTTCAAAACTAAAGCTTTATGTGTTCGCTGTTGTTAATGTGTCACCAAAGCGTGTAATGCACGCTGCCGTTAGTAGAAGGATTATTATCCAAATTAAGCACAGCATATATTTCTCCACATTCAACTTTATTAAAATGTATTTTTTATATTATATTTTGCTATCATTCCGTTTTATATTTTTATTATATATATATTAGAAAGCATAAAATCTTTTATGAGCTTCAAATGAGCAGGGTTTGTATGTACTTTCCTAATCATATACATTAGGTACACTTTTAAATTAATAAAATGTAAAAATTTTAGTAAAAATATAAATTTAAGATCTCAGGCTTTTTTTTTAAATATACATGTCAACGAATATAATGTTTTAATTTAACAACGAGTTAAAATGGAAATAATTATATTTCTAATAACATAAGTGAAAAAAACTAACAAAAAGTAAAGCTGTAATATTATGAATTTTATGTAAGTTTTAATATAAACACATAAATTTAAATATAAAATAATAGCAGTATTTTGTAAAAAAATAAGCACTTACAAAGGGGTCGTCCCAAGTCACTGCTTTTCCCTTTCAATTTTGATGTAATCTCTTCCGGACAAACTTATAAGTATGAGATGGACATTTACAAAATAATAGAACCAGAAGTAGGTCGTATACTTGGGTCACCACGGGTGCTTCTGTAAATTTCATTACTTACTGTGGCAGAAAAAGATTAAATCACCAAGCTTGTCACCTTACTGTTCCAGTACAAAAAAAATATGCGATCTATTACAATCTTGCATAGCGAAAAATGCAACTGCTCTAATAAAGAGTAAAAAGTCGATATTTTCATCAAACCTCTAATTTGATCATATAGTCTGTGACGATGACTTTGTACCTTAGTTTTTCAAACTGAAACTACTGAACAAATTGTTTTGAAAGTTTACGACATCACTAACTAATTGCCTATAGACATCAAATGAAGTTACTGGGTTTTTTGTTCTCCCTGTTGAAACTTTTGTTAATTTATTCATCTTCGAAATTCCCTAAAATATTAATTTCATAAATTCAAGCACAATTTTAAAAGTCTACATCTTTAAAGAGTGCAACTGATTTAATTGCCGTCAATTAGTACCACTAAAAATACCACTTCTTTAGTGACTAGAAATCAATCTTTTTTTTGTGTGTGTGTGCATTTTCGTACAATGCAAAAATATAAGGTTCAAAACACGTATTTTGCATGATATTTGTAAATAAATATGGGTGCAAAATGATATCTGGGTATATTCAAATATCTTTTAAACGGATAGTACTAGAATTTCGAAACAGGTATCTACCAATAGTTAAAAGTCTATACAGGAGCAGGATTTCAGTGTATTTTTTCGAGAAATTGGGAAGTTATCGACTTTCTCTCAAAACCTATGAATGAAAATGAAAGTCTCTCAATTATATAACTGTACAGCACCCTCGATGTAGAATTAAAAGACGTTTTACATTTTAAAAAAATGTTTCAAGAACATCTGAAATGCTAATTTTTAAATAACCAACCCCGGTCATAAGTATATTAATAATCGCTTGTGGAAATGTGGAATTATAAGGAAAATGTACTTGTATAATAATGAGGAAAGAAGTTTGTTTGTGTGCGATTGTGTTTGTTCGCTGTGTTCAGAAGAGACGCTGCACGAAGAGCTACAACATTTTAGGAGATGATACCTCTGCATATGTAATTTTGCATCTCGATGACCGACATTAAATATTTGCTTAGATTTTTTTAATTTAATTTTTAGGCGATTTTTAACGTTTCGAGGCGATTTTTCCACATTAGTAAAATGAATACGGTTTCAATCTCACAGACCGATATAGTAAATTTTATCCTTTTTTCAATAAAGTATATTCGGAATTCGTAGAGCAATGTTTGAATTTTTGTCGATTTTCTTTCCTTTGCCACCAAGAAAAATTCACCACAATGCTTGATTGCTTCATTGGTTGCCTTTATTTTGGTTTCAGTTCTGTACAAAATCGTCATTTGTTTCTCTTTTTAGTTTGCAGAATGTTGACAATTCTTTAAAGATAAGAAAATCGTAATTTTTAAAAAGAAGGGCGAGTTACTGATTACGCTTTGATTAGGTTTATTTTAATTAAAATTTTTAGGCCTTTTTTCATGTTTTGCGCAGATTTTCATACGTTAATACAATGCAAACATTTTCAGTCAATGAATCCAATGGAAGGAATCTTCAAACGATGTCACACTCCTATTGAAGGTCAAACACCGTTAGAGAGCAGTTGTGATTGGTAGCTACGAGGATTGTAGGCAATGCTGGAGACCGGGCAGTTATGATTGTCGGATCGCAATTTTTAAGCGGATTTTAGTGTTTTTTTTTTCATTTACGTGACACCCCCGAATATGTTGTGAATCGGGGTTTCACATCCGTTATTTTGATGACACAATGCTGATTCATGTTTCTTTGTTTTTCAAAAAACGATGTAAAATTTCCATGTACAGTAAAGTGTAGAGTTAAGTACTAGATAATCACTGGGTAGTTGTAAATCTAATCTATATTGGCTGGTCTAAGAATGTCATAAATGTATGTAGCTTTACTCGATCTTTCGTTGCCAATCTGTTATAATTTTTTGCTTGAAATAATTTTTTATTATGGTAGTTGGAAATGGTAATATTATCGTTCCGTCAAATGTTTCATGTTGGATTGCTGCTTTTCCTAAGATATCAGCTCTTTCATTCTTTAGCGTACCGACGTACGGTTGGATATTTGACCCAAAAACCTGGCCAAAAATGCAAAAATTAAAATTTCGTCAACAATTATAAAAATCATATTTTTTAATAGCTAACTAATTGTTGCATCGATCTATGTCTATTTTAGGAACCTGAGTTATATCCGGTGGCTCCTGGCTTCAGCTGAAGAGAAAGTTTCTTTCTGAGAAGACGTGGTTTTTTATTGTTTTTTGGCATTGCTCTTATGTATAAATATAATTTTTTGTGGCTCAATGGATTGTTGAATTAAAACTAAACAGGGCTTACGTGTTTAACAAAGGTCAGAACTTAGTGTTGAACTATGTGTTAATTTGAATAGTTTCGTTTATAATGTAATAAAAAAAACATGAAATGTGTAAAAGGGTTATTTTTAAAGCGTTTTTGGCTCTAATTTATGCATATAGAAAGCTTTTTATGTATGTGCCGCGCTTTGCCCCGCCATGTTTGAATTATAATCGTATTAGTTATAGTCTTGAGTGTCAATTTCTGCTAAAAAATCTTCCGCATGTTGTTGCCATTTTTTTATATATATATTTTTTTCGGAATGACTATTTAAATGCTCTGTTTTGGGGCCACCGAATTGAAGCGATAAGAACTATATATTTACTGTCGTATTGCAGGTTTTTAGCTCACAGGATATTACCGGAGAGCTTTTGCACCTACATATTCTGTCTGCATCTATGTACGTACGTACATACATATGTACGTATGTAGGTACGTACATACGCACGCAATTCGATATCTTTTGATAGAAATATTTGATCGTCTTCAAATTGTATATACTTATTTATTGAAAAATGGTTCCCTAATTAGTTCTTGGGGCTCATGTGTGTAAAATAAGGAGAGAAAAGGGGAATTAACCCTTTCGAGGGCGGTGTCCTTAAAAAGGGACACCTAATTTTAATTCCAAAACTGACAAACGGCACCAAGAAAATTTAATTAAAATTTTCCTTTTATAATGTACGTGAAAATAAGCAACTCCATATATTCTAATAACTCCGTTTATCAACTAAAAAGAGCAAGCCATACAGTAGAGAGACACTAAAACTTCTTCTTCTAGCAAGTTCTGATGGTAGTCCCGATAAAATCCAAGAAGACAGTGATGAAGAAGATGAAGAAGAGTTCTGAAGAATCATTTTGAAACTGGTATTATATTAAATACATTCACAAACTAGCAATCTATACTATATAGACTCCACTTTACTGAACCTACTATTAAATATAACACTATTAAACATAAATTAAATGCAATAATTATTATTAAATGTAATTTAAATGTAATAAGCACTATTAAATGCAAATAATAAGTTTTATATATAGTAAAATTAAATACATTTAATTAAACATTAATAGTGAATAAGACAAACCTATCAACAATTACCTTTTTCTTAAAAACAATAAATAGTTAAGGTTACAAATTTCTCAACTTCCCAACTCCCTTTGGTAATGTTAAGTCAATGGACATGTGATTTATTCGTATTTTTATAATATCTACTTAGTAAATTAATATTTTAACTTATTCTTTCTTTTTGCTCTTCTTAAATGATGACTCTATTTTTTTTTTTTTAATTGTCAAAATATTTATAAAATGTATATTTATTATTATGTAAAGTGTTAAAATCTTATTTACACTTCATCAGCTTTTTTGATATAAAATATTAAACTAAGCTATGGATTTGTATGTATACTCCATAGTATGCTAAAAGTTAGTTCAGTGAAATGCATAGCACAGTTAAAAATGGCCATCAGCCATTTCCGTGAATAAACGGAAATGTACTTGAGAACTTTTGTGCAGCCCTGTATATGATCTATACCACGCCAAGTAATATTTTAAAAAAATTGTTCTATTTTAAAACGCCTATCACAACTACAAACGCACTTCCAGCAATTATTGGTCATAGACTTCAATAGTTAAATTTATTCTTCAGCCATATTCTTTTGTGTGTCCCTGTAAATGAACGATATATTCTATGCACACCATATTCTACAATAAGTGCCTTAGTACACCTTAGTGATGTATATAAATTTCAGCACGTTTAAAAGTGTGATATCATTAAAATACAGAGCAAACGATTTTTCCCCATAGACCATAATGTAAGGGAATTCTTTTGGGTGTCTCTGTAAATGAACCGTAAAGGCTATAGACTTCATTTACAATACCAAACCTGCCATAGTGATACCCAATAACATCTAAGAATTTCAAGCAAATCGGACTATATTTACATCGAAAAATATTTTTGAGCAGGATTTCGGGTCAAATACTCCACTGTGCGACGTGAGATTTGATGCATTTGATCGTTATTAATTCGCTTTGGTGGGATATAAGTTGAAAAAAAATTCTTTGATAATTCCGTTACGAGGAAAGACAACTGATCTCAGTTCTCAGTTCATCAACTGATGAATGAATGTCAGAATTGATTATTGAAAAATTATAATTTGAAGATATGAATCTGTCTAATGATTTTTGATTGCTAATAGCTCAGTTTGATAGATTGTATTTAAATGATGAAGACGAAATGATTTATCTTGTATAACATTTTCGGAAATTTTGGTTTTGGAAGTCGATACTGTTTTACATTCCACCAATTTCCAAGAAGTATACGACCTATTTTCTTCATTTTTTTAATTTATAAAAAATGAAATCGCGTTTTTTTTTTTTTTTTTTTTTTTTTTTTTTTTGTTGAGATTATTCAACCAGAAAGAATAAATTTTATTGCTTTTTTATGTATTTTTAAAAGGTCGCAAAGGGTGAAAATGCCTTTTTTGTTCAAATTAACAGCCAATCTTTCAAGAATAATATTAAACTAAATGTTGGTTTAATCTTCAGAAAACTTAATGCTATTTCGTAGTTCTTAGACTCAATTTGTTTCAGATGCTTGTGAAGTTACATAAGAGCCACAGCGCGCACAGAACGCACCCCGCGTAAGACAAGGCGTACTTTTCAGTTTTTTACATCCATAATTTAAATATGTAAATACATTTACAGCAAAAACTCCGAAGGTCATGTCAGTGTTCTTTGTAACCGATAGAAAAATCGTAAAATTCAAGCGAATTTTAGGCCAAAGCTGTAAAACCTTCCTTAATTCAAACATTTTCCTAAAATATAATTTTTTTAAGATTGTGCATAAAACTAAACAAAATATTTTAATGTAGGATTTAAGTAAATACAACTAGCAAGTTTCCAATCCAATGAAAATAAATCACATAAATACATATAATTTATTTTATATGCAGTTATTGTAATAACTTAACCTAATAAGCGAGACGATATTTCATTTTTTGTAGGTTTTCCTTTTTGCTACAGCAGTTCATATAAACATGTGCCAAACGTTTTGAATGTGAGGAAAACTAAAGTGATAACCAATGCAGGATAATACTTCTAAGACACGGCAGAAAAAAAAATTAAATGGTCTCTTTAATTCATTAGTTCAAAAATAACAAGCAATAATTTTGTAAAAGTTGTTTATCGCTTTCATATGTTTTATATTAAAAAAGTCATTCTTAATATATTATTGCTATTTCAATAGTTTTCGCATTTTTATAATATTTAAAGAAAAAAATGATGCCAATCATTTTAAACAAAATACTACGTTATTTTTATGTGCAGTAATTTACTGTAATAAATTTTATCATGTTTACTTCAATCATCTCAGTGCATTCTGCTTAAAAAAATCATCTGATGCAATATAATTTTTCATATATTACAGCACAATTTCAACATCACTTCAGAATAACATTTTTGCCAACATTAGCAAAATTCGCTGTATTAATAGGACTGTTACAAATATATTTCTTATAATTTAAGTGTTTTAAATTTATTTGTAATAAGAAATGACTTAACATGACTAATAATGTATTCATAACTGACTTTTGAAAACGTTAAAAATTTTTTTTACATGTTTATATAAAAAAAATAGAAACATTTTTAGCGCGACATAGTCAATTCACTAAAACAGCTTGTTTTTCTAAATTTTCACTTTTACAAAGAATTGTTTTATTATATTTCAAAAGTAATATAATAATCATAGTTTAATTTACTGTTTATGAAAGAATTTTAAATGTGATAAAATTCTTCGACAATGCTTAATATTTATTAAAATCTAACGACAATAACAAAAGCTTGGTTAAAGTACAAATAAATTAATGCATGAGTTCCAAGAGTACCTCTCATTTTGACTACACTTTGTGAATAATAACTGTTAAATTAAATTTCCATTCATATCCTTAGAAGTTTAATTAATTCCAAATCAACTTAATAGACAAAATGAATTGTTTAAAAGCCATATTTGGATAAATGAATCAGTTATTTGAGAAATTGAATATTATTTTTAGGTAACGCTTTTGTCTTAAATACATATTCAATAAAGATCATTAATTAAGAAATACGATATTTCAATGCAATCAAATTACATAGAAAT
Organism: Maratus speciosus; assembly: GCA_963932465.1. NCBI lineage: Eukaryota > Metazoa > Arthropoda > Arachnida > Araneae > Salticidae > Maratus > Maratus speciosus. The sequence goes on along the minus strand of OZ010788.1, from coordinate 397,195,368 downwards.
ATATTAATGAATTATTATTTAAAAATTCAAACTCGTTTTACTTGCAGCACTTTTCCGATTTTCTGAGTAATTGTCCACAATTCTAAAGGGTTTGTCAGCATTTCTTAACTGCCACCGAATTTATACGTGTTATTGTGGGTTTCTACAGTCCATTAAAAAAGGTATTTGTGACATTTATTATTACTTGATACGTAGAAACGAAATCGTGTACATCATGCTGTATACGGTATAAATCTTTGAAGTGAATCACAACATATTTACTACATTGTATTACTTAAAAACATAAAATACTGACATACTTATTGACATACACTTTCATGTTATTTCTAGGAAATCGTATGAATAGTATTTATGTTTATTTTTCGAATAATGTTATACATGGTGGTATACATGGTGATATACATTATGATGTATGCGTGGAAATTTTTTCAAGTGACTTATTTAGTTATTCCTTTTAATTCTCTACATTCAGTAAAACAAAATTTGTAAGTGTTGGTAGGATGCACAATGATATGTTTTCCTTAGTGTAAAAAATGTCGATACCATTTATTATTTATAGACAAGGACACATAGACATGCTAAAGCATGTACATGGTCCGCCAAAAATGTGGAGTTAGTATCGATAATTTTACAGTTAGAAGCTGTGTACACTGTATGAATTTACATGTAGTTGTTGTTCTTAAACTGTCAATCATTTTTAAGTACCCTGTATGCCCAAAATCATTTACTTTATTCTGTGAAAGAACGTCTATGTAACATTTTAAAATTATTTTTTATCGAGAAAAAATGCTTCATTATCATTTTCATGTTTAAGAAACGTTTTCATTCTGATTGAAAGGCTTTTGTGAAATTAAAGCATAGAAAATCGTAAGAGAGAGGTTGAGAGACAATATAATAAAAATAAATCTCTATTATCACACTTCATGGATTAAAAAATAATCCAGAAAACAAAATCCAAAAGATAACTGTTTTCAATCTGTGATGTATTAAATTATTTTGTATGAGCTTATAAGTATGAATAGAGTATAATATATTGAGCTAATATTCTATTTTTATAGCTTTCAATGCATCTTCAAGCAGTTAGGGGGTATGAGAAATCCAACGATGCACACAATCACATAATTTATCAACCAGAAAAACGGAAAGCTTTCAACGGTAACACTGAATTATTATTATATCTGGGATTACAAAATTTAAAATACAAAATATAAAATATGACAAAATCAATAATAAAACATAATTACTTTCCTATAAGAGTTGTGTGTCTGTGGTCGTTTAATTTTTTTATATATATATATAGCTTAAAGAGCCCACTTTGAGCAGATATGTTGTGTTAACTGCGTAGTTAATATATTTTAATTTTCTTGTAATATGAGCATTCTTTAATGACATCTATATTTCCGAGATCGGCAAACAGACACGGATACACTTATAAATAGACTCTCAGTGAATAAATAGACATACATCTACATTTAATTAAGTAATAATTACTATTAACAATTCTAAAAACTGCTAGCTAAACTTGAAACAAATATATTCATAGAATTAATATTTAACATACTTATGAAAAGTAAAAAAAAAAAAAAGCATACATAGGCAACACAACAAATAACCATTTTTAAGTGCTGTATAAACATACTGATTTTTAGAATTACTGACAGATTATTATTTCTTACAATTTACTATACATTGTTGTTCTAAATTATAACTATCTGGAGTTTTAATTTTTCCCTCAGTAAAGTAAATACTTTAATGTTATTTTAACAGCATGTTATTGGATTATGAAGCAGTACAGAAAAGATACTAAAGTTCATAATTTCCTGAACTGAAACCCATTTGCTATTTAGTCTTATTGCGAGCTTCTTCTTATTTTATTCTTTTATCATTTCTCACCCTCTGTTACTATTTTACTAAGCATTTGTTGACTAACGAGCTTTCAAATAGTTCCTTCTTTTTTAAAAGGACGAAGTATTCAATTAAAGTGTTTAATTTTATTGTGAAACATATTTTTGTTTCTCATAAACATAGATTTCTGATTACATATGTACCACCGAAAAATTTATTTTATTTTAACTTCAAAAGGTTTGAAAATAGAGTAAAACTGTCGTTTTTAATATGTAAATAATGAATACATACATCCACTGCATTCACGGTTACGTAACTACACACACACAAAAACACACATATAAAAAATATAAATACATTGTAACATGAAAAATACCGTAATTTGTTATGGTATTTTATATTTAGTCGACCACAAATTTTACTCACACTCACTGATATTGCATATATTTTCGTCATGTTCTTCGTACATTTCCAACAGCTGACACTTGATTATTTTAACAAATATTTAAATGTATAAAAATGAATATGAGAAAAAATCCTAAGAAGTAACTATCATATATACGATTCTTTGAAATCCTACTGCACAATAAACAAGAACAGCAGACAACATTTTTCTACACAGAAATCTATCGAATGCCTACTATTACGAAGCTCAAATACCTTAAAATGGAAGATGCTGGGTCTTCACATCATTACAAAAAAAATTATGTATTTGAATGCATAAGGAAAAAAAAAAACCTAATCCCTGGTGTATTATAATTTTCTCCTCAGACCTGAAAAATGAAAGGCATGAGATTTTATCTTATTATTTCTCCGTTAAAAGCATTAGCATGAGGTACATATTAATTCCTTTATCGTATTATTTCCCTTTAAAATATGATATTATTCCCTTTAAATATCCAAACGTAATTTTTAAAGTTTATATAAAATGAGAAGAATTTTCAGACTTTTCCGAATGTGTTTGCCTTTTTCCTGCTAATGAAGATGTTTCAATTCTTTAACGAATGACAGCGTTGTGCACTTTATTTCAAACGTAAAAATAAAATTGACTGTTACCGGTATTTTCTCCCGGTCAAGAAAAAAGTACCATTATCCAAATCTCTTTGATCCGGTGACATGCAATATTTTGTTTGTTCAGGCTTGTTTGCAATGCATGTGCTGAAGAAGCATTTTCTAGAAACCGATTTCAATAAAAACTACACAGATGAAATAACATCAATAATGTCTTTTATGAAAGCATTAGTTTCACAGATAAGTTTCATAAACAAATATGTTAATGAATTAAGCCTACAAAGCAATGTCGTGAATTCGTAATATGTCGTCATCATTTAAAGGAAAAGCTGAAAGGAAGAAAATATAATACAAATACCGACGTTATTCCACTTAAATAGGTATCACAAAAGCCGCTTCGCACACTTCATCGCTACTTGCTAAAAAAGTGCAGAGTAAAGAGATCATTGAACACAATATCAGGGCAAATATTCATAAAAATATTAAAATACGTTTTATAAAATTTTAAATTTTTCTAAATCTTTGTTTATTTTCCCGTAGAAAACATTATTATTGATACATGCCAATCATCGATTAAAACGTTTCTCTGAATACATGGAAAATAATTCCAGAGAGAAGCATTCGCCTTGCATACAATATTTCAAATGACTTTGAAATTTGATTTTCATTAGAAATATTGTATACAAGGCGAATGTTTCTCTCTGGAATTATTTCCATGTATTAAGATAGTTTCTGTCGATGCTGGATTTAATTATGTTTCGTGTTCGCCCCAGGTCGGTGGATCACGATAAATATTCCATCTTATGCTGAGTTTGTAGCCTTGCCAATATATGATAGTGAGGAATTCTCCAGGCTGTGTATCGTTCCATGTGGGTTAGTCGGTAGAACATCAGTGCGCTATACTGATAGCGCGGGTTCGAGTCCCGGCATGGAATCTTTTTCACTATGTTGGCCTTTGCGCCTTTTAAACAATTACTTTGAAATTTGTATTTCATTTGAAATAAAACGTTTCTTTTTTTGAAGACATTAAATTAGACACATTAATTTTTAAGACAGAGTTTTGTGTTATGTTTTTCTCCGCGATTTTGATCAATTTAGCTATTAACATTTCTTGATTTTATATTAAATTATGCAACTACAATTCTTAGAAAAACTGCCTTACTTAATAAAAAATTCAAATATACGTGTTAAAGAACGACATATAAATATATGATTAATTTTCTTTTGTGGAATCTCGTCATCCAAAAGCTCGTTCTATATTGGAATAAAGATAAGGTTTAGTAAAACAATTGTTGAGTTAAATACTTCGTATAAACCAAAACTAATCACTTCTTACAATCATATATTTACCTGGGATTTACATATTATTAGTATATAAAATAATTATTATTTCTGTATTAAAATGGTTCTTCCTGCAAAATGAGAAGTCCACTTTGATGAAATTTGACTTAAAGTAATAATAATAATAATTTACCACACATAGGTTTTATATTCTTCCCATTTGTGTTCATTCTTGAACCGGTTTACTAGGATAATGTATAAATCATTTTTAATGGTACTTCTTTGCAAAGCATTTGCCGTGATGACTTTTGTAATGAAAGCAATAACTTTAGATACCCATGGGTACGTATAACTTTTCACAATCAACTAGAACGTATTTATAAAGGTCTTTTGGGAAACCTCTTCTAACTGCTTTGTGTAGATATTCAACGTGGCTTCTTTACTTTTAATCAAAAAATCCCTTGTTACTATTTTATTTATTTATGAATGCAAAAGTAAGTGGAAATAAGTTAAAGTTTTAATTCAATTTAAGTTACTTTATTTTGCTGTAATATAAGTAACTGACTTATTTTTACATTTAAATCTTAATACATCCGATATTGCAAAGTTTATTTTTAGATAAAAGGAAATATAGTGATAGAAACAGCGTATTTAATAGCAAGGTTCAGTGATTTCAAATACTAAAATGTTAAATCTATGGAAATGGAATGCATACGTACTTTTAAAATATATCCCCCTTCACATATGGTTTGCACTTTTAAAAAGCTACAACATATATATATATATATATATATATATATATATATTACATCATTTCAAAATGCTAAAACACCATAACTTCAAAAGGAAGGTGTATATCTGCAGAAATTTTTTTAACTATAAAATATTTAAAAAAACAAGAAAGACAGGTAAAAAAACAAAAACAGTCTGTTCGTCATCAGTGGGAGGACAGACAGAAAACTAACTCCACCCCCCCCCCACTTTTAAAATTTGCAGGTTTCTGAACACATGTTCACCCCGCATTCAATACTGAAAAACTATTGTCTTTTTATTAATCAAATTCCATAAAAAACTAAAACAACTCAAATTAATACTAACAAACATAATATTAACCATACAAAAACAAAAAAAAACTTTAATAAAGGGTCTTTTAGAGGAATGCTTAAATTATCATCAAACTAAAAACAAAAGAAAAAAATATAAGAAAACAAGCATGAATGCAGAATAAACATGTGCCCCCCCCCCCCCCCCCAAACCCGCAAAATGAAATTTCTCAAAACATGAATACCTGTATAATGTTTCTCACCCGTCAACAATAAACAAATAAATTTTTCTTCCAAAGCCATTATCAAAAACCAGAAATTCCAGGTCTGCAACTTTCTTTCGTTTCAAGTTGCAGACCTGGAATTTCTGGTTTTTGATAATGGATTTGGAAGAAAAATTTATTTGTTTATTGTTGACGGGTGAGAAACATTATACAGGTATTCATGTTTTGAGAAATTTCTTTTTGCGGGTTTGGGGGGGCGCATGTTTATTCTGCATTCATGCTTGTTTTGTTATATTTTTTCTTTTGTTTTTAGTTTAATGATAATTTAAGCATTCCTCTAAAAGACCTTTTATTAAAGTTTTTTTGTTTTTGTATGGTTAATATTATATTTGTTAGAATTAATTTGAGTTGTTTTAGTTTTTTATGGAATTTGATTAATAAAAAGACAATAGTTTTTCAGTATTGAATGTGGGGTGAACATGTGTTCAGAAACCTGCAAATTTTAAAAGTGGGGGGTGGAGTTAGTTTTCTGTCTGTCCTCCCACTGATGAAGAACAGACTGTTTTTGTTTTTTTACCTGTCTTTCTTGTTTTTTTAAATATTTTATAGTTAAAAAATTTTCTGCAGGTATACACCTTCCTTTTGAAGTTATGGTGTTTTAGCATTTTGAAATGATGTAATATGTTTTATTGCATTTGATATGTGCTGCTGTAGCGCCATTCATGCAGTAATTTTTCATTAATTTTGAAATAAAATATATATATATATATATATATATATATATAAAATCACCTTTACACTTAGTACCTTGTTCCATTCTTTGAAATCAGATTTCAAACTTTGTCTCACTCAAAAAAGATGAATTCTTCGAAGTGTGTCAAAAACCGTTCCAGTGCAATAGTCATGCTTTGTTTATTGCCTAACAAGAACAGCTCAAACGAGAAGACCAGGTCTTCAGATACGCCTCCCGGTACATTTCTTAAGGTCTTAAATAAATTACAAAATTCAGCCGGAGCTGAACATGGCATAGAAACACAATAATATGTTTGAGCCATTTTCATGGTGAAGAAGAAAGCCTCTTCTTTCTTTCTTTGGTTGCGTTTCTTCCACCTTTTGAATGACCTTTGCTAGAAAATTCGCTGTATATAAGTTAGTAGTAATTGTGCGTGGCTCTTCGAAATGCATTGAGCCAATATGGCAACTTTTTGAATAATTTGTGTTCACCAATGTTTTGCTGATGCTTCTCGGTCGCTTGAATATCGTTGGCGATTCTTCGTTTTCAGACAACCAAACTGAAGACTTCCTTTTAGTTTGTGGATCGTATTGGTACATATATGTTTCATATGCCGTAGAGACTTCATAAGGACGTTTGGAGCTGCCATAATAAAATTTTACCAACATTTCATGGCATCATGAAACTCTTCTCTGCTGTTGATCCTTAGTTAGCTTATTGAGCACGCGGCTGCTAAAAACCTTCCTCACTTTTAAATTTTCATGTAGCAACTTAAACATTTCTGCTAATCCAAGGTTCATAGTCTGCTGAATAAATTGTTGTATAATATATGGGTTATTTTTTTAAAGCATCACCTTTTTCTTTGAGGATGCTGTTGAAAGTCTTTCACTTCGCCGCCATCTTTGAAATAGGATTTCCCATGCTTTAATTCTCGAATTCATCTAAGTATCTTTGGATATTAATTCTGAGATGTTGCAATAACATTTTATGTTCTTTTAAAATATCTTTTTATTAAAACCCACTTTCAATTTATAAAAGAGCGTTACGCGGAAATGTTATCGCAATCGGTCGCCACAAGTAACATCCCGCATGCGGATTTTTTTATTACAAATCCTTAAGAGTGACCATTTTACTTGTAACTCTTCTTTTCTGTGCACCCTACTTAAACTATTCCTCTTTAGTTCTTTTTTTAATTGTCAAAATATTCCTAAAATATATTCTTAATTTTAAAAGAAGTACTAATATCTTACTCACAGTTAGTCATCTTTTCTAATATTTTAAATAAGCATATATTTTAGAAAAGCATTGTCTACTAGAAGGAAAGCTACATCCTTCATAAAGAATGCACCAAGAAAATGATGCTAAAAGTATTAGTTTCCTGAGGGGATATTTTCAAAATAGGAATGCTTTCCACGCACGTTGGTTTAGCATTTCATTGTGTATAATCGCAGGAATCTGGCTATTAAATGAGGCTAAAAATATATTCCATAACTATAATTCCTGATATACAAAAGAAATTGCCAATAGCAAATATCCACCCCAATATGTTTAACATTAGAAAACTCATGATTTACATTCTCGTTTTTATTACATAATTAATATCAAACAGCACTAAGGCTACACTGTCAGAGAAAACTAAATTTATTAGCCTTTGCTGTTCAATGTTCAAGGACAACAGCCTTATTTGATGAAAAACGGTCTGATCCAATAATAGAATATTGTACGACCCCATACATTTTCCTCCGCTAGGGTGTAACCCTTCGTTTTAGTCGTGTTTCGAAAAATAATGTCAGTTAACCGCGACAGTAACATATTTTTTAACCCACCAAAAAGCAATTTTGTGATTATTATCTAACGTGCTACGTGCAATTGAACAGTAAGTAAATTGTTATTGTGTTTTGAAGTCCATTATATATTTGCCCCGTAAAATTACGGGCTTCGTGAAATGGTGGACATGGAATTTTTTTTTTTTTTTTTTTTTTACGGGGTATGACTGGAGTCTCTGCTACCTACCTCTGCCCGTAATTTTACGGGGATATTTTTAGATAGAAAATTAAGGCCAATCCACATATCCTTGCAGTTCTTGCCCATCTGCTACGTCAAAGGTAAAGTAAAAAGCCATGAAATACGGTACGACCCCATACATTTTACTCCGCTAGTGTGCACACTTTGACACAAAATGATTGGCACGGAGTGTTTTTTTTTTTTTTTTTTTTTTTTTTTTTTTTTTTTTTTTTTTTTTACGGGTTATGACTGGAATCTCTGCTGCCGGTCTCTGCCCGTAAATATTTTTAACAATGTTGGTAAATCTATCCGGGCAATTCTTCTTAAACCTCAAATGCAAGTCAAGGGTTTAATTTTAAGCTAAGCCTCAAATCCACTACTAAATAAACCATGCCGAACAGGGAATAAAAAGCGAGATCGAGTAACTGAACATATCTGCAAACTGAACGTTAGCTAACCACGCATATGCAGATAACAAAAAAATATATGATTGTTTTTGGTTCCGTTTTGATTTTTTTTTTAACCAATGCTATTTGTGATGCACTATCTGAACTAAATATTAATTGCAAAATAATTTGTTGTGTACTACGATAAAAATGCTTTCGTTCATATTTCATTAATAATAACAAAATAATTAAAATTGACCAGCAAAGGTGCATACAAATATATAACATAACATTTGTTTTTTAAAGGTGAATATATCCTATTTTATAGAGGAATGTATTTGTTTTTAAATTTATTTTTTAAATGATTAAAATTAAAAAAAACAGAACGTATGATCACCATAATTTAAACTATCAGAACAATCACTTGTAAATAAAATAATTAGAGAGAAATATGGTTCTAGGATAAATGAATATCGTATCATCTGCTGTCTGATTTATTTCTAGGTTAATACATAAAATAATAAATTTATCATGTTAGAAAATCTCTTAGTAACTTTTTTTTTTTTTCAAATTCGAATTTCAATTAATATTTATTCCTAATTTCATTTTTATCGTTATGCAAGTACTTATCAATTTATATTCATTGCCTCTTCAATTAGCTTCTAACTCTGAAATACATGATTTTTAAAAAGGTGAGAAACATATTTTGCGTTTGAAATAGATTCAAATTAGATTATTTACAAAAAATAATATTGAATTTTGAAAAAAAAAAATCTTTCATTCATTATAAAATCACAAAACAAACCTAAAGTAACGTTTACAAGCAATGCAAATTACTATTAAAATTTATTAGTTTTAATAATAAATTCAAATTATATTTAAATTACATTAGGTAGTTTTAACAGTGTGATAATTAAGGCATTGGATACGTTATCGGAAAGTACAAAGAATAAAAAAGCATGTTTGTTAAACTTTTGTTTTAATCGAGTAAACTATTTAAGAAAGTTTTCGGTACATATGTAATATTCGTAACAGGAAAATAGATTGCCATAAAGGGTTATTAGTCGTTAAATATGTTTATCAATTTCAAACGCCAATCGAGTTCACATTTTACGTTCATTTAGTAACCGGCTTGAAAAAAGAAGCAGGTTATCAATTCGACGCGTATGCATTTCTGATTTCATGTATGCTCTCCGATTACTCTGAAGTTACACAAGCGATCCGTGTGGTTTTTTTTTTAAAGAAAGAAAATGAAGTTGAATTGTTACCTATTAAGTTTCATCAAAATTGTGTCAGTTCTTTTTGTATAAAAAAATAAAAAATCAGTACAACTAATATATTTCCTCATAAAATTGTGCTTTAGATACTTGCGAATTAGCTGGATACAAAGCGCCCTTCGCTGCACGACAAATTCACCCAATGTACAACAGAACTACGAAAACTTCTACCTTTTTCTACTTTTTTACTTCTTTATAAGATTTTGTTTTTCGGAAAGGGAAACGAAAAAGCAAAATTTTATTTGTCGGAAACGTTTATGGCGGTAAACAATCAGTAAAAAGAAAGAAAATCAAAATGTAAAGCACTTAAGGGGAGAGTGGACCTTTATTTAAGCTACTACCTACCCCTAAATCGAAATTCAATTTTGAGTATTATTATTCTCAAATTTGCACTGAATCCTGTTTGGGAAACCGTATGCAGATGCGATGATTCTTCGCAGAGTTACAAGGGCTTTAGTTTTGTACACAGCCAGTTTTTTGGCACTCTAAAATACTTTAAATCTGTTGTTCTCAAAAATAAATTTTCTACGTTTTTAAATTTTGAAATGCTCCATGCGTCTTAATTTTTTTTTTCAAAATTAATGAAATTGATAAGGAAGAATACTAATATTCGTCACAAAGAAACTGTGTATCTATTTTAAAATTCTACTTCATTAAGATAATTAAATTAGATTTTTAACATATTAAAAGGCACAATTTTATGAAAAATCGATATAGAATTCAGAGAAAAATCTCTAAAAAATTAACTATTCAAGGTATTAAAAAATCGATACATATATTTATTTGTAATATAGAGTTAAGTGATTAAAATGCAAAATCGAGGAAATATCTCAAAATTAAGACGCATGGAGCATTTTACATTTTTGAATTTTGTAAAAAACATTTAAATTATAATAAGTTCGGATTTTTAATTGTGTTCTATATACGTATGGTAAAGTGTATATTTGCATAAAATCCCATATCTCTGTGATCGAAATTTTAAAAATATATTTTTAACGTCCATCGTTCCCTTAAATTCACCCAAGATTTCTGTGGTACACTCGCTTCATTTGAAGAAGTATATTTTTATTGTACATTGTAAAAAAAAAAAAAAAAAAATCCGTAAAGTTGCTAAAGTTTTTCAAGGAATTTGGGATTCCTAGAACTTTTTATGTAACGGCAACAACAAAAATTGTTGTAACAGCGTCTGGTACAAGAACTTTTCTTGTTGCCGTTACATAAAATGTTCTAGGAATTCCAATTTCCTAGAAAAACTTTAGTAACTTTACAGATTTTTTTTTACAATGTAGATGGATTTGTGTCCTAATACAGCGTGGCCCAAATTTTCTGGTAAATTTTTGAATGTAATATAAAATTAAATAATTGAAGTCTTTTTTTTTTTTTTTTTGGTTAAATATTTATCATTATTGAATACGTAACATACTTCAAATTAGTAAACAATATAAAAAGAAACTAAAATAATTGGAAATAAAATCACTACACTTTTCTAGGAAACTAGGATTCCTAGAACTTTTTATGTAACGGCAACAAGAAAAATTCCTGTAACTGACGCTGTTACAGGATTTTTTGTTGCTGCCGTTACATTAAAAGATTTAGGAATCCCAGTTTCCTAGAAAAATGTTAGTAACTTTACAGATTTTTTTTCACAGTGTATACAGTATTTAGACACAAAAATATTTATGATGGTATTTTTATACCTGGCTGTATATTTATGATCGCAAGTGTGAATATAGCGTTATATTTCTTATACACATCAAATACAGCGTTTTAATAATATTCAAACACATTTAAACATATACCTAAATACGTCTGCAAATTAATACGGCTGCCTTTAGTATGGCAGCTATATATTATTAACGTGTATTACAATGTACAGAGAGAAAAATGTTATGTAATTTGTATGATCGGGCTATTGTTGGCACTGTGTATTTACCTGTCGCGGAGAACACATAAATATCAAATTATTGGTCGATCAGAACAGAAAAAAAATTTAATCACTGGCGAATTTTCCATTTGAATAATGGAAAAGCAAATAGCTCTGTTATATATCGTTATTTATGGAAACCATTACTGACCTTCACACAAAGCTTATTAAGGTTGAAATTATAATATGCAATTTTTTTATGTTGGTTATTAGTGTATGATTTTTCGAGCACATGAGGGTTAATGCAAAACATACAGAAAAATAAAAACTTAATAGAAAAATTATGAAACATCAGACAAATTATTGTCAAAAATTGTATTACTTTATTAACATTTGATAAAAAAATATATATATATATATATATATATATTTTTTTTTATATATATATTTTTATTTATATATATTTTTATATATAAATTTATATTTATATATAATTTATATTTATATATAAATATAAATATAATTTATATTTATATATATTTTTATATATATATATTTATATATATATATTTTTTTATTTTATATATATATATATATATATTTTTTCTGTGCGTGTTGTTTTTTCTGTGTGTATTTTTATTGCTGTGAAACAGGGTTATCCTGTGAGTCTGGTCAAAAATATGACGTATAATTATGTTAGAACTTGCAAGAACAGAAGTGAATTGATGCCTTTACTCGAAGCGTGTCGTTTACGGAATGTAGTGGAAACAGATCGCTTTTGATATGGATTGATTTCGGTCGGTCGGTTTCATTTAGCGTTAATCTTGTTTCATTTGTTTTTTCAATATGGTCTCGACAGGTAAATCTGGGGAATGTTGCATGCTTAAAAACAGTTTTAACCCTGCATTAGTGTGTCATAAGCCACACAGACCTGTCTCCATGTTTAATTAGTTATTTGCCTTGTTTCTTATGGTTGTTTTGTTTAAGTTAAAGTTGGTTAAGTTGTGTTTCTTTAAGTTTGTTTATTAAGTTAAATTATAGTTCTTATTTGGTTTGGTTAAGTTAATTTTGTGCTTCAATTAAAGTTTACAGTTTGTGGTAATGCTTGAAATAACTATTGGAATTTTTTAACTATGTGTATCCGGTGAGATATGTTGGCGTGGCTACAGTTTCATTTGGCATTTGAAAAGTGTATGGATTATGTGGAATATTAATAGTTGCTGGATTTGTGTTTAGAGGCTACTAGAGGCGTTTTGTCAGGTATGTCTTTTCACTGAGTTTATAGCTGAGTAAAGATGTTTGTAATTACCACCGTTTGTAGCTTAATTGATTTTAAGTGCTTTTTATTGGATTTGTCAAGTTAAGAGGTTTTACTGATTTGTGTGGTTTTGTATTTTGTTGCGTTCGTTAACTAATTCTGTTAAGTGTTTGTTTTTAATATGTTTGATAGTTAAATAGGTGTTTGTTCTAGGTATATATAAAAATATGCTGCAATTTGCTCATGTCTCTCTTACGACTCCCCCAAAAATGTCCCCTTTGGAGGGTTATTGTGTATGGCTATTTCAGTATGGTCATGGTGGCTAAAGTATGGTTAGTGGTATGTGCTGGAAACATAATTTTTGAATTTGAATTGGGAATTGAATTGTTTTGAAATATGCATAACATGGAAGGTAGAATAAATTATATGGAGACCGGCAAGAGACGTTACATCAAAGATGACCGTTGTGCTCGGTCGACTCTCAATAAAATGGTAGAGAGTGGATCGTTAAAAAGTGACCATGATTATGAGAGTTTGGAGCATAGTGATTGTGAAATAGATATAGTTGAAAGTGTGGAGAAGTGGGAGAGCGTGAGCGGTTGCAAAAAAAATATTTGAAAATAAAAAAATAAATAATTGTGGAAAAGCTAATAAAAATTGTAGTTTTGATCGTGTTTCTATGAATTTGGATAGCGGTGGTGGAGATGGTGAAAATTACGTTAAGTACAGTACTAGGTGCTTCTATAACAGTAGTCATATAATTAAGGGTACTGAAGGTGGTAATATAGGTATCAAATATAAATGTTATAAAACTAGATATTTTTACAACAGAAATTTTTATAAGAACAATAATGTATTAAATTTTGATAAGTGTACAGATAAAAGATGTAAGGTATGTATCTGTGCGGAAAACACGAAAAACGATTTTGGACAAAATAATGGGAAATGTTTAAAATTTTGTAAAGTATACAATTGTGTGTATAAGCTAAGATGTCAAGTATGTAATGTTGCATACATTGGTCAAACTTCAACTCCACTGAACAAACGCTTCAATAACCATAAGTCAGATATAAGAAATTTAAAAGTTAAGAGAGAGCATGAAGATATAGAAATAAAACACTTCGCTGAACATGGTATAGATAACATTAAAATATCAATTTTAAAAATCGTCCAAAATAAAATTAAAAGAAAAATATATGAAAAGGATATGATGATTGCACATGGTACACTATATCCCTATGGTTTGAACGTTATGTTTGGTGGGTGCAACATTATACAAACCTTTAAAAATCGAGACATGACTGACTCCATCTATGCAAAGATAAAGTGTGATATTAATGGTTATAACGTTTATAAAGATGGAAAAAGTAATCGTGATTCAGGGATTACTAGAGAAAAATTGATTGGATTGAAGGACGGTGAAAGCATTGTAACAGCTTTAATGAATTGTAACGGTAATGACAAGTTCAAGAGTATCAAATATATCATATTCAATGTCAAAAAGATGTTGATACCTAAGGTTTTGATTTTGTTATCGCAAAAAATAGGAATACATAACATAGATCTGGGTATTGGTCTATTAAAATATAGAATAAAATTAAATAATTGGCAAAGTTACTGTAAGTCAAAGTGTGAAAATCAGGAAGATGCAGATAAAGTATATTTCGTTATAGATTACATAGGAGGGTGCTACAGTAATGTAAATTACAAAAGGATTTTTAATAAATATAAGGACATGTTGCCAATAAAAAATTTAAATATTGTTAAAGCGTTTAAGTATGACAAGCCTTTAGGTAGAATGATCTTTAATTATAATTATTATTCTAAAAATATTAATAGGAACGAAAATGCAGACATTTGTAAATGCAATGAGGATGTGTACAACAAATATGTAGACAAACATTATGGACATGTAATAACTGGGAATCTAGATATCGTACAAAATGTCGAACTGAAAAATCAAATGAGTTATGGAGCAAAATACAGAATAAAACGGAATTTCACGAAAAGTAATGCAGTTAAACGGTTTAAATATAATATAGAAATCTTTATACAAAAGTTAACTTATAAATACAGACTACCTGGAGAATTATTTGAAGAATGGAAATATCATATTTTAAAGGAACTAGAGGAGACATACGTTAAAAACTTTGAGGGTTTGTCCGAAGAGAAATATATTGATTTAAGAAAAGCTATAAAAAACATCCAAGATGATTTTATAATAACATATGTAGATAAGGCAAGTACTAACTATGCAATTATCTGTAAAAAATTATATGGAAAAATATTAAGAGAAAGTTATGAAAACACAAATAATTATGAGTTAATTAGGGCAAAAATTAATGAGGTGGAGAACAGAATTAGGGCAATGTATAAAAAAATTAAAATAAAACAAGATAATTTGAATTTTCCTTATTTGGTTTTAATACCCAAGTTCCATAAATGCCCTGTGAAATTTAGAACCGTTACATGTGGTTATAATTCCTATATTGAATGTGCGAATAAAAAATTATTAAAGGTATTGAAGAGAATATTTTTGAAGATTAAAAGTGAGAATTCAACTTTTATAATAAGTAATAGTTATGAACTGTTGAAAAAAATAAAAAGGTATAAAAATAAGATTACAGGATTGTATGCATATGATTTTGCAGATTTGTTTAACAACATAGAGATTGAGGATTTGAGGGAGAAGATATTGGAGGTGTATAATAGGTATGGTGATTTATACATGGATTTAAGTGAATTTCAAAATTTGTTTCAATTGGTGGTTCAAGAGAATTTTTTATATGAGGGCAATAAGGTATATAAGCAGATTAAGGGTATCCCCATGGGGGGGAGTTGCAGTTCAATTTTGGCCGACATGTATCTAGATATATATGAAAATATAAGTGAATTACATAAAGACATAAGGATCAGATATATCGACGACGTTTTGATTGTCGAGCTGAATGGAATAAAGATTAACCATGAATTTAAATATTATCCTAAAAATTTAGAATTGAAACTTTCCGGTAGTCATAATAGTTGCAATACAAATTACTTAGATGTGAATCTAAAATTAGAAAACAGAAATTTAATTACATCGGTTTATGATAAAAGAGACGATTTTAACTTTAAAACAATTACAATATTGAATTTCAATTCAAATGTCCATATATCGGCATTTAGAAACATTTATATTAACGGTTTAAACAGATTAAACCGATTGACATCGGATAGTGTCATTTTGAATGAGGATATGCTGAAATGGTACGTCACTGCTGTGAAACAGGGTTATCCTGTGAGTCTGGTCAAAAATATGACGTATAATTATGTTAGAACTTGCAAGAACAGAAGTGAATTGATGCCTTTACTCGAAGCGTGTCGTTTACGGAATGTAGTGGAAACAGATCGCTTTTGATATGGATTGATTTCGGTCGGTCGGTTTCATTTAGCGTTAATCTTGTTTCATTTGTTTTTTCAATATGGACTCGACAGGTAAATCTGGGGAATGTTGCATGCTTAAAAACAGTTTTAACCCTGCATTAGTGTGTCATAAGCCACACAGACCTGTCTCCATGTTTAATTAGTTATTTGCCTTGTTTCTTATGGTTGTTTTGTTTAAGTTAAAGTTGGTTAAGTTGTGTTTCTTTAAGTTTGTTTATTAAGTTAAATTATAGTTCTTATTTGGTTTGGTTAAGTTAATTTTGTGCTTCAATTAAAGTTTACAGTTTGTGGTAATGCTTGAAATAACTATTGGGATTTTTTAACTATATATATATATATATATATTAGTAACATTAAGACACGAATGGGAATAAATATTTTTTTTTTTGTTCAATAAATATGAATTTGATAAGCAGTTAAATAATATACATACATAGGATAATAGAAATACTATTTAAGATTTTTCTACTATGAGTAATTGCATCTAAAATAAATTTAAACCATGTAATTATTGTAATTTTCTATTGAACATTTTCCTTCCTTCCTTTGCATGATACTTCGCACCTTTGCTATGTGGAAAAACTCAAAAAACTTCGTTTTTAAGTAAATGCGAAAACATGTTTCGGGGCTTTGAAGGGTCAATGGCCATCTTGGAGACACAACTGCTACCTGGTTACTGGATTTCCAGTGCACCATCTCGTGCTTTAGGTAATTGATAGAAGAGTATAAACCATAACTCAAAAAACCCAATTTTTGAGTTATGCTACTTTTGAAGCAAGGCTGTGACTTATGTAGTGCGATTCGACCAAATTGTGCCCGTATAAAATATAACTTGAAATCAGCAAAATAAATAAGAAATTTAAAAGACGATATACTGTAAGAAGCCACAGTTTTCTAAGGAAACACTCTTTTACTCAGGAGAGAATTCATTAACGCTCTCTTTCTATATGTAGCATAAAAATTCATAATTTCGTATCTTTAAACACAAAAAATTAATTTTCATGAAAACTTCTCATTTTTATTCTGTTAAATATAATTTTGATGTAAATACGTGAACACGGCTATTATTACTGTTCTTTGTACATTGAAAATGCACGTCAATAATATATATCTGCCGTACTAAAGGCATTTGCAGACGTCTTAAGGTATACCTATAAATATATTTGAATATTCATGAAATGCAGAATTTGATGTGTAAAAGAAATATAATCCTATACTCACACTGGAGATCATAATATACAGCCAGATATAAAAATACAATCACAAATATTTTTGGTGCTACATACTGTATAGTGATTTTATGTTTAATTATTTTAGATTTTTTTATATTGTTTACTAATTACACGGAAATATGTAGACACTGTTTTAATGGAATTATGATTTTGAAAATATGTTTCAAGCACCAAATGTATAAATACTAACCAAAACAATTTTCAAGGAATATTTAAGAGAGTTAAGTTTTTAAGAAATAGATTTAATAACTCTAACTTAGAAATATTTAATAGAGATAAGTTATATAATAGCTTATTGAATCCAAATCTGTGACTTATTTTCTAAAATCACATAAAAATATCTATTTCAAAAGAGTACTCTAAAAATGATAAAATAAAAGAGCATAAATTATTAATCAAACAATGAACTGATATATTTATTACTTAAAAAAATGTTTATTTATTGTGATCAACAAACTTTTGATAAATCCGTTCAGTAACATAAAAAAAAAATTAAAGAATCATTCTGCATTTTAAATGCGAATAAATGCATCTAAAAATATTACAATTGAAATTACCATTGTATAATTTATGAATAAATAATTATGTAACTACAAAAAATGTTTACAATATTCAACATATCAAAAATAAAAACTAGAACATTTATTTCATTGATGAAATCATTCCTTAATATAAGCAAGTTTGCTCTTTACGAAAGCATTTAGTTGATTATTTACTCATACTCATTGATTATTTTTAAAATAGAGAATAGAAAAATGTTAGTTTTCTTCATCAAAGCTATTAATTTAAGCACGGATTCGAGAATTTATTTTAGAATAGAGTTTTTTGAGAACATGGCATGTTAAATGATACATAAAGTATTTGTTCTATTTATATAATTGATTTAATATTTTTGCAGAATATGTGCTCGTAAAATTATATTAAAGTATTTTCTTTTAATTTGTTTTTGATAAATTGTTCTAAACAGATTTGCTTTTATTTTTACTATTCCTTAAATTTACATAACTGAATAAGTATTGGCAATTGTAAGAATTACGGTTAGAAAATTGTTAGCAAAATTTTAAAGATTTTTTGATCAAAGTATATCCCTCACAACACTGAGTTTAAAAATTTTTTTTAATAAAATTACAAGGTTACAATTGTTTGTTGATTTAATTTTACTTTTCAAATTGGCGAGGCTATCCAATCCAGTGTCCACAAATTAAACGATCCCGATATATAATCATATACGTCATTTACGTCATATAAAGATTTATAGAACATATATGAAAGTTGTTGGTAATTGAAAACTTTAATTAATTTTTCATATCTAGTATATTGTATAAAATTGTTCATCGATTAGACTGACAATGACTGTTTCGTTCTTTCGTATTAAACTCATGCTAGTGAATAAATATGAATTATTATTCTATTCGTAGCAGCCTTTTTTATCTTAATTGTTTGAGTGTTTAAGCTCATAATCTGATAACATGTCTATTAAATTCGTGCTTTATATATTTATATTATTATTTATTTATTTATTTATTAATCGATATGTAAAGTTTGAATCTGTCTTACAATTTAGTTAAAGACTATTGAACGGAAACATACATATGCTGAACTGTTTACATTGTTTTAAATGCAAACGGATAAATCTCTCGTAATCGGTTTGAAAGTTAATTTTTAAGATAAATTTTTAATAAAAATTATCAAAAATACTTTTCAAAACCATCAAAAAATGAGTAAATTCAAATACAGTTAAATTGTGTTTAATTTTGTTTTTTTTTTTATTAGGAAAAAAATATTTAAAATGTACCACATTTAAAGGTTAAAAAATTGCGATTAACCCCTTGGGGACGAGCGGCACGTATACGTGCCGCATGAAGCGCTCAGAATCCTTGTTTTTCCTCACCAGTAAAATTTTACTGTAAAATTTGCCTTATTTAATCAGCGCATTTTCTCGATTCAACAAGACACAAATTTCTGTTTTTAAAAAACGGTGACAAAATATTAAAAATTATGTAAAAGGCTCCCGTCCCGAAGGGGTTAAAAGAAATGGAAGTTTCAATTCTATACCAACGTCGATATGGTGAGGTCAGCATTACTCACGGACATGTTTTTGCACTTATAAAATAGCTTGATAGTCTATAATAGTAACTCAGAAATATGTTTTCTACATATTTGGTCATATATAATTTTTTTTTATTTAAATTATTTTATCAAGAATGCAGAATACGTTGAAGGCACAGACACTTCTTAAAATCAGCATAAAAATTAGTAAATGTACTAGGCCTTTCGAATTTTTTTTCCTTTTCCAGCAAAAAATGGCGTATTACTACTATGAAAGCAGGAGACAAAAAGTAGGACTCGTGTCTTGTACATGCACGATCTAACTGTGTCTTACTCCTGCTTTCAAAGTAGTGACATGTGTTCTTAGCGCCTGAAGAAAAAAGACAAAGTTCTTTCGAAAGGCCTAGAGCATTTACTAATTTTATGGTGTAATTAAGAAGTGTTTTTGCCCTTATTTTATCCTGCCAGCTTGTTCAATATTTTAATGTTCCAATACGTTAACTTTAAAAATATATAAAGCAGAAAAATAAAATTATCGCCAAGTATAACTTATGAAAAGTTTTCAAGCACTGCCTGAAATATCTTGTTAAATCTCAAAGAAATATAATTTGACATCGATTATATTGCTACACTGTATAAGTAACATAATTACAAAAAAGAATATTTTCCTACGTTAAGTGGTTCTCACACATTTTAGTTTTCAGCATACAAAGTATCTGGACTTCCAGACAAGAACGCAAGTTTCAATTGCACAGCGTATAGCGAGAACCAGGGAGGTCATGGAGCTTCAGCCAGTGGCCGTTAGCTGACATGACATATCGTACTAGAAGTTGGTACTGTTGTTTTCTTTCCTCCTATCGCGTACTGAGCGGGAGATTCGAAATACTAAAACTAGACTTTCTGTCACAAAGTATTTCTCAGGTCAAAGTAAAATTCTTATGGTATCATGCACTTTTGGGAATTATTGATTATAGATGTCAATTTTTCTGTATTCTTTTGGGAGAGACCGTAAAAGAATGATAAAAGTTATAAAGTTATAAGTGTCGATTTAGAAAACGTTTTTTGCATCTTAACAGCGAATGTCACTTTCAATGTGTTAGAAATAGTACACAACACTTAAATTGCACTAAAGCACTTATCCATACAGACAGTACTGTAATAGAATTGAATTTTGTTTCCTATACAATAAACAAATGCTACGCAAGCCATTTTCTTTCAGAAGCATATTATAATCCATATAAAGTTTGTGATATTCGAAGTAGAGTAACATTATAAAAAACAACAATAATCGGTGATAGAAAATAATGAAATGTAATTATTTTGGGTGTCTGTGTAAACCAACTACAAATTATATACCGACTTCAAAACGAAACATTCTCTAGTCAAGTTTAATATCATGTATCAATCTCATGCCAATTAAAAATATTTTTCTGAAAATTAGAGTGTGGATAAACACAACGAATAGATGCAAGTTATAACAAATTTTGAAGTAATTGAAAAAAAAAAATCTTGAAAGACAAACATATCTGGGAAATGAATTTAATTTGAGTTTTTCATTATTCTACTGATTCCTTTTATTTGGCAGTGTGAATGGATTAAAACATAATTAAAATTCCTTTTGATATATTTAAAATATGAAGGCATGATTATTATTAACAGATTTTCATCAATTTGTTTAATAAATTCAAGTTAAACGTACTTGGAAATACGAATCAAAATTCCTTGTCTAAGTTAATCTGAAAACATTTTATGAACATATTGCCACAAGAAATTACGCGCACTAATAAAGACAGACTAAAAGTTTATTCTAATTCTAATCTATGTTCGCTTTGTTTTTATTGACAAAAGTTATTTCAGCAGTCACTCTTAATTAGGACTGAGACAATAGAAACGTCTGAATGACTTTCTGCGAAGACACTAAGTAGAAACCATGACAAACATGTGATTCTTAATTTTAAAGATCAATATAGACATTTGAAGACAAAGAAATTGGAGATAAATTGGTTTTAAATATAGAGAATAACCGATTGATCAATTTCATTTATTATTATTATATTTTAAAAATATTATAATCTCAGTAATTATATAAAAGTATGTTGAAAAATATAATACACTGAACTTTGTTTTTATTTATTTTTGAAGCTGTTTTTATTGCAAAAATTGGCTTTATTCTAATTATTGCGGTCATTTGTTTAAAAACATAGTTTTGAGATAATCAATTTTAAAGTTTTAAGCTACACTTTATTTTAAGAAACTTGAAGGTTTAAGAATAATAAATAAAAAATATATTTTTTTTATATTAGATTTTGTGAAAGTACAATTAGCAAAGAATAATCAGTACCGTTTCTAGTCAAGTAGTTAAAATTAATAAAGTTAAGTTTCTTTAATTACCTTTGTTCTTTCATGCATAAATTATAACTTAAAATTTCAAACAAAATTATCTCAAAATCGAGTTTTTAAGTAGGTGACCACGATAACTCTAACAAATCCCCATTAATTGAAATTCAATTTTGACAAATTTTTAAATTGACATAGGTCATGTAATCGATGCGAACATACTCCGCCAACAATATTATAACTCTATCCACCAGGCCAGTTGAGACAAAACGGCAACTTAATTCTTCCAGAGAAGTTTTAAAAACAGCCCCAGTACTTCAATAAAAATATTATTTATAAATTTATCTACGCAACAATTGAAAACCGTTCACCATAAATTAGGGATTCACAAAATAATAAAATCTTTAAGTGAAAAAATACTTGAAAAAAGAAATGAAAAATATCACAAAGATCAGAAATCCACCCATTATAAGATTTTATCCGATGCAATTGAATCCGGAATTTATCTAATAGTTTGTAATATTTCCTTTATGAAAATTTTAAATCATATTTTTTTTTAAATGTTATATTTTCAATCTATATACTAATCTTTGAAAGTTAATAAACTTAGTTATCATATTTTCTAGACGTTATACTTGATCTTCATTTTTATAGAGTGGTTAAAATTAAAGACTGTACTCAGAGGCTCATAGATCAGGTTTTACTGGATGGATCCGAATTAAACTTAAAATGTAGGTTAGATCACGTATGTATATACACCTTGTAGCCGAGGTTTTCGTAAAAAAAGGTTTGAAATACCGCCACCTGGTGACGCTTTAACGACGCAAAGAGAAATATCATAGTTCAAAAATGAAAGAATAACAGAATATTTTCTATATTTACACACCTCTGATTTCCATGAGCATACCTAGTGAGTCAGCATTATTCTGAAAGGGAACCATCCCGCGCTAGCATTGGTCGCACGCAACATATCAGTAAGAATGAGTGAGACATGTTGTACGATGTTAGCTTTCAAGTCAGCTTCATTCGTTACACGTCCTTGATAAACACGATCTTAAAGAAAACTCCACAGCCAGAATTCATAAGTATTCAGATCTCGTGACCTTGCTGGCATGGCAATCGGGAAAGTATGAGAAATGACGAATTCATCAGGGAAGTTACCTTGAATCACATACTTTATGAGCAGTTGATCTATCTTGCATGAACATAGTTGTTGCGAAATAGACTCTTTGCCTTAAAGCCGGGATAACATAATTCTCCAGGAGTTTACTGCATCTGCCAATCGTGACTGTAGACTTTGAACAGTACTCCTCCACTTGCATTCTCGCCAGAAAACGCAACGCAAAATAAGGACATGCAGAGTGATTTTGGTGTTTGAACTGTTCTACAAAATACATCTTCTAAGGGTAAATCATCAGAATTTATTTGCGAACGATTGCTCGCGGAAGGTACAGTTGAACCTGAGCTATGATCCTCTGAGCACCGTCAGTTTAATTTTAACCATCAATTATGACGCAAGTTCCACTATGTGCGGTCTTTTAATACATTTTGTCCTTATATACTCAAATTTAATTTAACGTTAAACGGGAACCGGAAACCGAAACCGAAAAACGCACTTCCAGAAATTCAAGTGGTTTCAAGTACATTGGAATTATTTTGGGAATAAATGTTTATGATTTATAGAATCTATTGATAGTAAATGTTCTTAAAACTTTTTAAACTTAAATACGAATAACGAAATTTAACCCTTTATCTATTGACGGTACTTATAAGTAACATTAAAATAACTTCTTATAAAATTCATTTAATACATCGATTTGTAGTAATATCATTTAGAATTAGTTATACAACCCTTGGCACAAAGTTTCCGACCTTTACACTAACATTATCATTTTTCATAAGAAAGGATTATTTATTCTCGCTGTATAAAAATTAATCGATTATTAGCGATAATACATTTGTATTATAAATAATGAACAACAATATGCAATAAAGAAAAGTCACACCAATTTATAAACAGAAAAATGGTGATTGAAATTTAAACACAAAAGAAAAAAATATCCAATCACGTTTTGATTTGAAAAAAATAACCGATCGCCGTAATCAATATTTCGTAAATCCACTTTAGCTCGGTTGACAGCCGAAATTCTTCGTGGAATGGACTCAATAAGCTTTTTACACTCATTGGGAGCAATTTCACACCAGCATTCCCATATAGCTTTACGTAGTTCTATGGCATTTGTGATCCTTTGAAAATCGATTTTTCTTTTTAATATATTTCACAGATTTTCGATGGGATAAAGATCCGGACTATTAGGCGGCCAAGTCATGGTTTTAATCGGATTATTAACTACATTTTGTGGAAATTTCTTCACTGATTTGGTGAGATGGGGAGCTGCGTTCTCATCTTGAAATAAGAAGTCATTTTGACCCCGAACCATTGATCGATGCTGGAAATTAAAAAAAAATGATCTAAAATGTCAATGTAAACTTCAGAGTTTAGTGTACGTATCACAATACACAACTTGCCGACGCCTTGGGATGTCATACAACTCCACACTGTAAATACAGGTGAAAATTTAGTCCTCATATTGACACACTTATCATTGAACTTTTCACCAACTCTCTTCAAAACAAATGTTCCACAGTCATCACTTGTTCCGAGAGATATGCGAGATTCATCTCTAAAAAATTTTATTCCATTTATCTAGTGACCCGTGTACATGTTTTTAACACCATTGCAAGCTCTCTTTTCTATGCTTCTTTGTCAAGTAAGGTTTCGTTTTAGCTTTATAGAATTTAAATCCTGCTACATTTAGACGATTACGCACACTGCGGTCACATACCTTTACGTTATACTTAGAACATTCGGCATTCAGTTGTTTTGAGGTTGCTTGCTGCTTTCTTTTCGCTATTCCCACAAGTTTTCTGTCCTCCCTTGGCATTGTCATTCGTGGGCGTCCACTTCGAGGTAAAATTTCCACGCTGTTAGTCAACTGAATTTTTTTCAAAATACCGCATTCTATACTTTGAACACAATTTAATAAAGAAGCAGCTTTCCATTGTGAATTTCTCTCTTACAAGAATTTAATCATGCGGATTTTTAAATCGCGAGACAGATGTTTCACACGAGCCATTGTCTAGCACTTCAGAGTTGCTTTTGATCTCGCAGCTGGAAGATTTCTTCTTTTAAATAGGATTCAGATATTGTACGCATGCCCAGAGGCACTCTTATCTGTCGTCAATGTGGAAATTTCAAACTTGTTACCTCAGTGATCGATTACTATTTTCCAACTTCCGTCTTGATCGGATATTTTTTTTCTCCCGAAGAAACTTTTCCGCCTGCAGTATAATTATAAATTATATGATTTTTATATTGAATTCACTTTTTATTTATATTTTAATACGCGTTCTTTTATTTGGCATATTGTAAAACGCCCCTATGCTCATGATTCACGAAATATATGCTTCGAAATGAAAAAATCATAAACTTGATAACACTGATCGGAAACTTTTTGCCAAGGGTTGTAGATGTATTTCTTTATCTTGTTCGAAAAGCATTATTGGTTACACAAAACAACAACAACAACAAATTAAAGGATGATTTCTTTTGCCTTTGTACCTTTTATTCTTTCTTGGGGGGAGGGGGGATTTTCAATTCGGATATATGTCTATATTTCTCTTGTAAGAACATTATATTTATATGTTTCTAATTCTACAAAATACTAAGAAAAATATTTAAAATAAAAGATTTTAGTGGGGCTATAAATATTGCTCAAAATCCCTATAAATTAAAATTTAATTAATCCTTCTAAATCCTCCAATCCTTCTAAAGTCCTTCTAAAATCCTTCTAAAATTTATTAAATGATTATGTAAATCTTCTAATGTAGTTTCAAAAATTCAAGTCACGGAAAATGCTTTAGAAAGTAAAATTTTCCTGGATTCATAAATCAGTACATTAAGGGTTAATAGATATCAGCAAATATTGTTCATTGTAGAAAATTTTTGCTAAAAATTTCTGATTTATACTGTGAGACTCATTAAATGAACAATAAATGTTGTATGCACCATTATTTAAGGAAACATGCTTTTTCGCTCCTTAAAATTTTACGACAAATTCACTGTGTTAGAAATGGTATTACATGTTTAAAAGCCCGTTTAAACAAACACCTATCAATAGAAAAAGTAATCGGTTACTTTCTATTTTCCTGTAAAATAAATAAATTCAACGCGCACAGTTTTATTTAAGAAGCATGCTATGGTTTATATTATTAGTGCATACCAATATCGTAATATACAGAGAAGCATTATAACATAAATATAATTTATATGAAACCATTATCGTCTGTAGACGATAATACAACAGAATTCATCTCTCTGTGTGTGTAAATAAACTACAAATGGCACACACTCCGTTTTCAGTACAGAATACCCTATTGTGAATTTTAAAATATTATACCAATGTTTTTGCAATCAAAGTATATTTTTGGAGAAACTGTGCATGTTCAGTAAAACAGACAAATGAAAATTTGTCATAAACACATTCACATTCGAACTACATTTACAAAAATATTTTAATAAAAAAAATCTGTATTTTGTGTATTCTAATCATGGCGTAATCTTTCGTTTTCTTTTGTTTCCAATATGCTTTAAGCTGATCGTAGAAATGTACTAAATGAAATATAGGTGAGACTACACTGTAAAAAAAATACGCTCTCTTAACTCTTTTAAATATGAAAACTGATGGGTGGGTTAAGACACCCGTAGGGTCAACCGTCCCTACACTGTAAAAAAAAATAAATCTGACCAGTTTTCCTGTAGGAATCGGAAAAATAGTTGCCCTTATCGTACCGAAAAATTTCCGACCCAGCTCGGAATAAAATCCGTAAAATACCGTTTTATTGAAATTTTCCTTTTTTTTACGGATTTTATTCCGAGCAGGGTCGGAAAATTTTCCGGTTCAATTAGGGTAACTATTTTGCAGATTACTACAGGAAAACTGGTCGGATTTTTTTTTTTTTTTACAGTGTAGGGACTGTTGACCCTACGGGTGTCTTGACCCACCCATCAATTTTCATATTTAAAAGAGTTTTATTAATATGTGTCAACCTAAGCTACTGGAATGCTCAAACAACAGTCTTTGTTTCATACAGATAATGGAAATAGGTGTGGAAAAAATCCATTGTGAGGCGTTTTCAAGTTGCGTTTTTTAGAAATATTGCGTAAGCTTTTTTCAAATAAATTATATCATAGAAATTTGAGTAAGTAGGTGTAAAGTAATACAGAAATATCGAGCTTTCATTCCAGAAATAAAGACTGTACAGTAAGTTAGGCTTAACATAAAAATGTGATATTCTTTAGAAAAGGTCTATATGTAGGGAGGCTTGACCCACTCTGTAAAACAAATCCGACCAGTTTTCCTGTAGGAATCGGAAAAATAGTTGCCCTTATCGTACCGGAAAATTTTCCGACCCAGCTCGGAATGAAATCCGTAAAAAAAAGGAAATATTCAATAAAACGGTATTTTACGGATTTTATTCCGATTTTACGGATTTCATTCCGAGCTGGGTCGGAAAATTTTCCGGTACGATAAGAGCAACTATTTTCCGATTCATGCAGGAAAACAGGTAGTATTTTTTACAGTGCAGTCAATGTGAAGGAGGGTTGACCAGATGCTCAAGGCTCCCTCAATTAAGTGGTTTTGGAAATCTTTTTCTTATACACTGTGCATAACGAAAAGTTAATGGTATATACGTAAAGGAATGTAAATTTATTCTGTAAAGCTTCAGTAAAATGGTGTGATGGAAAAGAAAATGTTTAAAACTGATTATAGAATAATGAGAAAAATTGCTAGAAAATGGGATAGTTGATAGGAACTTTTTTTCCATTTAAATATTGCTTACAATACGTAAATAGAAACAGTGGGAAAGACTAGAAAGGATGAAAGCAGCATTCTTAACCGTTTGAGGGGCAGTAGTATGTTTATAAAACAACTTAAGCTTAATTCCGAAACATCACAATGATACCAGAATTCTGCTATGTATGTGAAATATGTGAAATATAAGCTTTTACTTACTATCAAATAAATTTGTTCATAAATTCTGGTGCCAGTCATTTATTTCAACATATTATTACTGAAAGTACTTTACCCCTTAAAGGTTTAAATCATATTAATGATAAGTTAAGTGCTCATGAGGTTGCAAAAGAACATAGCATCGATCGAAAAACTTTAAGAAGGTATGTAGAAAAATTTCACCAGGGTGAATACAGTGAGATGAAGCCAAACTATGTGACAACTAGATTTATCAGATCGAGTGTCACAAAAAATAGAACAAGGCGATAAAAAAAGCGGGACAGTGGCTCCCAATTCCGGACATAATAACATAAAGCCCTATGAAAACGGAACCTGTCTCTAACAGAATACTGCCTTAAATGTTAAAATTTCATTTTCCCTGCTGTACAATTATACCTGCGCAGGCAAAATCCTATTTAAAAG
The DNA here is from genome assembly GCA_963932465.1 of Maratus speciosus. Lineage (NCBI taxonomy): Eukaryota > Metazoa > Arthropoda > Arachnida > Araneae > Salticidae > Maratus > Maratus speciosus. Next base: position 397,166,901 of record OZ010788.1, on the reverse strand, counting down.
AAAATTTTTCTCCTCTGACTTGCGATTGCGTCTTAACAGGTTTTTTTAAGCCTCATATTTTCAAAAATATTTTTTTATAATAATTAAAGCATGTAGAATAAAGTTATTTTGCTTTTTTTTAACTGATTTTATTTCTCTTCGCAAATAGAGCAATGTAAAACAAAGTGGCTCAAGCCTCCCATATACTGGGTCAACTCTTCCATATGTGGGAAGCCTTGACCCATTTTTTTTTCATGAATAAAATCGATTATTTTTCAAATTTCTTATATGTTACACTTACGTAGCAATTTTATTTTGATAACTGATTGTATAACTAATAAAATGATACATAAATCTTTATTCTACGTTCAATATTTAAAAAATAAAAAATAATTTTGTAAAAAGTGGGTCAACTCTCCCTAGTCTCCCCTATAATAAGTCTTTTAGATCTATATTTTAGGATAAGAAGGTGAAAGGATAGACATCCATTATCCCAATTAATAAATCTATCCTATATATATAAAATCCTAATGAAACGACTTTATGAAACGAATATATGAAACGCCTGAAATGTATCGATTCTTTGAATCGACCGATTAAACAACTGATTTTGTTTCACGGCGATTTCTCCTAAAATATGGAATACTTTCGATGAAATTAACACCAAAAATCCGTGTTGATCCACAGATCTCAAAACTGGTATTAGAATTTTTAAATTCGAATTAGTTTTCGAAATATTATTTTTTTTTCTAATTTTAAATACATTTTTTCTAATGATGACAACTCAATTTTTAATCATAACAGAAATTTGTTTTTCATAATTCAGAAAAAGGTTACCATTTTAAATTAATTTGGCGACAGTTGGGCCTCCTTTAAATCTATGCTAAGAACAATGCGTTTTTTGTATTTCGTTATCATTTTATTAAATACAAAACTTTCATTTAAAAATGAAACATTTAAATTGGTGGCTTTCACTTCTTTAAAAAAAAAAAAAAAAAAAAAAAAAAAAAAAAAAAAAAAACGAAAAGAAAAATATTAGACACACATGTCATATACGCACCGGGGTACCTAATTGGCGCACAAATGGCATTATATTGATAGACATGGTAACCCGGCTATTGTTGTTTATTTAATAATAAATATATATTTACTTTTATTTCTTTTTTAAATTTATATAAATTATTTTGTTCTATAGTAATTAAGTATTTTTTTGCTATTTCCTTTTGAAAATAATAGAAAATAATTAAAAAATACGGTACAATGTAGTAGTTATTCCGTCACCCAATTTCGCAAATTATATAAATCGCCAAACCACTCGCCAAATTGTACAGATTGAGAAAATTTTTATTTTAAATAACGAAAGAACAAATAAATTAGTATAACATTAATAAATATAAAAATAAAACGTCGAAATAAAAATCACTTGATGACGTAAACTCGTGTAACTTGCTAAAAGTCAAGTGAATGTAACATTTACGATCAAGCATTGTTGACATTTAATCTTATAGTTCGCGATAGATTTTTTGTCGACGGGATAACTAAGTAGTACCAAAAATACATATGTAACTGGCATTCGAAAACGAGGCTTTCGCCAAATTTTCGTAAAAAAAAGTCATGCCAAACATGTCCCGGTAGAGACGAAAATTATTTTTTACGCACCATATTGAGTGGCATATCATTGGCATATGATTGTTTCCTAGACTGTTTTACATCAAGGAGCTCAGTTTAAATATTACACAACCTGAAAGTTAAGTAGATAGTATCTCTAGCTTTACTGTAACTCTAACCTTCGTAGACACATTTCGCCCGTATATGACATCTGGCGAAAAATTAAATTATGTAACAAACCATGACATTTAATTTCAACTTCAAATTAATGTTTTGATAAAAAAAATGCTAACTGGCGAGTTGAAAAAAGATATTGGCAAGATTTGCACCCGGCTTTTTTTTCTTTCGGCACAGATGTCATATACGGCCCCATATTGGCGCGATTTTTTTCTGACGCCAATGTCATATACGCAACGGGTACTTAACTGGCGCCAAAGTATCGTTATTTTGCTTGATATGGTAAGACGGATGTTGTTGTTTATGCTGTTGATGCGTTCCCCAAATTGCGTTGGAAAAAAATCGCGCCAATATGGGGCTATGACATTTGTTCCAAACTTTCATATGAAAGGAGAAGGGATCAGATCGTATTTGTTTTTGGCATTTGATGACTTGAAGTATTATAATATAGATGAAATGTTGGGGATAGAATAATATTTGGCGACTTATCACCTGTGCCTGGATAACATTAAAGTATCAAAATAGTACCTAGAGTATAAAAAGCAAAGTGTTCCGCCCGGAACTGTTGATGATAGTCACACAATTTAGGCTATTATTATAGAGATTGTTTTAGAATATCGGTTGACAAAGACTCTGAATGCTTAATTCATTTTATTTTAGCTTCTTTTCAAATGTTTACCTGATCCTCTTTAATCAAAAATGAAAACAACCATTGGATGTCTTAACAGCAACTGATTCTCCGTTAAATTTTTGCAATCAAAGGGAATTGAATGGAAACAATACAGGGAGATATACACAGCTTTTTCAGTATAATTTAATCTTCTCTAATATTTTTTAAACCCATTAGATTTTTAGATTTTCAGATTCTACGGAGTCTGAACGGGGTTTGGCGAGCGTAGCTTGCAGGGGGCAGAGCCCCCTAGTTTCATTTAAATTTGCTTGGCAGTTCAGATACGTAATCTTTTGTCTAAATCAAAATGGCGTATTTATGAACATAATATGTAATGAAATAACGTGCACTGATAAATAAATTCTTACCAAACTTTTATTCTAGTCAGTGTCTCTTTGTTTTTATTAGCAAAAGTTACTTCAACGGTCACTCTTAATTAAACTAAGTCGATAGAAATTCTGAAAGACCTTCCACGAAGACACTGTGTACAAACTATGACAACTATTTTATTCCTAATTTAAAAGAACAATATAGATATTTCAACAGAAAAAATCTTGGGAGAAATCTTTTTCTAACCTAGCGATATACAGAGTTAAATTTTTTAATACAGGATATAGAAAAAATCTAAGGAAATTCATAAAGTAAATGTAGAAAATTTTAAAATATTGAACTCCTTATAACATATTTTATTTTTATTTAGATTTTAGAAAATAATATCTTTATGCCTCTGTTATGTATGAAAAGAAATTAGTTTTCATTTGAAAAGAAAATAGTTTTGAGTTATTAATTACATTATTTCTAACAAGTAAAAATTAAATTTAATAAATTAAAATATCCGACTGCGGGAAAAGCAAATTAATTATTTGTCATCAATGTGAAATTATATTTATACTACTTATCTATTTTTTTATTTACTTGGATTGATGACTTTTAAGTTGTGTTTAATTTTTAGTTCCTATCTATAAACACTGTTTTGATGAGGCCTATAGATGTCTACGAAGGTTAGAGTTACAGTAAAGCTAGAGATACTATCTACATAACTTTCAGGTTGTGTAATATTTAAACTGAGCTTCTTGCTGTAAAACAGTCTAGGAAACAATGATATGCCAATGATATGCCACTCAATATGGTGCGTAAAAATTAATTTTCGTCTCTACCGCCCTTTTGAATTTGTAAAAAACACCCATCCTATAACCATCGGACGCTTAAGACGATTCGATAGAGACCTCATTCATTAAAATCCACCCAGCCATCGGGATGTTTCGAGGGTATAAATAAATCCACATACCTAGATACGCGTCAAACAAATAACCCTTCTTGGCAGTCGGGTAAAAACACAGCGCGCATTATATTTTTATAGCTTTCGGTATCTACTTTTTACAGCTCTTTAAAAACGCAGTTTTCACATACTTACATACTGCGTTCTCCTTAAATCAAAAATTGTTTAAAAATAATATATAGTATGATATGATTTAGTCGTTGAAGAAAACCTTTTTTTCAAAGATATCATTATTGGAAACATACATATTTTATTATTTATTACCTACAGAAAAAATGCTTTGAAATTTCTGTTTATAAACGTAATTTCAGATCGAGTATTTATATTAATATGAAGCAATAAAATTTTTAGAATAGTTTATTTGTGTGCAGATGAAGCTCTTTATTCATGATTTTCTATTCCATAAATATATATATATATATATGTGTGTGTGTATAACAATTAAATAAACATTACCAACCACCAACAAAAACTGTGTAATTATGAATAAACGGACATTAACAAATACAGTTCCACCCAACAGACTTAACATAGATTCCAAAAACATAGTAAAAACAGCAGAAATTGAATAACAGAAATGGAATGATGGAAATTTGTAGAACATAGACAGAATCATCGGGTCCCAAATGCCTTAAGTTCCACAAATAAAATGTGTAGTTTCATCTTCATATTAGCCATAAATTAGCTAAAGAATATGAATTTGTGACTACTACACACATAAAACCGAGAAATAAACCATTGAACACACACAAACACACACATATATATAAATATATTTATCATGAGTCCGTTTATCTGTATGATTTCCCCGGTGGAATTAAAAAACTCAAAATACAACGTCTCGTAATTCCAAAACACTCTTGAAGTCCCTTTAGGCGTTGTTATATAGAAGCCCAAGTCTATATTTTATTGAAAAGTAGAAAAGGTAATTAACGTTCAAGTATACAGTTTTATTCATATTCGTTTTATAGGTTCTTTGTCATATTTAGTTTTTTATGGAGGTCCGGGACACAAAAATCTCCAAATTTACTAAAAAACTGTTATTGTAGTAAAATTTTTTCTGTCTTTTTTTCCTTAAAATGACATTTGGATAATTTTTCTGTCTTAATTAGAACTCCAGATATTAAATTTTTCGTTTTGGTGTGTTGTCAAAATATAGCTTTCAAGCAATAGCTATCATAAAAACAACTTCTTGTAAAAATGCGTTTTTCTTCATGATGGCTTTTTCACCATTACTTGTATTTAAATCATTATAACCCAAGAGCCGTTAAACATAAAGGTTTCAAATTTAGATCATATATTTTTCAATTATTTTGCTTTAATTTTGATTCATCAAATTCAAAAAAAATTTTAACCTTTGAAAATGGGATTTTTTTTTTTTTTTTTAAGTTACACCTTTTTTTTTTCCTTTAACTTAAATATTGTTGTTTTGTAATCAGTATTTTTGAAAATGCGGAATCAAAAAAAAAAAACAAAAAAAACTTTAAATTCTACAAATAATATTTCGAGCTATAACGATTTTAAATGACCCCACCTTTTTAATGAATTTTAAATTATTTTTTTTTATATAAGAGAAGTTTTATCGCGCGATCTTGTTTACAAATAACATGGTTAACCATCACAAAAAAAATCAAAATTTTAACTCAATGAATAAAAATTATTTTAAATTGTGTCCCGGAACCCCTTAAGAACTGTTACAAAAAATATCATCAACAAAATTTGGGATAATAAATTCTTATTAATTATATTTGCAAAATAAAAAAAAATCAAACACTTGAGTTTCAAATAGGATTATCTGATATGTTATCGAAGTTAAAGGTTTGCTCATTGAATATGAGGTTTGTTAATTCTAAAAGATATGATACGTTGATTAATTATTTAGAAATTTTGTTACGTTAATACTAAAAATGTAATAGTCTGTATATTTTATATAAAGCTCATGAATGTGTACAAAATAACAAGATATTCAAATTTTTAAAACATATATATGTGTGTGTCTATATATAATTCGTCTCAAATGTATATGGAGAGATGTGTTTTTTTTAAATAACAGTTCAAAAAAGGAAGCATTAATCGCGGAAAAAAAAATAGGCATATGGTATAATAACGTAAGTTTTTTACAACAAATACAGAATAAGTTTTGCAGAATTTATGTATAAAAAAATCAAAATCAAAATAGACTGTACATTACCTTTCGGTTAAGCGGGAGAAAGTATTATACATACACATATACAGGGTAATTCATAAAAATTGATACAATAGGGTATCTCCTTAATTAATGCCCCTAGGCACATACTTCCAATTGGAAAGTTTCTCAAAAAAGGTGGAAAATATGATGAGATAAGTTACAATTTGAGAAAATACGAAAATTAAATTTTTATACGATCCCGGTAGGTTAAAATTTCCATTTAGCAATTTTTTTCTTATCTATTCTTGAATTAAACACAAAAAGTTCCATCTTCATATCTGCAAAACTCATTGAGTTATGCCTGTGATAATTTGTGATAGTGATAGATAATTTGTGAAATAATTTGTGAAGTTTTAAGGCATTAGACAAAAATTGAAATGCGTGTTATTCAAGAAACAATGTTACTTTAAAAGTTCCATGATACATGTAAAAAATATATTTATTGATTTAGTTTATGTTTTTTGTAATGATTAATCATATAATTTTCAAATAAAATCACATCATAAAATTTCTCAGAAAGTTTAAAAATTTAAAAATTATTATTATTGTTTTAATTGGGGTAATTTAAAATCGTTATAACTCGAAATATTATCGTCGAATTTCATTTTATTTTCATTTAATTAAAGAGGAAAACATAATTTATATTTTGTTTCCGGATTTTTTTAAATATTAATATTAAAAATATTAAACACACACACACAAAAAAAAAATAATGTAACTTAGTTTTTTAGCCAGATTACTTTCCATAAGTAGACGCTACAATGTTTCATCAATCGATTCATCACTTCAGAAAAGAAACGCCACTCTATGCTTTAGTACAAAGTAAGGTTTAATGAATCTCTGTACTACAAGACATATTATAATTTACTTGACTACTGTACATATTTACATTTCCAAAAACTCAGAAGAAGTCCGCTGTTTGCAAAACACTTTATCATTTTCCGCCTCTCCTAAAATGCTCCGGGGGAAAAAATCAAGCAAGCAGCTTGTATTTCGAACACCTGTACATTCGGCGTCTCAAAAACAATCTGTCTGCGTAAAAGCTAATCCGCAATGAATTATGGGAAAACCTATTTGGCAGCCCGCTAAACTGTCGTGTGCTGCCATCTAGTGCATCGGTATTTAAATATTTGTTACATCCTCTCCCTCTGGTTCCTTAGACGTCTCGGCAAGGGACCAGGAACATTTTTCTTTGGCCTACCACGTTTCCTGAGTGGAATAACTCATTGGTCGGTAACATTGTTACAACATTTTAGGCAGATGTATGGTAAGTTCCTAAGGGAACTTCGGGAGCTTGTAAACTGGCAACTTCATAGGAAGTAGGCGAGCGCTGTGTGAGCACTACATAGGGTCTGTCACGTCGAGGACTGAATTTGGCGGTTCTTTTCTGACCAGCCTTGCTAACGGGATGGAGTTCTACCCATACATGATCACCAGGAGAATACTGAGATTCTTCTATCCGTCTTCTGTCCACATACGGTTTTCTTTTGCGCTGTTCGACTAAATCTTTCACTTGCTTAGTGAATTTAGCAAATTCGTTTGGTTTCGGGTTTATATCAAAGCAGACTGTACCGATTTCACATGTCCGCGGGGTGGCTTCTCCCCCTGTCTGTAAGATGGTTTCATACCTTTTCAGCAAGTAATTTAATTCTGACTTCTGGCCAGAACATTCAAGAGTCTTTGGAACAGGATTTGCAAAACCATACTTTATATATGGCATATCGCCGAAGTACCAATGTTTGTTCTTAACGTCTGGTACAAACCCTGACTTATCAAGAAAGTCTCTTCCTAAAAGGGTTTTGTTCCCTTTAGCTTCAGGTAAAACAATAAAATCTGTACGAAATTTTCTTCCTTCGATTTCTACAGTAACAGTTGTGATCAAACTGTCTTCTTTTGACCGTTGTCCATTTGCTAAGAACATGTTCAGAGAATTCCTCTGAAACTTTGCAACTTTTTCTTTTAACACAGAATACAACGATTCACTAGCCAGGATGTGACTAGATCAGGTATCTACGCAGGCTGTGCCATAGACGCCATTAATTTTTAGGTTTACTGTGGTTAAAGGTGTGGTTGTTGTTGAGCATGTGCATAACTGGATTTGCTCAAACTGAGAAGTTTCAGTTTTTATCACAGGATTGCAAGTAGGGCATTTAGCTCGAATAAATCCGGGAGCACCACAACCATAACATTTCAAGGTTGGGCGATCTTCAATCAGTGGTGAGGGATTCAACTTTCCGTTGTCTGACGGTGTTGTCTTCTTTGAGTAGAAGGATTCATTCGGAACCGTTATATTAAAAGAGCTCAAGGGAACGGTCTCTTTCTGTTTTGACCAATTTTTATTTTTCTGGGGGATTTCCACTTCTTTGGATTTTACGGGATTTACCCTTAGAACATCGTAAGCATCTAGCTTTTCTACGAATTCATTTGGATCATTTAAATTAGTCCAAACGTTTAAGAAATGTTCTCTGTGCAGCACCTTCTCTTTAATTTGTCAGATAAAATAAGATTTTTAAATCTTCGAGTGAAGTTATGTTGAGCTCAGATAGCCAACCTTCAAAATATGTTCTAAGCTCGAAAAAATAGTTTTTCCAGGTACTTTCTGGAATTTTCTTGTGCTGAACGAACAACATTCTAAATTTTTCAGCGGTCAATTTGAATCGTTTCAAGAACATCGCCTTGATGTGTTGGTAGATCTGGGCCTTTTCTTCCGATTCACTAGCAATGAATCTAGCAATATCGCTAGGTAAAGTACTTATGAGGTACGTAACCCAATTTTCATCCGGGACCCCTCGAACCTTTAACTGTCGCTCACACAGCACCAAGAAGATGTTCATATCGTCTTCGTTTGGGCGAAATAGGGGGAATAAATTTCTGTAGGTCGATTCGCGGTTTTTCGTAAGTGCACCTATTATTTTCTAACTCCGAGTTAGATGCCGAAGTCGAATGGGTAAGGCGTAATTTTTTGTGTTCGAAAGTCCGTTCGCGCTCTAAATTTTCTTGTTCGATTTCACGCTGATTTTCTAAATCTAAGCACTCTTGTTCAGTTTTTCTATTCTCGACTATAGTGGTAAGTAAGTTTTTTGCATTGTCTTCCTCGTAATCAGCGTGCGTAGTAATTAAATTACGTAAATCCACCATTATCATTTCTTCAGTGGCTGTTAAGCCTAATTCATCGCAAAGGACACGTAGATCTTCTTTTTTGCTCTTCCCGAAAAAATGCCATTTTGTTTAAATTTAACAAAACTAACAACCAAAATAAAATTTTGATTTAAAAAATTCACTTCAAGAAGTAGAATTTTAATTTAAAATTCCAAGCAAAATTTTCAAGAACAAGAATTTCAATTTAAAAATTTCAATGGAAAATTTTCAATTTCAAGAACAAAATTTTAGATTTTTCTACTCAAACCTATCCTTACACTCAGGGATTTCTTCTTTACAGAAATCATAACACACTAAAAAAATATGTATATATTCAAAATACAATGTAAATATAAATTCAAATTAATATAATATCACAAAATATAAAACTTTATTTATTTAACTCTTTCCTTCGGAACGTAACTCAAAATTGAACTATTTCAATTTATCGTTACGTAATACGATATTACTATACTTTTAAGAAAACACACACACACAAAAAAAAAATCTATAACTTCAATATTAACTCTCAAAATAAATCAAAACTAAATTATTATTACACAGTTCTTAACTTACAATTACTTTTAAGAAAAGAAAAAAAATAATATTACGTTAAGCAAGAATTTTTAAAAACTTTCTTCTCAAAAGCACCCTTTCTATATTTGTTCTAAGAACACAATTATTCAAAATTAATTAAAATTACTTTACTAGCAAAATAATTCAAAATTGTTCTCAAAAGAACACAATTTACTTTTGTTCCGGGAGAAAAAAAATTCATTCTCTTTTTTTTTTTTTTTTTTTTAACAAATTCAATTTAAATGTTAAACCTATAAGAAAACTTATTCTTATAAAAGTTCTGTTCAGAACTTAATTTCGTTATTTCATAAATCAACGTTATTCAAAACGAAATTCAACTTATCAAGAAAAAAAAAATATTTGTTCTATCGTGAATATCTGTCAAACGATACCATTTTAATACAATACAGTTTATTAAATTCAAAACGAAAGAGTTTTCTCAAACTAGAACACAAAACATAATTTTCACATGAGTAAGTGAAATATATCTTAACAGAACACATTTTGTTCTTAAACTACCCTTAATCTAATCTGATCAAAGATTTTTACTTTCAGAATTTAATTCTTCCAGAAAACTTTTACGTAATGTAACATTTCTAACTTCAGAACATTTTTACCTCGTCTGTATGTCATGACAAAACAGACACAAATTATTTCCTTTAAGAGAAAATTATATACTTTCAAATACTATCTTAAACAATTTTAATATCAAAAGTTTAATAACATCATCAAAATTAATCATCATTAAATAATCAATATGAGAATGCAATAAACAAAATTCACTAAAATAGAATTAAACACTTATCTTCGGATAGCTGCTACACGCATCCATATTTTTATAAGCCTTCAAGTAGTAAAACTTATTTAAGGATATAAATCACTTTCTGTTCCGAAATCGACGTTCGGTTAACAGAGCATTAGTAGAACACTTTGACACATATACGTGAAGCTTATGCGGAACAAGCACCTTCCGTGTAACATATTTCACTACAACACTGTGGCGAACACTGTGGCATTTGTAATTTGCCTTACCCGATATCACAGAAACGACACCTGATCTGAAGATGCTAAAACACTACTTTTCCTTCCTCAAAGCACCAGCCATTATACCACACCATTTGTAGAATACGACACTGTGTATTAAACACCAGTATTTTTAAAAACTCCATCTTTCTACGTTAAGCACCAGTACATCTTTTTAAATATGAAGAGCACAAGCATTTTTAAAAACTCGTAGAGCATCAGAATTTATTTACTCGGTCGGTCGTAAATTCAAGGCCCAAAGTTGGGTAGCCATTTTTAGCCAGCTTACTTTCCATAAGTAGACGCTACAATCTTTTATCAATCAACTCATCACTTCAGAAAAGAAACGCCACTCTATGCTTTAGTACAAAGTAAGGTTTAATGAATCTCTGTACTACAAGACATATTATAATTTACTTGACTACTGTACATATTTACATTTCCAAAAACTCAGAAGAAGTCCGCTGTTTGCAAAACACTTTATCATTTTCCGCCTCTCCTAAAAAGCTCCGGGGGAAAAAATCAAGCAAGCAGCTTGTATTTCGAACACCTGTACATTCGGCGTCTCAAAAACAATCTGTCTGCGTAAAAGCTAATCCGCAATGAATTATGGGAAAACCTATTTGGCAGCCCGCTAAACTGTCGTGTGCTGCCATCTAGTGCATCGGTATTTAAATATTTGTTACATCCTCTCCCTCTGGTTCCTTAGACGTCTCGGCAAGTGACCAGGAACATTTTTCTTTGGCCTACCACGTTTCCTGAGTGGAATAACTCATTGGTCGGTAACATTGTTACAACATTTTAGGCAGATGTATGGTAAGTTCCTAAGGGAACTTCGGGAGCTTGTAAACTGGCAACTTCATAGGAAGTAGGCGAGCGCTGTGTGAGCACTACATATGGTCTGTCACGTCGAGGACTGAATTTGGCGGTTCTTTTCTGACCAGCCTTGCTAACGGGATGGAGTTCTACCCATACATGATCACCAGGAGAATACTGAGATTCTTCTATCCGTCTTCCGTCCACATACGGTTTTCTTTTGCGCTGTTCGACTAAATCTTTCACTTGCTTAGTGAATTTAGCAAATTCGTTTGGTTTCGGGTTTATATCAAAGCAGACTGTACCGATTTCACAGGTCCGCGGGGTGGCTTCTCCCCCTGTCTGTAAGATGGTTTCATACCTTTTCAGCAAGTAATTTAATTCTGACTTCTGGCCAGAACATTCAAGAGTCTTTGGAACAGGATTTGCAAAACCATACTTTATATATGGCATATCGCCGAAGTACCAATGTTTGTTCTTAACGTCTGGTACAAACCCTGACTTATCAAGAAAGTCTCTTCCTAAAAGGGTTTTGTTCCCTTTAGCTACAGGTAAATCAATAAAATCTGTACGAAATTTTCTTCCTTCGATTTCTACAGTAACAGTTGTGATCAAACTGTCTTCTTTTGACCGTTGTCCATTTGCTAAGAACATGTTCAGAGAATTCCTCTGAAACTTTGCAACTTTTTCTTTTAACACAGAATACAACGATTCACTAGCCAGGATGTGACTAGATCAGGTATCTACGCAGGCTGTGCCATAGACGCCATTAATTTTTAGGTTTACTGTGGTTAAAGGTGTGGTTGTTGTTGAGCATGTGCATAACTGGATTTGCTCAAACTGAGAAGTTTCAGTTTTTATCACAGGATTGCAAGTAGGGCATTTAGCTCGAATAAATCCGGGAGCACCACAACCATAACATTTCAAGGTTGGGCGATCTTCAATCAGTGGTGAGGGATTCAACTTTCCGTTGTCTGACGGTGTTGTCTTCTTTGAGTAGAAGGATTCATTCGGAACCGTTATATTAAAAGAGCTCAAGGGAACGGTCTCTTTCTGTTTTGACCAATTTTTATTTTTCTGGGGGATTTCCACTTCTTTGGATTTTACGGGATTTACCCTTAGAACATCGTAAGCATCTAGCTTTTCTACGAATTCATTTGGATCATTTAAATTAGTCCAAACGTTTAAGAAATGTTCTCTGTGCAGCACCTTCTCTTTAATTTGTCAGATAAAATAAGATTTTTAAATCTTCGAGTGAAGTTATGTTGAGCTCAGATAGCCAACCTTCAAAATATGTTCTAAGCTCGAAAAAATAGTTTTTCCAGGTACTTTCTGGAATTTTCTTGTGCTGAACGAACAACATTCTAAATTTTTCAGCGGTCAATTTGAATCGTTTCAAGAACATCGCCTTGATGTGTTGGTAGATCTGGGCCTATGAGAATGCAATAAACAAAATTCACTAAAATAGAATTAAACACTTATCTTCGGATAGCTGCTACACGCATCCATATTTTTATAAGCCTTCAAGTAGTAAAACTTATTTAAGGATATAAATCACTTTCTGTTCCGAAATCGACGTTCGGTTAACAGAGCATTAGTAGAACACTTTGACACATATACGTGAAGCTTATGCGGAACAAGCACCTTCCGTGTAACATATTTCACTACAACACTGTGGCGAACACTGTGGCATTTGTAATTTGCCTTACCCGATATCACAGAAACGACGCCTGATCTGAAGATGCTAAAACACTACTTTTCCTTCCTCAAAGCACCAGCCATTATACCACACCATTTGTAGAATACGACACTGTGTATTAAACACCAGTATTTTTAAAAACTCCATCTTTCTACGTTAAGCACCAGTACATCTTTTTAAATATGAAGAGCACAAGCATTTTTAAAAACTCGTAGAGCATCAGAATTTATTTACTCGGTCGGTCGTAAATTCAAGGCCCAAAGTTGGGTAGCCATTTTTAGCCAGCTTACTTTCCATAAGTAGACGCTACAATCTTTTATCAATCAACTCATCACTTCAGAAAAGAAACGCCACTCTATGCTTTAGTACAAAGTAAGTTTTAATGAATCTCTGTACTACAAGACATATTATTATTTACATGACTACTGTACATATTTACATTGCCAAAACTCAGAAGAAATCCGCTGTTTGCAAAACATTTTATCATTTCCCGCCTCTCCTAAAAGCTCCGAGGGAAAAATCAAGCAAGCAGCTTGTATTTCGAACACCTCTACATTCTGCGTCTCAAAAGCAATCTGTCTGCGTAAAAGCTAATCCGCAATGAATTATGGGAAAACCTATTTGGCAGCCCGCTAAACTGTCGAGTACTGCCATCTAGTGTATCAGTATTTAAATATTTGTTACAGTTTTAAAAAAATCATATTTTCAAAAATATATATATTTTCAAATTAGTCGAAACAAAATTAATGTAAAATAATCAAAAAGGTCATGTTCCGAGTTTGCCCTTTTTTTCTTTAACAATTCTTGTATTAAAAATGTAAATTAATATTTTAAATTAAATTAATTTTAATTACGCATTTAAATTAATAAATTTAAATTCATTATTTTTAACAATTTAAATTAATAATTTAAAACTCATTTAAAGTTTTGAACAAAGATTGGCTCCTAATAAAATGTTTAAATACTTTTTTTAAAAAATGCAGGTGAGTATGTAACTCTTTCCTGTACACTGTAAAAAAAAAAAAAAAAAAAAAAAAAATCTGTAAAGTTACTAAAGTTTTTTTAGAAAACTGGGATTCTTAGAACATTTTATGTAACGGCAACAAGAAAAATTCTTGTAACAGACGCTGTTACAGCAATTTTTGTTGTTGTCGTTACATAAAATGTTCTGGGAATCCCAGTTTCCTAGAAAAAATTTAATAACATTACAGATTTTTTTTTTTTTTTTTTTTTTTTTTTTTTACTGTGTAGCTTAAACTTTCGATTCAGTTTAACTTTTGCCCTTTCCACCTTCTTTCTGTACAATTTAAAACAATGTTTTTTCTAACATACCGATTAAGAGTGTTTTATAATTTTCACCCACACAACTTTCAGTCGAGTGGTTAAAAAATGTCTCTATTATGGTGCCGGACCAGTCTCAATCGGGCCTAATGTACTTTTCATACCGAACCGGGATTGGCTTCCTTTCTTTCTAGATCTGCATGGGGCGAAATTTTCAGTCCCGGTCTCCACTCAACCCGTATTAAAATCATCCTATCTGACTCACCTAATCCGTGCAAAATTAAGTAAAGTTTGGCTCAACACAAAAAATTTACAAAAAATGCTATTTTTAAATCGCGATTTCAATTAACACATATTACCATTTACAATTGATCATTGATTGATTAAAAAATCGTTTTTAAAGGATACTAGATTTAATCGAAAAAGAAAAAAAATACAGTAAAAAAAGTGAAAAAAGTACCTGTCTATTACGGAATCCTGTCTAAAACGGAATATTTTTTTTCTATGCAAAATGAATATAATAATACTTGAGAAAAGAATATAATACATTTGCACCTCCTAAGATGGGAAATTGTCTATAACTCATTTTATCTTGCTGTGTGATTCCGTTTTAGAAGGTTTTACTGTATATCATTTCTGAAAGTCTCCGATACATGGATTATGTATTAATGATATTAAATGGTAAATGAAGCATTTATATACAAATAGAGATGCATTAATATATATATATATATATATCACAGCCTTTTACGTTTCTTTAAAAAGGAATATAATATAAATAAAAATAAAATCTATAACCTGTTATAAAGCTATAAAGTTATTTTTGGTCAGAACTCTTTCATACGAAACAATTTTTAACCATATCGACGTACAAAACTATTTTTTCTAGATATTCAATCAGGCCGCACCAGACTTGGACTAAGATTTAAACATTTTCACATGTTGGCAGGAACTTTTTCTCTATGGGTCGTCTCGAGACCGGGTCTGGATATTTCCACCCTTGCAGGCCTCTAATAAAGGCCTCCAGCATAATTTGAAAGAAAGTTTAACTTAAAATCTATATGTTGCTATTTTATGTCCAAAGGATAGGCATAGTCTCAAATCGACTTTTAATAATGTACAATTTGTGGATTATCCCTATCTTGCCTTCAAAATTAATGAATAACTCGTCGCTCAGAGGCAGAGGAAAATGATGTAAGTCGCGAATTTTGAATTTTAATAACTCTGTGAATTTTACAGTTACCGAGATGAATTTTGTTTTGTTTAATTCGGGAAGGGATAAGAGAAAATTTCCTAATTGAAAATTTTACCCAACGGGGGCCGTATAAAAAATTAGTTTTTGTATTTTCTCAAATAGACCCCCATGGAGTTACTGTCACGTAATCAACCGAACTCAATGGCTTTCAGCAACTTTATCATATTTATTTTATTTTATTTCTTTATACTATTTTGATGTTGTTGGCAACAAGAGTTTTATGTTTGTAGAATTGTTTTGTATTCCAAAGATGTAGCTGGTGAATAAATATCCAAAACTGTTGTAAGTTTTCGTAAAAAACTCAAACAAATTTTACTTTACCCTTTCATATCATATAAATAAAAACATACATTTATTTTACTTAAATAGGTGTCACAAATAAAAATAAAAATATGTTGACATGTTTCGGTTTAATAGTAAAAACCGTATTCATAACATACACATAATCAATAGAAAATGAATGACACTGGGTACCAAAAAATACACTAAAAACCAAAAACATAAAAATGCAAACACTGCGCTCTCTATGATCTCAAATAGCCTCCGCTACCGTGGCTACCTCTACAAGACTCACTTTTTAAGTATTTATTAAGGAAAACCATAAAATTGGATTTCGGGAGGAGTTGAATTATATTTTCAATATTGCTAAAGAAAATGGTTACAATAGGGAGAAAATTAATTATTTGATAAAAAATTATAAGTGTAAAGGTCATTCATAGGTTAGTTGTACTTTGGTTGATAAGGCGTCCGAGAGGGGGGAGGTTAGTAGTTTTAAAAGGTTATCGTTTCCATATATAAAGGGTAATTTTGAGAGACTTAAAAGTAAATTAATGAAGTTTAAGTTAGAATTAGTTGCTAAACCACCTCCTAAATTGAAACATCTTCTGTACAGACCTTTTGATCCGGTTGCACAGGAAGATCTCGCGGGTGTGTATGAAATTCCATATGAGAATGAAGGGGGGGTATTAATTATTATATTGGTATGACAGGTAGGAAGTTTGGGATAAGGAGGAGAGAGCATGAATCTGATATAAAATTTGGTAGGGATAAGACTCCGTTATCAAGGCTGTTTTTAAAGAGGTGGGTTAATATTTGTTTCAGGGATAGTAGATTAGTGTTCGTTTCGAGTTTATACCGCAAGTCAATCATCCGTGAATCTATTGAGATATATTCTAGGAGGGTTACTGTGTGTAATGATTCTTTTTCCTTTGATATTCCAATTTTATGGTTGGAATTCCTTAATAAATACTTAAAAATTGAGTTTGGTAGAGGGAGCCGCGGTTGCGGAGGCTATTTGAGATCATAGACGGCGCAGTGTTTGCATTTTTATGTTTTTGGTTTTTAGTGTATTTTTTGGTACCCATTGTCATTCATTTTCTATTGATTATGTGTATGTTATGAATACGGTTTTTACTATTAAACCGAAACATGTCAACATATTTTGATTTTTATTTGTGACACCTATTTAAGTAAAATAAATGTATGTTTTTATTTATATGAGGTGAACAAATATATTTAAAAGTTAAAGCCAAGCGATTTTTGAATATCATAACTAATAGGACTCTATAGAATAAGGTAAATAGTAGTATTTTTTGACGAAACGTGTAAACGTTATAGTTTATCAATTTGAATAGAGACATCTATTTTATGTTTATTAATTTCGCACTTTTACTGAATTCTCAATCAAGTAAAGAACCTTGAATGCCGGTGTGCATATTAGTAATCTGACATTTATTGGCGTCCGCAAATTGGACATGTTTTGAGAAAGTGATGGCTTTAAGTTTAAGTGATAATGTGAAATTAAGAGGAACTGTTAGACAAACAACTAAACAACTAAAACAAACAAACAAAACACACAACAAACACATTTAGTTGTTTTACAAAACAACTAAATTCCATAAAAGAAGAATTAAAAGAAGATACGCCGGATAAAAAGGAATTGCAGATTTCTTTATCGATGTTAGAAGATAAACACAAGCAGTTGATCGAGCTTAACTGTAAAATTCTTCTTCAGAAAATAGAAAACAACGCAGACGATTTGGATGAAGAATCTGAAGTAGCTGATAGTTATGTGAGACAATTTCTTGAGACACAGGTTAGTGTTTATGAATTTATTAATGTATCTTCTAATGATATACAGTCGTGGCCAAAACTTTAGGACCACCGTGCAGAAACTAGCGTTTTTAAAATTGAAACCACTGATAACGTCATAAATCAAATCGACTACGTCAGATGGCGTCATTCCATCTGTCAGTGGAGTTACTGTATTTGCTTTTCGTTTGAACTTTGAGTAATAAATGTCGCAGACGCAATTTATTGTCTGGATCTTAAATTTCAGTGGTGGTCCTAAACTTATGGACACGACTGTAGATAACAGTTCTAGTATTAGTGAAGCTAATATTAAAAGGAATTTTAAACTTCCGAAACTTGAACTTTATAAATTTGTTGGTGAAATAAAAAACTGGTTACAATTCTGGTGCCCATTAGGGAAAATACACGAAGACTCAGACATAGATCCCTCTGATAAATTTCAATATCTTATTCAGGCTACAATAAAAGGCTCTAGAGACAGAGAAATCGTAGAATCGTTCCCGCCAACCGGCGATAATTATGCCAAGGTAATTGATAGTTTGAAATCTAAATTTGGTAGGGAAGATCTATCAGTAGAAGTATATATCCGAGAGTTATTAAAATTAGTTTTGAAGAATTCGTCTTCACGAAATAACTCTAGTTCCATGTGTTCACTCTATGATAGTTTAGAATCCCATATTAGAGCTCTTGAAACTCTTAATGTCACCACAGAAAAGTGTGCCGCTATGTTATACCCCTTAGTAGAATCATGTATGTCAGAAGAATTTTTAAGGGCATGGCAAAGAAGTTCTAAGTTTATAGATGACGCGGAACCTAAAAATAAGTTAGATAATTTGATGGAATTCTTAAAATCTGAAGTAGATTCGGAAGAAAGAATTAATTTAGACTTATCTGGATTTGAACTAAAACCTAAGATTAAAAAACAGGGTAGTTCAGTGGAAGAACGAATATCTACCGCTGCTGGTTTGTTATCCACCAGTCCGACGCTCGTTAAAAGTTGTGTTTTTTGTAACGGACAGCACGAAAGTTTTAACTGCTTTAACGCGCAGAAAGTAAACTTGGTTAATAAACAGAAGATTTTAAAACAAAAGGGCTGTTGCTTTAAATGTTTTAAACGAGGGCACTGCTCAAATAAGTGTAATGTATTTATAAGATGTCTAGTTTGTAATAAAGAACATGCCACACTGATGTGTCCAGAAATACCTTCAAATAAAAACTTTTCGAGAGGTCATATTGATAAAAGGGAAAAAAAGAAGAGAAAACAAAACCATCTACACATAAAACATCTGAACAGAACGATTTTAATTTATCGAGTTTATCCCACCATCCAAAGGTAATTTTGCAAACTTTGGTAGTAAAATTAAAAGGGCCTCATTCATGTTAATAAGTTCGAGCGTTGATCGATACAGGTTCAGAGAAGTCTTATATTTTAAAACGCACTGCTGAAAATATAGACTACGAACCATTGAGAAAAGAACTAGTTACCCGTTCTTTGTTTGGGGGAAAGAAAACTAGTAGAATTAAGCATATGTGTTTCAAAATACATTTAGAAAGTTTAGATGGAAAATTCCTTTGTAATTTTGATTTTCTGTATGAACCTGTTATTTACGAAAATATTCGTTCGGTACAGAAAGGTCCTTGGATAGATGAATTAAAAGATATGAAAATTTCCATAAGTGATATAGACGAAAAACCAGGACCAAATAAATGTTTTAATCGGTGCCGATGTTGCCGGAAGATTATTAACTGGGTGCAGAAGAAAATTATCCTGCAATTTAGTTGCAATTGAAACATATCTAGGTTCGACACTGATGGGTAAAGTTCCGATTAATAACGTCCATGAAAAGTATGATGCAATGGTTTTAACATCTTTATTTTCGAAAGAATTTTATATAACAGACCTGTGGAGTCTCGATGCAATCGGTATGACGGATCCTGTAATTCAGAAGTCCCAAGAAGAGAAGGAACGTGAATCAAAAATCAGTTTCTTGGACTCAGTTACTGTAAATAACGAAGGACGTTATGAAGTCTCTCTCCCATGGGCTGAAGAAAGTCTTCCTATTTCTAGTAATGAAAATATAGCGTTAAAAGATTAGAAACCATGACTAAAAGACTTGATATCGATAATTTGTTTACATCCTATAACGAAGTTTTTAATAACTGGTTGACTTTGGGCATAATTGAAGAAGTTTCTATGAATTCAAAGGTAGACTCTGTGCATTACTTACCTAATAGACCAGTGCTCAAAGAGAAGAGCACGGCGAAAGTGCGTCCAGTTTTTCACGCATCTGCGAGAGAAAAGTCATACCCGTTGTTAAATCAGAGTTTGGAATGTGGACCGAACTTAATGAAGCTTATTCCCGATATTCTCCTTAGATTCCGCGAACAAAAATACGGTGTCATAGCGGATATAGAAAAAGCTTTTTTACAAATAAGCATCAGACCAAAATGCAGGGATTTATTAAAATTTTTTTGGTGGAGTGATGAGGATGAAAGAAAATTGAAAATACTTCGTCATGCACTATTAGTTTTTGGCTTAAAATGCAGTCCTTTCATTTTGGCAGTCATTATTGAATTTCATTTACTGAAATACGCTGATAATCCTTGTTATGACAAAGAGATGATAACAAAACTTCTTCATAGTTTTTATGTTGACAATGTTGTTACGAGTGTTTCTTATAAAGACAGATTGGTACAATTTATACAGGAAGCTACAAATGTAATAGAGGAAGGCAAATTCAATTTGAGGGGTTGACAATATTCTGAAGATAATGTCGAGCCTACAATTTGACCTGCACTTGGTCTATTTTGGGACCGAAAAAATGATACTTTAGCTCTTAATTTGGGCTGACTTAGTGAATTTTGAGCTAGAAAAAATTACAAAACGGACCATTCTCTCCATTGCATACAAGGTGTTTGATCCAATTGGATTGGCAAGTCCAGTTTTCTTGTTGCCGAAGATTTTATTACAGAGAATGTGGAAAGATGGAATTTCGTGGGACGAAGAGGTTGATGATAATATAAGAAAGGAATTCTCCAGTTGGTTTAGCGACCTTAGCTGCCTGAAACAAATATCTGTAAGAAAATGGTTTTGTGTTGATGCAAACTATGAAACTCTTAGTATACATACCTTTTGTGATGCAAGTCAACACGCTTATGCCGCCGCAACATTCGTTATAATAAGTACTGCTGACGGAGTCGAAGTACATCTATTATCTGCTAAATCCAGAGTTGCACCGCTCAAAATAATTACCATCCCACGTCTTGAATTAATCAATACTAAGGTGGGAGCTAGACTATGTGCTTCAATAATTAAAGGACTTCGGTGGGAAAATATAAAATTGTATTTTTGGATAGACTACTCTACGGTATTGAATTGGATACAAAGAGAAGAATCTTGGACTGCTTTCGTAAGCAATCGAGTAAAAGAGATTAGAAAAATAACAGATCCAATCTCATGGAAACACGTACCCGGAACTAAACACCCAGGCGATATTCCATCCAGAGGATGTTCTGCGAAACATCTAATGAAAGAAAAATGGTGGGAGGGCCCAAGTTGTCTTAAGGAAAATGAAGATAAATGGCCCTCGTCTAATATAGTCGCTGACGAAAACGCCATTGCCCAAGAAAAGAGGAAGTCAAAAATGCCTGTTGATGAAAAATCAGTAAAATGTTTAACGAACCAGACAGCATTTAGTGAGTGGTGCAATTCCCTTAAACATGAGAAGAATAGTCTTTGTAAGTACCATGGATGTGAGTGGTGTTTTAGGTTTTTCTCAAATTATGATAAAATTGTTCGTCTGGTGGCTTGTATTCACAAGTTCATTCATAATTGTAAGATAACCAAAATCTCGAGGTTGAATGAGGATTATCCCTTAAAGAAATAAATGCAGCTGGAAAAGGTGTTATGAAATCTATTCTTAGAAGAGTCTTAGGATCGTCTAGTGTTTCTTATGAAGCAATGACAACCATTCTATGCGATACAGAATCAATAATTAATTCTCGACCTCTTACATATATTTCTGAAAGCAATGGTGAACTTGTCCCACTGTATCCTGCTTTGTTCATACAAGATGTAAAGTAAATGGGCACATCCGATTTTGATGTTGTGGATAAAAACAAGTTGAATAGAAAATTCAAATACTGACAAAAGCTAATATCTGATCTGCGAAACAGATTTCGTTCTGAATATTTAGGATTATTGATCCAACGTCCTCAATATAAGAAAGGTAAAGAACAAATTCAACCTGGTGGCGTCGTGTTAATTGGCAGAGATAATACCAAACGTATTGATTGGCCTTTAGGTAGCGTCATAGAACTTATTCCCGGAAAAGATGGTGTCACCAGATTAGTCCGTCTACAAACATCAACATCAGAAGTTTTACGTCCTATTCAGTGAATTTATCCCCTAGAAGTATCTTCAACGTGGTCTGAGGAACGAAAAGAACTCTATTCATTTCCGACTATTCAGACTTTGTCTAAAGTTGAACCTGTAAAGCGTACACGATGTGCGTGGATAATCAAAGTGCCTCGAAAGCTAGAATTGTAAGAACTTTTTGCGACCATCTGAGTTGCCTCTCACCAACTCAAAGTGTGAGGATGTCACGTGATCAACCGAACTCAATGGCTTTCAGCAACTTTATCATATTTATTTTATTTTATTTCTTTATACTATTTTGATGTTGTTGGCAGCAAGAGTTTTATGTTTGTAGAATTGTTTTGTATTCCAAAGATGTAGCTGGTGAATAAATATATTTAAAAGATAAAACCAAGCGATTTTTAAATATCATAACTAATAAGTCTCTATAGAATAAGGTAAATAGTAGTATTTTTTAACGAAACGTGTAAACGTTATAGTTTTTCAATTTGAATAGAGACATCTATTTTATGTTTATTAATTTCGCACTTTATTGAATTCACAATCAAGTAAAGAACCCAGAATGCCGGTGTGCATATTAGTAATCTGACAGTTACAACTTATGCCATTAAATTTGGTAACTTTTTTTATAAAACTTTGCAATTGGAAGTATGTGCCTAGGGGCAATATTTATGGAGATAGTCTAGTGTTTCGATATTTATGAATCACCCTGTATATGTATATGTATACACACACATATATATACATATATATATGTATACACATATATATGTGTATAAATATATATATATGTGCATATATAACACTGGCGCCTGGCTAACCGAAAAGTACCGACTATACTAAAAAAGTTATTCCGGGAAAAAGTGCCGGGAAGAAGAGGTAGCTTTCAAATTCCTTATATTTAAAGAGTCAATTTATACTATTCAAACATACGAAACCAAAATTTGTGGAATCCGATTATAGAAGATTCAATACTATTTTTTGTTAATTCTTAATGTGAATAAGAATTTCGCGAAATTAATCAGCTGTATCCAAACTGGTTTTATTTAAAGTGACTTATATTTGGTCGTCTGATTCTGCGATATATTGAAGTGCCTGCCATTTCAAAACAACATGATGGGTGAAGCTAACCAATGAACATAGTCGAGACCTTAGTAATTCCTGTGCACATGCTCACTCACATTGGAATCGGCTGATATATACGAGTGCTGTCGCAGATAAGAAATCAAGATTTTTCAAAATGTCACCCACATTAGAAATTCAAAGGAATCTATTTCGACCCTTTTTAAAGATAAAGACAAAACGAAAGATGCTCCGGGATCCTTGTATCAAGGTCAAACAAAAAATAAATCTTTTTCAGTTTCTAATTTTTTTGCACCTCATTTTAAATTAATTTTCCTTTTAAAATATTTAATAACCGCCTTTTTTAAACAAGATGGCGGATGAAGCTCGTCGGCGAATTTGGTAGAGGCATTGCTATATACTATGCACATGCCTTCTGACATCCAAATCGGCTAATAAATACGCGTGTTATCGCGTGACAAAAATCAGATCGTTTCAAAGTGTCAACTATGCTGAAAATTCAAATTGCTGAAACTTAGCCATTTTTTAAGAAATAGACAAAACAAAAAATGCTCCGAAATCTTTGTATCAAGGTCAAACACATAAGAACAAAATCTTTTTTCAATGTCTAATGTTTTTTACCTCATTTTATATTTATAACTTTTTTAAAATTTATAAATGCCCCCCATTTTGAAACAAGATGGCGGATGAAGTTTGCCAACGAACTCTGTCGAGTAATTGGTATGCAATATGTACACACCAATTGACATCCAAATCGGTTCATAAATACACCTGTTATCGTATGACAAATTTCAGATTGTTCCAAAATGTCAGCAACACTAAAATTTCAAACTGCTATAACTCAGCCATTTTTTAAGATATAGACGAAAAAAATTCTCCGTAATCGTCGTATAAAAATGAAACTCATAAGAAAAAAAATCTTTTTAAATTTCTAGTTGTTTAGTACCTCATTTTAAATTTTAAATTAAAAAAAATTAATGGCCGCCATTGTGAAACAAGATGGTGGATGAATTTGGCCAACGAACTCGGTCGAGACATTGGTATGTACTATATACACAGCAGGTTACACCTAAATCGGTTCATAAATACGAGAGTTACAGTGTGACAAAGATTATATGAATATATATATATATATATATATATATATATATATATATAACCATTAATTAAACATTACTGACCACCATAAATAATTGTGATAGTATGAACGAATTTACAACAATACAGTGTCCCCAAACACACTGAATGGATACCAAAAACATAATAAAGAAGCTTCTATGTATAAAGTAAAGTGCCTAGTACTATATAACAAGAATTAATAATGAGGAAAAAAAGAAGAATATGGATTTCGATAAAAATAATTGAAAAGCTTATGTATTGAATTACGTTATCAAGAGTACAGAATTCAATTATATAAGCAAAATCAGTCGTTTTCTGTGAGAAAAAAGCTAAAAGCTGAAAAAAAAAATTTCTCCTGTACTCTAACGACCAATAACCAAGAGAATAGTTTCAACCTGAAAACAGAATAAAATTAATTGCTATGAAATGGAAAAAGCAATACAACCTTTTAAATAATTAATTTATAGCAAGGAAAAATAGTAATATTACACGAAATACCCAATAAAATCCCAGTTATTTTATCCAAGTACACATCAGCACATGGTATCCAAAAGTACGATAGGTTTAAGATTATTTTTACAGTTAAGTTAACACAGATTTTAAAACCTAATGTATACAGTTAATCTATTTTGAAATACCGTGATAAATACAATTAAAATAATATAAATAGAAAATAATTATATAAGTAAATTACCTCTTAACACTTTTAATTTTTTTTTTTAATTTCTTAACTAAAGTATAAAATACCAAATCTATAAGTTTACAAAATCGCAAATAGCCAAATTTAAGCTCCACCTTGTGTTAAAAATTGATATTATTACTCTATTCGAAGCATGAGACAGAATCCAATTTAAATTTTAGTGCTGCCATCTATGATATTATCTTGAAACTAATATGAACAAAATGTCATAAAGATTATGACATTTTGTTTTTTGATATGAAAGTTGTATAGCAGCTTTTTGTTATGAAAGCTATGTAATATATGGACTTTTCGAGTATTTTGTATTTAAATTCAAATTTTCGATACATTCCGTTGAATAATCTTAAAAATGCTATCAGGAATGCTTCAAAATTGCGTTAAAAAATAAGATACATCTCACTGTCCATATATTTATGGGCAGTTTATTTTGAAATTTATTTTGTTTACAAACAATTTCTGATGTACGTATAATACATGTTATTATAAGTTAATTCATTCATAATATACCAACTGCTATATCCCAACAAATCCTAATATAAAAATACCATATTATATTTCATTACTCCTATAAATATTAAATTAATACAAATGTTAATAGAAAGATTACAATATATTCTACTGCCATACCCAATTAAACTATACGGAAAATTTAAATAACTTCAAAACAATAATAATATAATATAGCAATATGCTATAAAACTAAATAATTATATATAATAAAAATATAAACTATAAGAAATACTTTTAAATATATATAAAAAAAATAATAAAATGAACAGGAAGAAGAAAAAAAAATGGATGTTTATATAATTATGTCAGAATCTTCATTTCCCAATTGCCTAATGATAACTAATAAATTGTGTGGTTTATTTTCATATTAACCATAAAAAACTAAATAATAGGAATATGGGATTAATATTCACATAAAACCATTAATTAATCATTTAATACTAAGTTCAAAATTAAACATTATTAAAAAGTATAGAGAAATAATAAAATACTAATAACCCAATTTTAATATAAACTGTAATATCATTAGTTATATCAAATAAACTTATTATGCATATTATTCAACATAAAAATGGTATACTATTAGAAATTAACATGATATTGTCCCGAGAAGACTACAAAATAAAAACAAGTCCGGGACAAGGAGATTGCAATTCTTGAGAATTGGAACAGTATTCCCCAAGTCTTATCGATAACGTCATCGCATCCATGGAAAACCTATGTGCAGCAGTCTTAGCTGTACAAGGAGACCACATGTCATATTAAAAATCTTGCATCATTTCTAAACAATACTTTTTTTATGATGTACATGAAACCAAATTATTGCCCTAAACCATCTTTTCATGCTCTTTTCATCTTTTCAAAAAATAAAAGTTCCCTTACCATTTTTGTGCATCTTTCTTTATGTATTGCGCATTGCTACAAGTGTACTATCCATTTTATGCCCATACATTGCTGTGTTGCACTGTTCTCTTCACTTTTTTTCTTGCTCACCTAATTTTTTTTAACACTGTATATGTGTATATAATATATATATTTATGTGCACTATATTTGTGTATATACGTGTGTGTCTATGTATGCATGCTATATATGAATATATGTTACATTTTGTTTTATCGAATATATTTTTTGAATAACTGAATATATACTGTTTAAAGCAAAGGCTCTTTCTGTTATAATCTTTGATATGTGTTTATGTGTGTTTTTTTGCACATAAAAGATTTTTTAAAGAAACAAGAAAGTAGTTTACGTAATTTACATCGCACATAAAAGAAAAGAAAATTAAATTAATTTTTTGTTTATAAAACCCAGTAAAGGGAATTGTAAGTAATAAGTTGCACTTAAGTTGACTTTTCTTAAAATTGTTTTCTGCGATGCAACATGTTTTCCATGTTGAAACAATCTCTTGGGAAATTCCGCTGATGTTTAGTAGTACTCTAATTTTTAATTGAAGGGAGTGTGTAAGACAAACCTTATGTGTTTTAATTGGAGAAAAAGTTTTAAATTTCAAAATATTTTGAAAAAATAAATATTTTTATGTTACTAAAAACTAATTATTGACCATATGTATTAGTTTATTAATGTGTATGAAATTTTATTATTCTAAATTATCTGTTATACATTCTATGTATATTCCATGAAATTTCATTAATTTTTAATGAATATTATAGAAGTTTTTGTTAAAAAACCGTGATTTTATAAATCAATTTCCACCAGTGTACTATCACTTTCAATATCTGAAGCATCTTGTTTAGTTTCAGCAGTAACGGTGTTATCATTTAAAATTTTGGAAATTTTATATTTCCATTCAATAATATTTTCATTATAAGATTCCGATTTCTCGATTTCTTTTTCAAATTCAGTACTTGGAACCAATGGTTCAATTTCAGAATTTAATGATTTTAAAGTTTTCTTTTTATCATTAAATTGCTGTTTAAAAAGATCCAGCTGCGTTTTTCTATTCCCAAGATCTAAATTCTGTGTATTATCTAATAAATCCTTTATTTTATCAAATATTTTCCTAGTTTGACTACGAATCGTTGGTCTATTTTTCTTAAGAGTTTCGAAATCCATAGTAAAATAATTTAATATATTAAATATACTTCAATCAATAACTATGTTCAATGCAATTCACTTTATTCAATATAATTTAATATGATCTACTTACCTCATTCGATGATGAAATCCAGACATCCTGGAGCTGTAACGCGAGAAAATGATACTACACGTCAATTAAACTGCAGGTTCGCAACATAGATGATAATATTCCTTTTGTCGAAATTCGAAGTTTTTATATAAATGAAATTTGAAACGTTTCACTTATAAAATCGAAGAAAGGCACACTCACATCAATTCTAATAAATTAACACACTAGATCTTAAATTAAAAAACTTCCTTTAAAAACGTATATGTACTATTTATTTACAATATAGAGATATTAATATTATTATAACTCTAATTTCAGAGTTCCATTTTTACCTACAGACCGGTTCAAAAACAAACTTTACATCTGCATTTTAAAAAGAAAATCAGAAACAACAAAAGGGGGTTGCCACAGCAGCCGAGTGACAGAAATTGGCAAGTATCGCCAAGTTGGAATTCTCAACACCTATCTTCTGACTTTATTATGGTATATATGGTGAGATAATGTTGGGAATTATGCACTTACACAATAATTTCAGTTTTAAAAAAATTCAAAGAATAAAAAAAATATATTATTATTACAATGTACGAAGATTCAAATCCAATATTTCCATGGCTCCTTCCATATAACGGAAACTTTTAATATGTTTGATATTTGATACACTATATGTTTTAATTTTTTCTGCAGGTTCATAACTTTTTCACATTTACAGATTCGTATTATGCAGTAAGTTTTAAATTTACTTATGAAAAGAAATTCCTTTGTATACAAGTAAACTATTTGTTAATGCGGTGTCCGGAGAACATTCTTAGAAAGACTCTTTTCTTTTCATTTTCACGTAAAAAAAGTGAAAAACACAATACAATATTTTAATAAAATATTTAGTATATATTCTTAGTTTTATATCATACTTTGGACCGTCAGTCATCGTTGAATCACGCGTTCTAAATGGAAAGTTCAGAGTCAGCCACCGGTGACTGACGTGGCGCTTAACGTGTTAAATTTTCGCTACTGTTGTAAACATATTCTTATTCTCATAATAGAGTATCTTCAATAGTACAAGCTGCATATATCGGGAAATCATGGAATGCATCCTCTAATCTGTTGTGAAAAATATGTAACACGAAAAACATGCAACTGTTTGTATTTACAAATAACACGTATATTGCAAAAAAATTAGAAAACATTGAGACTTAATTTTTATTTCATATTTTGAATTTCTATCGGTAAATGTTGAACATAAGCGTAACTAATGATTTCAGATGTAAAAATCAATCATAATATTTGATTAAAAAAATTACAACTGCAAATTTAGATACCAGGTATTAGTAGTACAGATACCAGCATTTTATGATTTAAAAACTTTAAAAAGAAAAACTCTTTTTATTAGAATATAATTTCCTATGTAGTAATTAGCGTAGCAGTATATATTACAGGAGTACAATAAAATTTTATAGGCTTAATTTATTTCATAATGAAAACTGATGATTGATGATTGATGCATGAATAAATATCACATATATAGTGATAAAACAACAATTCTCCTCGTTCGCAACCACCTAAAAAAATTCATCGAAAATTTCCCTGAATTCCATGTTATCTTATTTCAAATTTCAGTTTCTAAATTCAATTTCAACATGTGTGCTTTGCCCGTTTTAAAACTGCTTTCTTGATTGTGGATTTCCACATAAAATATTGTCACGTAAGAAATAAAAAAGTTTATCGCAAAATTACAAAATAAAACAGGCTAAAGGTCTTAAACTTTATGTCAGTTTGAGGATTTATCAGATCTTCAATGTCATCTAGTGTCAAGACCACTTTTATAGTAGCAATAAAACTAACGTTTGAGCCATTTCTGATAACGTTTCGAAATAAATGGATCTTTCTATAAAATAAGTTGTCGCTTTGTATTCAGTAAAATGATTCAAAATGCGTCTTTTTTTTTTTTTTTTTTTTTGCTTAAGTTTTCAGTCTTGATTTTTCATGTTTAAATTGCTTTATAGTCCAAAAAACAAATATTAAGAATTTTACACATTTCAGATTGAAAGAATTAAACAATACGCCGATAAATTTTGTAAATGATAATTTATAAAGCGTGAATTATACATGTAATGTAAATAATATATTGACTTATATGTAATGCATTTGTATTTTTTCATGTAAACATTATTTCTGATAATAGTTTTAAAAGGAACTAGTATATTCTGAAGAAATGTTGTTAGTACTATATATAAACATGGAGATTTCTTTTTCATAAAAAACTTTAGTTTTAGTAATAGTTTAGTTTTAAGAATAGTTTTATTATATAACATATTATTTAATTTTAATTTGTAGAGCAATTGTATACGTATTTTTGTATCTATATTATGTTGAATATAAAACGGAACAACTGTCGGTCTGCTTCAAATTTTATTAATGATCCATTTTTTAAAAAAATATACAAATTGCTAATATATGCATATACTCCAGTGTGAATTAAAGTGAATCATTTTCCAATTAAAAATATTCAGTGTAATGTTTTATAAATTTACAGAGTAGCCACTAAAAACTTGACTTTCCCCATAAAAGTCAGAACAGTGGCAGCTATAGTTATATATTTTGGATCTAATTATATTAAAGTATGATAGGACTCTTACACCGCCGTTTTGAGAAAAAACTGGGACGTTAGATTTTCTATCTCGTAAACAATACGAGATATAGAATAAAAACTGAATGTTTAGAGCTTACTATATTTAGCATTAAATAATGTCTTACATGTAAGGATAAATTTATTAGTGTCTTTGAAGTGTCATCTTTCATCCTTCGGTCGTTTAAATGCGTCCCTAATTGCGTGGTATTTTCAAGCAAACACTCAATTACTAACAAAACTCAGTTACTAAAAATAAAAAAAAATGCATTTGTTTACTGTTAATTAAATGATATCCTTAAAATTTGAGGCGCATTAACAGATATTTCGTACGCACGTGTCATTATGTATGTCAAAACCGTCCGCGTCTTTAAGGGTTAATATCTCGGCTAATTACCGATTTTTTTTTCGAAAATCATTATCAACAATGCTTTTATACTTCTGCTACGATAGGTACCTCAGGCGCTAGTAAACACCATATCTGAATGTCTGCAAATCGAAATTTGCATTTAACGGACTTCGTGTGATTGAACTTTCCACGTTGTATAGTTTACGAGTAAAATGGTTGTGACAGACAAACACATGAGTGATCTTATAATGGTTCCGTTTTTACCTTTTAACTAGGGAATCCTAAAAAGAATTCGTGGTAAGATTTTACAACGATCATAATGAAAAGTAAGTTCTGCGCTGGAGCCAGCATTTTAAGAAAGATTTAAAATTTAGTTTCTTCTTAGAATAAAAATGATATTAAATGGTATTAGTGGTTATTGCATGCAAATGTAGCGTTTGTCCAACAGTATGTATTTAAATACCGTATGTAACTCGACATATATTTTTATTCCTTTCAGTGCAAAATTATAATATTTTTTCAAATAAATTTTGTAAATCTTTCAGTGAAATAAAACCCAATTATTCTGTGCAAAATAGTTAAAATAACGAAATATATTCCATTGAGTATCAAACACAAAACAGCAAAATGTTCTATGACATATTGTTAATACACTTGGTAATATACGTCCTTTCTACTTGCTCGGAATTTCAAAATTTTTTCGTAGTGTATTTATTGCTCTTAATTCTAAATGCAATGTCCTTAATTCTAAATTCTAAATGTCTCTTCGAGTATTGTTCTAAGTGTAATAAAAATATTAAAAAATGATTAAAGTAATTATTTCAAAATTACAAGCATTTCTTTCACCTTTAAAAAGGATACCGTCTTTATCACTATTTGGTTAATTGGTTCAATTCGTTTTTAGGTACATATGTATATATAGGAACATACTGCGCCAAGAAATATATCATACTAACGATAAAAAATATTTGATAAGATTTTTAAGTACAACAAAAGAAATCTGACGTATATATGATTTTATTTTATATTTTAATGATTTTTCCTTCTTGTAATTTATTTAATTTTTTTATTCATTAGTAAAGCTGCGCAGCTTTAAATTACACATTTTAAAGGAAACAATGAAGTACTTTCTTGTACAAATACTAAATATATGTGGTGTCATTATATATTACACATATACTTCCATCATAATTTAAATCCTTTAACATTTATGATATTTGTAGCATGCAAAGACTAAAATTCTTTTATAATTCTGAATATTCAATTAAACATTATGGGTAAAATTATTAAGAATGTAGTTAAATAAAATGACTTTATATTTCCAAAAATGTCTGATTTAAATGTCTGTCAGGCAGTACATATTTATCAATGAAACTTAATTCAGCATCTTTGAAAAAAAATCGAATTTAATTGTTTTAAACATAATAAAATGATATGCTACACATTTAAAAAAACTGCATATTACATTTCATCGCCATTAAAATTGGATGATTCTAAAAGAATGAAATTACTTATTTTAACAGAGTCATTTACAAATCATTTTATGACTTTCTTCTCTTAATGTATTAAGATTTGTTATTGTAATTTATACTTTTAAATGCGTGAAGTGGTTTATGTCATATCATTAGCTTAAGTTTTATTGTTATTGAAATAGCCAGTAAGAAAGACATTTTATAGCCAATGTTTTATCACAACTCGTGACTGAGCATTTCTGCAAAATATTCGACATTGAAAATAATTTATTTTACAAGCATGTTACAAGGAAGTGGTTAAAGTATAATATCATTACTTTTAATTTGTTTCGTTACAATATATATATATATATATATATATATATATATATATATGAAATATATTAAATATTCTTAATTTGTCATTTCCAAACGAAGTTAGAAATTGGAATGGGAAAAGATGTAAGTTAGGCCTTGTAGAAATGTAAAAAAAAAAAAATAAATGTAGATATTAAATTTTATTAAGCATTTAAAATTTTGAATCCTATCTATTTATTTTTAATCCCAATTTATTTATTTAATTTTGACACTAAGTTACTTTTTTTAATTTGTTTTTTATTTTTTAATTCTGAAAATTACATGTGCATATATATTTAATATAAAGAAAATAAAAATAAAATTCTAGTAAGTGTTTTTAATGGTGTTAAAGAAAAGTTTAGAAAATTTTAAGTGAAAAGAATTTGTATATTAATAAAACAGAATATCTCGTTACATTACGATTTTTTAAAAATTCTTTTTGATGTTTACTTCTAAAACTATAATGTTTTCATGTTTTAATTTTCAAAGTAGCTACATTTCTGAGATAGTACGATTTACAAAAACTTGCTCGAACATTCGTTCAATTTAAATTTAAATTAAATTAGTGGAAGTTAAAAAAGCGAGGAATCATTAAAAAACCACAAGATTTCTTTTATAGATGATATCGAAAATGATTTCTGGTGTTATTACAAATTATCTACAATTAAACATTAGCCAATCGTTTCAGTATTCAATAGCATCTCTATAATTTTGTATAAAAACTCTGTATGAAAATTCCGCGCTCTAAATACCGGGAAATACAAATGGTTACTGATAATGATTCAATAGTAATTGAAGTATTATTGTACTCTTATCGTTGTTTTAGAAGAAATGTAAATGTCTTGTTTCATTAGTTTTTATTTCCATGGCCTTTTGTAAAAGCTTAAATCATATGGTTTATACATGTTCATGTTCATACCTATTCAAAGGTTAATATTTTCCAGTATTTAATATTACAGAATAGCTACTATTGTAAGCGACACAGTGTAATAATTAAGATATTTTATACTTTTTTTTTTCAGGGCATCAACATTCAACAATTATCATGCACAATTATATAAAATGCTAATAAGTTTGCATTCTGCTTATGCTTCTAAGAACATATATACATGTTTTTTTTTATTTTGAGTGAGATGTTTCAAAAATATTCTTTGCGAAAATATGTAGAAAAGTTAATTATTTAATCAGTAATATTCAAACGGGTGACAGAACATACATAATTTTGTTAAAGTAATTTACATTTTATGTTTAACTGTGAGCGGAATATAAAATAAATGTACAATATTTGCATAAAAAAAATAATTAACCATTTTATATTTCTTAAACAGATGCGTACAGTTTGATTTTTAATGAGTTAATATTTCCTTTCTCCATTAAATGTTCCTTTAAATATATAAAATAAAATAAAATAATGGTTTGAAAAATCATGTTTTTTTATTACAGGAAAAAAAAAAGACGATGTCTAGACAATAGTTCAATAGTCTCTAATTTTCAATTGTATAAGCTATAATCAGAATATAATAATAATATAAGCAAAGGAGCTTTAAGTTTCTAATCAAATGCTTAAGTCTACTCGTTGTCCTTCGTATTATTTTTTTAACTTAAGCTGCATTCCACAAATAAAAACGACCAATTAAAGATTTTATATTAAATATATTATTTGAAAGGAAATACTTAGAACTATAAGATACATTGTGTAACTTCCATTTCGTACATGTTTTATTATTTTTTTTAGTGATGTTTCTGTGGGGAGTTAGATTTATTTGATCTTAAGTACCGATAGAACATGTTATGTAAATGACTCTATTTCTTTCAAATTCTGTTCTGATATCCATACACCGAAACGTACAAAACACTTGGGTATACCTGAGGGAGAGAGAAATTATAAATAAATAAATATAAATATATATATATATTAAAAATAGAGTTAGTTACGTTAAAAATTCTAAAGATATATTTATTCACAATTCAACGAATCTGAATTTCCAAAGCAAGATCAGTTAAAGAAGGAAATTTTCACATATAATACAGAAGAAAATAGCACGTTTATGATTATATCAGTAATTGCATTCAGTAAACTGATATAAATATTCGTTTAATCGTGCTAGGTACCTGATAATAGCTGTGCCTTAAGGGGCATTATGACTCCTGAGTAGGGGAAAACTGGGCAAGATTTCCAACTTTTTATAATTTTATTTTTGTATTTTTTTTATTTTTATCTATTCTGATATCTATATGATATCATTGTATTCCCTAGACTTTTCTGTACAAACTGGCACAATTATTTTTCAAAAAACTAAATATACTTTTTCACAAAAAATGTTTAAGTCTAATCATGTTACTTTCGAAAGTATGCCCCGTATGCGGAGCAAGTTTTCACGCCTACTAAAAATGTTCAGGGGCAAGATTCCCAACTATACTTTAAATGGTAAAACACAAGTAATAAATCTGGCTTGTTAATTAATAAGTATATTTTATTGTTAACTAAATGCATAGTAACATAAAAAACTGTTTTAATTCATTTTACATTTCAAGACGAAGGTCCAAACAGCTGCCTTGCAGGGATTGTGTTTTGTTTTTTCTCGCCGCTTTTATCTGATTCCTTTTGCAGTTTCCCTTGTTTAGATCAATCTTTTTCTTCCATTTTCAGTTGATTTTTAACAAAACAATTAGCCAGTACAATATCCTATTTTTCTTTTCCACTTCCTGTTTGCCTCCTTATTGCAGCCTTTGTAAATGACCTAAATTCTGGAGTAGGCGAGGTTTGTTTAGATGTAGGAGGAGCGCTTTTTTCATAAGAAATAGGGAAAGTTTGAGTAGAACTTAAGGAACAGATCCTTTAAAAGTGCTAGCCTGAGTTGGTGTAGAAGGATTAGATGCTTTCAGTGTTGTTGTGTGTTTTTTTAAAATCTTTTCAGGATTGTTCGTGTTTTCAACATTTGGTGGGGCAGGAGCTGCCTTGTCAGAAAAGTAGGATGGCATAAAATCAGAGTCTGTAAATATTTCAAGATTCAGTGGGAATTTTCTCGAACGTTTAAAACCCGCCATAATATTGACTGTAGATTGACGCCAGTGGAGCAGCTCTAAGCAAGGTTAATTTGCTTTTTGAAGGGTTCATACAAACTGCGATCTCCGCGTTGTAGCTTAAGACTGTAAAGGCATAATTAACATAAAATGGATTCATTAAATGAACCCATTTTAGAAAAAAAGTGACATTTTATTATATTTTTGAATTTACCTTGTATTTTATATCAATAGTTTTACTGAAATCACAAAATGATCCAACGGGTATATATGGTTATTTTGCCAATTTTTGCCAATTTTACTACACAATAAATACATTTTGATACATTAAGACAAGCTGATTTAGGAGGAGGATTGTTTTCCAACGAGAAAAGTGTTGGAAAATATCAATTTGCATATTTGAAATTTTACACTACCTGGACGAATAGTGGTGTAAGTTATTTGCGAAACAAATGCATAGTTACATGAAGGAAGAAACCATTTTTTAGTGCATGCAATGTCAAAACAGTAAATTTAACGCTAATACATTTATTTTGCGTTTTAATAAAGACCTTAAATGTTACTCACCGTTGAAAAAATGAAAAAAAAACAGCTCTCCTGACGAACTGATAGCAGCTACTAAACTATAACTTTTGTAGATGGTGTATAAAATGTTGCTACTTCAGCAAGTTCATTCGCTAGCGTCACCTAGCGGCTCATTAAAAAACTAAAGAGAGTTGGAAAACTTGCCCCTATGGAAAATGTGTCCCGGTCTCCCCTATTCTATTTAAAAACTAAAGAGAGTTGGAAAACTTGCCTTATGGGAAATGTGCACCGGTCTCCCCTATTCTATGAAAAACTTTTATACACCTACTTCAATTTAATATCTTAGACTAATTCTGTGCCTTTTCCTTCTGTAAATACATGTATTTTTAGAGCTAAAAATATGTAGGATAAATGATGGCGTAAGAACATAAAATGATTTTTCACTATTTTTTTCAGAAACGAAATTGAAAATTTAAGTTTAAAACATATGAATTTAATTTATATATAGGTTGATTCCTAAAGATGGAGCCAATAGTCTATATCCTTAAATATTTTGCCTAAACACATACTGCCAATTGAAAGTTTTCATAAAAAAATCATTCAAAATGTCATGACATGTGTTGGAACCTTCTTGTGAATTCTATTTGAGAAAAAAACACAAAGTAAACTTTTATACTGTCCCCGTAGGGTAGAATTTCCAATTAGAGAATTTTATCATATCCATTCCTGAAAGAAACACAAAAAATCCATTTTGGTGTGCCAAACTCACAGAGATATTAAAAGCCATTCGTGACTTACACCACTTAAACATACTTATTAGCGACGTGATATTGATGGATTTATACTCCTTTTCACTAGAGCCGCATGCATTTCATTGACCTTTACAAGTTGAGATCGTGTCTCAGCGATAACGTAGGGTAGAAGAGAAGGTACTATATGTGATTTCCATGTCAATTGATGAAGGTGAGTGTGAATGTCATGCGTCTTTGTTAGTGAAAAGGAGTATACAATGTAAGATATGGATCATCCACAAAATAATACGCTATTTAAAAGGGATTATCTATCTCTGTGAGTTTTGCAGGTATTAATACATATTTTGTTCTGCTTCATTTACAAATATATAATGAAAAGTTTCTTAATTTCAAATTTTAGATTACGGGGAACGTATAAAATTTAGTTTGTGAATTTTCCCAACTAGACACTTTCAAAAGATTTCCACTTATGTCATCATATTTTGCAGCTTTTTTTTTTTTTTTTTTAAATATTGCAATTGGAACTATGTGTCTAGGGACAATATTTAAGGAAATAGTCTACTTGCACCATCTTTATGTATCATCCGAATACCGGGTGTCCCAAAAATTTATTAACGTTTCAAAAATTTACAAAAATTGAATATTGTTTATTTGAATACGATTTGGGGCTAAATTATTTTCATGTGGGTAGATTTTTTGGGATAAACAAAATTTTAGTGAACATTATTCTCAATAAAGGGTGCTTTACGTATTCCAATTACAATAAATATGCAAATACAATTCCCCATGAACTGCCAGTGCGCATTTAACAATTCATTACAAATTTTGCTGTTACTGCTACAAAGACACGGCTTTGAATGTCATATTGACGTCGGTGGATAAGGACTACTAATGAAAGTGTTTTAACGTATCGATAAATCGCCTGTTGTCGCCTTAGAATCGTTTCGGACACAGAAAAGAATGAAGAAGGGGAAAAGATGTTACAACTACTCCTTGCCTGTTCCCCCTCTTTCAACGTTACGGAGAAACAGTTTGTGTGGTCGATCTCCCAGCACTGTAACACCTCAGAAACCCGTATCCCCAAATGGACACTGTAAGTGAGCAGTCCACAAGTGGTGTAAGTAGCACAAGATAAATACAGAGAAGAACTGGCTTTCCAAATACATCAGTATTTTTTATCCTTCATGGTCTGTTAACCTTGTACTTTTACAAGTTGCAATTGTTTTCCCAGCTCTTACGAAATGACACAGTCAAGCAAGAGGAATCTGCAATGTGTGTTTTACAGAAAATATGAAGTGTTAAACAGTTTATTCGAGACATTTTGTAGACAGATGGTGCTCACTTTCCACTGCATGAGCGGTTTATACCCATATTTATCGAATTTGGGTACAGGACAACCCACATGCATATACTGAGAAACCATTACATTCATCGCGTGTTAATGTTTGCTATAACATCACTTCGTCGATTTTTTGGATTGTTTTTTTCTTTGAAGAGTCTTGTGCAAAAGCAGAATGGAAGACATGCCCTGTTACTGAAGGTCGGAACATGAAAATGGTATATTAGAAAAAATACTTTGCTTATTGAAACCTACTTGTATTTATTGTAAAACCATTACATTCATCGAGGGTTAACCCGTAACTGTAGACATGAATTTCCTTACGTTGTCAGAGACATAGAGTCAAAATCACTCCAATGTTATTTTTCTTTTTTATCTTTTGCAAACAGCATTGGAATTTATTTTGGAAACGCAATGTAGTCTGGAAATCATGTAATTCCCAAAATATTAAAAATAATTATATTAAAACTGTTAAATGTTATAATATTAATTGTTGGAAATATAATATAAGAAAAACCTAAGCAACCTTTTAATGAGTACTTACTTCGTTTACATATCATGGGATGACACTAATGTTAATAACTGTTACAATTAAACAAACAAAAATGAAGAATACAATATTTTAAAATATTACCTTAAGAATATTTCTTTAATCTTTTTGCTTTTTACATCATTCAAATGCAGCTGTGGCATACGGCTATGGGACATTGCCCACATACTGGGTGTTTACAAGCATGGCACAGAGTAGATATTTTCCTTTTCAACGTTTTGGGCAAATGGTACAGTATTTTCTAGTAGGTAATTTTAAACTGCTATCTGCATCTACTTTTTCCTCTTCTTTACCAAGTATATTCGCAATTGAAAATCTCACTTCCTGTCGATGACGGGTATTTGTTAACCTCTATCTAACTCTTCTCCGGCAAGCTGCTTTGCAAGGTTTTTTATAAAATCTAGCCTTGACTCTTTTCTATAGTCTCGTGTGGCCTGGTAAATAATAAATGAGTTAACTGCACTTATATACATAAGGCGAAAAAATATAGCTATTGGCCACTTTCAGGTTCTCCGACCAGTACAATATATGACACATTTTCCATCCAAGGCATCAACAACAGATTTGGTATTATTATAAAAAGCGATAAGTTCCGGCTTATTGATGTCTGTATCTTGGGATATTGATGAGTGCATAGACGACACTAGCAATAAAGCTTTGCCTTTCTTAGTTAAATATGATACCAAGGTTAAATACTTCGAAAAGCCATAAATTGAATTCCCGACTATTCGTATTCTGTTTGGAAGGAATTCATTAGGTATTTCTGTTTTATTTTATTATTTTATTTTATTTTTAATTTTTTTTATGTTCCAACATAGGTTAATTTTTTTTTCCTTCAAAACTTTTACAAGCTCAAGTGATGAAAACCAATTGTCGGCTATTATATTCCTGTTTGTACCTGCAATACAAACATACAAGCGCACAACTGCCTGCGTTGGTTTTTGCAACATTTTATCTTCTTCTGAAAGTGTCATAAAATAATAAATAATGTCTAATATGCGAGTCATCTTCCGCAACTTCACATTCTTCAAACCATTGCATTACAGTTTTTTTCAAAATCTGGATCACATGGCTGAATTTTTTTCCTGGAAGGTCCTGGTTGAGTATTAACCATTTTCTTTTAAACAACAATATATTATTCTAGACAAATGAAGCGGATTGCAATGCTAAATACGTAGAAATTAACTGGTGCGTTATATATTTTTTCAGTCACAGTTTCAGAGACGTGGAGTCAATCTGACTCCATAAATAGTAACGAAAACTTTGAAAAATAATAACTCGGATATAGGCGCGTGTTCCAACTTAGACTTCTGCAAACATACTGATAAAAGATCAACTTGAAGGTACTGAGGAGATGATCGCATTCAAGGACAAAAAATCACGTGATAATTAGAGCCAATGAACAACGCGGAGTCTCCTTGACTCCATTCTCCGGTTACGGGTTAATGTTTGGTGTAACTTGACTTCGTCCATTATTTTGTATAATTTTTACCTTTGAAGAATCTTCTGCAAACGCAGAGTGCAAACCATGCCCAGTTACTAAAGACCGCAATTTGAGAATTCTACAGTAGGAAAAATATCTAGCTTATAGAAAAACAATCTCTTGCGCACAGTAACTTTGAAGCAACACATATCAAATCTGCATAAGTACAGTTCTTGACAAACACATTTAAAAAAATCTACTTATTAGTCTGTATAATAAAAAAGCTTGCTCGCTCAGCGGATTTGAATCCGGTTGACTGTTCGCTATAGGGTTACGTAAAGTATGGGGTGTATCGACGTAGTCTGTCTTCTTTATCGTAGTTAAAAAACGCCATATGCTACGAAATCCCCCTCATCCATCATGATATGCTACAGGCCTCAGTTAATGGCGATCTCACTCGCTTTTAAATTGTAATTCCTTGTAGTGACAGACACGGGGAACGTTTGCTGCTATAAACTTGTAAATATTTGTATGTAAATAAAGAATGTTTTTCATTAAATTGTTTGATTTGAATTCTTAAGCGACATCTATTGACAGCAATTTTCAGTATTTACGAAATATTACGAATATATTTAATTATATACAATAGAAATAATATTTATGAAAATAAATCTTTACCTTAAGAATAATTTTGACGAAAGAGAAATCCAAATAAGTCAATTCCTTCACTGTTTAAGAATTTTTCAAATGTTGAAAACTTATAGGACAACCGGTATATATTGGGTAGGCAACTAAATTCTCGCAGTTTTTTTAAATAAATCTTTTCTTCCGGAATCTATATTTTGTTTTTTGATCGAGTTAATTTATGTTAAATTTCAGATCATTAAAATGGAATGTCAAGTTGATAAAAAGAAGCATTTTCGACACCTCATTCTTTTTGCTTTTAACCCCTTGAAGGGCGGTGATGCCATCACCTTATTTTAATCTCTAATCGCCACATTGACACCAGAAATTTTCAATAAAAATTCCACTTTTATTAAGTACGCAAAAATATACTTTTAATTCAGTTATTTCCACAGTTTACGAATACAAGTACCTTGTCCCTGAAAGATTTAATCAAGGTTGCAAGGCCGCAAAAGCTGCTCGAGATGTTTGTGCTGTGTATGGAGTGGGTACTATAGCTGAGAGAACCGCTCATCATTGATATTCCAACTTTTGACCTCAAAGACGCACGTCTTTCTAGCCGTCCAGTTGAGTTCAATGAACAGCTATTAAACCAAATTTTGCACGAAAATTCCCATCAAACGACTAGGGAACTGGCAGAGAAAATGGAATTATCCCACACAGCTATAAAGAAGCATCTTCACTCGATTGGAAAGGTTCAGAAGTTTGGAGCATGGATTCCGCATGCTTTAAGTGAAGACAACAAAAATCAACGAGCCACAAGCTCTGCTGGTTTCCTTGCTCGTCACTGCTCAACTCATGGACACAAGCAACAATTTATTTACCTAATCGTTACTGGTGACAAAAAATGGTGCTTGAACATTAATAAGCGCAACGTATAGCTTAGCCCCAGTAAACAAAAGACACCGCGCCAGAAATAAAATTTTCATCCGCATAAAACGATGTTGTACGTTTGGTGGGACTGGGAAGGGATTATCCATTACGGATTGCTTAAATGAAACAAAATGATCAACACGAAACACTGTGTTCAACATATGGAATCGACTCAACACGACTAATCAAGAAAATAGTCCTAATCGGCAGCACAATGTTTTTTTGCTGCAAGACAACTCCCGATCTCATATCGCCAATATGACCAAGGTAGTCATTCAAAAGCATGGGTGGGAAATGCTGTCACACCCGCCATATTCTCCGGATTTGGCACCAACAGTTTTCTACCTCTTTCAAATGCTATGCGTGGAGTTTTGTTCAATACTGATGCAGAATTGAGAGCTTAGTTGGATGAATTTTTTCAGTGGAAACCAAGTGATCTCTACCAACAACGTATTGAAAATCTTGTTGAACGTTTTGGAGAAGTTATTAGCAATAAGGGAGAATACATTGTTGATTAATGAGTTGTTATTTTTCATTGAAAAATAAACTTTAAATTTTTTTTTTTAAAAATGCCGGAAACATAGTTCCCAACCAAGTTGACATAGTTCCATTTTAATGATAAAAAAGTTAACATAAATTAACTCGATCAAAAAAGCAAAATATAGATTCCAGTAGAAACAAAAAAAAAAAAAAATATTTGAAAAAACTGCGGGCACTTAGTTGCAGAATAACAACCCAATTATATAATGGGTGCCAACCCAATATATATAAATATGTACTACGCATATATATACACTATATGGCCATTAATGAACGGCAATTTTAAATTTTAGACATTTTGTCGAATATTTAGAAATATACTTGACAGATTATTCTGCAATTTCATGATTAAAAAGAACAGGTACGACCTCATATTTAGCAATGTCGATTAGTTAAGGGGGGTAATTAGGAGGCCAATGAAAAATCAAAGAAAAAAATAATACTTGGGATCACCCTGTAAAATAAAATGCACGAAATGATCTACCGCTAACGAATATAAATAAACTGATATTGTGCTATATGTGTAATCTTTTGTGTAACAATAGCACATATATTAATAGAGATATAGTGATTTAATTAAAAAAATTTAAAATATATTGCATGTTTTTTGCTTATAACATGCAGGGTTTTCAACCAAATTTAACACCGGTTTTAGAACAATTGACAAAATATAATAGAAACAATATAGTGCAATTGGAATATAAATATATTAAATATTTTAGGAAATATGAGCAGTTGTATGAAATAATTTTTATCTGCGCATGCGCGAACGATAACAAGGATCCTTTTACATAATTTAATAGTCAACTCTATGGAGCAACTTATTAAAAAAAACCTAGTCAAATATCGTAAAAATTCAGAAAGATATCGGCGTTAAAGTGAGCAAATTTTTAGTTGTTCTCTAAAAGCAGCTGAATGATAAGGGATTTTACACAAATTGTCATTTTTTAATAACTGACTTTCAGAAAAAAGTTAGTATTTAGTGAGTATCAACAAGTAGATTTGGAAAAAATGCTTCGATTTTGATACTTCTTTTGATCATGGTATAGGTTTGTTCTGGTGGTTATCCAAGAAGAACTAAAGGATCAATAAAAAATATAAATTAAAAATAAATTAAAAATAAAAATGACAATTTGTGGAAAATCCCTTATCATTCATCTCCTTTTAGAGAACAACTAAAAACGCCGATATCTTTCTGAATTTTTACTATATTTGACTAGGTTTATTTAATAAGTTGCTCCATAGAGTTGACTATTAAATTATGTAAAATGATCCTTGTTGTCGTTCGCGCATGCGCAGATAAAAATAATTTCATACAACTGCTCGTATTTCCTAAAATATTTAATATATTTATATTCCAATTCCTCTGTATTGTTTCTATTATATTTTGTCAATTTTTCTGAAACCGGTGTTAAATTTGGTTGAAACCCTGCATGTTATAAGCAAAATACATGCAGGTTTTTTTTTAATTAAATCGCTATATCTCTATTAATATACTTGCTATTGTTACACAAAAGAATACACATATAGCACAATATCAGTTTAGTTATATTCGTTAGCGGTAGATCGTTTCGTGCATTTTATTTTACAGGGTGATCCCAAGTATTATTTTTTTTCTTTGATTTTTTGTTGGCCTCTTAATTGCCCCCCTTAACTAATCGACATTGCTAAATATGAGGTCATACCTGTTCTTTTCAAACCTGAAATTCCAAAAGAATTTGTCAAGTATATTTCTAAATATTCGACAAAATGTCTAAAATTCAAAGTCGCCGGTCATTAAAGGCAATAAAGTGTATATATGTGTGTATAAACTAGATATTGAAAAATATAGATATTACAAAGTGGTGGACAACGAATAATGTTATAAGTTAAAAAAAATAAAAAAAAATAAT
Source organism: Maratus speciosus (assembly GCA_963932465.1). Taxonomy (NCBI): domain Eukaryota; kingdom Metazoa; phylum Arthropoda; class Arachnida; order Araneae; family Salticidae; genus Maratus; species Maratus speciosus. Next base: position 397,122,802 of record OZ010788.1, on the reverse strand, counting down.
ATATATAAATTTGAAAAATACAATGTGTTTAGTTTAACTAGAAAACATTGTTTCTTGTCTGCATTTTTGTAATCTCTTATCGTTGTTCTCGGGTTTAAAGAAATAAAAGTATCTTTGTAGATTTAGTACAATATTAGTGAGATACGTATAATTAGCCAATATTATATGTTGTTTCATCATTCATTATATGCGATCTAAATATTGAATTTTTAAACTACAGTATAAAGACTGATTAAATATTGAAATGAAAATTGATGATAAAGAGTAATTTTTTAATTAATTTTTATTTATCGCTCTCTAAAGTTTTTGTCGTAAAAGCAGATATTGTTAAAATAATGAATATAACAAATATCCTACACCTTCCGATATTCGCTACACATAAAGTTGTGTAAAGTAATACAAAAAATACTAAATTAAGAGCATATATATGAAGCATGTATATATACACTATGACGCAAAAGTTTAGACAGTGAAGAAATTCTTACATACTTTGAAAAATATTTATTCAATTTTCAAATCACTGCTTGAAATTAATGTGCTGTACATATAAACAATATTTATAACAAAGAAAAGTGGAATTGTGTATATTGCAATAAATTAAATGGTAACAAAAATAAACTGCTGTCTCAAAAGTTTAGACACAAATTAAATAAAATCGAAATAAACAATTTTTAAAACCTGGTTGCGCATCCATGCTTATGTATTACGTCATATACACGAGATTGCATGGAAGAAACTAAATCTTGCATAGTTTGTGGATCGATATCGTACCATGCATTCTCAATAGATGTCTTAAGTTCCTTTTCAGAAGAGTATTGTCTAGCGTTGCTATAAACTTTGCGACACATGATGCTCCAAAGGTTTTCTATAGGGTTAAGATCTGGGCTACATGCTGGCCAGTCTAGAAATCTTATATTATGGGAATTAAACCAAGATTTTGAATGTTTTGCAGTGTGAATTGAAGCATTGTCTTGTTGAAATTCCCACTGAGGACCCCCTAGAAGCTCAGCAAATGGCAGTAGGTTTTCTTCTAATGTCTGTGTATAATGCTGTGAAGTTTGACGACCACTGGTGAAGGTCAGAGATACTTGTCCATTATAGCAAAAGGCTGCCCAAACCATCACCGAGCCCCCTCCTTGTCTGCGACTAAAAAAACGTCGAGGTTCCTTCCGCAAGTCATGCCAATACGATAAACAACCATCTGGACCATCCAGATTCCACTTTTTTTCATCGCTAAATATGACTGACTGACATTTCTCTCCATATGACATATGCTTTCGAGCCCACATAAGTCTTTGTAACTTATGATGTGGTTTCAGAGCTGGTTTCTTCTGCATTTTGCTATAAACGATTGTTCCTTTTTCCAAAATTCGTCTACGAATCGTATCCTTTGATACAGAGAGTCCCGATGAGCTTTGAACTCCACGTACGCTCATTTGTTGAGTACTCGCTAGTCTTTGTATCAGGCGATCCTCTCGTACATTTGTCACACGTGGCCTCCCAGACCGACATTTTGCTTTATATTCGGAACCACTCGATAAAACTCGATAAATAGATTTTTTTGACCTATTAATAATAGCAGAAATTTCAGAAACGCTCTTCCCTTCACCTTTCAACTGCCAAATCCTTGAAACCTCATTCACTTGAATTTCTTTAGCTCTCAGCATGTCGACTATGAAGCGCAATCGTTTGCAGAACTTAAGTACTCCAAATTTGTGACATCATCGATTCTAAATTTGCATATGCCAGCGAATATTCAAAGAAATTTAGAAAAGTGTCTAAACTTTTGCGACAAGCACATTTGAATTTTTATGAAAAAAAATTAGTATTATAGCAAATAAAACGACTGTCTTTTGTACATAGCATTTTAAATCAGTTTTTGAATATATTTACAGGTTTTTGTAATTCTGACGTCATAATTCTACATTTTAAAGCTGAATGACGTCATTGTCTAAACTTTTGCGTCATAGTGTATTGATATGAAAAATAATACGTTCAATTATCATTTTTTTACAATCTTTAATTTCATATTCTGAAAGTTTCCAGAACTTTTTTACGTGTACGAGCAAGGGTTATAACATATTCTACCATTATAAAAAATGCTTTTTTTGCTTTCTGAGTGAGTTCTGTTGTGTCGCATATTTGAAAGAGTGTTTGTATTCAGTAAATTGATTAGAATTATTTTACTTTCTAATTATTTCATTGTTGAATTTTTGTAGATATACTGGCTATACTAGTTCTAATATAAAATAAAAGCAGATATTTGCAGTATTCCGCATGTACAAGTACATGCTCCGGAATATGAAATGTACTATCCCAACCTCGAAATAAGAAAATGTTTGAAGATTCAAAAGTTTTACTTTTTGTCCTTTCTTTTCTCCACCAAATATATAGCTAATAATTAGGTAATGAATATATAGCCAAGTAAGATCAAAGCGATTCATTTAAGGAGAATGAGATAGTAGAAAAAAATATTATACAGGATTGCTCAATATGTTTATTTAATTAAAACTTCTTCCTCGACGTCTCTGCTGAATAGTTTTCTGGGAACATAGATGACAAGATCATTGGAATAAAATCAATAAAGGTCGTCAAAAGATCTACGGGGTTTTCAGTTCAACGTTACAGGAAATACTGAAGGTTCAAGTCACAGGATGAGAGGAAAAGGCATATAACCGTATGCACAAAATGCACATTATTTATACAATAAGTGTTAATTCATATCAGTAGAAGATAAACTATCTAATTTTATGGAAAGCGTTGCGAGAAACTTTCATCAGATTCTCATGCTGAAATAAATATAAATGACTAGCTATGTTATCAAATGGTGTGAGGACATCGGATAAAGTAATATAATATTTATAATAGTAAAAGGTAGAATTTTAAAAAGTCCATGCACTTCTATATTTTGTATCAAAGTGTAATCAGTGATCTATATGTACAGTCGTGGAAAAAAAAAGTAAACACCCCCTACTAACTCCTCAACAAATTATCGTAGACGAATGTTACTGGTACCGGACGATTGGAAATAAAGTCTACTTTTAAATGATGCATATGAAATTTGCTTACGGGGCCATCTGCATATTAAAACGAATCCAAACTTCATTTTTTTTCAATGGCAATACCCAAATTTAACGAGATATTTCAAATATTCGGTTGAAACTATGCCTAGAAACCAAATTTCAAGTCATTTGAATGATAAGTTTTTGAATTATAGACATTCAAAATTTAGTGCTTCTAATGTTAATTTACATTTTCATAATTTTATTTATATCTCCTGAAAATATTCTCTTAATGTGCTAATGTTTTGTGTAGCAATAATACTAATATAGACAAACATAAATACGTTGAATTTGCAATTTTTATAATTTTATGATATGAATTATAAATTATGAAATTATTATTCGAAAAAATTATGAATTGTAACCTACAATTTTTTTATGGATTTAGATTTATTAAGTCCTGCTTTATGGAAATCCACAATTTCACATTTTTCTTCCAAGTAGTTTTCAAATTATGCTTAAAAAACGGCAAAATGATGGTTTAAGGGGCCGTCTATGCAGAAGCGACTAGATATTTTGAAATTTCTTATGCTGTCCCGTAATTTAGCAGGCTTCAATGCTGCTTGAGTATCGCTTAAGGTGCCTTGATCAAGAAGGAGGCTCTCTCGGTTAACACTCGAGTACTGAACTTCAATTTGGATACAGCCCTTAAAATACGCTCGTTTTAAAACAATTAATTTCCCGGAAACTTATCGTAAAACTTGCATAAAAATTTGTTTTTAGGCTAATTGAAGAATTTAGAATTCATTTATGCTGTCAGAATTGTGTACTGCTATTGAAAAAAGCAAAGTTATGGTTCGTTTTAATATGTATATGCCCCCCTAAGCAAATTTTATATACATCATTTAAAAGTAGGCTATATTTCCAATCGTTTGGTGCCAGTAACTTTCTTCTACGATAATTTGTTGAGGAGTTAGTAGGGGGTGTTTACTTTTTTTTTTTCCACGTTGGCATTTTCTCGCAAAGTAAAGAAACTTTATTATTTTATTTCTTTTGACAAAATAAGCAGTATATTTTAGAATTGCTTTTTTAGCACACATCATTCCAGATAAAAATCATTATAAAACAACACAAAATAAATCTACAGCATCTATACCAGGATTATTTGTAAAGCAAATGCCCAGTTAAGATAATTACGAAAGGAGTGTGATTCATTGCTGGCACATTTGCATAGTTATATTTTTGTTTAAATTGGAAAGCATGACCATCATATAAAAAAGTAAAACAGGTACATTTTAGGAAAATACAACTTCCCTTAAAGATGCAATGTTGAAATTTTACATACGAAAGCATTTACAAAAATTGATTATGAGTTACATTGTTTAAAATAATAGCATAAGATATTACTTTATTGGGATCATACTAAATAAAAAGCTGAAAATACAGTCGCTTGTGGATTGACAATATTTTGTATCAAAGTGTAATCAGTGATCTATATGTACAGTCGTGGAAAAAAAAGTAAACACCCCCTACTAACTCCTCAACAAATTATCGTAGACGAATGTTACTGGTACCGGACGATTGGAAATAAAGTCTACTTTTAAATGATGCATATGAAATTTGCTTACGGGGCCATCTGCATATTAAAACGAATCCAAACTTCATTTTTTTTCAATGGCAATACTTTTTCAATACAATTTTTTTCAATGGCATTGTGGATTGACCAGTAATGTAGTATTCCACACCGAAATTTCGTCTTGGGATGAAAATAAAACAGTTTCCAGAAAATCCACTGGCATAACTTTTCTTTGAGAAACGCTTATTTATTTGCCATTACGAAAATAATCCTTTGTACAAGTTTCAATGAGTGTGTGCCACAGAAATGGATTAATTGCTTTCGAAAATTTTTAAACAGTCAAAAATCGTTTCTTTAACTGTTACTTTTTCAAAACGTTTATCAACGTTTTGAAAAAGTAACAGTATTGAGAAGATGTTGAAAAACATTTTGTCAATATCAAAACGTCTATCAACGTTTTGCTATTTACAATTACTTATAAGAAATTCTGTATTATGGACTTCCGTTTCAAATAATTCTTCGATGTTATTACCGCAAATTAGACATTCTGAATTCCTTAATTCTAATTATCATGTATCTCGGAAGACAAAGTCATCAAATCCATCACAGGAATGTTTAATGCAGGAAATACACCAGTGACTACATTATGAATTGCTTCAATGTTTTCGGGACAACAACAAATGGAGATATTCTGATGAGTCATTTTCTATTTCTTTATGAAACTAGGCTTTAAAACTGCAAAGGAATCTGCAATATTTTAATTAAGAAAGCTTCTAAACAAGAAACGTAATCTCTTATTAAATGTCCCCTAGAACAGATGAAATTATGTGACCTTTTTCACGCTTAACTAACGCAGATTTAGCTGAAGAATGACCCCTTCTTAAATCTTCATCTACATAACATTCCCAAAGCTGTGTAGTTAGACTTTTTTCCATTAGAGTATCTGAGGTTAGCTTGTTCTGTACTTTTTCCTTTTCTTAATATTTCCATTTTCTTGCTGAAGCTTTTGCTGGTTCTAAGACTTTACTTCAACCTATCGTAATATATTTTGCTTTGTTTCTTTCTCACAACAACATCTTCAATTTCATTCTTATTTTTCCTCTATAATTTTTGGCGCTTAGCAGAATTTTTCCTGCTCTTTAAAACAATGTCGTGTACAAGATGCAATATTAAAATATTTCCTTTAAAATATACTATCAGAATCATTTCCATAAGAGTTACTATAAGAACCTCTGCTTGTTATACAGCAGAATTTAGTAAACGAAGCTTTGCAAAGACTATAGAATATCTAATCAAAGACCATGTGCTTCAAACCAAAAGAAAGCACACAAAAATGACACGAGTTGAGTTGTTTTATTATATCTTTAATTACTTGTCATGATTATTTAATAAGCTTAAGTAATACCAAAAAGGAATAAAAATAATTCCACCCATTAAAAAACACTAATAAAAATAATTTATCTTCCTTAAAATTCGCAAAATAACCTTAGTTACAGCTAAAACTATTTCAAGAACTGCTCTAATAACAGAGAAAAAACAACAAAACTTCAAGCATTATGTTTGCTTTAGTTGTAACGCAGTTTTATATCAAACTATCGACAAAATATTATGTGTTACTCTTGTGACACAGACGTTTGTTACTCTTGTGACAACTTCCCAGAGCCTATTCTATGCATAGCACAAGCAAAATATTTAATGTAAAATATATCTAATACCTCGAAATCAGAGAATTAGAAGTTTTGGGTAAAAATTTTAGTAGTTTTTTTTTTATTAAAACTTTTGTATGTTTTCTGTTACTCTTGTGACATTTAAGTATTAATGTTTAAATACAGCCAAAAATATATTAAATACATTATCTAAAAGATTTTATCTATGTAGATCCTAAAGATATGATAATAGTTTGTTGATTTGAACGCATAGTAATTTTATTGAATTCTAAAAAGTAAAAAAAAAAATTATACATTTCAATAAGTTGTATTTTAAGCTCAAATGTAAATGTAGTTTTATAGTGTTAGTATCCAGCTCATTTTCCGTAAACACTTGTTCTTATGAAATTAAAACTTACAAATTTATATACTTTAACACTTTAGCATTAAATTGGTGTATAACACTTATATTTCCGTTTAAAAACATTTTTCAGCAAACATTTTTTTTTCTGCCGTGGACGTTCCCATATATTTCGAGATGAAATTCGAAGAACTGTCTTCAAACCATCACTAGAGCCACAACTTGCATCTGTCTCCCTTGAATCTGTAATTTGGGAAGAAGTAGGAGATTATTTTATTATATACAAATACTTTGGGTAATGCTGCCGAAACTATATTTCTCATACGCCAATTCAGTTAAAAGAATCAAGCAAACTAATGTCCGACGGGAACTGAGCCGCAGACAACAAAATAGTTTGTTTTCATAACGGATGCTTTAAATATTGCCTAGACAGGCTTTAAATATTGCCCCGAAAATAAAGCAGTCATCTATACTTCTATACTAATATTATAAACAGGTAAAAATTGTTTATTTGTAGGAGATAAGCTCTGGAACTATCGAACCGATTCCAAAAGCAATGCTATCAAAATGATGGTGTTAGTCCAACTTCGAGCATAGGCTATATCTTATGACCGTGCCACTGGTTAAAAGGGGGTGCAGGAGCAAAAAACGTTCTAAAAAAGCGATTTTTGTGTCACTGAAGGTCCTAGAAACATGAAATTCGGAATGGTAGTTACTTATAAGATATTAATGATGTTTAAGAATTTTTCTTAAAAAAGTCGAAATTAAAAAGGGGTGAAAATGTGCGAAAAGCGTTCTAAAAAGCGTTCTAAATTGCGTGAAAAGCGTTCTAAAAAACGTCCTAAATGACGATTTTTACGCAATCTCAACAAGTACCAAACCGTTTTAAAAAATAATTGTGTCAAAATGAGGGTGACAACCATTGCTCCAACATAGACTACATTTTATGTCGGTGCCACTACCCATAAAAGGAGTGCAGGAGCAAAATAAATTCGAAATTGTGATTTCTGTGTTACTAAATGGCACAGATACATGGAATTTGGCATGGTCGTTACTTATTTGATAAAAATGATCTCTAACAATATTTAAAAAAAACTGAAATTCAAAAGGGATGAAAATGCGCAAAAGGGCGTTCTAAAAAACGTTCTAAATGGCGACTTTTACTCAATCTCAAGAAGTACCAAACCGATTAAAAAAATAATGGTTTTAAATTGATGGTGATAACCCTTGCTCCAACATAGGCTACAATTTATGTCGGTGCCACTACCCCTAAATGGGGTGCAGTAGCAAAAAAAAAAAACGTTCGAAATTGTGATTTTTGTGTTACTGAAGGGCACAGATACATGGAATTTGGCATAGTACTTACTTATTAGATATAAATGATCTCGAAGAACATTTGTAAAAAAATTGAAATTTAAAAGGGGTGAAAATGAGCAAAAGGGCGTTCTAAAAAACGTTCTAAATGGCGATTTTTACGCTATCTCAAGAAGTACCAAATCGATTTCAAAAATAATGGTGTCAAAATGATAGTGATAACACTTGCTCTAACATAGGCTACATTGTATTTCGGTGCCGCTACTCCTAAATGGAGTGCGGGAGCAGAAAAACGTTCGAAATTGCGATTTTTTGTTACTGAAGGGCGCAGTACATGGAATTTGGCATGCCATTTACTTATTAGATACAAACGATCTCTAAGAACATTTCTTAAAAAATTCGAAATTTAAAAGGGGTGAAAATCCGCAAAATGGCGTTCTAAAGAACGTTCTAAATGGCGATTTTTAGGCAATCTCAAGAAGTACCAAACCGATTTTAAAAATAATGGTGTCAAAATGATGATGACAACCCTTGCTCCAACAAAGGCTACATTTTATGTCGGTGCCACTACCCCTGAAATGGATGAAGGAGCAAAAAAAAAACATTCGAAATTGCGATTTTTGTGTTACTGAAGGACTCAGATACATGGAATTTGGCATGGTAGTTACTATTTAGATGTAAATGATCTCTAAGAACAATTTCATATAAAATTCGAAATTTAAAAGGGGTGAAAATTCGCAAAAAACGTTCTAAAAAACGTTATAAATGACGATTTTTAAGCAATCTCAAGAAGTACCAAACCGATTTAAAAAATAATGGTGTCAAAATGAGGTGACAATCCTTGCTCCAACATAGGCTATATTTTATTTCGTTGCTATTACAGCCAAAGGGGTTCAGGAGCAAGAAAACGTTCAAAAATTAGATTTTTCTGTTACTGAAGGGCCTAGAAACATGAAAAATGGAATGATAGTTACTTATAGGATATAAATGATCTCTAAGCACATTTCTTAAAAAAATAGAAATTTAAAAGGGGTGAAAATGCACAAAAAGTGTTCTAAAATCTTTATAAATGGCGATTTTACGCAATCTCAAGTTATATCAAACCGATTTAAAAAATAATGGTGCCAAAATTAGGTGACAACCCTTGCTTCAACATAGGTTACATTTTATGTCGGTGCCATTAACCCCAAAGGGGGTGCATTTTAAAAAAACGTTCTAAATTGTGATTTTTGTGATATTGAAGGTTCTAGAAACTTTAAATTTGGCATGGTAATTACTTATGAGATGTAAATAATCTCTGAGAAGAGTTCCTGAAAAATTTTATATTTAAATGGGTGAAAATAAACGAAAAGCGTTTTAGAAACATTCTAAATAGCGATTTCTACACACTCTCAGGAAATATAAACCGATTTCAGTAGTAATGGTTACAAATTGATGGTGACAGTCCCCGCTCTAACATAGCCTTTATTTTACGTTGTTGTCACCCCCACATGCGTGCTACAAGAGCAAACAATGTTCTAAATTGCGTTTTTCGTGTTAAAGAGGGAGTCTAACATTTTAAATTTGGAATGGCATTTACTACAAACATGCAAATGCTTTCTAAGAATTGTCGAAAGAAAATTTCATATTTAAAAGGACAAAGTGAGCGAAAAGCGTTCTATAAGCGTTCTAAATTTACGATTTTTATGCAATTGTATGAAATACGAAACCGATTTCAAACATAATGGTTGCAAATTGATGGTGATAAAACCTGATCAAACATAAGCTATATTTTATGTCGGTGCCACAACCCCTAGAGGGTTGCAGGAGCAAAACACTTTCTAAATTGCGATTTCTGCGGTACTGAAGAGGCTAGAAACTTTATATATTGCACTGTAGTTACTCATAAAATACAAATGTCCTCTAAGAACAGTCGAATATAAATTCGAAATTAAAAAGATCTGAAGCGCAGGGAAGGAGCGAAAAGCATTCTAAAAGACTCTTAAATTATGATTTCTTTGGAATCTCAGGAAATATTAAACCGATTACAGAAATTATTGTTTGCGAATCAATAGTGATATTCCCTGATCCTATACGGGCTATATTTTATGCCAGTGTCACTACCGCTTGGTTGGCAGGAACAACAAGAAAGCCTTTAAAAACATCTAAATTCCGTTTCTATAGAATATTAGTAAATACCAACCGATTTCAAGATTAATGTTGACAAATTAATGGTGAAAGTCTCTGTTTCAACATTTTTCGAGACATTCTATTTCAACTCTGTTTCGGCATTTTATGTTGGTGTCCCTAACACAAGAGAAGGGGTAGACTGTTAGACAAGAAGCTTGGAATTTGACATGATGGTGAATTTTAATATGTAAATGTGTTAAGATGGTTTCTAAAAATTTCAAACTCCAAATGAATACTGAATTGAGCACAAAAGTCTCAATATACTTTCTAAGTTATTATTTATTTAGAATTAGTTTTAGTTCTTTTTATTATTTAAAATCTGATTTCTGTCTATTGCACTTTTATAGTGAAGTTTAGTCAAACTGTGGCTTAATTTGTAATTTTTAAATTATTCCAAAAAGTGTTCTTCTAATAAAAAATAGTCATGAAAAAATGTCACTTGGCATATTTCAACTATTACTCGAGCAAAGCCGCGGGGTTTGCTAGTTGTTTATACAATATAAGAAAACGTAACACAAAAGAATTTACTGACGAATCTAGACGAATTCAGCCGAACTACGGCACTATCAGTTCACAGCTGTAATATTTCATTTTCACCGACTCACCACTACAGGTCTGCTTATTGCTATTGGTGACATATTTTTAACTTGCTAAAATGAAGACAGATATGCGCTGCGATGTTTCTGAAATGTGAAGCCACTGCCTAACATATTCTCAAACTGTAGCAAAGATATATTGGCATTATCACTGATAACAATCCGATACATGCGTTAAAAAATTCTGAAGTTTCTTAATCAGATATGACTCAATATTTTTGCTCCCAGCTAAGGAAATTCATGATGCGTTCCGTGAAAAATGTTATCCTAAATGTCGGCGACGGAAAATACGTCCAATCGATTGGGAAGTGTATTTAGCGTATTTCCGTTAATTTAAGACCATTTTTCTAAATTTATATGAACACTAGTACTCTCGATGGGATACGTATTTCAATTATACGTTTAAACGATGTACGTATATATGTATAATACGTTTCTATGAAATCCGAATGCCTTAAAATATACGTTTAAACGTATCCGGATACGTATAAGGGTACATCGGGTAAACGGATTATTATCAAATACGTATCGTACATTATCAAACTGAAAACTCTCTAGAATGGCATTTCATCCCTCCATCTGCCCCTCATTTTGGCGGAATTTGGGAGGCTGCCATAAAATCGACAAAGTATCACATCAAGCGGTCATAGGAGAGACATTGCTCACTTTCGAGGAGCTAACTACGTTACTCGTCCAAATAGAAGCCTTACTCAACTCGCGGCCGCTTATACATTTAAACGATAATGATGCTAATTCAATAAATGTTCTCACTCCCTCATATTTTCTAAATGGGGATGTTTTGCTTTCAATACCCGATGAGTCAGCAACCCCGAGAACGAATCTAAAGAAATGATGGGAACTGATCCAAAACATGAAAGCTGGATTTGCCAAACGTTGGACCAGAGAATACCTGGCCTCGCTGCAACCCAGAATTAAGTGGAAGATCGCCACGCCTAACATCGAGGTGGGTCAGGTAGCATTATTAATGGGCGCAAATCAACCGCCAGGAACTTGGCCGTTGGGTCGCATTACGGAGGTCCACCCAGGCAGTGATGTAATCAACAGAGTGGTGACTGTGCAACGCGGGTGTTCATTACTCAAGCGTCCAATCAACAAAATAGCATTACTCCCTCAGTATCAGGACTAAGGCCCTGATAGGGGGGAGGGGGGGAGCATATTCAGTGAATATGTACATTTTTCACAATTACAATTTATGAGAACCCTTTTACAAAAAAATCACTTCATCTAAAATCACTTAAGAGTTATTTATTGCTATGACTGTTATTTAAGAAAATCCTTATTGATATTTCTTGAAATAATAATCTAAAAGCATTTATCCATCATAAATCAACATTTCTTTCCTGTTGTAACACAAATATCTACTTAACATAAACAATCCAACAGTTTCATCATTATTGTGAAATACATTCTTTTTGTAATTATAGCAATTTTGAAACTATAAATCATCTGAAATAGTGTTATACTTATAAACATTACCTTTCATTTTCTTAGAGAAATAACTTTGTTTATCATATCAAGATACTTTTCTAGTTAGACATTTTTCTCAGTTGTTTAAAAATAATTATTGTGATTTATATCTATTGGTCAAGGACACTTCCTGGTTTCAGTGATTTTACATTAGAAGAAGCAGTTGAACTCGAACATTCACACTGTACGCAACAGCTCATCTTTCTAGCTGTGATTTCCTAAATTTCGCAACCAGGCATCCACAAATCCTAGCCCTTGTTAAACCGCATTTCTGTATCTGGGCGATGTCAATCTACATTTGTTTCAATATAATGTTATTTCCATCTCGTGTCATTTGCTAGTTCCATAAACACACACAGTTTTACAAACATTAAAAGTTGGAGGCACGCGCCGTTATCTTGGATACTTTTTTCAAGCTTGGAATAAGTGTACGCTCATCATATCTTACTTCAGTTTTTTAAATAAAATTTTCACCAGTCTTATGTGGAATTGCAACAGACGGCGGAGCACCTCGCTTCACATTTATTACAGATAAGTACATTTTAACTTATTATTATTATCGGTTTGGCTTTTGTTTTTTAAACTATTCACCTCATTATTTGAATAATGAGTACCGACTTGGAAACCGCAAAAAAGGCTGCTGAAGAATTGGAAAAAAGCAGCTATAAATTTACGTGGCAGAACAAAATCTGTTCTAACAAGTATAAACAACTTCATTAACTCTTAGCAAACGTTTCAAAAGAATGATTTGTACAATAAATTACAAAAATTAGAGATAGTTTACTCCTACTTTGATAAATATGATGCTCAATTACCAGCTGAAGCATCTGAAATTGAGGAATTAAAAAAAATATATGAAACCAAAGCCAAACTGCAAACGGAACTTGAAAAAGTTACCGTAAATGTGCATGCACAATCTCAATTGATAAATGATCAGATTCCAGTTGTTTGTTCTACTATTTCTAACAATTTTAAATTGCCTAGATTAAATATCGAACAATTTAATGGTGATTTTAAAAACTGGTTGTCATTTAAAGATTTATATTTATCATTAGTTTATAACAATGACAGCATAAGTAATATACAGAAGTTTCAGTATTTAAGAGGGTTACTAGGGGAAGAGCCAGCCTCTATAATAAAACATATACCTATTTCTGAAAACAGTTATTCAGAAGCGTGGGAAAAATTGCTGTCGAAATATGATAAGAAAAATCAAATTGTTTCTACTTTAGTTAATACACTCTTGGACATTCCTCCTATTACCCAATTGAGTGCATTTAGCTTACGCTGTTTATCAGATGTATCAGATGAAGTAATTAGAGGCCTTAAATTAATCGATGAAAAGGCATCTGCCCGTGACGTATGGCTAATTCATATTTTATTACAAAAGGTTGATTCTAAAACAAGGGAGGAATGGGCAAAATTGACCTCAAGTGAAGACTTTCCGTCTTTTGATCAATTTATTCAGTTTATAAATGATATATGTTCATCTTTAGAGTTGCATAAAAGTGAAAATGAAGGTTTGCATAAACAAGAGAAATAATATAACGTCAATAGATCTTATTCCAGTGTCATTAGCAAATGTTTACTTTGTAAATTTAATCACTCACTTTACAAGAGTGTTAAATTTAAGGAATTAAGCCCCAGGGATAGGAGACACTTTGTTAAGAAAAACAAGTTATGCAGTAATTGCTTGTCTGACAAGCACACTACCTGGCAATGCATTTCCTCTTACTCTTGTCACAATTTCAAGCTGAAACATCATACTAGTTTATGCGAAAACAAATTGCAAAATTACGCGATATCAACTTCTCGTTCAAATGAAAAACAGAGCCGCAAAAACAAACCTGATTCAGAGGCCGTTTTGATTCCCGATGAGAATAAAAGGAAATTTCTCCTTCCATAAATGCAGTTCAAACATCTTTCGCACTTTTGCCCACTGCTAGTGTATATATTAATGATTGCATGGGTCAAAAGCACACTTTAAGAATCATGTGTGATAGTGGATCAGAGTCTACGTTTGTTTCTGAAACCGGCATGAAAATGTTAGGAATTAAAAGGAACAAGATAAAGTAAAAAAACTAAAACCCAACTACGACAAAAAACTACGCTGAAAAAGTATAAAAGTACCCCATGAATACAGGTAAAGTCACAAGCAAATGCTAGTAATATATAGATATATTCAAAATGTACAAGTAAAGCGCTTTTGAATGATACCAAACACGGCATATTTATCTTAACTTTATTTTTTGACGTGAACGTTAATAGAATAACGTTCACGCTGCTCTACATTACAGTTCCCGTGATCCGCGCTTTACTCTTATCGCTCATTTTTTTTAAACATCTTCAAAGCAGTCTTGTAATTATGTATAAGCATATAAATACTGGTGAAGCTCTTTCAAGTAATACCAAACACATTACATATATTTTTATTTTATACTTTTTGTCCGCTAGAGGGCATAATAGTAAATTTGGTGACAAACTTTATAGCTCACAACCAACAGAATATCAAGATCAAGACCCTTCTAATGGCACTGCAGTGGTCTTATTCTGATTACTAAGTACCAAAGAAATTAAGAACGAAAAGATGTGAATTATATGCAATTAGCCCATAAATGCAAGTAAAGTCACAAGCAAATGCTAGTAATATATATATATTCGAAATGTACAAGTGAAGCGCTTTAAAATGATACCAAACACGGCATATCTAGCTTAACTTTATTTTTTTACTCTGTATATTTTGTCCGCTAGAAGGCGCCACATTGAATTTGGTGAAAATCTATATAGCCTATAACCAGCGGACAATTAAGACGCTTCTAATGATATGTCATTTGTCGAATTCTGATTAGTGGTTTAGAAGTTACGAGGGAACAGATGAACATACATACATACATACATACATACATACATACATACATACATACATAGCCTGTCAAAATCATAACCCTCCTTTGGCTTTGCCGTAGTCGGGTAAAAATGCTAGGTTCCCCGTAAAAGGTCTGCCTAATTCAAAGATTGCAGTAACTAAGGGTTATGTAATGTTTGATCTTACATCAATTTATAATGCTGACACCAAATTGTCTGTGAAGGCATTTATTTTAAATGATTTAACTGCTCCATTACCTGCGTAAAAAATACATGAGAAGCACGTTTCGCATTTAAAGAATATAAACTTAGCGGATCCAATCCACATTTCGGGACACCAAGTAAAATAGACATTATTCTAGGATCTGATTATTTCTTTTCTATTTTGCTTCCTAGTCAAGTAACAGATACGCAAAGCAATTTAGTTGCTCAAAATTCCATTTATGGCTTTCTGGTATCAGGGAAAATGCCACATTCTATTACATCTCCAAATTCGATACATAATTTACATACTTATGAAATTAATATCGATAAAGAGTTAAAACGTTTTTGGGAAGTAGAAGAAGTATTTAATAAGAATACTCAAATGTTTTCACCTGAAGAGCAATTTGTTGAATCACATTTTCAGTAAAATTATTCAATTAATTCCGAGGGTCGTTTTGTGGTTAAGTTACCTTTTATTCAATCTAAATCAGAATTAGGTAATTCTAAACCTGCCGCAATTTCTCGCTTGCTTGCTATGGAAAAGAAATTTAGAGAAAAACCAGAATTTGAAAATCAGTACAAAGAGTTTATGTACGAATATGAAGAATTAGATCACATGGAATTAATTGCACAAAATGACATTAATAATTATGAAAACAAACACTACTTTCTTCCTCATTATGCGGTTATTAAATCTTCTAGTATCACTACTAAATTAAGAGTAGTTTTTGACGCTTCATGCAAAACTTCAAGTGGTATTTCCTTGAATTCCATTTTGGGTGTAGGCCCTAAGTTACAACGGGTCATTTTCGAAATCTTACTTAATTTTCGATTTCCGAAAATAGTCTTTTCTGCGGACATAGAAAAAATGTACCGCCAGATTTTGGTTGCCGAAGAGGATCAAATTTATCAGCAAATATTTTGGAGGTCTAATCCTAATGAGGAAATAAAAAATTACAAACTAAAAACTGTCACATATGGTTTAGCGCCAGCATCTTTTCTGGCAACTAGATGTATAAAACAATCGCTCAGGATTATACAAACAATCCTTGCATTTCGCGCATGTTAGAAGAGGATATGTACATGGATGATTTATTATCCGGTACGAATACTGTTAGGGAAGCAATAGACATTTGCAAAGAAATTACAGATTGTTTAGACGCGCATGGTTTCCACTTGAGGAAGTGGAATTCGAATTCACAGGCATTTCTTAATGTATTTATAGATTCTTCTAGCACTGAATCAAATTTTGAAATCATTCCTAGTGACAACGGAAGCTCCTAGGTTCTAGGCTTGAGCTGGAACTCTTCATCAGATAGTTTTATTTTCATAACTGCATTAACACTCACTCCACCTTTTACCAAGAGAGACATATTTTAGCTGAGTCTGCACGAATTTTCGACATACTAGGTCTAATTTTGCCCGGTACTGTAACTTTAAAGGTATTTTATCAGAAACTTTGGCTTACAAAAGGGGACTGGGGCTCTATTATTCTGCAACATCCCTCAGACGAATTGCTAGAATTTCAAATTTACTTTAACGGACTAAATCAATTGTCTGTTTCTAGATGTGTCACGATTTCATCCAGTAACCCACTTGAATTACATGGATTTTCTGATGCCTCAACATTGGCATATGCTGCCGCAATTTATTGCCGACAATGTTATATTGGGAAAATAAACACTTTTCTCTTAGTTTCTAAAACTAAAGTTGCTCCAATCAAACAGATTTCAGTGCCAAAATTAGAGCTTTGCGGTGCGCACCTACTATCTAAGCTGTTCCGTTCCGTCATGGAAACATTAAAGAGTTACAAGTTCGATATTTTCGCCTGTACGGACTCAAATTCGTCCTTTCTTGGCTATCTGCACATCCGCGTAAATGGAAGACTTTTGTCGCAAATAGAACATCTCAAATCACCAAAATTCTACCTACAAAGCACTGGAGACATGTCCCATCCAAAGAGAACCCGCAGATATCGCTTCACGCGGTATTGATCCAAAATGTCTTCGAGGTTGCGATTTGTGGTGGAAGGGGCCAAGTTGGCTGGTTTTGGACCCATTCAATTGGCCCAAAGACGACTCAAATGCTGAGGAATTTGATTATCAAATCAAAGCCGAACAAAGGTCTGATCCAATTTTTTCGTTTCACGCCCGCACATCAAATGATCTATTTGATAATTAGTTTCAAAAGCACTCTTCGCTTGCAAAAATTATTCACATTTTGGCATATTGCCAAAGATTTAACAAATAAATGCAAGAAGTCTAACAAAACAGAGATTTCCTCACTACATCTTACTTACAACGAAACAAAAGCTGCCGAAGAAAATATTGTTCGTTGGATTCAGAATTCTTACTTTCAGGAAGAATTTAAATGTATCCAAGAGCCGAAAGTTTGCCAAAGAAAAGTACGTTACAGTCCCTCCACCCGTTTATTGATGATAAGGGTCTGTTACGGGTGGGAGGACGCTTATAAAAGTCACAATTATCATTTGATCATAAACATCCTTTAATCTTGCCCTCACAGCATAAAATGGCTGAGTTATTAATACAGCAACAACACATTGCCCATTTACATGATGGGCCTTCACTACTATCCCACATCATAAGACAATCTTGTTGGATAGTTGGTGGAAAAAAGATCATTAATAAATGCATCAACAGATGTTTGAAATGCTACAGATATAAAAGGTCCATTGCAACCATAAAATCAACAAAGTATCACATCAAGCGAGTCATAGGACACTGCTCACATAGGACACTGCGAGACATTGCTCACTTTCGAGGAGCTAACTACGTTACGCGTCCAAATAGAAGCCTTACTCAACTCGCAGCCGCTTATACATTTAAACGATAATGATGCTGATTCAATAAATGTTCTCACTCCATCACTTTTTCTTACAGGGGACGTTTTGCATTCCATACCCGATGAGTCAGCAACCCCGACAACGAATCTAAAGAAATGATGGGAACTGATCCAAAACATGAAAGCTGGATTTGCCAAACGTTGGACCAGAGAATACCTGGCCTCCTGCAACTCAGAGTTAAGTTGAAGATCGCCAAGCTTAACATCGAGGTGGGTCAGGTAGTATTATTAATGGACGCAAATCAACCAACTGGAACTCGGCCGTTGGGTCGCATTACGGAGGTCCACCCAGGCAGTGATGGACTCAACAGAGTGGTGACTGTGCAATGCGGGTCTTCATTAGTCAAGCGTCCAATCAACAATATAGCATTACTCCCTCAGTATCAGGACTAAGGCCCTGATAGGGGGGGGGGGGGTTAGCATGTTCAGTGAACATATACATTTTTCACAATTACGATTTATGAGAACCCATTTACAGAAAAATCACTTCAACTAAAATCACTTAAGAGTTATTTATTGCTATGACTCTTATTTAAGAAAATCCTTATTGATATTTCTTGAAATAATAATCTAAAAGCATTTATCCATCATAAATCAACATTTCATTTCCTGTTGTAACACAAATATCTACTTAACATAAACAATCCAACAGTTTCATCATTATTGTGAAATGCATCCCTTTTGTAATTATAGCAATCTTGAAACTATAAATCATCTGAAATAGTGTTATACTTATAAACATTACCTTTCATTTTCTTAGAGAAATAACTTTGTTTATCATAACAAGATACTTTACTATTTAGACATTTTTCTCAGTTGTTTAAAAATAATTATTGTGATTTATATCTATTGGTCAAGGACACTTCCTGGTTTCAGTGATTATACATTAGAAGAAGCAGTTGAACTCGAACATTCACACTGTACGCAACAGCTCATCTTTCTTGCTATGATTTCCTAAATTTCGCAACCAGGCATCCAAAAATCCTGGCCCTTATTAAACCGCATTTCTGTATCTGGACGATGTCAATCTACATTTGTTTCAATATAATGTTATTTACATCTCGTGTCATTTTACTAGTTCCATATACGCACACAGTTTTACAAACATATACAAATTGTATCGTTGTAAGAAACTACAAAAATTAAACACTTTTTGAGTAAAGAATGAGAGTATAAATGTTTCAGATTAATTGAGAATCCTTGTTAAGTATGTTTTTTTTTTTCTTTTTAATCTTTTATAAATTCTTTACTCGTCTGTGTTACACTCAAAATTCTATCCGGGCGCAAATAATATTTTTTGCATGGAGCTAATGTTTCCTACCCTATTAAAGTGCAATGAAAATCCATTTTTAATCGTGACACTCATGGTACTTTTTATACAAAATGTTAGGGCATTACGTTTAAGATTTGTTAATATTGACAAATATCATTTTTTGTATAAAGTACCTATAAATTTCGGTTACTTATAAATCGGTAAATAATCGACATGCAGGTTTTAGAAAGCAATTACACATTCTTAAAATGTCTTGCCTTTTCTTTTCTTTTTAGAATAAAACATATTTATTTAGAAAACAATATTCTTAAATACAATAAAAGTCATTACAAAAGTGATTACAAAACTTCCTAGGAGTCGTATTGATCAATGTAAAGTAAATTTAAGTTCTGCGGTCACATGAAAAACAATATTTCGCGCGAAGGGTCAATGCCACAAATCAAAAGAAACTAGGTTCTGTGCTACAGATCTGCGAAAGGTAGCTTTACAGCTACCCACTTTCAATAGTAAAACATTTCATAATTAATAGCTTAGTTTTTAGGGAAAACAACCAAAATCAAAACTGATGAAAAGCATTCATATTTTTTTAAGTACCTATGCACAACAACTAGAAGGTAGGTAAACCCCGGGCCATCGTGATGCTGTCAACAATGAATCGCGAAAGCCCTGGTAAACCACGAGAATGTGGGGCTCTAGAGGATATTTCTCAATGTATAAAATCCGCAGATAAGCATCTATCTTCATGCCTTGAACGAAAAACGTTTAGATGCTTATACTTTTAACCGCTTGGTTAAGATCCGTTTATACGATGTACCGTATATGCTGTTTTAAATTATACGTAGAACCACCGTAGCCATATTATACGTATCTGAAACCGTATCTCCGTATAATACGTATTATATGTATGCTCGTATAAACGTTTAATATGGAGCTCTAATGAAAACCTTACTTTCAGAAACTCTTGCCTTAACAAAGAGATAATGTTACATCATGCACTTTTTTATTATCAGATTAATGCAAAACGGTGTATCTAAAAAAAATATTATTCAATTTTTTATCGATTTTTCACTAGAAATTTTCACAGTTTCTCATCTTTTAAAATTTTTTGTGATATGCTATAAAGACATCGTTTAAATAATGTACTTCACAATAAATATATTGGAGAATTCATCATATACAGATGTCTTTTGATTCATTCGTTTATGATTATTTTGAGGAAAGTAAATTTAATCCCTCCAAATTATCTTTTGGTTTTATATGTTTTTAGATTTTTTCAAAACGCTACACATAGACAATTTAATTGTAAAGATTTACAAAATAGGGAAGATATTCAGCATTAAAAATAAGCAATTTTTTCTATGGTAATGCTTTTCATAAAAACACGTATCATAATATGACATGTATCCTTATAATATTATAAATGTCAATGTGTGTCCAAATGTTTGAATGAAGTCAGCATCTAAACGGATGAATTAATGATTTTGTATTTTTCTGATATAGATGGATTACAAACCGGAAATGAACATAGGCTATAGTTTATTTAATTTATTCAAATGATTATCTTAATAATTCAAAATTTCATTCTTTTTCATACAGAATCAATTGACATTTTCACGATAAATTTAACCATCTTTCTTTCTTGTTGCCAAGAAAAACTAAGTCTGGAATAATAATTTCTCCTGGACAATTAAAAATTAAAATAAAAAGAATTAAAAAAAAATAAATATGACTTCATACTTGAAACAAAAAATGGGGTATTTTTTTATTATGCATGAAGGATGAATATCGGTTAAGTTAATAAGGGGTTTTCTGCCAAAAATGGTGTCATAATTAGAAGGAAAAAGAATGAAAAAAAAATATTATTAATAAAGTTATTCGATTGGAAAAATATGACGTCAAATTTGAAATAAAACAGGTATTTCCAAATATTCGTTAAAAATACAATGGGCATCAATATCAGTAACTAATGAAAATAGATAAATAATGACGTCATATTAAAAAGAATAATAGAAATATTTTTTACAAATGGACCCTATTCTCGCTTTTGATTCGAGGCTATAAAAACCGCTATTTTACCAATTGTGACGTCACAGGAATACTGTCCATACTGATTAAAAAGTTTGAATGTAAGTTGCATACAAATGAGAGTTTTCTTTTCAAAATTCACGTTATGATTATCAGGAGAAGATAATTTTGGTGGAAAAAAGGGGAATTAAAACGGATTAATATATTTTTTGACGCTATTTCCTCATTAAAATGAAAAAGAATTGAATTTCAATTAGTATAAATGGTGCAAAAACTTGATTAAATTAAATTTTCCAAAATTGAAAACATATTTACACACATCGAAACTTCATGAATGAATTTATTCCACAGAAACAAAAATCGTCTGTCGACATATTGACGCAACCAAGGAGTAAATATAACTTCTGTTCATTTAAGTTGATAGTTATTGCCCACTATTCATACGAATTAAAATTAAAATCAAGACTCCCTTATCAGGAGGCCTTTAATAAAATTAATCATATACTATTTTAATTGAATAATTTTAAAAGATGGCAGTTAAAACATGTCACAAAGACGTTTTTAGTAAAATCTTTTATCGGTTAAAAATGATGTAATATTTGTTCATGGAAAGCATTAATTTTAATACGAAAACATTAACATAGATTTATTTTAATTTCGTCAAAGCGATGTCGTCTTCATTACACCAGCTTCGAAAGTTAAAACGAAATTTTAAAATAACAATATACTTTTCAGAAATAAAATTTTGTATCAAAAGTCGCATTCTTTGAAAATGAAATTTTAGCTTACATGTTAAATACATTTTCTTACATGAAATTTAGTATATTTAATAAAAATAATTTTTCGATGTTTTTCTAAATGTACAATAATATTGGATTTCATTAATCGGTTTCCCCTTTTTTTAAAATAAATTAAAATGCATAGTTTTAAATGATTCATGAAGTGTAAGAATATATATATATATATTTATTTATTTCGACAAGTAACATTCCGTAGGAAAAACTAACCTAGCGTCGTCATATTTTAAATCATGAAACTAATGGTAGGCGGACGTCTTTTTGCACGCTTTTGTCCTCACGTATATGCCGCTAGCATTGTATAGGGATAATACGCAAGGAAAAAAGCGTGCAAAAGATGTTCGTCTGACATTAGTCTTAGCTGCTTTTGTTTCAGAAAATATTAGCATTTTATAGCAGTTTTTATACAAAATGGCGTGATTTGCACAGAATTTAAAATCGCAAATATATAAGTTTAACATCCTTTTACAGTACAATCTCCCATAACACTGGTTTCAATAAAATTTAATAAATGGCACAGGAAAGTCAACTTAAAAAAGTTTAGCAAGTAATTTCAATTTGAGATTAGGCTTTACATGCGACATCATTTACGTGTACACAAGAGCCAAAACCTTAACTAAGCAATAAATTTTCCTTTCACTTCACGTCTCTCTAATGTATAAAGGCACCGTGTTTATCGAAAAGCGCAAAGGAAGAAGGGAATTTTTTTTTAGATTTTAAATTATCGAAATCTATAGTTAAAAATCTCTCTGAAACACAATCTATCACTGTTACCCCATTGGAGGATATTCCTGCAAATTTCAAAGCTTTCATAAGCCAAAATTACAACACACAATAAATATGAAAATGTTTATTCATATTTGTTGTGCTTTTACATAAATCGATTTATTCCTCGAAAGCAATAAGTTAACTATTGCTTTAATAATAAGTATTTAGGCTCAAGAGTCTTTGGAGCGTGATAAACATTTTGATATTATTGGTAGATCTAGAGCTCATAAAAGTGTGGTACCGTGAAATTAAAATGTAATAAATATTTGAAAGTTAAAGATATTTCCCGTGCTCTTATTGTTTATTTTTGAACTTTGATTATTTTTTTACTTTGAACTTTGATTATTTTATCACCACGTTTGATTATTTTTTTTAATACCATTTATCTTTTTTTTCTCTTCCAAAATGTGATTTTTTGGAACATAACCTTATAATGGTGCATGTTGATTTTTCGCTTATTCTAATCATATCAAAGTCACGTCTGAAGTGACCTACTAATAACCACTTTCCTTTAAAATTCTTTATTAATATATATCTTTAACCCCTTGGGGACGAGCGGCACGTATACGTGCCGCATGAAGCGCTCAGAATCCTTGTTTTACTCACCAGTAAAATTTTACTGTAAAATTTGCCTTATTTAATCAGCGCATTTTCTCGATTCAAGAAGACACAAATTCCTGTTTTTAAAAAACGGTGACAAAAGATTAAAAATTTCGTAAAAGGCTCCCGTCCCGAAGGGGTTAAATAATATTTTTTGTCTCGAAAACATAAAATAAATCAATATCCTTGAACGGAATAAATATAAAATAGAATAAATATAAATAATAAAATAGAATAACAGAGATGTAAATTTATTCCTCATTTAATCTTAGAAAAGGTGTATGAAATTTCATGCTCACAAAAGAAATTTAAATGGTCCTATATACATAAACAAAAATAAGCAAATTGGGATCATGAGAAGCGCTTCTACTATAAAATGTGATAAAAGGTTAATTATATATGCTTTTAAATATCGAAATTTTTTGCTTAATTGATGAATTTCTTCTTCTTTAAATGTTACGCGAACGCAGTCACGGGTAACAGCTAGTGTAATATAATGGCCAAAAAACTATTCATTTTTCAAATAACTTAAATTTATTTTTTTTCTTTCTATTACATTAGGCTAAAACCATAATTTCATTAATAACAACATCAAGCATTTCAGCTATAAAATGAATATCGAGACCCAATAATTATTTCCTTTTTAAAAATCAGTGATTACCTTCATTAGTACCTTTGACGTACCAAAGGGATATTTTCGCAATAATTATAAATTAACATTCATAATTATGCATTTCTAAATATTTAAATAATTTCTTTCTGTAACCATTTGAGAGAACATAAATGAAATATAATCAAAATAAATAATTGCCTTTTAATATTAAAAGATTTCTGCAAAATACAACAAAGACTAATGATTAAAAAATAAATTGTAAATTTAAAATTAGCATTATTTTGAATATACTAAAATAATCATTTTATGTAACACATTTTTAATTTTATTACCGAATGCAGAAGGGAATAAATGTGATTTTTTAAACATTTATTGGAATTTATTAATACGTCATGTTAATTTGTTTTGATAATGTCTACTTAATGCAATTAATGTTATTACTTATAGCATTAAGTATGTTTTTTATACAAATTGTCGTAATTAAAAATAAATATGGTTTTACGTAATTTTTTATTTAAAAAGTATAGGGGTTTGAATGTTGCATCTTCTAATTAGAAGTTTAAATAGCATAAATTACGTGGAAATTTATTCTAATAATATCAAAAATACATCAAAGAAATTAAATCTTGTTTCAGCTACCTTTGATTTCTCCTTTAATTTATTGTTTTGCAGCGCAAGTGATTTTTTTTTTTTTACTTTTATTAATACTAAAAAATTATATACTTGTAATTTAAATAAATTTTACTTATTAAATTTCTTAAAAAATATATACTTGTTGGTGAACTGTAATGTTTTCAAAATAGTCAATATTTTGTTAACATGAAAAAAAAATGGTTTGTTGTTCCTAATTGGTATTAGTAAATTTTTATGAATTTATACCGTTCAGTATTTAGCCGTATATCTTCAAATACAAATTTATATATATATATATATATATATATATATATATATTAATTTTTAAGCTGATAAATTTATATAAAGTCTACTTTGTCTAGTGCAAAAATAATATAACATTTGGCTGTTCCAAAATCTGCATTTATTACTTTTTTCTATCAATAGAAGAAGAACGAATTGGATTCGTGAAAATTTTCGAGTTTCAGCTTCCCATGTATTTATACGTTTTAGAATGTACTGAACACAATTTGGATGCTTTTAGAAAATGTTTCTCCATGAGTCATTGTGTCGCTGTGAGTGTAAGTATGTTTGTAATCGACACATATCTTGAAGACGGTATATATCTCAAGAGCTTATGAGCGGAGTTTAATCAAACTTCTGAATCAGTTAGACATTAACGTAAATTAGTGTTTATAAAGATTTAGTATTTACCACCTAAAAGGGGCGATGCTATTAGTTATTTTTCATGATTTCTGCAATACTTGTATCTCAAGAAATAATGCACAGGTATTTATGAAACTTCTGATTATGTTAGGCTTTGACATAAATATTTCCTGATTATGTCTGGATGGATGGTCCTGATAGAACATGTAAATGGGTGGCGCTTGTGGTCAAAGTAATTTTAACGGGGCAATGCGACATTCTTCCCTACAGATGCCTTCATGAATACATTGACATTCCCCATATATGTTTAGTGTCCAATTCGTTAGCATATTTACAGTGTTTGGAAAGATGTTTGGGTTAAAGTATTCAGGGCGTTATTCCATTTCCCGAAGTCATGCCTCTGACCAAGCTGTGAATTTTGGCGAAATAATAAATCTACACGCCCTAAACCTTTCCAAACATTTCTACTAATAAGGTATCTTCCAGACCAGTGGTTCCTAACCTTTTTTTGGCCGCCCCACCTTAACATATTTAAAATCATGATGTCCACCCTCCCTTCATATATATATATATATATATATATATATATATATATATATATATATATATTTAAAGATTTTAAACTTTGCTGAGCGGGGATCAGAGGGGAAATATGAACTTTTAAGGAAATCAGTGTAATTTTATATAATTGATTATTCACTTATTGTTACTTGCGAGCAGCAAATAATACAACAGAATTACTACTTTGAAGATGTTAAACTTTTTGTGCTGAAGAGGGAGGGCAAAAAAGGGAAGCCGGCATTTCATGCAGGCAAGAAGGTGGGGCCGCATTTTACTAAGGCTATATAAACCGTATGCAAAAGTCAACAGATTCAAAATTATCTCTGTTAGACTTTTAAATCAATTTTTTCCTCTAAAACGTTTTTGAAAAGTACGGTGTGGGAGCTTATATTTGTATTTTTTATTACAAATATGGTTTTAATATAACTCTATGAATGCAATGAAGCCATGGATCTTCGCATTTACATCTACAAAAGTTTTATTAATTTTTGGCAACTTACCACAAATGTGAAAGTGATAAATAGTCTACCTTTTAACTTCGTAAAATTTCTTGACATCTGTCTCACATTTTGTATTTAGTTTGATAGAATTTATACATTTTATAATGGATTTTAATACATCATTAAGAACAAGTTATATTTGTTTATCAACGACACAGTACGGATAAATAATTTGCATGTAACATCTCCGGAATCGTGCTTTTATCCATTTTAAGTAATTATTTTTCTTTGCCCTCGTAACATACTTATTTGATAGCGAGCATTATTTTTCCCGTTATTATTATTTGGCCACAATGTTTTGCCCGATTTTAAATTTTAAAATCCATATTTCAGGAAATATGTTTCTATATTGTGTATGTGGTCTGCAGAAGAGCCATAAGAAGTTTACTTTCTACCCATTTATTTCCGTGATGTGCACAGGTATTTATTAATTTCATAAAAGTAGTATCCCATTTAGGCAATTCAATAGGCAATTCAGATAATTTAGGCAATGTCCAAATAGTCAATTTTAAATATACGCTACAAAATTTCCCGTGTAAAAATTCGTTCATGGGACATATTGCACTATAAATAGATATACAATTTTTTTTTGTTTAAATAGTAAAAAAACAGAGGTGTGTTTTACTAAAATAATGTTGAAACCAGAAAAATAAAAATGATTTATTAGTAGAGACTTCTGACGGTTTACCGAGGAGCCTGGGGCCACTACCACACATCCCCGACAGTAACGCTATGGAAGACTAACAGGAACTGAATCTTGGCAGTACTGGGAAAAAAGTCTTAAAAATGGGGGGGGGGGTGACAAACAATTAATTCCTGAGCTCAAAATGAAAAGTAAAAACTAAATTTAATTTAAAAAATTACTAACATTTAAAAAAAATAAAATACTGAAGTTAAATAAAAGGCTCAGTGGATAGTAACTCCCGCGCCTAGCCCACGCTTCATCGCGGGTCCAGGCTACCATGGCTGCACAGATGTTCGCGGTCATATGGCCTTGAAAAAGGCCCTTTGAGACATCGATTCACCACGGATTATTTCTTAGTAATAGAACAATGGAACAATGTGAGCAGCTGAATGGATTACCTAGTTGCGTTGCAACTTTACATCCAGTGGATAGGTGATTATGTTGCAAGGGCATTAGGGAGCCTTAAAAAAAATAATGTTTAGACGTGGCTGGTAGCCACAAAAGTTAAATTTACTTTTAAGAAAAAGAAAAGACTAACAAAAAATAACAAAGTACATAAGTACTAGTATAACATATGTGAAAAAGGAAAAAAAAACAAAGAAAAGAAAAAATTTAATTAAAAAAGAAAGAAAATTCCATTAGTTCCAAAAAAAGAAGGAAAAGACGAAAAAGCTACCGGGGAGTGCCCCATAAAAAAAAGACTCTTTTCAGAGACCATACATTAGTTTAAAAATATATAATGCTAAAGAACTAGCAGAAAAACAATTTTTTTTATATACTATAGACAGGACAGAACAAACAGAAAGGTTAAGTATAGCAGAAGGTGAGGGAAACTCAGTCTTCATCGTTAAGCAAAAGCGAGTATTTAGGGCGTTTTCTGTTAGTGGGGTTGGATACCTCGTAGTCGGGTAGTTCCGCTATAATTTGGTTAGGGAGGTTGTATAAAGATTTATAAAAGTTTTAGCAAGTTTATTAATGCGCTGTTTTAAGGAAGTGGTTTTCAAATCCCTGCGGATGGTGGTGTTACGAAGAAAATGGTGACCATTACGGATATAGCGTAAGTTTTTGTTATGAGCACCGTAAAGATACTCCATACTGGTTTTGCAAGCGAATCCCCAGATCGGACAAGCATAAGTTAAGATTGATCTAATACATGCATTATGCAAGATTAGTTTATTATGAATAGAAAGAGTATTGCTTTTGAGAAGAGGAGAGAGGGCCTGGGAGATACCAGCAAATTTGCCTCGGATATTAATAAAATGCTTTTTCCAGGTAAGTCTTCTATCAAGGGTAACCCCCAGATACTTGGTGTCATTAGTCCAAGGAATAGTAGTGTTATTGATAGTAATGCGATTGGGAAATGTTAGTTTTCTAGAGAAATAGACAGCAGCTGTTTTCTGCTCGTTGAGCTTAACACGCCACAGGGTACACCAGTTAAGGAATTTATCTATGTGTTTTTGGAGAATTTTGTATAATGTGAATGGGTGTTGTGCAGAGGCACATTGCCGTGTTGTCCGCGTACAGGGCAAGGTAAGTCCCCAGTGTTCTTGGGATATCGTTGAAAAAAAATGTTAAATAATGTAGGGCCGAGGACCGACCCTTGTAAAATACCAGAGAGAATAAGGTATAAAGTGGAAAGTATATTGTTAAGGCGGACGCGAAAGGTGAGGTGGCTAAAGTAAGAATGGGTGAGAAAGATAAGTCTAGCATTAATTCCAAGCTTAATTAGATTGTATATAAGGCTAATATGCTAAACCTTATCAAATGCTTTAGCGACATCGAGAAAAACAGCCGCAGCTGGTGTGTTCGTGTTTAGTTTCTCACTCAAGAACTCTACAACACGAAGGAGTTGATGTAATCTGGAATGTTTAGCTCTGAAGCCAAATTGCTCAGGAATGAGTAAGTTTTGTGCGTCTAAAATGTCATGTAACTGGGACCTGATGACTCGCTCAACAACTTTGCTGATAGAGGGTAATAGAGAGATGGGTCGATAGTTAGTCGGATCTTGAAGATTACACTGAGGTTTGGGAATAGGTGCAATAATAGAAGTCTTCCAAGCTTTAGGGAAGTAGTAGAATTGAAGAATAGCATTAGTAAGTTTAGTTAGATATATAATACAGTTGCAAGGAAGATTTTTAAGAGCATAATTAGTTATGTTATCGTATCCAGGGGCTTTTCTGATTTTAAGATTTTTGATAATATTAGAAATAACAATTGGTTGAATTTCCGGGAGTGGGTCCGTGGGAGGGGTAGCTAAAAAAATTTTAACAGTTTGATTTACTTCAAAATAATGATTAGGGCTGGAAAGATAAGGGTTAGTGGAAAACTGCTCAGCATAGGACCTGGCGAGGATTTCCGCCTTGTCTTTGTTCGTATATGCCGTGGTATTAAAGGCAGTTAAGGGGGGATTGTAGAGTAATTATTATTAAGTTTTTTCTTTATTTTTCAAAGAGTTATCTTGAGGAGAGAGGGAGTTAAGAAAATTGCTCCAGCTTTTTTGTTTTTCCTTAGAAATGAGGTTTTTAATTTTATTATTAAGCCGATTAATCATGGGCTTTAAAGTAGGATCTCTAGTATTTTGAAACAGCCGTCGGATGTCATTACGTTGCTTACAAATATTATGAATGTAGTTAGGCATAGTAAAAGAGTTATTAATTTAATGTATTGGTAAGTAGCTTGTTTTTGAGCATTACTAATAATAGTTTGATAGTTATCAACAGCCTTGTCAATATCATCAGTGTTAGTAATATTAGGGAAAGTTAGGTCAGAATTGGAAATAATAGTTTTAAATTTACTCCAGTCCACAGCCACAGAAGGTGGGGAGAGGGAGTATCAACACAGTCAATTTTGAAAACATCAGGAAGATGATCAGAACTTAAGTCATCATATAACTGTAGAACTAATAGGAAAAACCAAATTTTTTGAAATTGCAAAGTCAATATTGGAGGGGCGACCTCTACCAAGCCCATAACGTGTACGGGTGCTGGGTGCATGTAAACTAAGTCCTAGGTGAGTGATTAAGTTGTGTAGTGCACTGCCACGACGGGTGGTTGAGTGGCAGTTCCATCGCCGGTTGTTCGCATTATAATCACCTGCGATGAAACAGTGCGTATTTTGTGAGAAAAGCTGTGTTAGATCATTGACTGGGAATAAAGGTGAGTGTCTAGCATATAAAGAAACAAAATTAATATTAACTCGTGGCAATTGTACAACAATCCCCGTGTAGTCAAGACCTGTGTATGTAGATTGTTGGGTAGGATAGTGTGGTATGTGGTGTTTAATGTATATGGCAGTTCCACACTGAACGGATCCAGGACGGGGGGTATGGTAGAGCTTATAACCAGAAATTTTGATACTTTTATTAGGTTTATGCACTTCTTGAAGAAGAATTCTATCAATATTAGGGTGGTTAGAGACAAAAATACGAAGCTCGTCAATTTTGTTATTTAAAGTAGAACAGTTCCAGGATAACACAATAAGAGATTTAAGATGAAGACTAGACATGGTTGGGGGCGGAGAAATCATTAGCTAATTTGTCGAACTCTTGGATAAAAACAATACTTTTTTCCATGGGATTGTTATATTTTTTTGCTTGAGTAGAAATATTTTTTATACATTTAATGAATTTGGATATTTGCAAAATCTCTTTTATGTCTTGGAAAGTACTAAATATTTCCTGTATATCATTACTGTAGCTGGGAGGAATTTTGGTTGACTGGGATGGAGTATTATTAGTTTTTTCAGAATTAGCAGACTTAGTATTTTCAGAAGATTGTAAAGAGGAAGCAAACTCAACTGGGGATTCAACATTATTAGAATCAGAATCATTTGATTCCGAGTTAGTTTTTTCCTGCGATTTAGTTTTAGTATAATTGAAATCTTTGAGGACTTCTGCCAGTTGTTGGGCCTGCTGAGAAAACTTACTGCCAGTATATCTAGCTGAGTTGCCTTTATTTTTATTGTTCTGATTGTTATTTTCCCGCCTATAAGGTTTTTTAATACAACCGCGGTACGTGGCTGCATGTGCCAGCCCGCAGTTCGCACACTTAGGCGTAATGCGTCCTTTATGAGTACAGATGTTGTTCGCCACACTTTCAGCATTTCTCAGCAAACCCACAGACCTCGCTGGTGTGACCATAGCCCTGGCAGCGGTAACATTGTTTTACCTGATTATGGCTCCTAAAGGCCTCAATAGTAACTGATATATACGAGATTTTCTTAATCTTATAAATTTCCTCAAAGTTTTTAGTTGGGAGTACATTAACCATATATAATGGCATAGGATTGCCTGTTTTTCTGTTCTTGAGCATTGCAGCCCTAGTAACAGTATATCCGTATTCTTTAAGACTATCAACTATAACACTATTTTCAGTATAACATGGTAATCCTCTAATACAAATTTTCTTTGGACGCTGGTCCTTTGGGTGCAGGGTTGTATATTTTTTGGCGTGTTGGTCGAGAAAACTTTGGGTTTTCCGTAAATCACTATCATTCTTACAAAGCACCATCAGGCGCTCATCCTTAAGTGCTATGTTAGGTTTTTTCTGATTTATATCAGCTATTTCTTTAGCCAAAATAGTCCAATTCTATATAGAACGGATTTATCCTACTTTTGGAACTTCCCGACGAGTTATCGGCAACGTCAGTGGTCACCGGATCATTTTCATCCATTTGGGTATCCTTAGCTAGGTTAGAATATTTGTTTTGTAAGGGGAGTTGTGAGTTTCCCTCGTCTAGGGTACGTTTCGTACCTTTTTTTTTGGTAGAGTAAAGTCGTTAAGACCAAATCCTGATAAAATTTTATTTGCCGAACATCTATACTTTGAAAAGCAAAAAACACCAAAATAAGTTGAATTAAGTAAGTTATTGTATGAGATAGGCTTCCTAATTAAAGTAAAAGCCTCTTGGCAAACAACACTCACCTCCTGATGATCAGAGGAAGATGTTCCATAATCGATTCTGCTCCTGGTTGAGTGGATGTAGTCATCAAGATAGGCGAAGAATTCAAGCATACACTGACTAACTTTTTCTTCATACTGGGAACTGAGATCTTGAAATTCTTTAGCAAAGTTCGGATCAGCAGTATTATCCACTATACTTTGTATAATATCACTTATTGTCTGGGTACTTTCCATAGACGACATTTTAAATCATAAATCACCACCACACTATATGTTGAACAACAGCACCACAAAAAAGTCTATTCTAACAAGAACTTTACTCCTCCGCCGCACCGCATCCCGCAAAAAATCGAAATAAAAGAGCGTGAGCAGGGGCTCTCTTGCACCGCATACGGGAGCGAAGAGAGACACGTCTGTTCAACTCAGAAGAACCAATCTGATATAAAAGGTATCAAAGTATGTAAAAAAAAATCATATAATTATTCTGGTGTCAGTGGATTTAACCTTCTAAATGGGAACGTTTCTTGAATTAAAATTTATTCAAATATGTTTAAAATTTTTCATCTATAATTTATCTTTGAAGCTACGACACCTTTTTAATTGGAAAAAAGTGACAGAAAATTCTTTAATAAGAAATGTCAAATTGCCTTGAAAAGTCATATTGCCCCCCTGTGGAACCACTGTTCTAGACGATGGAAGATTTTCATTTTACATTATGTTTAAAATAAAAACGTGAAAAATACTAAAAGCATGTTTATTAGTAACTAAATTAAATTAAAATTAAAATTAATGAGCATTTCACTGAGAACATTAATATCTTGTAAATTTCATGTAAATACATAGTTCCGTTCTTACAAGTTATGTCTGTAAATATAGTATGCCTCTAAGTATATGCTGCTGATAAAATGTGTTTAACAAGAAGATTATGATGTGGATTTCGTGCTGGCTCACACACTCAATATAAAGCTAATATAATAGAAACTTCTTGTGATTTCTGGTTGTAACAATACAATTATAGTAATCAGGGATCTCTCTCTGAATAGAGAAAATTATTAATATTTGCCAAACTAAA
The DNA here is from genome assembly GCA_963932465.1 of Maratus speciosus. Lineage (NCBI taxonomy): Eukaryota > Metazoa > Arthropoda > Arachnida > Araneae > Salticidae > Maratus > Maratus speciosus. The sequence goes on along the minus strand of OZ010788.1, from coordinate 397,089,646 downwards.
GACATCACACATCCATATATTCTATGGAGACCTAAACTATATTCTCCATGACAAGCCAAATGCTAAACAACAGTATTAAAATATACATTTCATGCCTTTCTGACCATCAATTATTTTTATAATTATTTTATTTTGCATATTTTTCAGCTATTTAACCCTTTATCTACTGATGGGAGTTATAAGTACCTTTAAAGTAACATGTTATAAAATTCATTTAATACATTGGTTAGTTGTAATACCGTTTAGGAGTTTAGAGTTATAGATACATTGCTTTATCTTGTTCCAAAAGCATTATTGGTTACACACACAAAAAAACAAAATAAAGGGTAATTTTTTTAACTTTGCATCTTTTCAGCTTTCTTGGCGTCGGACGGAGGGGGGATTTTTGAATTCGGAAAATTTCTATATTTCTATTGTAAGAACATTAAATTTTTACATTTCCTAATTCTGCAAAATATTATGAAAAAGACACCTGAACACCTGGAAATTCGCAGTTGTTATTGTCACACCGATTAAGTTTGGCTTTTATTGACCATTAAAATTATTTTTATTTGAATATTAAAAGGAGAAAATAAACTTTGGTGAAAATTACATCATATTTGAAACGCTACATTTAAAATGTCTAATTTAAAATAAAAGTTTTATAGCATCGTTATAAAATTGTTTATTTAGCCATTTTATACAAGCTAATTTTAAAATTTTGGTTTCATCGTATTTAATCAATCACGAAAATAGCAGTTAGCTGTTTCGACAGCAGTTGATTCTCTCTTAAAATCCCTCAGCAAAAGGGAAATGAATGGAAACCTGATTACATGTGATCGCCACTTGCCGTTTCATTACGATTTAATCATTCGTAATATTTCAGAGCAGATCAAATTAGTGTGTTTTTAGAGTCTGCGGTGTCTGGATGGAAGTTGGCGAGCATAGCTCATAGGGGGCAGAAAACCCTTATTATCTAAAACTATATTATATACTACAAATATTTACATTTATTAAAATTATTTATAAGTGCATTTAACATAAGATTTTTAACAATGATTAAAATTAATAATTATTAAACAATTATTTTTAAAGCAGAATACATATAGAAACCTTTCAAATTATGTTCACCTTAGATTTTAACATTTCTTTATGTAATTTAAACATTTAGAAAAATTATAATTTTAATCAATTATTTTTTTTAATGAGTTGATTAAAATCGCTATTTAATCATTGATTTAAATTATCTGATTAAAATTGTTGACAAGTTGGTTAATAGCCAAGAATAATTTAAACAATGAAGAAACAACCACGTATTTGACCGCAACGAAAATAACGGGCATCTTACCTGAAGGGAAACAACCGTTATCTGTCTCCGAGAAATTTTCGTCGACTCACCCCAAAGTACTGGACAAGACGCCGGTGCCCCTCATTGACGTGAAGAAGCGGGAAACGGCCACAATTTATGCTTTGCAGAATAGTCAGATACCAGTACTCTATAAAAACATCAGATGTATTTCACTAGTATTTAAACGAAGACTTATATAGTCAAATAAATAATGAAGTCGCTTAAAAGATTCAGGACAGTTACCAGAAGTTTTAAGACGAAATAGCAATACAAAAGTACAAAATAAAATGTTTTAAAAAGAACGCAAATGGAAATTAAAGTATCACTTCTTCCTTACAAATAAGCTGCGTCCCCCTACATTGCCCGCGCATATAAAAAATTCGTAATATGGCATCTTATACAACACAGCATCTCATCTCAAGTTGCCCTACTTAGGTTAATTATTTAAGAAATCTCTAAAGACATTTGAAGCATTTTTTTTGTATTATGGTACGTTTCAGCTGATTTTTTATCTTTGTTATGAAATCAACGCAAACATTTATTTCCATCTATTCTACAATTTTCGTTTCGCGCTCATATTTTTTTTTCTATTAATTGAAAACCTCTACACTCTCAGAAAAAAAAAAACAGTAAATTTATGAGCGTTTGCTGTTCAATTTTCATGGGCAACAGCCTTATTTGAAGAAAAACGGTTTTATCCACTAAAACAATACGTTACGACCCCATACATTTTCCTCCGCTAGGCTGTAATTCTTCATTTTTGTCATGTTTCGAAAAATAATGTCACTTAACCGCGACCGTAAGACATTTTTTAATTCGTCAAAAAAGCGATTCTGTGATGATTATCTAACGTGCTACGTGCTATGTAACAGTAAGTAAAATATTATTGTATTTTGAAGTGCAGTATATCTTTGTCCCGTAAAAGTACGGGCTGCACGCAATTATGGGCATGGATTTTTTTACGGGGTATGACTGGAATCACATCTGCCGACCTCTGCCCGTAATTTTACTGGGATAGTTTTAGATACTTAGAAAATTAAGGACAATCCACATATCCACACAGTTCTAGCCCATCTGTTAGCAAAAATACGGCACGACCCCATGCATTTTCCTCCGCTAGGGTGTACACGTTGACACAAAATGATGGGCATGGATCATTTTTAAGGGGTATGACTGGAATCTCTGCAACCGGCCTGTGGCCGTAAAAATGTTACAGTGTATGTACCAAAATTGGATGTTTATTAAAGTGCTTTAATCAATGATCTTTTAAATATTAGGCGATATGTTGCTTCGGGAATGTTAATGCAATAATTATGTTCTTTTTAACCCCTACCCATAAAAAAAATAGATTTTAATTACTTAATGATTTTCCTACAAGAATCATGTAAACAAATCGTATAAACAAGAAAACAATCATCGGGTGGTGACAATACGTGGCCTGTCTGAAAGTATCAGACTTTTGGTCGAAAAAAGTATATAAGTTACCTGGCGCAATTGGATGTTTATGTGAATTTATGTATTAATCCCATTCAAAGTAGGCACTTTGCACGTTTATACACTTAGGCCACCGTTTCTTCCACTGCCGAAAATTCTTCTGGAAGGTTTATTTGGGAATGGTGTTTAACTCTGCCGACGCCTTCTGCATATATCTCATCTCTACACTTAAAACGTGATCCTTTCAATGGCGCCTTGAATTACGGAAACAACCAGAAGTCGCAAGAAGCCACGTCTGGAAAGTACGGAGTTTCGTGAACGATTGGAATACCACGTTTCGCCAAGAAATTCTGAATCACGTGCAACGAATGTGCTGGAGCACTGACGAATCGTACAAAATTATTCGTTTTGAGAATAACGAATCATTGACAAAATTTGATGCAGTACATTAGTTCAACTCGTTCAGTCACCTTGAGAGATTTTGCATAAATTTTGTCATTCATAACGTATTCAGACTCATCACCGAATAAACAAAGAAGATTGATTCCATAAACGATTATAAATCAGGTGTTTGCATTTTATTCGAAATTTTAATGTTGAAGTCCGCAGCAGCTCATTTGCCTTATTATCCCAATCATTGTTTTAAAAGATGGAATTCTCTCAAACTGATGAAATAAACATTTCTTTGTTTATCAAATCACAAAGAATTTTGGTGATACTGGGCATAGTTTTGGATTTCTGGCAGAAACTGTAGAAAAGTGTATATATATATATAATAGTGTGGCATCAATAGAATTTATTTTCGATTATCTTCTTTCTGAGATTTAAATTATAAAGAATAACTCTCTGAATTTTTATAGTTATACGAGATACAATTTACAACTACTAAAAGCTATTGTTTCGGAGTAACATTATATGAAACTTTATTCATCTTAAAAAGCAATATGAGTTTAAAATATAATATCTATTTTGGTATTTAATAAGGTTTCTTTATTTTTTAAAACACATACATTCTTTAAAAAATTTTCTTCTCTGTATAAATTAAACTTTTTTTTAATGTAATGTCTGAAAAAAAAAATCCATTTTAGAATTGAGCTACCACTATATATATAAGAGGTACCCTCACGTGGTTATTTCCCAATAACAGATATGACGCCTTTCAAAAATTTTGTATTTATTTTCATGTTTCTGTTTCATATCCAACTAACAAAAGAAATGAAACTTCCGTACAACATAAACAAATATGTAGCAGACATAGAACATTAGTCATACAGTTCCGTGGTATTTCTGAAACTTTCGAATATTAAAGAATTTTTCTGATAAATTATGCATGAGTTGTTTCATAAAGAACATAGATAAAAAACTGTAAAATATTTTCATATCATGAAACAATAACTGGAATGCAGAAATCTTTATTTAGATGATGCATGGTATGTTATAATAAGCAACGGTTTCTGAATAAATATTTATTTTTTTGCACAGTTTCAATGAACAGATGAAAGGAGTAAAAATGTAAAGATTGTAAAAGTAAAATTATTAATTAATATCAACTCAAAGTAATTGTCATATAAACTAACTGAAAGACATAACTCAAAAATAATAAAATAAAAATTATTTTATATATTCAGTATAGAAAAGGTTTAGATTATTTTAAAGATTTATCACATCAGCTTGGTAATGCAGGGAGCAAAATGTATAATAGTGTAATATTTTTACTCTAATTATCACACAGATAAATGCTATTCCGTAAGTGTAAAAGGAAAATTTCTGTGTCGAGAAGACATCAGTTGGCAAGAAAATAGATTCGGTAGCAACTGATTGTCAATCTTCTACATCAAGTGGAGCGAAATGTTGGTAAAGCATTAGAATTTGAGTTCATCTGTTACTTTCACACTAACCAAAGCACTCTATGTATGGTCATTCTAATTTATGTAATGAAATACGAGAATAATAATTTTTTTCCGGAGTTTGCGGTCATAACATCTAGTTTTTCTTAACAAGTAATCATTTCGAATTAACTTCCTCTTACTCGCTTTTGACATGATATATATGTTTTTTTTACATTTAACATTAATTTATTTAATAATTTATAAACAGTGTTATTTATAGCTGAGCAGAATCATCCTTTAAATATAGCATTACTTTTACTGCCAAACTTTACCAAATAGCTTACAGAAACACGAAATATAAACTTGAAATACAGTAACTAAATTATTACCATCAACTTACTTTGGTCCTTGTGGGGTGATGGACTGTGATGAACTGTGATTTTTTATGCGATGGATTTTGATCTATCACATAAAAAAGTTTTATTCTTTGTATTGAAGAAAAAAATACAGGATAATTTGCAGTTTTTGTCCTTGAAAAATAGTTTATACCTTACTATAGAATATTTGAATAGTTTGGGGTAATTTTAATTTTTGTTACTTGACACAATATACGTTTTTAAACAACTCTTTTCGTGTGAAAATTTTAAATCTACAAACTTTTTTTAGTGAAACAATCTGGATAACAACTACATATAAGGTAAGTCTCAAAATATTACATTTAGTAATCTGTAATCCATGTGTGACTATTGTTTTTCCTTTAACTTTTTATTTTGATAGGAAATGTTTAAGTTTTAATAAAGGTAACAGGAAAATTAGTTTTTCGGGGCTACTTTGTGCCAGATCTCCTTTGATCCGAAGTAGGCCCAGTTACTTAGAAATGCCTTTTATACAACCAAATCTCTTAAAAAATGTTTTAAGTAACTTTTTTTTCAAATGATTTTGTAGCAAAATGTTACATTAATTGCTTTTGTTTAAGTTGCTGAGGATAACATGACGAAAACTCTTTCTCGTGCCTTTAATATTTACAATTGGTTTACTGTGTTTAAATATTAAAAAAAAGACAATTGTTTGTCGAGTTTGCAGTGTTAATTCATTAGCAGATCATATTGCAAGAAGGGTTTAATAGCCCAACATATGGAATGGATTCAATTTATATGAAACTAAGTGAATGGACCAAAGAAGCCCTAGCATTGGCTACTTTAAAGGTAGTTAACAAAAAAAATGCCTCTTTAAAACCAAATAGATTGCTTCATTGTTTCATCTAAATTCTTTACAACTCAATTTTGACGTTGAAAAATCATATGTAATATGTTTAATAATGTAAATGTTAGTAGAACCAGGAAAAGTGGCCCAAAGTTGATGGTATTTCATCAAAACTGATACTCTATCAAATGAGCAATACGAAGTTATTACTAAATTACACAGGCTGATCATCTCAAAATGAAAAGAAATAACTCTTTTTTCACACATTTCCGAATAATTTTCAACGAGTGTCAATTCGCAATAGATTTACATTTCCATAACAATTAGCAACAAATAAACTAAAGTACGCAAGTGTCAAAGGTGTTAAGCTGACGTGTAACCAACACATCCAGAAATGGCAATCTATTATCTATTTCAACTTCATAAGTAAATTCAACTTCATAATTTACTTATGAAGTTGAAATAGATAATAGATTGCCATTTCTGGATGAGTTGGTTACACGTCAGCTTAACATCCTTGACACTTGCGTTTACCGTAAACCTTTTGCTGTCACACTCACAACTCCCCCCCCCCATTTCTATTCATGAAACCCCCCTTCCCAAAAAGCTTCGGCTTTTCTTTATTTAATTAATAGAGCTCGCTTAATTTGTTCAGGTAATAATTCACTTATTACAGAATTAAATTACATTAGATCTGTGGCTATTCCTCGAGGTTTTAGTTTATCTTATATCAATAATTTAATTTCTCATAGTCTTAATAAATATGTTAATAATCTCGATTCTCCTGTTACTGCGGTTTCCATTACTAACCTTATAATTTTACCATTTTATAATAGCATTAGCTTTAAGATGGTTAATATCTTAAGACATTATGATTTTGGTGTGGTTTTTAAGCCAGTTAATAAATTAACTTTTTCGCAACTTAAGGATCAAATTCCTTCTCATAATTATTGGGGAGTCTACAACATTCAATGCCAATGTGGTTTGTCCTACATTGGACAAACTAAACGAAAACTCCGTTACAGAGTCAATGAACACAGAAACTATGTAAAGAAAAATAATTACAGAAATCCTCTATCGCCTCTCATTGCTGGGGGGGGGGGGACATAATTTTAATTTTGACTCAGCTACCATTATCAAGAAATGCATTACTCCTCTGAATTTAGACTTTTTCGAGGCTGTTCATATCCATAAATTTAAAGACTCCTTGGTTAATGATTTATCTAGTACACCATACATCTCAACTTTCTGGGTGGATTTGCTGTGTCACGACACTTCACTACCGCATTAATTTCATTGGCTGTTGGAACTTGATGGTCTTTTGGTATTTTGTTTTGACATTTGGGTTTTCACCGTGCATGTAGTTGGGGGAATATTGTTTTTAAAGTTTTTTACAATGAGGATGTGAGTCGTAGTACTCACGAAACGTATACGTCTGATCAAATCAACTTATTTTATTGTGTGTTTAAACGTTGTTTTTAAATAATTTATATTTCCACACAAGTTCTGTACTTACTAGTATTTAGTAGTATTAATAGTAATAATAACAGGTATCGATTGAAAATATAATTTATCTCCCAAATTAAAGTGCTATAACTTTTTCTGTGTTTCGATTCTAAATTATAATTATCTTTAATGTGTCCTTAATACTGAAAAACGTATAATACGCACATAATAATGCGTTGATAAATGTTACACAGATCGTAATTTTACAAATATAATTCTGTATTAATTATCGTTAGATGTTTGCAAATGTGAGATGTGTATTATATGTTTTTCTTGCAGCATGCAAATAAATTTCAATTTAAAATTTCAAGACAGAAAATATTAATAAGGAAAAATCTTTAAAAGTTGGACGGCCAAAATGATAACGTAGTATTTTGGTTAGCATTAAGTTCATTATTCATCAATTTACAGATTTTAAGTACCATTTTATTTTAACAAATATTTCCCATTCAATCGTAGAAACATACGATTAAATAAAGCGAGATCTATTTTGAGGTAATAGTGGCACTCAAAATAATTTACAGTTGCTAACTATACCATTATATGAACTAGCTCTTTAAATACCTATATTTATTAACTTGAAGACTAATAGAATTGAATGTATAAAAATATATTGTAGAAAGGAATGGTAGGTTTGATATATAGCAGCTTATCTTTCGGTGTTTACGTATTACATCCTGGATGCAAGCTTGTTAAAATTAAAACTTTTGAAAGTGTTTATTGTCAGTAAAGTGTTTAAAATTTTAAATTATTGTAAATTTCAAAAGTGTTTTATGGAAATCGCATTTAAAGACACAAAGTTGAGCTGATACCGTGCATCATCCATTCCAGAGATTAATATGTATTCAGTGAAATATTTTGTATGTTAAACTTACAGCAAAGTTCACTAAATATCTAGTTTCCATACATCACACAAACTACCCAAGGTAACATGAAATTAAATTTTAGCGTCATTATATATATATAAAAAACAAAGAATATTGGATGAATATGTTTTAAACGATTTTTATTTTTTATTTTTATAGACTCAGTGTAATAAATTCACAATTTAAATTTTTAGTTTTTTTCGATTATAAAAATACTAGCAATCCCCACGACTTTGCTCGCGTAATAGTTGAAATATACCAAGTGATATTTGCATGACTATGTTTTATTAGAAGAACAATTTGTGAAATAATTAAAAAATTACAAATTAGGCCACAGTTTGACTAAACTTCATTACTAAAGTGCAATAGACAGAAATGAGATTTTAATTAATAAGAAGAACGAAAACTAATTCCAATTAAATGATAATTTAGAAAGTATTTTGAGACTTTTATGCTCATTTCATACGCTCATTTCAGTATTCATTTGAAGTTTTGAATTTTTTAGAAACCATCTTAACACACTTACATCTTAAAGTTAACCATCATGGCAAATTCCAAGCTTCTTGTCTAACAGTCTACCACCTCTCTGGTGTTAGTGGCACCAACATAAAATGCCGAAACATAGTTGAAATAGAATGTCCCGAAAAATGTTGAAACAGAGACTGTCACCATTAATTTGCCAATAATAACCTTGAAATCAGTTAGTATTTCCTAATATACTTTAGAAAACGGAATTTAGATGTTTTTAAAGGCTTTCTTGTTGTTCCTGCCAACCAGGCGGTAGAGAAACCGGCATAAAATATAGCCCGTGTAGGATCAGGGACTATCACTCTTTATTCGCAACCAATGTCTTCTGTAATCGGTTTATTATTTCCTGAGATTCCATAGAAATCGTAATTTAGGACTCTTTTAGAATTCTTTTCGCTCTTTCCCTTTGCTTCACCACTTTTTAATTTCGAATTTATTTTCGACTATTCTTAGAGGACATTTATATTTTATAAGTAACTACCGTGGTATATTTAAAGTTTCTAGCCTCTTCAGTACCGCAGAAATTACAATTTAGAAAGTTTTTTGTTCCTGCAACCCTCTACATAAAATATAGCTTATGTTTGAGCAGGTTCTATTACCATCAATTTGCAACCATTATGTTTGAAATGAATTTTATATTTCATACGATTGCATAAAAATTGTAGTTTAGAACAAATATAGAACGCTTTTCGCTCACTTCATCCTTTTAAATTTGGAATTTCCTTTCGACAATTCTTAGAAAGCATTTGCATCTTTGAAGTAATTACCATTCCAAATTTAAAATGTTAGACCCCTCAGAAACACAAAAAACGCAATTTAGAACATTTTTTGCTCCTGTAACCCTCAGGTGCTAGTGACAACAACGTAAAATATAGGCTATGTTGCAGCGGGGACTGTCACCATATATTTGAAACCATTACTTCTGAAATCGGTTTATATTTTCTCAGACTGCGTAAAAATAGCTATTTAGAACGTTTTTGGAACGCTTTTCGTTCATTTTCACCCCTTTTGAATTTCAAATTTTTAAAGAACTCTCCTCAGTACATCTCATACATCTCATAAGTAATTACTTTTCAAATTTCAAGTTCCTATCCCCTTCAGTATCACAAAAATCACAATTTAGAACATTTTTTAAAATGCAACCGCAAGGTGGTAGTTACGCTGACATGAAATATATCCTATATTGGAGCAAGGGCTGTCATCATCAATTTCCAACCATTACTTTTGAAATCAGTTAGGTACTTTCTGAGATTATGTAGAAATCGCAATTTAGAACGTTTTTCGTCCATTATCACCCCTTTTAATTTTCGAATTATTTAGGAAATGTTCTTAGAGATCATTTATATCTTATAAGTAACTACCATCCCTAGTTTCAAGTTGCTAGCCCCTGCAGTATTACAAAAAACGCAATTTAGATCGTTTTTTGCTCCTTCATTACATTTGGTGTAGTGGGACCGACATGAAATACAGCCTATGTTTGAGCGAGTGCAGATACCATTATTTTCACACCATTATTTTTTTAAATCATTTTGGTACTTTCTTAGATTGCGTAGAAATTGCAATTTAGAAAGTCTTTTAGAACGCTTTTCGCTCATTATCACCCCTTTATAACTTCGATTTTTTAAAGAAATGTCCTTAGGGATCAGTAGTATCTTATACATAACTGCCCTACCTAATTTCATGAATCTAGGCTCTTCAGTAACACAAAAATCGCGATTTAGAACGTTTTTTGCTTCTGCAACCCTTGGATGGTAGTGACATCGACTTAAAATAGATCCTATGTTGGAGCAAGGGCTATCATCATCAATTTCCAATCATTAGTTTTGAAATAGGTTGGGTACTTTCTGAGATTGCGTAGAAATCACCATTTAGAATGTTTTTTAGAACGCTTTTCGCGCATTTTCACCACTTTTAAATTTCAAATTTTTTAAGCAATGTTCTTAGAGATCATTTATATCTAATAAGTAACTACCATGCCTAATTCTATCTAACTGGGACCTTCAGTAAACGAAAATCGCAATTTCGAACGTTTTTTTTTTTTTTTTTTTTTGCTCCTGCACCCCCTTTAGTGGTAGTGGCACCGACATAAAATGTATTCGATGTTGGAGTATGGGTTCTCACCATCATTTTGACACCATTATTTTTTAAATCGGTTTGGTACTTCCTGAAACTGCGTAAAAATCGCCTTTTAGAACGCTTTTCGCGCATTTTCACCCCTCTTTAACTTCGATTTTTTTAAAGAAATGTCTTTAGAGATCATTAGTATCTTATAATTAAGTACTATAACAAATTTCATGTTTCTGAGCCCTTAAGTAACACAAAAATCGCATTTTTATAACGTTTTTTCTCCTGCACCCCCTTTTGGCCAGTGGCACGAACATAAGATATAGCCTATGTTCTAAGTTGGACTAACACAATCATTTTGATACCATTACTTTTGGAATCGGTTCGGTAGTTCCAGAGCTTACCTCCTACAAACAAACAATTTTTACCTCTTTTTAACATTAGTATAGATAGATAGATATAGATATAGATTTGTATAGATTTAGAACATGAATGCATGTATATAGTAATAAAAGAACAAAATTGTCTGTGTGTCTGTCTTTGTGTGTGCGTTGGCTAGCAAAGTCTACGGCACGTACGAGGTTCAAAATTTTTCTGAAGAGAGTCCAAGGCCTCTCCTAATGCATCTGGTCCTCAGAATTTTAATATTCTAATTATTAGCTGCGTTAATTTACAAACGCCACTCACTTTCATCAAAAATACACTTTTTCTCGGCTTTTTCTAATCCGCTTGCTTTCGGTTGGTTGGTTGTATGAATTTTTCTCAGAAGAAATTAAATAAACCGGGATAGCAATGACATTGGGTCTGTTCAGAAGTGCAGTTCGCGCCAAGCTTGCGCTCAGAAGTTTTTACCATGGAGTAGGTCTTATCAAAGAAAGGAATTTTAAAATAATTCAACTATTTCATTATTTTATGGTTCAAAATAGATAAAGTCAAGGACTATATTTCTTTATCCTTTCAAAAAATTGTTTTCGTAACAGAAGTACATGACTATGTTCACTCAGATGAAATCCAAAATATCCGGGAAAAGCATCAAGTGACTTACTTCATCTAATTTAGCCCGTTCAGTGTTTGAAATTTAAGAACCAACTAATCAGAAATTTTTTATGGGCGATTTGATCACGTGATTGTGCATTTTGTTTATGTTTTATTGGTTGTGCTTTGTCTGGTAGGCTGATTGGTACAATTTAACAATTCAACTGGTGATCTAAAAATTTTAACTGTTTAACAATTTTCTTTTTATTTGTGTAAAAATGATTTATCAGTTGCTTTATATCTTTCGTGATAAATAGAATGTTGTTAATGAACCAAGATTGTGATATCAAAATATGAGATTTGTTTTTAATCTACTATACTGGATGGATTTCAATAGAATTTGAACTGTTAGTTAGACAGTTTTTCAGAGATGGTTTTAATATATCTATACTAATAAAAGAACAAAATCGCTTCGTGTGTGTGTGTTCGTGTGTCTGTCGGTGATGGCTAGCGAAATCTACCGCACGTAGAAGTCTTAAAATTCAGGAGTGATTAGTCCGAGACAGGTCCTGATGCACCTGAAAGTCAGAATTTAAAATTTTTAAGGGCCGGGGCCCCTGTGCCCCTTTAAGTCTTTATGCACTAAATTGTTAATAACATGCCTCTTTTCTATCCGATCTTCTTCGTTTTTGGGGTGAACTCTCTTTTCAGTATCTGCCCCATTTCTACGTTTTAGTTACGACCCTGGCACTCTTGCAAGTGGCCCAGTACAGGGCCCCTCGAAGTTTTAGTGCACTAAATTGCTAATAACATGCCCCTTTTCTATCAAATCTTCTTCGTTTTTGGGGTGAATTCTCCTTTCAGTTTCTACCCCATTTATACATCACAGTTAAGACACTGACACTCTTTCAAGGGGCCCGGTACAGGGACCCGTGATGTTTAGTGCACTAAATTGTTAATAAATTGCTTCCATTTTATCCGACCTTCATTTTAGGGATACTTTCTCCATTTAGTTATTCTCCCGTTTCTATATTTCAGTTAAGACCATGGGCCCGTCTAGGGTCCCGTAGGGCTTGATACAGGGCGCCTTGAATTTTTTGTGTGCCATGCGTTTTTCACACCCCAATTTTCTCACTTTCGCAGCGCGTAATTTTAAAGTTGAGTCTTGAACTCTTCTCCCTAGACCAACACTCACATAATTTTAGCGGGTTCCCAGAGCCCTTTTTTAAGAATTTCCCCAATTTTTTGCGCATTTCTTTCAAATTATATTCTAATGATTAATTCATACCCTATGACTAACTAAACTTGACTAATCGAAGATCTAATACGCTAAGTACTAAAACGATAAGTACTAAACTTTAAAATGTTTTCATGTTAGGGCCCCGTTCTCAACTATCAGTTGGCCCCTTTTGGGCCCCCTTTTATAACTTCCTTAAAAATAGTCCGATTCACTACCTTTTTTCTTTTTCTAACAACATCTTAGGTTCTCCAGCTATTACATGAACGACAAAAAAAAAAATTCAGACTTCAGCTACCACAAATTTTGAATATTAATCGCCTTCTTGGGCCCTTGTTGAAGCTTCTTTAAAAATTATCCGAATGCCATGCATTTTTCTTTAACATAGTTCTAGCATCATCTGATTACTTTAGAAACTACTAAAAAGCATATTTGTACCAAACTACATGCCACTTAAGTCCCTGACCCCTTGATATTCGGTACAGGGCCTCTCGAAGTTATTGCACCATAAAGTGTTAACAGATTGCCCCTCTTAATCCAATCTTCATTTTTGGAACCATTTATTCAATTTATTTATTCTCCCGTTTCTATATTCCAGTTAAAATCCTGAGGCACCCTAGGGTCCCGTAGGGCCGCTCAAAATTTTTGCTTGCCATGCAGTTTTCACCCTCTAATTTCCTCACCTTCTTATTGCATAATTTTAAAACTGAGTTTTGGACTCTTCTTCCGGCACCAACACCTTCATATTTGTATTGGGGCGCTAGGGCCCTTTTTAAGCATTTACCCCATTTTCTGCGTATTTCTTTAAAATATTATTCTAATGATTAATTCATACCCTATGCTTAATTTTGACTAATTGAAGATATAAAATGCTAAATACTAAAACATTTTAACATGTTTTCGAGTTAGGGCCCTGTTCTCAACTATCAGTTGGCATCTTTGGAGCCCCCTATTATAGTTCCTTTAAAAATAGTCCGAATCACTAGCTTTTTTTCTAACAATATGTTACAATTTTTTTAACAACAGCTTTTTTTCTAACAACCTCATATAGTTATTGGGGCTCTAGGGCCCTTTTTAAGCATTTACCGCATTTTAGCGCATTTCTTTAAAATATTATTCTAATGATTATTTCATACCTTATGATTAATTTTGACTAATTGAAGATCTAAAATGCTAAGTACTACAACATTTAAGCATGTTTTCATGTTAGGGCCCTGCTCTCAACTACCAGTTGGAGCCTTTTACGCCCCCTGTTATAGCTCATTTAACACGTTCAGTGCCACGGTGACTGACACTGAAGCGCTGAAAAATTTACAATGTTTTAAGTAATTTTTAAGAAAGTATAATCCTGTAATAAATAAAACGTTGGTGAATTTTAAATAAAGTTTCAGTAATTACTTAAAACAATACATATTTTTTTAGTTTTATATCATATTTTAGACTTTACTCATTGGTGAATGAAGCGTTTTAAACGGAAACTTCAGTGTCAGCCACCGGTGACTGACGTGACGCTTAACGTGTTAAAAATGGTCCGATTCACGATTTTTTTTTTCTAACAACTTCTTAGGTTCTCCAGCTACTACATGAGCAACAAAAAAAATTTGCAATCTACTAATTTTGAATATTAATCGTCATCTTAGGGCCTTTGTTGCAGCTTCTTTAAAAACTATCCTATTATATTGCAATTTCCTGTAACTTAGTTTTAGCATCTTCCAGCTATTTTAAAACCAGTACAAAATTTGCGTATGCACAACTACATTACAGTTAACATCCTGGCCCTATAGGGTCCGGTCTGTCTTTATACCTCAGCTACCACCTTTTTCGAACATTAATGTCCTTTTCCAGCAGCATCTTACGTCTACTCACTACAGCCGTAAATTAAAAGTTGCTATATTTTAAAGGTAACTTTAGATAAGAGATTTCATCCGTTTATTAAATATCGTGTTAATGCTAACAGTAATTCATGAAATTTACAAGGGGAGGGGGAATCTTCCAGCGCTTGGGGGCGCTTTATTGCCTCCGGCTTAAGGGCACAATTGCAACGGGATTTGCTTCCTTCAACTTAGATTACAATTCAGATACTTTCTGCATTATGGAATTTTATCTTAGACTTTAGTTACCAAAAATTTCTAACATTAATTGTGCATTCTTTTTATTATTATTATTATTCTATGGGCTTGATTACTACGAGGTTTGGCCCACTCAACTTGGTTTTCGATAGTCTCTGGCACGTGCGGGCACTTCCGGTAAATGTTGCCATAGGTAGCAGGGATCTAGATTACAGATTCGGAAAGAAGTTTGTTGGGAACACACTAGGCGTTGCGGAAGGAAATGGGGCCTCCGAAATTAGGTTCATTTAAAAGCATTTCCAAAGATAGAAAATCATGCAAACTTAAGTTTTGCTTAAGGTTATTATTTACAAACCCCGGGGGTGTGCTAGTAATATAATAAAATTCAACTAAAATGAGGAATTATAAATTTTCAAATTTTAATACACAAACATTTTTTATTATTAATTTGCATTCATAAAATTCGATATGTAAAAAAATAATAATAATAATAATAATAATAATAATATTTTCTTATCACGGATAATATTTCTGTCTTAGCTTTTAGTCTTCACTCATGCTCTGTGTAATTATCAGATTTGCCTCCACAATATGTTTACAGACTTCCAAATAAATACACCAGAAACGAAAGTATAATTGCAGAATATTGAAATTAATAATTTCTATGATTTTTTTTTAATATTTCTAAAATTGTGTTTTAAATTTTAAATGAACATTAATCCAGATAGATTATATTATAACTTTATCGTAATAGATTTATTTTCTGTTTTGTTATCTTATAGTAAACTCTTATTCAGCATTTCTCTCCGAAATTACATACATAATGAAACTTATTTAAGTAAACGTACTGCGACATAGACTGGCTGATGAATAATGATCGTTTAAAGCAGGAATGTGGTCAACAGACAGAAAAGGGTAGATAAATTGAAAGAATGGAATTCCCAGGTGAGTTATGGACTTCGGAATATTTCCGTAATGTATTAGATGACACGCACAAACTAATTTTCACATCATGTAAATTAAACTAACACAAGAAAATGCATTTCACATTTCATAAGCTGACTAAATGCTAGCAGTTTATTTATTACTCTAACCATTAAAAACATTTATCATGCATATATTAAAAAGTTCTTTCTAGAATTATCAGAATATTGTTTCGAAATGTTATCCGGTGTAATGTTTATCCGATCGTTTGACACGGTGTAAAAAGTTATATAATAAAGTTTAATTAGTTTTATTCGATTACTTTTACTAGTTTTTCACAAATGACAGAATTTTTTTTTTATATCTAACACATTGCACATGTGCAGCAGTCGGAAGTAGCGCGCTACAAGTAGTAAAACTACAGTACTCGCTACTTTTTATTGCAGTTTGTAGTATAGAGAAATACATCTTGAGCAATCCAGTGTAGCGAGTAACGCGATGCAAAATATTCGTAGTTTGTATAAAGTTACGGACGCTACTTTTCACACTACTTTAGGAAACAAAAATGTGTCATTCTACAAATCACGTGGCTGTAACTTGCCTTCCTCTTTTAACTTTAATCCTGAAATCTCAGCGGTTAATGTAAGGAAACTTATCGCAAAAAATCATAGATTTTTTTTTCATTTATACTCGCTGCTAAAATCCTCTAAGTATCCCAGAAAAGAAATTATTAATATATATATATATATATATATATATTTTTTTTTTGCAGCGAATACAAGAGTACCCCTTATTATAGCGGTCGTTCATATACTGGTATATAGCTTCTTTTGATACCTCCAAAAAATGACCTATAGTTCAATCGCATTTTTTCTTTTCGTATATGTACTTGACCAGTATAGAGAAAGTAATGTAGTCGTGATAAAAACCCTGTTATGTAAATATTAGTATAATTTAAATTTCGTGTATATTAAAATTTCATCACATTTCAGGTACATACAGCTTTATGAATTAGGATCTAAGGTTTTTATTTATTATTATATTACTATTTATTTGACATACAGCATTCTGTAAAATATTCGGAAAGTTTAGTAGAATCAGTGCAATTCTTTTAAAGTAATTCTTTTTAAATATTGATTGTTAATATGTATTTCACTTTAATTTCGATAAGAAGTTTCTATCAACTGTATACATAAAAATTTTGGTAACAAACACAAAACATTTTCTTCTGTGTAATCTTTCCTAATTTTAAATGTCTTCAGTTATATTGCACTTATTTAATTGTATCCCGGCAGACGTGATATGAAGAGAGACCACAGTATTACTTAATGAAGGTCCATAAGTTCTAGTGTAGATTGAATCCTTTTAGAAAATCTGAAAGTAGCAAAGTATTGGCTACTTTTGTAGTCGCTATTTTTAAAACAAGTAGTTGTAGCTGTTGTTAACTACATTTTCGATGAAGTAGTTGTAGTTCGCTATAATAAAAAAGCAGTTTTTCCAACACCTGCACAGTGAAAGCGCTTCTTCGAATTTATATCAATTAGTATATTTTATCATGCTTATAAATGGATACAACAGGTGAAAAATCATTTCAAATAGTAATTGATCGTAGATGTTAATATACTTCAAACTCATTTTGAAGGTCCTGTAAGCAATCTATAGAACCATTCTACGATAGCACATAACACATTAAAATTAGACTCAGCAGGATAATACATTTCAGAAAATAAATGTCCAAAGACCAACGTTCACCACACATATATCAACTACTAGGATTTCCCTCAGAGGGATTAGTCTGAGCGATATTACTGAGAACATAGATTTAATAATAACATGTGGAAGCAAAGAAAATGAGATGTTATCTTTAATTGTCCATATACTGCGAAAAATTGAAATGATGAAAATAAACGAATTGTAGAATTACAAAATCTTATATATAAATTCGTATACACTGTTTAAAAAAATGGAAAATCAAACCATTCAAGACAGCCATGCATGGATATTAAATTGAAAGTACGCAATATATTAAAAGTAAAATTGAAAATGAAACACTAATTTACTTATATCGGAATTTTAACTGTATAAAATGATGTCAAGAGCATAATCAGACGCTCCGCACCAATTTGAGTAACTTTAAATGACAAATATATGATGTTTAAAAAGAATGGACTATACTTTATATGGTGTGTGCTCCCCCGGAATAGTTAATATTGTACAATATCTGTTTTCCATGGATGCAATGAGGTTGTCGATAATATTTAAGGAATTCTCTTCTCAAAATCTAATATAGTATCAAAGTACCGAATACATCAAAAGTGGCATGCAATGCTTCGTTAGAGTGTCTTTTAGATATGCTCGATCGGATTTAAATGATGAGTGTATGCTGGCCACTACATACGTTGTATTGTTTTGTTTTCAAACATATTCTGCACAAGTTGAGCTGTATTTAGCATGTATTAAATAAAAGAAATCGGCAATGATTACAACATAAAGTATGACACAAGATCTGAATATATCGTCTGCATAACTTTTGAGCTGTCAAAGTGTCATTTGAAGTAATTTACAAATCCATACATATTTATTCAGCAAATCATGCAAGCTAACAAATGCCAATATGAACCTGATTACAAAATTTCACCAGAATAAGTTAATATATAAAAAATCTACTAATGATAATTGAGAATATGACCTTATGATAAAATGTCTAGAAAAATGAATCGGATAAAAAATTCATATCACATTTAAAACGGCACTTCCCTCTGTTAGTGGCCTTGGCGAGAGAGAGAAAAGCCTAGAGAAGGAACACTTTAACAAGTACTTTCGGGCAACCTACTCACTGTTTCATACACACTGCAAATAAGGGCGTCTTAAATTCAGACACATATGTGACTGAAAGAGTAATTCAGACACTTAAGTGTCTGAATATGGAATTTCAGACATCATAGGTGTCTGAAATTAAGACACTTAAGTGTCTTACTATATGATCATGGTATAAACACTGTAAACTGAAATGTCTGAAATTCAGACACAGAAGTGTCTGAAACTGGAGTGTTCAATTTTCAGACATTTTAAAGTGTCTTAATTTTTAAGACACGTGTATATGTCTGAATTTAAGACATTTAAAACATCTGAATCGCATCCATTTTTGATCACCCTGCAAATTTTGCTATAGGCAATCAATTGTTCACTGTTTTTTGTAAGCTTTATATACTGTAAAAAATAGCCGTTACAATATGGAAATTATATTGCCAATTGGGACGCCAATTTACGTATTTTAATATAAATTTACTTCCGTAAATTCCAGAAAATTTTCCATTTTTTGCATATTTCTCCATTTAAAAGGTATAATATAATCTTTCAAGGACAAATCCATATTTCGCAATTAGAATTTTCTAAACTCACGTATATTAGACATGATTTATTTATTTATATTCAAACTAGTGCATTGGCACACCTACTGGGGGAGTTAAGGGGGCTGAAGCCTCTCCCAGACTAGACTAGACATTATTATTTTTTAATTATGAAAGAATATTATTATTTTTTAATAGATCCTTAAAAAATCGGAATTTTTAAAAAGATATTAATTTTGTCGCACATTTTTTTCTCTTTTTTAAATTTTATTATGAAAATCTAAATTATAGCATGTTTAAAAGTTACTTAATTATAAACATTAATTACTTAATTATACTTAAGTAAACTAATTAATTGATGCTTTTAAAATTTATTTTAGAAAAAAAAACTATTTACTTAAATATAAATTTAAGATCCAGTGCAACTTTTTGCACACTTTAACCTTTATAATATTTTGATAATTTAATAATAAAACTTTAAATTGTTTGATTGCAAACACACTTTAAAATTATCGAAATACGGAAACACACCAAAAAAATCGCAAAAACAAAGGTATATATTAGTACAGTACAGTATTTCATTATTTAACATTTTAAAAGCATTCAGAATTACACCAACCAAAACTTTCCAGCTTGTTACTAGGCTTGCATTATTTTTTACAACTATAACACTGCCTCTAAAATATGCTAGTCCCCTCCAAATCGCAATTCTGGATGCACCACTGAATCTGTGTGGTATCCAAAGTGTATGCTGATTCTATTTCCCTCTGAAATTTAAAGAAAATGTCCAGTTTAATTACGAAATTTTCGCAAAAGAAAAATAACTGGAATATATCTCAAAACTGTGGCTCCATCTATATTGAATAAGAAATATCGAACTTATTATTAATTTGCGCATTTAAGTGTTTGATGGTGTTTTGAGAAGTTATTTTAGTTCGTTATAACTATTATTTTGGAATTACAGGGAATATTTCTGAATTTTTTTACTACATAACGTTTTACCTAATGATTGAGTATTGATTTAATTCAGGAATGATCTCATTTCACCGTAAGAAAATTAGTCTCATCGAAAACTTTTAACCTGTATTTCGATCGAAAAAAAGGAAGATAAAAATTATTTGCGCAACTATAAAACACTGGTTTTTATTATTTTTGAAGAAAAATTATATACAATATTTATAACTGAGAAATTTTGTTCAGAATATATGGCATATGGAATATGGAATATATAGGAATTAATGAGTCCAATTAAAAAAATAATTGCCATATATTCAACCGATCTGAAAAAAAAAGAAAGAAAGAAAAATCAAAAAATAGAACACTATATTTCTTCACACACTTTTATATACACATACCTTCGCATTAACATTAAACACAGGCTTTGGGCAAAAATATATGCATTTTTTTAATGAAAAATTGATTTTATTTTAATAGGCGTTGAATTACGCCCCCCCCCCCCCCAAACACACAACTGAAACGGGGCAAGCCCGAATTAAATATATATAGATATTAATTAAATATATATATGTAATATATATACATATGCACTGTTAAAACATTTTAAATATTTTAATATTTCAAAAATAACGTCCGTCATCTGTATTAACAATAATATTTCTGTTCTGAAAATTTCTTCAGTAGAAGTAGAAAACCTTCTGCTAATCTTACATTGCAGGAAAAGCAAAATATTCAAAATTCTAGAGAGAAGATGTGTGAAATCTTTCAAAATTATAAGCAGATAGACAAAATATTTACAGTTTCCGCAAAATAAATTGTGAGTCACAAGTAACTAACAATATTTGAACTTCCTAGCTGTGAAATCGTGGCCGAGAGGGATTATCGCATAGTCTACAGACCATAAAGTCGCGAGTTCGTATCCCGCGACGGGTAGGTGCAATGTTGTTAAGGTTTATGTTAAATACAATGTTGTTGTAAATCGAGTAAAAGTAGTTAATCATGTAAAATGTGCGAGACTTTGTATAAATGTGTACCCTTCTCTTTTTTTTTTTTTTTTTTTTTTTTTTGAAATACAGAAATTTTCCAATAAATAAATAAATAAATAAATAAATTTTTCCAGAAATTGAAGAAAATTTTCATTAAAATAGGTAAATTGTACTGGCGTCTTGATTGGCGGTACAATTTTTATATTTTGAAGGATTTTTTTTTCTGTGTATAAGGCTTTCCGAAAAAATGGCTGCTTTTGCAGAGAAATTAAATGTGGTCAAACATGGATGCATTTCAGACATTTGAAGTGTCTTAAATTTAGACACATATAAGCGTCTTAAAAATTTAGACACTTTAAAATGTCTGAAAATTGAACACTCTGTTTCAGACACTTATGTGTCTGAATTTCAGACATTTCAATTTACAGTGCAGGTCTTTATTCAATATTTACACAATTTATTTAATGCTAGGTGGGTATCTATTAGTTTTGTTGCATTTAAATCGCATGTTTTGCGGAGGAAATGCAGCATTATGCAATATTTAAAGTTGCTGTACTTAATAATTCCAAATTAATGGTAATTGAGATCGCTTTCCGTTAATTTCATCTTTTTAAATTTTAAATTTTTTAGAAACCATGTAAAGACACAACTGTATATTTTAAAACTAACCCGAAGCAAAATTTTAAGATTTTGGGCTCAGCAGTAACAGAGAAATAGCAAATTTTTGAAAGTTTTTTGTTTCTGCACTGTTTTTTATAGCGACATTTTTAGAAATTGTTCTATTGCGAGAATTTACGTCATGATAAATACTGCCATGTCAATTTTCATGTTTATATTCCTAACAGTTCCATGTTCTTCGTTACTTAGATCATCTTTAGATCTTTTTCCGCTTTGTTTAGTCTTTCTATTTTTTAGAATTCGTTCTACAACGAGCATTTGCATCTTATTAATTACTACCATGCCAAAGTTCTAGTTTCTAACCCCAAATTTAGTATCCCAAAAATTTCAGTATTCCAAATAAATCATAGTTTAGAACCTTTCTAGAAATTTTTACGTTTATCCGTCAAATTGAACCTTTTAGAGAGCATTCATTACGAGTATTTACATCTTAAAAGTAACTACCGCACCAAATTTAAAGTTTCTAACCCAATCAATATAGCAGAAATCACAATTTTAGAAATTTTTTGCTCCTGCAGCGATGTAGGTTCTTGCACTGACATAAAATAGTCTTTTTTTCGGAGCAGAGATGGCCACCAACATTTTTTTAAGTCGGCTATGTAGTTTCAGAGATAACACCTCACAAACGTACAAGCATTAATAATATTATATACTTTATAATATTATAACGCTTTATAATATTAGCATTAGATGTACAGATACAAAAGCCATTTATCTGTTACAAGCTAAAGTGCCGGCGTTGCGCAGAATTTGAAGGATGTTTGTTCTGAAAAATCAATTTCAAAATTTATCATACAACACAAAACAAACATTAAAAAAAGCAGTCGAAATGTTGTTGAATGAATCATATGAAAACGCTATATAAAAATGTATAAATGTATATAACAGACGCAAAAGAATACAGCTATAAATGAACTTATTTCAATTTATAATTGGAGCAATAATGTTAAAATACGCCAATATTTCCCTAATCGGATTTTTATTATGCTACAATACATTTTTCAGACTCATATGACGTTATACTATATCCACCATGCCCTTTATATTTCCAATATAACGTAATATTTTCCTCTTTCACGTGGAAACCTTGAAATAGAAAAGTTATGAAGTTATATTCACTTTCATTTAAATTCATCAAACCATTTATTTCATTTTCATATTTCACGTGAATATCTTGCAATAGAAAAGTTATGACGTAATATTCATCTTTTTTTTAAATTCGGCAAACTATTTATTTCATTTTCATTTTTCACGTGGAAATCTTGCAGTAGAAAATTAATTGTTGTAGTAATAATTTTATTGTGTTTTTTAATTGTTGGCAACTGCTATAACGAAAAATGTTTAAATTTGATAAGAAATTGCTGTTAAATTGGTGGTTTTTTATTAATTAAAAATTAACTATAAGTTATTTCGATTCCGGATTACTTTAGTTGTCTCGGCCATGTTTTAATACACATGTACGTATCTCTTCACAATTTTGGCTTCCAAATTGTGGATTTTTTATAGAATTACAAACAGACAGATAGACAAGTTTTCATTTTTATATGTATCTCTATTCTATGAAAAGTAACTAACGCTGTCACCGCCGCCGCCGGTTTTGAATTTTTTGTGACCGGAGGTCTTTCTTCGTTAATATTAAGAAAACTATTGCATATAAATATATCAAAATCGGTGGTATTATAGAGAAATGTTGGATCAACACACTAATGCATACAGTTTTCAAATCGAAGAATTATTTTAAGAGATATTTAATGCTAAATTTGGACAAAATCGTTCCATTAAAAAAAATTATAAGAGCAAAAGCTATACATGGGAATTTAATCATTTTATTCAATAGAAGATCCCGGTTTGCAGATTTCATTAATTTTTTTTTTTTTTTTTATTTGACTCATTTTTTGAGGTTTTATTTCTATTTTAAATTCAAATATTCAGCATTTTGACAGATATTTTTTACATATTTTAGAAAATGGTATTAATTTAAACTGTTGCCAACTGTATAAACAGACAACAATAATGTAACAAACAATACAATAATGTATAAAACAATAATGTTTGCTTCAAATAAAAAAAATATTTACCCGTTACTATTATAAACAGAAAAAAACCTTCAAATTACAATTAAATAATTAGGTATAAAAAGCAGGCACTTATTGGAAATTACGCCATAAAAACTATATTTACATGTGAATTTAAAAGAGAAAGGATATTGTAAAATAAATTCATTAATATGCGTTAGAAATCTGAAATAGAACAAATTACGTCACATTACACTTCTTATGCAAAATGAACAAAAAATAGTATTGCAAAACAGTTTAAATTTAAAAATTGCGCGAGACAAAATATTAGAGGTTAAATATTAGACTTTTTCAAAATTTTATTATTTGCTGTTTGATGTGAGGTGTTCAGCTATAAGTATGCAAAATTTCATGTCTCCAACTTAATTAGGGGCTGAGTTAGAAAAATTGCTTAAAATACACAAGTTAGAGCCCAGAGGGTTAAATAATAGACTTTTTCAAAATTTTATTATTTGTCGTTTGATGTGAGGTGTTCAACTATAAGTATGCAAAATGTCATGTCTCCAACTTAATTAGGGGCTCAGTTAGAAAAATTGTTTAAAATACACAAGTTAGAGCACAGAGGATTAAGTAATAGACTTTTTCAAAATTTTATTATTTGTCGTTAGATGTGAGGTGTTCAGCTATAAGTATGCAAAATGTCATGTCTCCAACTTAATTAGGGGCTGGGTTAGAAAAATTGCTTAAAATACAGAAGTTAGAGACCGGAGGGTTAAATATGAATTTTTCAA
Source organism: Maratus speciosus (assembly GCA_963932465.1). Taxonomy (NCBI): domain Eukaryota; kingdom Metazoa; phylum Arthropoda; class Arachnida; order Araneae; family Salticidae; genus Maratus; species Maratus speciosus. Next base: position 397,064,907 of record OZ010788.1, on the reverse strand, counting down.
AATTTTATGATTTATCGTGTTATCGCAAGTGTTCAGCTATAAATATGCAAACTTTCATGTTTCCAACTTAATTAGGGGCTGAGTTAGAAAAATTGCTTAAAATACAGAAGTTAGAAATCGGAGGGTTAAATATGACTTTTTCAAAATTTTATGATTTATCGTGTTATCGCAAGTGTCCAGCTATAAGTATGCAAACTTTCATGTCTCCAACTTAATTAGGGACTGAGTTAGAAAAATTGCTTTAAATACACAAGTTAGAGCCCAGAGGGTTAAATATTAGACTTTTTCAAAATTTTATTATTTGCCGTTTGATGTGTGGTGTTCAGCGATAAGTATGCAAATTTTCAAGTCTCCGACATATATAGTTTCTGAGAACGGGCTCTGTGACAGACGGACAAACAGACAGACAAAGGAGTGAGACAGGTAGGGTTTCGTTAGATGGACGAAACTCTAAAAATATGCTGCGGATGACTGTAACAACATCCTAAAATTACATTACCATCAGCGATCTACCAATCCCGAATTTAGTTTATATTCGTTTCATATATTTTTATTCTTTTGTGCGGCCCTGTAAAATAATTATCAATATTATATACAATAAAACCTCTGAATAGCGGACACCCCGAGAATGCAGAATTTGTCCTCTATTTAGAGGTGACCGCTACTGAGAGTAAAACATGTACAGTTATTTAAGAGTTGGTAATCGAAAAAATGTCCGCTAAATAGAGGTATCCGCTAATCGGGTGTGTCCGCTATGGAGGTTTTACCAGTAAAACTTCTGAATAGCGAACACCTCGGGAGGGCAGAATTTGTCCTCTATTTGGAGGTGTTCGCTACTGAGAGTAAAAAATGTACAGTTATTTAAGGGTTGGTAATCGAAAAAATGCCCGCTAAATAGAGGTGTCCACTAATCGGGTGTGTCCGTTATGGAGGTTTTACTGCATAGTAATATCATTCTTTACAAGAAAATTGCATGCTGTATGTTAGACAGACAGACATCCAGAGAAAGATAACCTCCGGATCAATAAACACTCATGTCTTTTGTTTTAATCATCCACAATTGTATGTCATACAACATGCCAGATTTTATACAACAGGTTAAAAACGGTCACCGTGGTACGGAATACTGTATTATTATTTGTTTGCCCACCAAAACTGGTTGCCACGGGTTGTTGCAAGGTTTGTGATCACGTGGTTGAAACTGATCTATTCAATATTACTGCGTGTGTATTTTTTTTTTTTTTTTTTTTTTTTTTTTTTTTTTTTTTTTTTTTTTGCTCCATGTGTTCAAACCAGTTGTCTACGAAAACATCAACCGGTGAATGTGACGCACACCAAATTTCTGTGACGTATGCAGATAAATTGTGCTTTTTTAAGAGTTTTTTCTATATAATTTTTAAACGGTTTGGAACTTATTTTTCATAGTAGGTGCATTCAGTAGGCGACCCTCATAGGTACCTTCTGGTGCAATCAGAAACGAAATCCGACAAATATTTTTTGAGTTATGCTTGACGAAAGGTTTTTATAAGGCTTTTTTTTTAGTAGGACATGGCGTTAATATCCACCGTAGTAGTAAAGTGTCCGGACAGTAATATTTCACTGAGTATTAGCCTTCGCTTCGCTCAGACAATAATTTATATACAGGGTGTCCGGTCTCAACGGTGTCCAATGGATAATTCCTAAACCGTTAGTCATAGACATATAGTTCCAATTAGAAAAATGTTTTAAATCAGGTAAAGAAATATTTAAAAAGTGATTTGGGTCAATAAAAACATTTCTTAAAAAATTACGAAATTTAAATTTTTATACGGTCGCCCGGTCCTATAAGTTATATTTAGTAAAATTTTCCTATTACACTGACAAGTAAGAAAAAAAAAGTCCCATTCATATGACCCTAAAATTGTGCGAGTTATGAAACTTTAAAAATGCATGACATATGCCACTTTTCTCCTCTGAAAACAATTGAGTTCGGCTTGGCTTTGAGGGGTCATATTCCTATAGGTTATATAAGTTATATTTAGTAAAATTGTCCTTTTACTCAGACAAGTAATACAAAAAAAAAGTCCCGTTGTTCTACGATTAAAATTGACCGAGTAATACCTGTTTAAAGATGGAGCATATTTTTTGCTGCAAATTGGGGGCCATTCACAAATTTAGCCGAAATATAATTTCGTCAGATACATTAAAAAATGGTTGAGAGTGAAATTAACATTGGAATATAAATTTGAAATCTTTAGTCATTCTGACATATTAATGCAAAATATACAATTTGTAAGGCACATTTAAGAAGAAAGAAAAAAACAGAATTTTTGTTTAATAAAATGATGCTAAATTAACAGCCTCAATTCTTTACAAAATGATACGTATTTTAAAATATTATTAGATTACACTAGCCTGCAAAAGTTGGGTTATTTCATGTTTTTTAGCTGTTGATAATTGATTCTTATGTATTCTGTACCGCTGAATCCGGAATTAACCTTCAGTTTTAACCATCACATCAAGATTTATCGCAAATTGTAAATTTCAAAGTTAAAAAGTTCAAAGTTAAAATTTAATCTCCTCCCCAATCTCATCATACCACCCAGCTGTAAGAATCCCAAGATAAGCAAAAATATCCAATAAATTATTGAATCAAATAAAATAAAAAAAAGTTTTAGATATGTTTTATAGTATGAGATTTTCGCTATATTTTAACTTACACATTTGCAAAAAAGTTCTAACGTGATGGTTAAAAATGAAAGTCATTTTCAGATTTAGTGCTAAATAGTCCGTAAAAATCAATTATCAAAAGTTAAAAAATACAACCATCTCCTCTACTTTATAGTATCCGATTTTTGTTATTCTTTAAATTCGACCATTTATGATTTGCGAAATATCCTGACATGATGGTTAAACATTAAGTCAATTTTCGGATCCAGTGCTAAAAAATACATAAAAGTTAAAAAAACCCAGCAATCTCCGTCTCGTATTATCTAATCTAAAACTTTTTCATAAACTTCTTGGCGGAAATCTATCAGAATTTTTTTGTGTTATCCTATAAAATAAGTATAAATGGTAACAACCGAAAATCATAATAATATTAGATTGTTATCGGATTTGCGCCTGTATGTAAAATGTAATCTCGTTCGGATATTTGAAAGTGGGTTAAAGTTCGAATACAAATTTTAAACTGGAAAAACGTACATAAGATCGTTGAAGTAACATAAAAACTTATAAAAATAACATAATTTTATTAAAGTGAAATCATAAAAGAAACAGTCTAAAATCCTGACAATATAAAACATATGTTATTTCAGCCAATCTGAAACTTAATAAATGTTAACTTAATCGTAATACATGTACGTTTTTTTTCAAAGCGCAAATACACATGAAATGAGATCTTCGAATACTTTAAGCACTTGGAATATGACCCCTCAAAGCCAAGCCGAACTCAATTGTTTTCAGAGAAGAAAAGTGGCATATGTCATGCATTTTTAAAATTTCATAACAAGCACAATTTTAGTGTCATATGAATGGGACTTTTTTTTTCTTACTTGTCAGTGTAATAGGAAAATTTTACTAAATATAACTTATAGGACCGGGGGACCGTATAAAAATTTAAATTTCGAAATTTTTTAAGAAATGTTTTTATTGACCCAAATCGCTTTTAAAATATTTCTTTATGCTATTTAAAGCATTTTTCTAATTGGAACTATATGTCCATGACTAACGGTTTAGGAATTAGCCATTGGACACCGTTGAGACCGGACACTCTGTATAATACAGTATATTAAAATTATTTGAATAGACGTATTGACTTTTTAAAATGTAAAGTTTAATTTTACATTAGGTATGTTTTTGCATTTAACTAACTTTAAAAATTTCCTTAGCACGCTTTTTACTTAAATTGTATCGTTAGAAGATAAGCATAATTCACATATTTCTTGTCTAAAATGTATTTGAAAAACAGTTATCAAGAAGCAGTATTATGTTTTTTATCCTGTTAAATAACAAACAATAACCTAAGTATTACGTACATGGACTTTTCTACAATGAATAATATATTTGTTAAGAGAAATCAAAACGAATATAATAGATTTATTTACTGATGTAATATATATATAATAAATATATTTCCACTTAAAGTGGATGGAAGGAACACACACATTATATTCACTAATTGATCTTATTTACATTTTTAATATCTATTGCCTTTGTTGCATGCAATATTCTTCGATTTAAAATCATATTTTCAATATTCTTTGATTCTGCTCAAACGTACACTCTCAGACAAAACTGTAAATTTATAAGCGTTTGCACTTCAATTTTCACGGGAAGCCTTGTTGGGTGATAAATTGTCTGATACATTAAATAAGCGGCCTTATCCCTTAGATACTAAGAAAATTAAGGGCAATTCACATATTTTTGCAGTTCTAGCCCATCTGTTAGTTAAAATACGGATTTGTAATTGGATATGAATTTTTTTACGGGATATGACTGGAATCTCTGCTGCCGGCCTCTGCCCGTAATTCTACAGGGATATTTTTGTGTGTGCACTTATCGAACTTGTTTCTGTAAAAATACCAATTTGCATATTTCTATATGCGATAATCTAAGTAAATATTGGCATTCTATCCGATATACAATGAGTATCGAATTTTGATACTCATTATATAGATCTACCCTATATATATATAATCCTAATGAAACGAATTTATAAAAAGGATATTTGAATCGACTGATTAAACAACTGATTATGGTTCAAGTGATTTCTCCTAAAATATGGAATACTTTGCGATGGAATTAACGCCAAAAATCAGCATTCATCCGCAGATCTCAAAACTGGTATTAGAATTTTTAAATTCTAGTTAATTTTCGAAATATTATTTTTTTTTCTAATTTTATATACATTTTTCTAATGATGGCAACTCAAATTTTAATCAAACAGATATATTTTTTCATATTTCAGAAAAGGTTGACATGGTAACCCGGCTATTGTTGTTTATTTGATAATAAATGTTTATTTACGTTTATTTCTTTTTATAAATTACATAAATTATTTTTTTCTATAATGATTAATTATTTTTTTTATTTCCTTTAAAAATAATAGAAAATAATTAAAAAATACGGTACTACTTAGTTATTCCGTCGACCAATTTCGCCAAATTATATAAATCGCCAAAACACTTGCCAAATTATACAAATTGACATAATTTTTATTTTAAATAACGAAAGAACAAATAAATTAGTATAACATTAATAAATATACAAATAAAATGTCGAAATAAAAAATCACTTGATGACGTAAACACGTGTAACTTGCTTAAAGTCAAGTGAATGTGACATTTACTTTCAACCATTATTGGCATTTAATCTTATAGTTTGGCGATAGATGTTTGGTCAACGGGATAACTAAGTAATACAAAAAATGCATATGTAACTGGTATTTGAAAACGTGGTTTTCGCCAAATTTTCGTAAAAAAAAAAATAATAATAATAATAAATAAAAATCACGCCAAACCTGCTGTGTGGTTATGACATCTGGCCAAATATTACCACTCGAAAAAAAAAATACTAACTGGCGAGTTGAAAAAAAGCTATTGGCGAGATTTGCATCCGGCTAACGTAACAGTACCAAGAATTCTTTTGAACCATGGCAAATTTTATGTAGTTTTATTCGAAAAAAAAAATGGATTTTTTAATCAAAATGGAAAACTTTTTTACTAATGCCAATGCCATATACGAACGGGCACTTAACTGGCTCCAAAGTATCGTTATTTTGCTTGATATGGTAAGCCAAATGTTGTTGTTTATGCTGTTGATGCGTTCCTCAAATTGGCGTCGATAAAAAATCGCGCCAATATGGGACGTATATGACATCTGTGCCAAACTTTCATATGAACGGCGAAGGGATCAGACCGTATTTACTTATGGAAGTTGATGACTTGAACTATTATAATATAGATGAAATGATGGCGATAGAATAATATTTGGCGACTTATCACCTGTGCCGGGCTAACATTAAAGTACCAAAATGGCACCTAGAGTATAAAAAGCGAAGTTGTCCGCCTGGAACTGTTGATGATAGTCACATGACTTAGGCTATTGTTATAGAGATTATTATAAAATACCGGTAGACAAAGACTCTGTATACTTAATTTATTTTATTTTAGCTTCTTTTCAAATGTTTAACTGATCCTCTTTAATCAAAAATGAAAACAACCATTGGATGTCTTAACAGCAACTGATTCGCCCTTAAATTTTTGGAATCAAAGGAATTTGAATGGAAACACGTTTACAGGGAGATCTGCACAGCTTTTTTCAGTATAATTCAATCTTCTCTAATATTTTAAAAACCCATCATATTAGCGTGTTTATATATATATATATATATATATATATATATATTGCATATAATTACAATGCTAAAAAAAATATCATACATAAGCAACAAAGCCCTGAGGCCTTTAACTTCTCTGTGCAAATAAGGCTAAGATTCAAGCTCAACTTTTTTATGACAACCCTTTTTCTGAGCTTAATCTTCTGATAAGAAAAAATGCACAATTCTCATCATACTTCGCAGAAAGGCTAATATAGTGAATGCTTCAGGCAGAAATATTTTATCTTACTTTTCTGTAATAATTCGCTTCGGCTGACAGCTCGATTATTTTTTGTTCTGTTAAATATTATATTCAAAGCTTAATATTTTTTAATGCACTATTTTAAAGTTGTATTGAACTTTAATCAGTAAAAATATATTATAAATTTAAAACTAAATTAGTAAACATACTGAAACACTCTTTTAAATAAAAAATCGCATATATGTTAAAGTATTATTCATAAAAAAAAAAAAAAAAAAAAAAAAAAAAAAAAAAAAAAACGCGTAAAGTATCTTAAGTTGTGTTAAAATTTTCGAATGGTTTATGGTATTTTAAAGCATAAACATTATAATGTCCACAATGAATTATATTATTAAGTATTATTATTTACTGTTTTAAAAAACGTTTTTTCTGAAGTTAATTTAGCTTCATTTTTACAGTTTTATGTTTTTCTGCATATTAAAACTGCTAAATACTTTTCCCAAAATACAAAAAAAAAAAAAAAGAAAGAAAGAAAAGAAAATCTTATATATCACATATTTCACTTTCTAACTTTATTTAATAAATCATTCGCATCTTCGTTCATTACGCATTAGACACACACATTTTTTATGTTATTTTCATCTTATACAGTAATATGTTTGTACCTAACTTCTCTGTAACGTTTTACCATTTTAATAGCATTTCAGTATCAAATTACTGCGCTTTAAGTATTCCGTACATACACTTTTTTTCTATATTTTCTTGAATAGTTACAGATGATTAATAAAGTTGATTTTTATTATGTTTTGAAAAAGAAAACTGTTCATTGTTATTAAGATACATGAATCTGCATGGGAATGGATTATTACATATTAATTAATAAAATATGTTGACATTATTTTTATACTCTTGTGGTGTGATTTATGATGTTTTTAAGAAGTGTCATTATAAATGGTGTTAGGATTATTTGCTAATGAACAATAATTGTTAGGAACACCCAATTGTCATTGACATGATGAATTAAGAAATTAAGAAAAATATTTCATTTTCATTGTCTTTACATAATGTGTTTCCTTTCATAATAATTGTATTATGAAATAAATAACATACAGTCGAACCTCGTTAATACGCGGCCTGCTTAATGTGCGAAACCGCTTAATACGCGAATTTTCTTCGGTCCCTTGAACAACGCCTACCTTTTGCATTAAAAAACCCCCTCTTAATACGCGAACGGTTAATACGCGAACTCGCTTAAGACGCGAAATTTTATCAGTCCCATGACAATAAAAACCTACGTTTAATACGCGAATGAGCTTGGTTTTTTTAAATTAGGAATGCTTTTTCTGTCCACATTTATTACATCCATGAATCGCTTTACTAAAATTATCAGTTTTGAACTTCTCCTTTCTTAAAGGAGAAATCTTTCCTGGCGCTGATTACTATTTATAGTCAAACAAGCCAGAAAGAGAGACGAGAAAATTTTACTGCTAACGATGTGACACCCGTGTTAACTTAGAGCAGTGCCGATTTGCTGTTTGGTCAGTACTACGATTAAGAAGGAGGATTGTTTGTCGCTACCGGTAGAATCTGATCTACGTGAAACATTTAAAAGTTTAATCTAGATTTTACGATGGCAAAAGGAGCAAAACATATTCTTAAAAAAGGCTCTCTCTGTCACTGAGAAGTTACAAATTATAAATCAGTTCAATGCCCAGGCTGTCCTGAATAAGTCGTCGTTCTCGAAAGAAAAGGGCATACAGAATCAACTTTAAGGACTTTGTTGAAGATTAGGAGAGTCATAATTAACTGAGCTGTTATTGGGGAAACAAAAACAAGAAAATAAAAATCATCAACTTTGAGGACATGGAGAAGGCCCTCCACGAATCGTTTGTTCACGGCGCGATCTGCGAATATCCCAATAAGCGGCATGCTAATCCAAGAAAAAGCTTCTGATGTTTAAGCAAAAATGGGATTTAATTTTATTTGATAGCCTGGGAGGGACTGTTCAGACGAGGAAACCAAGTCCGTAGAGCAAAAATGGGATTGTAAGATTTCAATGCCTCAAAGGAATGCATGCATCGATTTAAAGCTTGCCAAGGAATAAAATTCAAGAAAGTATGTGGTAAATCAGCAGCTGTCAACAATGAAGACGTCGATCATTGTAAAACACATGTGCATCCGTAGTATGTGATAAATTAGCAGCTGTCAACATTGAAGACGTCGATCATTGTAAAACATATGTGCTTCCGTAGTTTGTAAAAATCTACTTAAGTTGTGATATTTACAACCTGGAAGAATTTGGGTGTTTTTACAAAATGTCATCGAACAAAACAACGGCTATAAAAGGTGAAACATGTCCTGGGTGTAAATTAAGCAAAGAACGTCTTACTCTTCTTCTCGATGCCAAAACTGATGGATCAGACAAGTTAAAGGTTATGGTCATAGGGAAATCAAGCAACCTGAGATGCTTTAAAAACGTCAAAAATCTTCCTTCCCTGTACGAAAGACATCGCAGAGCTTGGACGAAAGGAACCCTTTTTTAACACGGGTTCTTAATTTTGACCGGCGTATGAGAAAATGGCGCCATGCGTTATTGCTTGTGGACAACTGCCCTGTGCATCCGGAAGATAACGAAGGCCCGGGGAATGTCCAGATAGAATTTTCCGCTCCAAATTCGAACAGTGTCACTCACCCAAGGAACCAAGTAATCATTAACAGCACCAAGGTAAATTACAAGACTCGCGTAGTACGACGATACCTTCAACAAATGGAACATGGCAGCAACCATTACTGCTAAAAGTGTCGTGCTATTACAATCCTCGACATTCACATGCTTACTGTATCATGGGAAGGTGTCACACCAACGACGATTGCAAATTGTTTTAGAAAAGGGGGTTTTATGAGTAGTGAGGACATCATTTGTAAAGAGCCGACCTCGCACCCTGATGTTGGAAAACACTGGCTTGGTGAACAAGAAACTGTAAGGGAAGATTTTGTTGATTTAGACACACATTCATTAATATCGACAAAGATCTAGTAACCTCAGAGCTCAGAAGTCTGGATGACATCAATTGCAACTGGTAAACCGAATGAGGAGAAAGAAGAGAATGAACCTGTACCCCCAGTCCGATTTCCATTCTTCACAGTTAAAGAGGCGTTTAGTTTCTCATACAGTTTGCATCTTCATTGGCAGAAGGGCCCTTACCATGAGCTGAATAAGGAAAGGGCAGCTGACGTCACTATTGTCCGAACTACTGCGAAATACTTCTTTACTGTGAGTCCGGCGGTGATTTCTTTACTGTGAATCAGGAAGAAAACTCTGCCCGTTCCTTATGACTCCTACTTTACATATGAGCTCTGGAAATTTGATTGGTCTACGTTTAATAGGCCTATGACACGATTGGCCTACGTTGCCAAGACGATTCCCGCAATGATCGCTATGACAAAAATGTAGTGGTATATTGGTTTACGGAAGTGTTTGTTTGTAAACATGCCCTTTCCTTATAGGGCTGAAAACATCATACCGCATGTCACTATGGCAAAAAGAAATTTTTATGTCATTATTGACTTTATTAACTTTAAACTTTTGGTTTTTTATATTGACATTTTAGTATTATCGACGCTGTTTTCAATTTGTTCTGTATAGCTAACAAGGATTTTAATTTTATTAACATTAGTTTTCGTTTACATCATGGTTAGCACAAATTTCTATGTTCGTTCGTCCAATTTCATGTGACGTATATAATAAATGTAATTTTGAAAAGACTTACAGGATTTTTACTTAAGATAATAACTGTTATTTGAATTGCCCGATATCGAAAGTTCCTTATTAATAAACGCATAGTGATAACAACAAAAAATATGTCATTTTATGTTTTAAAAACGCTTAAAAGTTTCATAAAGGTGTGTTTTATTCGTATAGGTTTATTATTATATGCACCACTGGTCAAAATTCGTGAACTTCGGTTAATACGCGAATTTTGATCGGTCCCTTGATTCGCGTATTAACGGGGTTCGACTGTCGTTATTGTTTATTATAATTTTTCAAAAGGTAGAGTGCATTTTTAACGGTTATTTTAATTTATTTTATAGTACCAATTATAATGTCTTTCTATGGACTTTTTTTGTATTTACTATTGTTAAATATATTCTAACCCAGTTATTTATCTTATTATTGTTATCAATTACACATAAGATACTCTTAAATGTAGATTTTATAAGTGATAATGATAAAAAATTCATTCAAAATATAATTTATCGTAGGGAAATACACATTTCCCGAAAGAAAGGAAGAGATGATATAAAATCCATCGACAAAGTTAGAAAACAATTGAAATCCTTCTATATATATATAAAAAAGTTTTGATTTGGAAATGTACCAAAGAAAATCTGCGTAGATATTCCCGACAGATCGGCATCCAATTTGAATGCTTAAGCATGGCCTTTCTTCGTTAATATTAAAAAAAAACTGTTGCAAAATAATAATAATAATAATATGAAAATCGGTAGTATTATAGAGAAATGATTGATAAACACGCTGATGCAGACAGTTTTCAAACCGAAGAATTATTTAAAGAGATATTTAATGCCAACGTTGGACAAAATAGTTCCACTAAAAAAGTTTTATAGGAACAAAAACTGTACATAGGAATGTAATCATTTTTAGATCATTTTATGCGTCAGAATTTCCCGTTGTAAAGACTGCATTTAGTTTTTTAATTTGACTCATTTTTTCAGGTGTTATTTCTATTTTAAATTCAAATTTTCAGCATTTCGAGAGATATTTTTTACATATTTTAGAAAATTGTATTAATTTAAACTGTCTCCAACTGTATAAACAAAGCAAACAATAATGTTTGCTTCAAATTAAAAAAATATTTTACACGTGACTATTATAAACAGAAAATATAAAAAGCAGAAACTCATTGAAATTACGCCATAAAAACTATATTTACACGTGAATTTTAAAAGAGAAAGAATATTGTAAAATAATAAATTCATTAACATGTGTTAGAAGTCTTAAATAGGAGAATTTACGCCACATTTACGTCACATTACACTTATTACGTAAAATGAACAAAAAATAATATTGCAAAAGAGTTTAAATTTAAAAATTGCGCGAGACATTTATTTGATATTTTAAGATGATCATAATATTTCATTTCTAAAAAAAGTATTTTTTACGTGAATATTAAAAAGAGAAAGAAAAGTTTGGTGAAAATTACGTCAGATTATAATTGTCAGATTCTAATTATAATTCAATCTTCCGAAATCTTTTTAAAACCGATCAAATTAGCGTGCTGTTAGTGTCTGCAGTGTCTGAACGGGGGGTTGACGAGCGTAGCTCGTAAGGGGCAGAGCCCCCTAGTGCTTTAAATAAAAGTATCGCAAAACACTCTTTTGGCATGAAATAGGGCACACTTTTGTGTCAGTAATTTAAAAACAAATGAGGTGAAATTTGAAAAAAAATTCTGAGGATTCTAAAGTTTATATTAAAAGTTTTAAGTCACATTCGAAGTTCTTATATAAATCGATAAACGCTCAATATTTTCTGTTATTTCTACTAAATCACGAGACTTTCCACTGCTACGAATTCTATAGGTTAACAAATAGCCTAATGGAATCGATTCTTATGTTCGATTCATATATACAGGGTGTTTCGCAACGAGACCGACAAACGTTGAAGGGTGATAGTAGACGTGAAGAAAAACATTATTAAATAGGAATCCGTTGGGCGCAAACGTCTTCTGTAGGAGCAAGGGACCATTAAAGTTTAAGGTCCAAAACTTCAAACGATGATAAAAAACGGAAAAAAAGGGTCGATTCTTTTGCGGTTTTCGCTAAAATCATTCTTTATATCACGATTTTCTTAACTTTTTTAAAAGGTTACGTTCAAAAATTGTCGACAGAGGGTTCTTTAGACTTTAGAGTAAACAACAACTACTTTTAACCGTTATTTTTTGTATGGGGATAAAATTATTCTAAAGTTTAGACTTTAACTTAAATTTTAAGCCCAAAATCGAAAACATTGGGATCGGGTAACTAGCAAAAATTGAACTGAGATCAGAGGGGGGGGGGATGTAAACGGTCAGAAACATTAAACAAACTAATCGATTTTGTTGCTTTTTGTGTGTAGGTCATTGCTTTGGTAATTATTTTTTTTTTTTCAAAAGGACGTACAGCTTTGCTGTCCTCATTTTTTGATAGAGGGCGCTTCTGACACATCTCCAACATTTCAATGACATTAGTCCAGGTTGTTTTAGTACCAGACCAACATATTTCCTGGCAGTGTTAGGAATGCAAAAACGACTCGGAATCACATGGGAACGTAACGTTGGACATGCCTTTTTTGCGAGTTATGGGAAAAAGAAACAGAGAAAAAAGCAACAGACAGAAGCAGAGAAACAGTAGAACGTTAATGTGACAGAAAACAGTTTATTTAAAGGTTTTAATACAAAAGTTGTTCGAAATTACGACCAGAAGTAGTCCGGCAAGCTTGACAGCGACGGTAGATGGCTCTGCGGTTTCCTTGCGGCTCAAAATTTCTGTAGTTGCCAGAAAGCTATCAGAGATGCCGGGAATCATCCAGAGCGTGAGGAATTCCATGCGACGCCGCTGTTAAGCTTGCCGCACTACTTCTGGTCCTAATTTCGAACACCTTTTGTAGTAAAACCATTAAATAAACTGTTTTCTGTCACATTAGCGTGTTGCTGTTTCTCTGCTTCTTTCTGTTGCTTTTTTCCCTGGTTCTTTTAATCATAACTCGCAAAAGAGGCATTTCCAACGTTACATTCCTATGCGATTCCGAGTCATCTTTGAATCCCTAACACTTCCTGGAAGTATGTTGGTCTGGTAGTAAAACACCCAGCAGTAATGTCATTGAAATGTCGGAGATGTGTCGGAAGCGCCCTCTATCAAAAAATGAGGACAGCAAGGCTATACGTCCTTTTGAAAAAAAAAATAGCAAGGGAATGACCTACACACAAACCGCAACAAAATCGATTAGTTTGTTTAATGTTAATGACCGTTTAAAATCCCCCCCTCCTCTGTTCACAGCTCAATTTTCGTTAGTTACCCGATCCCAATGTTTTCCATTTTGGGCTTAAAATTTAAGTTAAAATCTAAACTTTAGAATAATTTTAACCCCATACAAAAATAACGGTAAAAAGTAGTTCCTAGTTACTCTAAAGTCTAAAGCGCCCTCTATCTACAATTTTTGAACGTAACCTTAAAAAAAATGTAAGGAAATCGTGATATAAAGAATGATTTTAACGAAAACCGCAAACGAATCGACCTTTTTTTCCGTTTTTTACCATCGTTTGAAGTTTTGGACCTCAAACTTTAATGGTCCCTTGCTCCTACAGAAGACGTTTGCGTCCCACGGTTTCCTATTTAATAATGTTTGTCTTCATGGCTACTATCACCCCTCAACGTTTGTCAGTCTGGTAGTGAAACACCCTGTATATATTAAAATTAAACAGGATCGGATTTAATGCATGCCTCTATAATACAATTCATATTATTACGAACAAAATGTTCCTCAATTTCCTAAACTAAAACATCTACAAAGCACAGTTTCTACAAGAGTGCTTGCAAAACATAAATTTATTTTGAAAATATTTCATGAATATTTCATAAGTTATGTAAATTTGTAAGCGTTTGGACAAAATTTCTGTGACAGTTATTTTAATGAAATGTACAAGGAATGAAATATTTTATTTCACAGGCTATTTCTAAACAAGATATTAGTTGATGTAACAATAATTTAAAACTCTTCGAAAATACTCTGAAAGTAATGCACATTAAAGTGTAATGTTAAAATAATATATGTTACGAAACACTTTTTTTTTTTTTTTTTTTTTTTTTTTTTTTTTTGTTAAGGGATTTCAGTACCTGTCATTTTGATAAAAAATGACAAAAATGTCAAATGTTCAGATTTGTTTTATAAAATGTGATTTAGTTATATAAAATATGTCTTAGTTCTATAAAATGTGTCGATAAATGCGAAAGGAGCTATCCTTAAGTCATGAAGATGAAATCTAATATCATTTATGTGTAAGTGATATGTTTAAACTCATTTCTCCCAGTTCGCAATTTTAGGTAGATTTCGTATGAAATACTACCTATTACATTCTCCCCTATGTTGGAATTTCTGAAAAAAATTGGCAGATCTACACCGATCATGACCCCTAGAACCCAAAACCACCCTCAGTAAAAAACGTTATCTATCTATCTATCTATCTATCTATGTATATATATATATATATATATATATATATTGGCTTTGACTGTTCAGGGTTTGCGTGCACGATTGTTTGGGGTTTCATGTTCAGTTGTTGGTTTTCGATGGGTCTAGGCAGCTCATTCGATTTGTTAGTTTTTTTCTTTTTGGTCTTGACAGGTTGTTTGGGGAGCGTTGTGCACATAAAAACTGGTTTTAAACCCGCAGTTGCATGTCACAAGTGCATGCCGGCCTGTCTCCATGGATCCAATTTCTTCTGGTTTTAGTTTGAATGTTTTTAAAGTTTGCCGTTTTTAAAGTATGTTGTTTTTAAAGTATGTTGTTTTTAAAGTTAGTTGTTTTTAGTTACCTTGTAGTTGTCATTTGGTTTAGTTTATTTATTGTTGGATCAGTTCCGTAGTTTCGAATTTTTGGTTTGGTTTTTGGATATATATATATATATATATATATATATATATATCACTTTCTTCTGGACACTATAACTTACACAATTCTGGACAAATCTCTTCCAAACTAATACATAACATCAAGGGGCATAAAATCTTGGTTAAGTTCGTTAATGGGCAAAATCGAACCAAGGACGAATGGGGAAAATCGAACAAAAGGGGATAGAAATAGGGAGGGGTTTTGTGAAAACCAAAAAAACGCCATACCTTCTTAATGTTTATACATATCAAATCACTTTAAAGTTTTTATTACTTCTAAAAATAGTGGCAAAAATTAATGTATCATAGATTTTTGATAAAATTAAAAATCAAGGGGACAAAAAAATAGGGTTTTAGGGAGAAAAAAAATTTCGTCAATTCTCAAGATATCAAATCCAATTAATTTTATTATACATCTCCTTAATATTATGTACAACTTTTATATTCACAAGTTTTTGATAGGACCAATTCGTATCACAAAAAAAGAAATAAAAAGAAAAACAAAAGGGGGCAGGGGTTCAAGAAGAAAAAAATCCATAACTCCGTCAATTCAAAAGATATAATGTCCCCATGAATTTGTCATATACTTCTTAATATTGTCTACAACATTTATACAGACAAGCTTTTGATAGGGCCAATTCTTACAGTAAAAACAAATTAAAAATACATAGCGTTTGATGAAAAAATCATCTTATTAAAGGTGCATTGAAATCCAAACTGCTCATTTTCTTACTCGTTTTTAAATTCATTTTTGCTCTGGAACACATCCTAATGGTAGATTCTCTTCTTCAGAAACTATATAATGTACCCATAATGATCGAAGTTTTGATAGAGGCAGAATATATTTCAAAAAATGATGTCAAAGTGGGCATTTTGAACAGAATTTCCCGAAGCGATTGTTTTAGAAACGAAAAATACTGTCCTGATGAGAAATTAATTGTTTATAAATCAAGTTTTAATGAATTGAACGAAAAATAAAAACACAGGTCGCTTATAAATCTCTTCAAAAATCACGTCAGCAAGTTTAATATTTTTTCTATTAAAAATGAATCTGTATATTTGCCAGAAAATTTCGAGTTGTTGAGCATGGAAAAGTATTTTTTTTAATACCGCCTTAACATGATTCTGACAAAACCAGCTATTATATAAAAATGAAATGAAAACTCGTCAAAAGCGGTCAGATAAAATTATTAAAGTGGGTTTATCTCTAATCATGATTTAGTTTTTGTTGGTGAAATTAGTATACTTAACTTCGAAATCTATCTCCGCCTGTAGGCTGGGCCGGCAGGGATTTTTTTATATTTTTATTTTAATCGAAAAGTTAAGGCTTCTACAGTAATTAAGAAAATTGTCTAATTTTTTTAAAAATTATCTTAATAAAATAAAGATAAAAGAAATAATAAAAGAAAGTAAATAAAAAATCCGATACATAGATTTAAAGAAAAAAGTACTCTGAATAAAGGGTAAAAAAGTCTATTTCCAAATGCGAAAAATTAAAAAGAAGAAAGAATTTTAAAATTGTTAATATATTTTTTTAATATTTTAAAAATATATTGCTGTGTTGAGCATTTAACACTTTGTATGATCTATTTTGACTATGCTTTTTTCAATCATGGACCTAAAATTATAATATAGTTTCTAGTTACAAAATACATTTGTGTGGTACCGAGTCTCCAAAGGTGTCTCAGACTCTTACAGCTTCGAAATTTTCGAAATTTTAGTTTTTCTTAGATGTTAAACTCTTATTTTGTCTTAAAATTTTGATACAATGGTTTCCTTGAAATTCTCATTCGAACAGAAATTATTGCTTTTAGAATTAAATCCGCTAAATAGGTGAAGAGGCGTTTCCGAAACTTTGAAAACATCTCATAACCTTTTGAATATTTTTTCATTAAATTTTCAAAACACATGTTTTATGTTAGTCTTTATAAACTGAATCTAAAATTTTCTTTTTAGTGTTCAAAAAATATTTCTTTTAGGTGATTATACTGTTGAAATTTTCAAAATTTTGTATTATCTAAATACTACTTTATATTAAAAATATAAAATTACTTTAAGTACCATTGCATTTAGAGTCATGTTAATTATTACAATCTGACGTATAAGTAGGCACGAAAAATTTCATTCTAGTTGCAATATTTATTTTGTAATCCTGCGAAAAAGCTGTTATACCAATTTTCTGCTCCTGAAATGTGTGATAGTTTGGAGCACCCTATAAATGCTATTTCTGCATCGTGTAATTTTTTAAATACGTGAAATGAAAGAATCTTTCCTCACACTAAAAATTTTGTTTTGAAATCATATACATTATATACATTTTGAGATATTAAATGTTGAAAATGGTCTTTTTTTCCTAAGAAAAAACCCTGTTTTCTTAAGAAAAAATAAATTTGCCGTAAATAATACGTTGCCCTAAGAATTATTCCTCCCACTGATTATGAAAAGAGTGTCATTATATAACGTGCGCAATTTGTAATTCATATAAGTTTTTCTGTACCTTGTGAATCCAAAGCATCTTGAATTTTACGTTCTAAATCATATAAAGAAAAGTAGAAATGTTCTTCAGATATTTTATATACACTATAACGTCGAATGTCCTTGAGTATGAGATTCTGATACCTATCTATTTCGCAAATGCAGTATTTTATTTCGCTATTTTTCCTTAATATGAACAGTTTTGTTATTATTCAAGACAAACATGATCTAATTGATCAGAAGTGAACTGAGTAATAATTATAACAATTCAAAGCATCATATCACTTGTCCTGAGCTCTACTGAAAATAGAAATAGCCTTTCCTTATTACCAAATTATTTGTTTTTAATCTCACTGCTACGCTTTTGTCTTAAAATATTTGAATATTTCCGAATGGTAATTTTTTAATCATCATAGCATTTTTCCTTGAGAGTGAGCTATGTTCAGGAAAAATGAAAACTGATTAAAATGTATTATGTTTGAAAACCATAATCATTTTCCTTATATAATATTTTTTCAATCTGTCTTCTTCCTTTTGCGTTTGAATTTGAAATATTCCTTTAATATGGTAAGAATATCTGAGATAAAACATTTTATCTGTTAACTTTTAATGTATTTTTTAAATATCGATTGGTCCAAACTTTATGCATTTTACTCGTTTTGTGTTTGCAAAACCGAAGTATTGCCCAAACAAATCTTAATAATCATAAATGAACTTTTCTGAACTATTTTTACAAGACTCAAACTATGTTTTATAGTTTAAATAAATAAAATGTTTTAATGTAACAACTTACTTATACCATGCAAAATGTACGTAAAAATAGACAGAAAGGAAATTTGTTTGTTGCTTTAAGCATAAGGGAAAATGGTATTAAAAAGTCCTTAGGTATACCATTCTTCCTATTTATCATTCTTTAGTGTCTTCTCGAAATGGTGATCACATTCTTTGTTTGAAATATAAATTTTCTTATTTTTTAATACACAAATCTTATATTCAAGTTTCACTACGAATGTGAAAATGAATTAATTTATATGAATTAATTCAATTTTAATTAATAATTTAATGATAATACGTAAATAATGTAAAAACAAAATAGATGTGATATTTTGAAAAATTTGTTTACAAATTATTCTACACAACATAATATTGTAAGAAAAAATCAAAATTCACTTTTGTAATTCATAATCATCGTACAACCGTCCTTCTAATTAACTGTCATTGAATAAGTCCTAAAATAATACTAAATTCCCCTTGAATTGCTTTTTGTATTATTACATTATGTACATGGAGAAAAACAATTATCTTTTATGAAGTTTTCAAGAAAATATAATTTCCATTTTTTTAACCGCCAATGATTAGTTTTTCAATCATTTTAAGTATTTATATATGTCATAAGACGAAATTTAATAAAATGATTATAGGAAAAGGGCAAATCTAATAAATCGCGTTATATAAATGGAATGTCTGAGAATTATATTTAGTTATACCGTTCTTTGTAATTAGGAAAACTAAAATGAAAAAAAAATTATAAAAGTAATAAGTTCAAATTATATAAATTTCTTTATAACATAAAATAAATAAGTACTCATCCAAAAATAAAAATAAAATAAAATAAATAAGATATACTGGGTGATTCGAAATACATGTCTCGGCAATTATCTCTTAAACTGCTTAAAAAAGTAAGATACTATGAATTACAATGGATATGTATACTATATACAAATACAAGTACAATTTTTAAACATGACGTTTGTTTAACAAAAGCCCCAACGTATGTAAACTTTACAATTTATTTTTTTATATCGCACAGTTTTCTCTTAACATTTCTGTCGAAAATTCTGTCCTACTTTAAAAAGAGAATTTTAAAATCTCCATTTATTTACGACAAATATAACATTAAATAATTTAAATAAATACAAAACAAATGTTGTTAACTAGCTCTGTAAATTGGTCTTTTCATTTTGACATTTCTTCTTCCGGGATTTTTTTTTTTTTTTTCATTTAAATATATTTGCAATTTTTCTACAAAATATAATTTTTTTCGCATCACAAAATTTTAATGCAATAATAACTTTTGATATTTAAACTAAAGTTTGAAATGATTTATCAGGTTATTCTAAAGCTTTTATATAAACAGATAGAAATTATATCAAAGACAAGGAAATATATTATATGTCGCATGTAGACTTTAGCTTTCAGCCATCATAACTTGCGCAAAATAAAATCTACTATGTAGGGGATAGGGAGGCACATGTGAACATGAGATTAATGTGGAAAAAAAAAAAAAAAAGCAATTTAACAAATTACAACGACCATTTGGAAAATGATTTTTTCAAAGACTAAAATTTAAGACATAAAAAATCGCACGGAGTTGATCCTACATTACGTACGCCATAGATTAAACGATAACATTCCTGGACCCATCATGAACAAATTTTAAAAGAAATTTCAGTTTTACAATTTTCGGTACTGTAAATTTTAAAACTTCTACGGAGATGGTCATACATTAGGTACGCCATGAATTAAACATTAATAGTGTTATTACACGTAAAAATTGCAAGCAAGAAAAATCGCCTCCGACTCGTCAGATTTCCTATGAAACTTACGTAATAGCCAAGCATTTCATTGGCTGTTCGGGAAAAGGCTTTTCTATCATCAGATTTCCAAAAAATCTCACGACCAATTTTAAATAAAATTTCATTCTTAAATTTCTAAACATCCGACAATATTACTTTTTATACCGTCGGATAGAAAAAAGTGTACTTTTAAATGCAATTTATTTGAAAGCTGTATCTCAATTTGTTTCTGATTTTTTTTTCTAGTTTTTATTACTTTTTTGTCATAGTGGCAACACTCTATTGTCCATCGTTGTTGAAACCAAAGGGAAATACAGATTACTGTATATACCAATCAGATAACGAATAAATTGCGGATTAAACCAATGAAAACGTTCAGATATGCTTTTGATTTCCGACCCTGACGAGAACAATAACCATTTTTCCAAATGGTTAATAATTATTATTTTTTTTTATTTAAAAAAATATCAAAGATGGCAACATCTGTATACATAAGATGAAACATTTTCGACGCTTTTTGTCATTTTATTTGGCTTTAGTAGGCAAAACACAGTTTTTATATATCAAAAGTAAAAATCCAGTTCCAAATTTGTAACCGATTAACTTTATTTATTATTATGATTTTGAATTTTACTATTTTAACATATGATATGAGTACTAGTAAATGTTTTTGATTAAAAAAAAATCTTCTAAAATTGAGAAGTGTTAATGATTAATGAATATAACTTTAGCGGCCATGTTGTGCACTTGTGAACAGACTACTTGGGGCAGATATGAACAATACAATAATCATTATATTATTATGCTTCTTTCAGTTAAATTCAGGAGAAAGAATGTCAGCTCCAATTTCTATAGTTTTCCTGAAATAGAAGACATTTCTGTCATGCAAAACGTGATGTTTTATTGAAATATCCACAACCACATCTGTCAGGAAGAACACAATGAGCAATAAACTCGTTTACGTTAAATTGTAATTTAGTTAAATTTAAAGTGTTATATATTATTTTTGTAAATGGTTTACAACAATACATTTTATGCATTGCTAATACAAATGTATATATTAAACAACTTTGCAATTTTTTTCTATTTCATTTGTCCCAAACTTGCAATGATGGCTTACTTTTATCTGTAAAGCAACATCTATGTGTATGATGTTTTGAATGGGGATAAATATCTGTAACATCTAAAAATAGTGAAATTTTCTAATTGATAACTAATATGATAAAGCGCGCTATACCTACATTTCAAACGTTTTTGAGTCAATTAAACAACAACTAATTTCCTTGCTTGTTTTTAGGAAAAAGCAAGATATATAAATACATTTTGTATTTTCCATGAATTATTATATATACCGGGTGATTATAATTAAAGTTACGATTTCAAAAATTAATAATTTTAAAACTACTGATCAGAATGACGTGATATTTAAGCAGAACAATCGTGAGGCAATGAAGTTTAGTTTGGCGAAGGAAAGAAATCAGTTCCAAAATGTACCGATAGATGGCGCTATCAGGATTTACTTTGTCTGGAGATATGCAAATTGCTAGTACGTGACTTGCGCACTGCAGACATAGCTGCCATAAAAAATGCGGAGCACTAACTCTTTGCCTGAATGCTTCATCGTGAGCCTGACTATAAAGGATCGCGCTCAGCACTTGAAGTTTTTTTAAGATCGATTACTGTGCACTTACAGTAGGAAGTTTCGGACATTAAAATCCATAAACAGGGTCCAACAACCACAAATGGTCTGCGAAAAACGATTGATAAATTCGAAGAGACCGGTTCATTAGACGTTAAACGGGGTAGAGGAAGGAAACAAATTTCGGCTGAGGCAGTGGAAGATGTGTCAACAGCATTACAAGAACAAACTAACAGTGAGGCTAGAATCAGCAGTGCACAGGGAATTGGTCGAATACTGGATATGCCGAACAGCACGGTGCGTAAAGTCCTACGGATCATCTTGCGCTGTTATCCGTAGAAGATAACTCTTGTGCGGGAGTTGCTACCTGTTGACCTCGAAGAACGTCAATCTTTTGCACTATAATTTCTTGCCCGGATGGAAGTGGACAACGGATGGTCATGGAAAATTCTGTGGTATGACGAAGCTCACTTTCATTTGCAAGGTTATGTAAATACGCAAAAATGCTGGATATGGGAGACCGAGAATCCGTCCCAGCTACAGTCATTATCTCTGCGGTCTCAAAAGGTCACTGTGTGGGGCGGAATAACCGCAGCGTTTACCGTCGGTCGGGTTTTCTTCGAGAAAATCACACCTGCGGGTCCCATTACCTGCACCGTTACTGGCAAGTGGTATGAATCACTTTTGTGTAACCACGTCCTTCCGGCACTTCAGCAGCGTCAGTGTGTAGATCGCACACTCCGCACATTGCTACTCCTGTGAAGTAGCTACTGAGCGCTAATTTAGGAGATGATAGGATCATAAGACGCCATTTTCCAACAACGAGGCCAACACGTTCCCCCTACTTAAACCCGTGTGATTTCTTTCTTTGGAGGTACCTCAGGAATGTTGTTTATAGCGGGCGGATTCAGAATCTAGCCGACTTGAAGGCAAGGAGGGTGATCACCCAGAGAAACCCAGCAAATGCTTTAGAGTTTTAGTGTAATCCCTGGGGGACAAGCATTACACACCACACCCATTGCATAAGTACAAATACCCTCTGATCTGTTTTGGAGCATGCCATTTCCGGCTTCCAATTAGTAGCGGAACAAGGCGGAGTGCATATCGAACAACTTACCCCTTAATCATCAGTAAGCTGTCCAATGAAGCTGTTTTTTTTTTCAATTTTTCGTCATTATCGCTGTTGTTGCTATAAACACGTATTCTTGTTTTTTCGCTAATACATTTTTAGTAAATCTCTGAACTCTATTTTTTTCCTTTTGGCTAACAAAATTCCCGTGTTTAACGATTACATTTTCGGTCTTTCCCCTGACATTACGCTGACAACACTATCTATTGACACATTTTGGAACTTTTTTTTTCCTTCGCCAAGCAAAATTTCATTGCCTGCTAAAATATCAAGTCATTCTGACCAGTTGTTTTAAAATTATCGATTTGTGAAATCGTAACTAACCACCCGGTATATCTAAAGGATTTGTTTTTTCAAGCAATGCATTAGTTTCTTACTAAACAACATATCCAATATCAACTCGTTGAAAAAGTTATTTAGTGTAATGTTTTAGTTGCTATTTGTTACAATTATGACAATATAGAAATGCATATATGGAACGGAATAACAGCTCCGATCAATTTTGGAAAATGAACTTCACATAAGAAGTTGGGTAACAGGGAAAATATTTGATTAGGTGAAATCCTAGAAATTATTATCCGTCGTGGTTATCGATACATACGCTTAATGTGCAAGGAGTGTCTTATTATCAATATATTAGGCAAAAGGAACAACCACGTGCAGACATTTCTTCATTTTATTAGTTATGAGCACGCGCCACGAAAAAGACACTTTGTGTATGTTACGAAATGGTTACAAAAGTTACGAGATTGCAAGTACCTACCAGTGACCCTGTAATACCTCAAAAGTATGGCATGCTATGCAAAACGAAAACTGGCTGAATAATGCAAAAGTACACACATATTAATGGTAGTCATTCAATAGAATTTCTGTACATTATGACTTAAACAAATAAATAGTGTGATGTAATAAAATAACTATAAAACATTTTTTAACGCCCAAACAAATTTACATTTTATTAGCATTCCACGATTCCCCATATTTTTCTTATTTTAAAGAGTTTTAAACTTCATATTTAAATATAATTTTCATTTTGCTATTATTTATTTTTTTCTGTTCTTTTCCCATTTCTTCTTTTTCTTTTCGTGTAATATGGGTAAGTCTCGTCAAGCGATGCAGAAAAAAAAATTAAATTGTTTTAAAAATGATTTGAATAGGATAAAAATAATAGTTCACTGCAATGCAGCCCAAAACTTTAATTCTGTTCATGTGATATCTCTAAAATTTTATTCGTATCTTTTAGCCGAATAGTTCTTTTAATATAGATATTCAAAATGAAGAAAAAACAATTAAACAATATTTCTACACAAGATTACTTATTTTCATTAAAATATGATATTTAAAAATACTTTTCTATTTGTAATACGGTGTTGGATTTGGATAATAGGATTAAAATGGCGTAATTTGTAACACAAATTTACAGTAAATCTTACATCACACGAAAGAGTGTTTATGTGTATAAAGGCAGTATACTTCGTTGTCACAAGAGCGTTATATTGAAAAGATTGTATTTGATGTTATATAATCAATAATTAATAATGTTCATCACTATAGTATTCATAAAAAGTCTAGTTATTCTAACATCCTCTATTTTACTTTAATTTTTTTTTTCCATTCATATAATAATTTAAATGCTTTAATTATTTTAATAATATTAAATATGACAGATGCAAAAATATTAAATATAGATTCAAATTTACACATGAGTACATATCGTACACATACTTAAGATACCAAACTTACTACACAGAATCGTTTTTTTTTATATAAAAAATATAAATGATGAGGCATAAAAGATATGCTTCCTGTACATACATTTTCTTTTTCGTTAAAACTATTTTAATTATTAGCCTTAAGATTTTTATAATGATGGATGTTCATTAAATGTAAAACTATTGTATTAAGATCACTCCAACGGTTTAAGCCATTAAGCTACAAATGTAAATTTTAGTCATAGTTCTTCCTTTTTGAAATGAGTGAGTGGTTTGATAGAATGATATGATATTATATAATATATGTTACCCATTTACGATACTTGAGACACCTTGAACTTTAAAATAGAAAAATATGTCTACTCAAATGTTATAACTAATTTTGACTTTTATATAAACATGTATGTTGACTGGTTTAATAGTTTAAATGTTTACTGTCATATTTTAAATTATTTTTTTAATTATTTTTTTAAATACTGAAGAAATTAAAATATGTATTTTAATAAAAAAATTTAAGATTTGAAGACAAAGAAATATATATATATTTTTTCATTAAATGAACTTAACTTCCGTATGTAGCTACTGCTTAATTTATTTTAAATAACCTTAACATACATTTAAATGATTTTTCTATGTATTATCAAGATCGCCAAAATTCCTGTTTAATTATGATTTTTATGTTCCTCTTATTTTGCTGCTGCAATAAAAGTTTATTTTGTGTTATTAGTATTATTTATCACTTTTCTCTAATCATATTAAATGTTGATCTTTTTTCTCTTCTCTTCCCCTGTCTCTCATTTTAATGCAGTGTTTGAGTTGAAATTTTTAACGTGGAAATAAAATAGAAGTCTTTCATAAATCATTTTTACTTTCCTATTATCTTACTATTTTTATCTTCAATAGAAGAAAATATTGTAATCGAAATCTCTTCAACTTGTGCGTCCGTCTGTCCGTGTGTCTGTCGCCATTGTACCATCAAAAAGGGTATGAAGTTATGCATAGAATTGAACGATTTAAGTTTTTGCCTATGGGAAACAGGTCTTTCCTTTATTTGGAAAAAAACGTCGGAAGGGGGGCGCTCTAATAGCGATTTTTGTGCGATTTTGAATATTGTACCATCGAAAAGTGTATGAAGTTATGCATAGAAATGAACATTTTTTTAAGTTCAAGGCTATGGCAAGCAAGTCCTTCCTTAATTTGGAAAAAAATACACCGGTAGGGGGCGCTGTAATAGAGATTTCTGTGCGATTTTTGCGCCACTTTGAATATTGTACCATCGAAAAGTGTATGAATTTAAGCATAGAACAGAACCAAATTTTTTGTGTATGTTTTTGGTCATTGTAAGAAGGTCCTTCTTGAATTTCGAAAGAATCCACCGGAAGGGGGCACTGTAATAGCGGCTTTTGTGCCATTTTTAATATTGTACCTTCTAAAAGTGTATGAAGTTATGCATAATTGAACCAAGTTTTTTGTATATAAAAACATACGCAAAAAATTAAAAACATACACAAACACGGGACCATTGCAAGAAGGTCCTCCGTGAACGTGGAAAAATTCCGTCGGAAAGGCGCGCTGTAATAGCGATTTTTGTGCAGTCTTCTTAATTTTTTGTAGTACTATTGTACACCAATGGCTCGTGAATTGACGCGAACTTCCCATCATGATAAGCCGACTATTTGCGACTATTCGTGATTTTAATAAATATGATGTTCGAGATTAACTCGTTTTTTCTCCGATTAATTCACTGAAGTAGAAATTTAAGATGACAATCAAAGTTGATATAGTATTGAAGTAATAAAAATGAAATATTGTCATCTGTAAAATCATTTTGAAATATTAAAATACATGAGATAGAAGAAAGTTTTGGGATTGGCACATCCAACTAGTTTACTTTGCACCAATGAGTTCTTTACCATTTTCAACATTTTCAACAATCCGAATTGGTTGATGATTTTATTATAACACAAGCTGCCCCACCCGCCGTTGCCCGGGGTTATAATAATATTCTTAAATAAACCTTAAATTTGAAGAATGCATCTCATTTTATACTTGCTGCGCACGCACTGAAATTATGCAATACCGAAATTATTTGGGCGAAGCACGCAACTCTTTGTCATAATAATATCTGTCATGCGGACTAACTGGGATATTTAATCAAAAGTCGTTCCCTCCACTCCCACCCCATTTATACAAACCTAACAAAGACAAATTATGCGATAGCGGGTGAAGCACGCTTTTCAGTTTCGCTGGAAGAATGCTTCTCATTTTACATCAGCTGCGCACGAATTGAAATTATGCGATAGCGGGCGAAGTGCGCTAGTCTTTGTCATAATAATATCTGTCATGCGGACTAACTGGGATATTTAATCAAAAGTAGTTCCCTCCACTCCCTCCTCATTTATACAAACCTAACAAAGACAAATTATGCGATAGCGGGTGAAGCACGCTTTTCAGTTTCGCTGGAAGAATGCTTCTCATTTTACATCAGCTGCGCACGAATTGAAATTATGCGATAGCGGGCGAAGTGCGCTAGTCTTTGTCATAATAATATCTGTCATGCGGACTAACTGGGATATTTAATCAAAAGTAGTTCCCTCCACTCCCTCCCCATTTATACAAACCTAACAAAGACAAATTATGCGATAGCGGGTGAAGCACGCTTTTCAGTTTCGCTGGAAGAATGCTTCTCATTTTACATCAGCTGCGCACGAATTGAAATTATGCGATAGCGGGCGAAGTGCGCTAGTCTTTGTCATAATAATATCTGTCATGCGGACTAACTGGGATATTTAATCAAAAGTAGTTCCCTCCACTCCCTCCTCATTTATACAAACCTAACAAAGACAAATTATGCGATAGCGGGTGAAGCACGCTTTTCAGTTTCGCTGGAAGAATGCTTCTCATTTTACATCAGCTGCGCACGAATTGAAATTATGCGATAGCGGGCGAAGTGCGCTAGTCTTTGTCATAATAATATCTGTCATGCGGACTAACTGGGATATTTAATCAAAAGTAGTTCCCTCCACTCCCTCCCCATTTATACAAACCTAACAAAGACAAATTATGCGATAGCGGGTGAAGCACGCTTTTCAGTTTCGCTGGAAGAATGCTTCTCATTTTACATCAGCTGCGCACGAATTGAAATTATGCGATAGCGGGCGAAGTGCGCTAGTCTTTGTCATAATAATATCTGTCATGCGGACTAACTGGGATATTTAATCAAAAGTAGTTCCCTCCACTCCCTCCCCATTTATACAAACCTAACAAAGACAAATTATGCGATAGCGGGTGAAGCACGCTTTTCAGTTTCGCTGGAAGTATGCTTCTCATTTTACATCAGCTGCGCACGAATTGAAATTATGCGATAGCGGGCGAAGTGCGCTAGTCTTTGTCATAATAATATCTGTCATGCGGACTAACTGGGATATTTAATCAAAAGTAGTTCCCTCCACTCCCTCCTCATTTATACAAACCTAACAAAGACAAATTATGCGATAGCGGCTGAAGCACGCTTTTCAGTTTCGCTGGAAGAATGCTTCTCATTTTACATCAGCTGCGCACGAATTGAAATTATGCGATAGCGGGCGAAGAGCGCTAGTCTTTGTCATAATAATATCTGTCATGCGGACTAACTGGGATATTTAATCAAAAGTAGTTCCCTCCACTCCCTCCCCATTTATACAAACCTAACAAAGACAAATTATGCGATAGCGGGTGAAGCACGCTTTTCAGTTTCGCTGGAAGAATGCTTCTCATTTTACATCAGCTGCGCACGAATTGAAATTATGCGATAGCGGGCGAAGTGCGCTAGTCTTTGTCATAATAATATCTGTCATGCGGACTAACTGGGATATTTAATCAAAAGTAGTTCCCCCCACTCCCTCCCCATTTATACAAACCTAACAAAGACAAATTATGCGATAGCGGGTGAAGCACGCTTTTCAGTTTCGCTGGAAGAATGCTTCTCATTTTACATCAGCTGCGCACGAATTGAAATTATGCGATAGCGGGAAAAGTGCGCTAGTCTTTGTCATAATAATATCTGTCATGCGGACTAACTGGGATATTTAATCAAAAGTAGTTCCCTCCACTCCCTCCCCATTTATACAAACCTAACAAAGACAAATTATGCGATAGCGGGTGAAGCACGCTTTTCAGTTTCGCTGGAAGAATGCTTCTCATTTTACATCAGCTGCGCACGAATTGAAATTATGCGATAGCGGGCGAAGTGCGCTAGTCTTTGTCATAATAATATCTGTCATGCGGACTAACTGGGATATTTAATCAAAAGTAGTTCCCTCCACTCCCTCCCCATTTATACAAACCTAACAAAGACAAATTATGCGATAGCGGGTGAAGCACGCTTTTCAGTTTCGCTGGAAGAATGTTTCTCATTTTACATCAGCTGCGCACGAATTGAAATTATGCGATAGCGGGCGAAGCGCGTTAGTCTTTGTCATAATAATATCTGTAATGTGAACTAACTGGGATATTTAATCAAAAGTAGTCCCCCCCCCTTCCCATTTACACAAACCTAACAAATACAAATTATACTATAGCGGGCGAAGCACGCTAGACTTTGTCGTAATAATATCTGTCATGCAGACGAATTGGGATATTTTAAATTCCGCTGGAAGAATGCATCTCATTTTATATCATTTTGCAATGAAACAAGGATGGCAACTATTGAATCCATTTGAAAATCAGAATTTATGTCACTGTAATCATAACTTTTAGAACTAGACTGTTGCTCAGTATACTGTCGTGCCCATGACTTATAATACTCACATCCAGCATGTCATCTCGGTTTCATAAACATCATGGTCCCTATGTACTACTTCTTATGCTAGGAAAGTTGTTTTTAACCTCCCTTTAGTTAAGAGTATAATTTTTTCGATTCTTTTAAAAATGCTTTAGCAATTCATTAAATCTAACATGCTTTATTAAAAATATTTATTATAATTGAAAGTTTGTAAAGTGAGTTACATTTTTTGAATAGCTATTTATAGATAAATTTAACAATACAATCTGTAAGCTGGGCCAAAAATCTTTAAAAGAAGAGCAAATCAATCACTTCCATATAAAAGTACCTATTTGGAATAAAATATTTCTCATAAAGAAAACTTTCGTTTAGCAAATATTTGTTTAGTTCTATATTTCGTCAATAAATGGTGCTTTATCTTAAATATAATTGAAAAATTTAAATAACAAATAAAGCTACAAAATACAGAAAACAAGAAACTTATACTTTTTAAAAACGTATATATTTTTGAAAATATAAAGAAAAGTTATTTTTGACAATCATATATGATATTATAATTGATATATGTCCATAAGTACGATATTTCTTTATAATAATTTTCAAATGCAGTCTAATGCAAAGGGATAAATGAGGAATTTTTTCTTACAATAAGGTTTGGTTGGTTGGTTGTGTTTATGACGGCCAATTATCAACACGAGGGATATACGCCCTAAGGGGGTGGGGTGCCCTCCGTGGGGGGTCTTTATAAGGGAACCTAATGCGTATTTAGGAAAGGAAATCCAAGGTTCGAAGAAAATCACGGAAAACTCCGAGCAATTAAGTGGACGGGAGCGATTGTGTTTGAACTCAGCACCTCCCGTCTACCAGCTTTGAGAGCAGAACCTCTCGTCCACTGGTGGGACCTTACAATAAGGAAAGAAGCATTCTAGTTGAAAATAGTTAATGTTTTTTTTTAACCTATTAGTTTTTTCCTTTTGTGAATTTAGCTCTAATGTAACTGAAATTGAATCATCGTATTACATTGTTCAAGCAGTTCTTTAAAGTTCTTAAAATATTTTATTTTAATACGAACATTTATTTTTCATGTTGCTAATTAACTTTAAACCTCTCGTATTTTACCCGTTAAAAACAATATATTATATCATTTATAAATTGCTTAGTATCAAATTATGTGGATTACAGGGATTTAAATGAAATTATATCTTACTATTGAAATCATTTTAAAACGACGAATTTAAATCCAATTTGTAAAACAAAATATGTTTTTAAATCCTACTTGTTTATTTCTCAGACTTTTGCAATATTTTATATATAGTAGTGTACCATTTTAGGATTGTTCTTTTTAGTATTAAATAAATCTATGTAAAGTGAGTATAAAAGAATCTTTGCAGATTATGTCTAACATATTTATATACCGGGTGTCACAAAAATGACTGATAGATTTTGAAGTTCAATAACTTTCAAACGGTGACAGGTATTCAAAAAATTCTTGCAGGAGGGTTATGTATGATGTCAGGTATTTTTGTACTGTGATTTTTGATTTTAGTTAGAATTTCAAACAATAGATGGCGCTGAGAGCAATAGGCGCTCAGTCCAGACCCGATTTTTTATACTTCGGGATCCATTCAATACATTTTAATCTCCATTTTTCGCATGGAAGAAGAGAGAAGCCAAAAAATCGAGCCTGTATTTTGCGGTTATTGTTTGCAACGCCATCTATCGCTTCTATTTGTAATTAAAACTGAGAATCGCGGCATGAAAACTTCTGGCATTTTACATAATACTCCTGCAAGAATTTTTTTAATATCTGTCATAGTTTGCAAGTTATGGAATTTTAAAATCTAGTCATTTTTGGGCTCCCTGTATGTAACGTATTTTTTATATTGTAATCTTCATCTTTAGCTAATTTAGGTCATAGAGCTTTAAGCTTTTTATGTACGTAATTTGTCTTTAAACAACGACAAAAGAAATAAATCAATATCAGCGCTTGAAGAAAATGTTCGTTTTATTTAAATATAGAGTATTTTATGCAGAGAATCTATTTTTATAGTTCCATGTTGTAAGCTCATAACTCATGCAATTCCTTTATATCTCAAACTAAATAAATATATCCCCATACGTGAACATAAAAGTGAAATTTATAAGATACAGGTAGACAGAGTCAAGTTGTTTACGACTATCATAAAAGTAATTGATTGTTTAACAAAATTAGCATATTACTTTCAGAATTATAATAAAAGACTGTCACATATGTTTTAAGTAGCGAAAAAAAACCATTGGGTTCATTTAAGAACATTTTTATGTAACGTTGCAATTGCAATATTTAAATACAAAACTAAATATTGATTTTTTTCTGACATTGTAGGGACTTTTTTTTTTTTTTTTCATATGAAGTTTTGACCAAACGAACGTTTAAAATGAACACATAAAGGGAAAAAAAATTGATAAGGCAAAAAAATATGATGAGGCATTTCAAAAAAATAAAGCTTTACAACCGTTGAAAATTATAAAATGTAAATAAGTTTTTTGGATCACTTTTCATATACGTAATATATTTTGCGATCATATTTATTAGAAATGCTTAACTTTTCTACAAAAAGATATATTGAGTGCATTTTCTAAAAATGATGCTATTTAACTATGAAGAAGTACACTAAAATAGGAATATGTGAAATCAGTTTACCATCAATGATTTACATTAAAGCAAGAAATTTAATTTTGCATCTAACAAATGGGGGATTTTTATAAGTCGTTATACAGGGTGTCCGGTCTCAACGGTGTCCAATAGCTAATTCCTAAACCGTTAGTCATAGACATATAGTTCCAATTACAAAAATGTTTAAAATCAGGTAAAGAAGCATTTTAAAAGCGATTTGGGTCAATAAAAATATTTCTTAAAAAATTACGAAATTTAAATTTTTATACGGTCCTCCGGTCCTATAAGTTATATTTAGTAATTTTTTCCTATTACACTGACAAGTAAGACAAAAAAAGTCCCATTTATATAACCCTAAAATTGAGCGAGTTATGGAACTTTAAAAATGCATGACTTATGCCACTTTTCTACTCTGAAAACAAATGAGTTCGGCTTGGCTTTGAGGGATCATATACCAAGTGTTTAAAGTATTCGAAGATCGTACTTCATGTGTATCTGCGCTTTGAAAAAAAAATATATGTAGTATTATGATTAAGTCTCACATTGGCTCAAATAACATATGTTTTATTTTGTCAGGATTTGAGACTGTTTCTCTTGTGATTTCTTTTAACAAAAATTATGTTTTTTTATAAGTTTTTATGTTATTTCAACAATCGTATGTATAAAGGTATATATAAATATTTTACAGACATACATACAATAAATACAATGTCTGTAAAATGTATGTATGTATGTAAAATATTTATATATACCTTTAACTGTTGAATGCAGGCGTTATTTATGTGTGTATGTGTGTTTTAATATATATTGTAGTATGAGTGTTTTATTATAAATCGTATGTATGTTTTTCCAGTTCAAAATTTGTACTCGAACCTTAACTCACTTTTAAATATCCGATCGACATTGCATTTTACATACTGGCGCAAATCCGATAACAATCTAATATTATTAAGATTTTCGGTGGTTACCATTTATACTTATTTTACAGGATAACACAAAAAATTTCGGATAGATTTCTGCCAAGGTGTTTAAGAAGAAGTTTTAGATTAGATAATACAAGACTGCGATTGATGGGTTTTTAAACTTTTAAGTATTTTTTAGCACTGAATCCGAATTTTCAAATTTAAAGAATAACAAAAATCGAATATTATAAAATAGAGGAGATGGTTGTGTTTTTTAACTTTTGATAATTGATTTTTATGCACTTTTTAGCACTGAATCTGAAAATGACCTTCATTTTTAACCATTATGTTAGAACTTTTTTGCAAATCGCAAATGTGTAAGTTAAAATATAGCGAAAATCTCATACTATAAGACATATGTAAAACATTTTTTTATTTTATTTGATTTGATTTGATTAAAAAAATTATTCGATATTTTTGCTTATCCTGGGATTCTTACAGCTAAACAGCTGAGTGGTCCGATGAGATGGGGGAAGAAATTCAATTTTAACATTGAACTTCTTAGCTTTGAAATTTGCAGTTTGCGAAAAATCCTGATATGATAGTTAAAATGAAGGTCTATTTCGGATTCAGCGGTACAGAATATATAAAAATCAATTATCAAAAGCTAAAAAACATGAGATAACCCAGCTTTTGCAGGTTTGTGCAATCTAATAATATTTTAAAATACGTATCATTTTGTAAAGAACTGAGGCTGTTAATTGAGAATTATTTTATTTAACAAAAATTCTCTTTTTTCTTTCTTCTTATGTTTATTACAAATTGTATATTTTCCATTAATATGCCAGATTGATTAAAGATTTCAAATTTATATTGCAATGTTAATTTTACTCCCAAACATTTTTTATATCTGACGAAATTATATTTCGACTAAATTTGTGAATGACCCCCAATTTGCAGGAAAAAATAGGCTCCAACTTTAAACGGCTATTACTCGGTCAATTTTAATCGTAGAATAACGGGACTTTTTTTGCATTACTTGTCAGTGTAAAAGGAAAATTTCACTAAATATAACTTATAGGACCGGGGGACCGTATAAAAATTTTAATTTCGTATTTTTTTTTAAGAAATGTTTTTATTGACCCAAATCGCTTTTAAAATATTTCTTTACCTGATTTAAAACATTTTTGTAATTGGAACTATATGTCTATGACTAACGGTTTAGGAATTAGGCATTGGACACCGTTGAGACCGGACACCCTGTATAAGATACCACTTATTTTGGCTATCCAACAGTAAATACATTCAAACGAAAAAAAAAATCGATAAACAAAATATATTTCATAAATTTAGCAAAGAAAATATGTATGACTTTATTAATTTCGTTGTAACACCTATTTTGTATTAAAAATAAAGGCAATTTAATGTAGATTTCAATATAAATTTATAATTATTTTTCCAGTTTGGGCTAGGAAGAAAATAAATCAGAGAAATGTTAGCGATACTATTAATTCACAGTTATTTTTATTTTTACTTTGTTTTAGTTATAAAACTAAAATAATTAAAAATTTTGAAAAGCAGATAAATGAGTATAAAAATATTTAAACTCCCATTTAATAAAAATCAACGAATTGAGATATTTTTGGTATGGACACAAAGACATTCTTTTGAAAAAAATATGTTTTAAATTTTTTTAACAAGCACCGTTCGCTTATTAAGTGACTGCTTCAGTCAGGCGAAAAGACCCGTTCGCTAATGCTAATCCTTGGAAGAAATTTATAAAGATATCTCGGTTGCATTTCAATATTTTTAAATGATTTCTTTTGCATTGGATAGCTGAGATCGATCTGTATGCAGGCCGTTTTTCTACTTTTTCGATTTTCATTACAGATATTTTATGTGAATGTTTTCACTTTCAAAACCGGTTCCGAAAATGAAAGTGTACCCATAAAAAATATCTGTAAACAAAATCGAAAATGTAAAAAACAAACTTTGTACAGATCGATCTCAGCTGTCTGCAAAAAAATCATTTAAAAATATTGAAATGCAACCGAGATATCTTTATAAATTTTTTCCATAGGATTAGAATTAGCGAACGGGTCTTTTCGCCTGACTGAAGTAGCCTCTTAACTGTGGTTCAAAAACGGGTCAATTTTTTATAGTTGTTTCAAGTGGAGAGAATAATTATTGTTTGGATCGAACAAAATTTTGAAATATCAGACATTATGAGACTGCGATGGAGCAAGTACCGTTCGCTTTTTAACTGTAGTTCAAGAGCGGGTGAATTTTTTATAGTTATTTAAAGTTTCAAGTGGAGAGAATAATTATTGCTTGGATCGAACAAAATTGTGAAATATCAGACAATAAGAGCCTGTGATGGTTCCTCAAAACCACTCGCAAGGTAATTTTAAACCAATGACCGGTCTCTTTTCCAACTTCTTGATAGCATTATGATATTATTTTTTTTATGTAAATATAAATGGAATTTTTTTATTGAAAATTTGGTGTTTTAATTTTGTTAATCAATAAGGGAGACCGGGGCAAGTTGGCTATAAGTAGGCGCAGTCCCCATAAATCGTCTGTTTGTGGATAGATTGTGCAACCAGTCACAAAGTACCTTTCTTCTTGCGTTTTACAATCGCCATTGTAGTTTTGCAGCGTTACCTACGTGAAGTGGACATTTATTACGATTTTTCTGTTATTTACACTCATAAGTAATTTTTTGTTGCTTCATTCTTTTTCTAATTTCTAATACTTATCTTAATAATTGCGATTTAACTTGTGCAGTTTTTCTTAGCGTATGATTAACTGTACCTACCCAATATGTGATTTACTTGGATTATTTATGCTTAGATGGTTACGTGTCCCTTTTGTGAAGAAATTTATTATGGGGCTAGTAAGCGCATTGAACACGGGGCAAGTTGGCTCGGTGTCTGGTGTGTGCTGGTAGCTTGAAAAACAGCAAACACCGAAAAAAGTGGTTGCAATGCAAAATTTTGGGCTCACGAGGCTTGCCGAAACGGAGACACTCGATTTTTTATTTGTAACAACTGTAACTTTGATGATGATATCGAGTAGGATAGAAGTTACTCAATGTTAATATTTTATTCATTATTTTTATGCCTGTATAATTTAGAATTTACATTGTACGGCGATAACGCCTTTGATTAAACCTACTGGTAATAAGGAAATTGATTTCTCTTAACTGCGTGTCTTATTTGAGTTTCATTTAAATTTTTATAAAGCGTGTGCCAACTTACCCCATAGGTATAGGCAACTTGCCCCGTGACGGGGTCAGTTGGCGCACAATTTTCCTTTTACTTTAGGCTTCCGCTAAACATAAACTACAAAAGCTACAAACTCAAAACTCCGGCTATTTATAGCTCGATCCCTGTTCTTTAAAAGTACAGTTAAAGTTTCATAAAAAACGTAAACAAAAAATTAATAAAAATCAATAACTAAAAACTGCGCCTACTAGCCCCGGTCTCCCCTGCTATGTATTATGAAAATTTAATTCCTTGATCATTTCACATTTGATGTGTTAAAAATTTTAAATTAACGAAATAATTGACCTCAACTATTTATTCATGTTTCAAGGAATGTATATTTTTAATTAATATGAATCTAAAGGTAATAGAAGCAAATTATACTCTCAAGTGATTTTATTGATGCGTTAATTACTAATTATGTATCATCCCTTTCTTTTTAAGAAAATTTTGACTACTTGTGTTATATGCTATATTTTAATAACATATTTAATAAAAAGATAATTTTTCCAAAGTAAAACATCTAAAATATACTTTCAGTCCAAATATACTTGATCGTCCAAATATGCTTTGTTAGTAGGAAATACACTTACTATGATTAACGATGCTTCAAAAAGGTAGAAATTCTATTTATGATGCAAATTTATTTTGTTTATATTAATGTGCTAATTTTATACGTTGAGAAAATATAAAAATTTTATAGAAGAATTAAGAAAATGATTGTTTCTAATTACAATCATAATGAAATAAAAAAAGGATAATTAAAATGCAAGTGGGGTGCTTTCTAATTTAATCTACATCACTTAGATATTTCTTATTTTACTTTGAGATTTTAGCTTTTGATTAAAGACTAGTGTTTCTTTGAATTAAGTAAAAATAATTTCAGATATTATGCGACAAAAAATATATATACTAAAGAAAATAATTAAAATTCTGTATTCATTTGTTGCAGTTAATATATTTTAGTACATATTTTAACAAGTTCATTATTATTTGATTACTTTTATAATTAATTGAGTTAAAGGACGTACGCATTTCGCTTAGGACTATAATTAAAAATACTTTTTTTAAAAACTAACATTTTATACTGTATACACAATAATAGTATTGATCTAAATAAAGAAAATGTTAAGATTTTTTTCTATGTTTAAATTTCCCCCTTTGCTTGTCAATCAAATTGACACGTGTACAATTAAGCTAGAAATAATTCATTAAATATTATTGAAGAAATGTGCATAGACTATTTGAAAAACTGAATTTAAATAAATGTAGTAATAATTTGAGGGTATCACAAGGTTAAAATGCAGTTATTTTGTTTTTGAAAAAAATCTTGGATTTTAGGAAAAATATATTATAAAAAAGGGCAAAAAAAAAAAAAAAAAAGAAGAAAAAAAAAGAAATTAAAAAAACATAAATCATGCAAAATGTCTAATGAATTTACTGAAACATTTTTCATTATACGAGGTTTGTCTGATAACTACAGTTGGGTGACAAAATAATCATGAAATAGGCATGTTCCATTTCAAAGAAGCAAAACGCGCATGTCTCTTTACACTCAATTCTGCCATGTAGTGCTTATGAATGGTAAGGTATCAGTCGCTCAACATCAGTCATAGGTGTTGCATGCGCTTACCATACGCTCTGGAAAACTCAATAATGACTGACCTGTCAGAGTTCGAAAAAGGAATGATTGTTCGAATGCGGTGCGCTGGTTGCTTCACCACGGAAACAGCTAATCATTTGGTGCGTGTAAAGAGTACTGTGTCAATCGTTATGACAGCGTAGACGAAATGCGGTAAAGTGACGTCTTCAGGAGTGCAACAATAGACGGAACAGAAAGCTTTCTGAGAGGGATAAAAGAGTGTTGACCCGCATAGCGGTCCGAAAGCGCAGGCAATCTTTATGCCAGATAATGTCAGACATAAATAGTCAGCTCCAGAATCCCATTTCCTCAAGAACTGTTCAATGGGAACTTAATGTTTTGAACATTTATGGAAGAGTTACAATTTGTAATCCATTGGTGTCATTGGTGTTATGTTCGTATTATTTTGTCACCCTTCTGTATATCACCTTTAAATTTTCCTGCGCAAAATAGTGATTCTGAAGTGGCTCCACTGTGCACATTGGAAAGAATCGGCTCAATGCGCAGGCTTGATTATTTTCCACGTTTCCAGTGAGACAGTCGGTGCTTGCTAGCCGCTGAGTGCTCCCATAAGTGCTCGTCGGATTTATACTTATCTCAAGATGACTGAATAAGTTGAACAAGGGTAGTGCACCAAATTCTATAAAAGCTTGCTGATGTAGTAAGATGTCTTCAGATGTACTAAGATTAATCATTCCAATCGTTTGAAAAATTCTCGGCTCTCCGGACATGGCACCTTGGACTTCTGGTTGTTTCCGAAATTTTAAGCGCCATTGAAAGAATACCGTTTTGAGAAATAGGTGAGACATGCAGAATGCGACGGCGGGGAAGTTTTCCAAAAGTTAATTTGGCACTGGAAAAAACGGTGGTCTAAGTGAGTGGTTGTGCAAGGGGCCTACATTGAAGAGGATTAGGGTACCAATCCCGTCAGGTAACTTATATATATATTTTTGCCAAATGTTGCATATTTTTCGGACAGAGCACGTATTCGTTGTTATCATGAAATACTATAATATGCCAGAGTGACGCAGCCTTAAGCCAAAAATCATATCGTAGATGGTAGAATGGCGGAACTCATATATACACCTAACTCGGAATCAAAAGAAACGCGAAAAGCCCCACCCCCCTTTCATAACTCAGCAAATATAGCTCATATTGTTCTGATAAAAAAAAAAATATATATCTGTATCTTATAAAGTAGATTTTGAGATCTCAATACCCATTTTTAAAGAAAAATCGATGGTGCTAGAGTGTGTTTTTTGTTCTCGAAAATGACCTGGCCGATTTTTTTAAACTAATATATAATATGAATCTGTTTTAGATGAAGAGAATAAAATGTCACTTGTTTCCTATATAAACCGCATTTTTGTTTTCTCGAAAATGGCATTTTTATTTTATTAAAATTATTATATAATATGAATCTGTTTTACATGAAGCGAATAAGACTTCACTTATTTCCAGTAAAACTCTTGTTTGTTATGTAATGCACATGAAAAATGTGACTATATTTTTTCACCATTCTACGGGAATTTCACAGCAAATCCACTACTGTATTCGTGCGCCTGATTTCTTTTTCTGCAGTTTTAGGGGAAAGTTTGCGAGAATTGTGTTGCTCAGGCGATCGTTGTGCTCGCAATCGAAGTGTTGGGAGTTCTGTTATCTTTGGAGCTTTAACCTTTAATTTTGATCTTTTTAAAGTCAGTTAATAAAGTAAATTTGATTTTATATTTCTATATAAATGCATTTATTTATTTCTTAAGAGTTCTAAGAGTATAATATATCACGATTTCATGACAATTTTTTAGCAATAAAATATTACCATGCGAAAATGTATTACTTAATATTAATTTCAAACACTTCTACATTTAATTAACCAACATTCTGGAAAATATTTACTAATATAAGTAATTCACATAGCACTTTTTTAATTACTTGGAAACTTTGTATATGTCTGTATTCACACAAAAATGATGGAAAAGAATAAGGAATAATACTTTTTCGAAGTTAATAAATAGATATTTAATTAAAGCAGAAAAATAAAAATTACTTGAATACTTCGTATATGTCTGTATTCATATAAAAATGATTAAATAGAATAAGGAATAATACTTTTTCGAAATTAAAAAAATGAATATTTAATTAAAGCACAAGAAAAAAAAAACTTGAAAACTTCGTATGTCTGTATTCATAAACAATTATGAAATATAATAAGAAATAATATTTTTTTGAAGTTAATAAATGAATATTTAATTGAAGTACATGAAAAAAAAATGAAGTTGATCTAAATTTAATAGTGTTCGGTGATATTATCTATTAAATAATGCTACCGAAATTATTTCATTTTGTATATTTAATGTCAGAAGAGAGAAGGGTTAAAAATATCGCTTTTTCTATATATTTTTAGGAAGTGTATTCCTTTAACGTCATAAAATTCTTTAGATGTATTCTGATATAAATTCTGATGGCGACCTTTCTTGTAAATACATTTAAGAAGTTACAGTTGTCAAAAACCAAATAGATGGCAGCACAAAAAAAAAAAAAAAGATTGAATCAAGCAAAAATCAGAGAACATTTTCATTAAATTTCTGTAGACATCATTTTATAATAATAGTTACTTAGTAAAATAATTTTTATTAATCTCCGAGGACATGCATTATCTATCATATGTTCAGGTGTTCCTTGTGTAAAAAACAGTAAATGTTACATTTTCCCGTTTTCATGATTTTTTTCTTTTTAAAAGTAAAATTTTATTTTCTAAGCATTCAAATCTTAACTTTTGGATTATAATTCAGTATATGATACAAATTTTCATTCTTTAATTCCATATTGAACTTGGGCTGCTTGTTTGAAGAATTTATGTAATAATATAGAGCTGCACTTGTAAAAATTGACTGTTTTTAATTTAATTTTTTTATTTATCACCTTTTTTAATTTGAATAAAATGAATTTTGTCAATATTATGTGAATGAATTAAAAATGAATTATAGTGCCTATTTCATTCCTAATATTTACGCGTTATGTATTTTGACATACTTTTTGTAAATGTGTGACAATAAAATGTATTGCATATTTTAATTGGCTTTTTTTCAAAGATGTTTTTGTAAAGTTGTGTGTTTTAATTTATAAAAAGTATTATATTTTTCATTTGCACTTTTTGTTAAATTTTGGAATTTCATTCTTTCATAATTTCTTTTTTCTCTTCAGCTTAGAAATAAATTTTGTAATTCTTTTACCCATTTCTTGTCTCTTTTCATGATTTGAGTATAACTTTGCAAATTTTTCTATTTCATTTGTTCCAAACTTGCGATGATGACTTACTTCCATCTCTAAAACAGCTACATATATGATGCTTTGAATGCAGATCGATATCAATAATATTTTAAGAAAATGTAAAATTTTTAAACTGATAACTATCGTAAAATCCGATTGTAAGCCCCTCCCCCCTATTTGAAAAGCAAAGAAGTTAAATTTTGGGGTAGGCTTATAATCGAGATATACTGTTTAATCATTAAAAAATCCTTCTTTATCATTAATTTAGAAGTAAATAAGGCAAATACAGGGGAGATAATCTTTCGTATTTCGGCAGATTTCCAATAAATATTATCTAAATGTCCCCTCCTAAAATCTCCCCCAAACAGAAACCCATATGCAAAATTTAAAAGCTTTTATATTTCAAATTCATTTCTTTTTTTTATATTTTATTGCTACAATATTTAATCAGTCAACTAAGCCTCCCCGCCCCCGATCTACTTATTTGCATTTTATAATCCTGCACTTAAACATATCATCCAGAAACTAGAGATATATATCTATATAAATTATGATGACAAATGAATAAAAGAATAAAAAGCATGCCAAAAGAAATTGTTAGCATGTGTTTACATGTTTCTCACGTGTGTTCATAACTACCCCGCCGGTGGGGCCCATGTGAA
This sequence comes from Maratus speciosus, assembly GCA_963932465.1. Taxonomy (NCBI): domain Eukaryota; kingdom Metazoa; phylum Arthropoda; class Arachnida; order Araneae; family Salticidae; genus Maratus; species Maratus speciosus. The sequence goes on along the minus strand of OZ010788.1, from coordinate 397,022,989 downwards.
GAATTTTTTGAATTTATAAAACTATTAAAAAAGTAACGAGGTTAAAGGTGTTAAAAAAAAATATCATGTGTAAAAGAAGTTCTGTTTACTATATTGAGTAGTTTTTGTTTATAGAAATTAACCCAGCTATGAGAAAAAGCTATATGTCTATATAGCCCCCATCTCCCCTACCTGTACGAGTAATGCATCTAAATCTCAATATAAACAAATCTTTATAAATAAATATTTGAAATGGAAATTCTCCTTTCATTTTGTATCGATAGTTTTTCAATAAATGAAATACTTTTTCAGCAAATAACCACTCCATTGCAAACAAGATATGCAGACTTTACTGTAAAATACAATAAATAGATACTAGGTTGAGCAAAAAGTTCTGGGAAATTTGTGAAAGTTGCGTTGTTATGCGTAAATTGACAACAAAAGCAACAAGGACTATTCTTCAAAGTAGAGACAATCATAGTCCACCACTTTCTGCCTGATTCCGATTTGCTGGAAGTACCATGGAAGTTCCTTGGAATCGAAAAACTCTTGACATGCTTCTTTAACTTTATTAAATTATTCAGATAAATGGCCCTTGAAAAAGTGTTAAGTGGCCCTTGAAAAGAGGACATAATCGGATGGAGCCACGTCTGGACTGTACCACTAGCACTCCTATATACGATACAAGTTCAGGTAACTTTAGATTAAAAATTTCCCAGAACTTTTTGCTCAACCTAATAAATTGAAAATAAACTTTTAGGATTAAGAAAACTTTTCACGAAACAACAAAAAATTAACAAAATAACAGCATTAATAAAGTTACAAGTTTCCTTTCAATATTAAAAAAAAAAAAAAAAAAAAAAAAAAAAAAAAAAAAAAAAAAAAAAAAATATTTATTACTATAGGACAGAAACTTAACATTTCCTTTTTACTTTCTTCTATCTTTACAAGAAGAAAGTATTGGATTCATGAAAATTTTCGAATTCCGGTTTTCGACTGATTTACACGTTTTAGGGGTCAGAGATTCGAAAAAACATGTTTTTACAAAATGTCTGTCTGTGACTCTGTGAGTCTGTCTGTCTGTCTGTGTGTATGTAACACAAATTTTGTGGGCGCTCTATCTCAAGAACTAATGCACGGAATTTAATAAAAATTTATATTCAGTTATTCCCTAATACAAATTGATGCTGATTAGTTTTTGGTGTAAATCGCTCAACAGGTGGCGCTGCTATGCTGCATTTTTCACGATTTTCGGAATAGCTCTATCTCAAGAACTAATGCACGGATTTTGATCAAACTTCAGATTTAGTGAGTCCTTGATATGAGTCGATGTTGGTTACGTTTTGGTGTAAATCCCCCAATAGGTGGCGCTGTTATGATGAATTTTGCAGGATTTACACGATTTCCCCAATAGCTTTATCTTAAGAACTATCGCACGGATTTTCATCAAACTTCAGATTCAGTTAGTCCTTGATATAACTTGCTACTGATTAGGTGTTGGTGTAAATCGCCCAACAGGTGGCGCTTCTGTGCTGCCTTTTTCACGATTGTCACAATAGATCTATAGAACTAATGGACGAATTTTCATCTAACTTCAGATTTAGTTATATGTTGACACAAGTTGTTGTTAATTAGGTTTTGGTGTTAATTAACCTATAGGTGGCGCTGCTATGCAGGAATTTTCACGATTTTTGCAATAGCTCTATCTCAAAAACTAATGCACGGAATTTATACAAACTTCAGGTTCAGTCAGACGTTGACATAAATTGTTGCTGATTAGGATTTGGTATAAATCACCCAATAGGTGGCGCTGCTAGGCAGTATTTTGCTGGACTTAGACGATTTCAGCGATAGTCATATCTCATGAACTAATGCACGGAATTTCATATATTTAGAATCCTCATGAGATGCATAGATTGCCATTTAATTTTGACAGTTTGATAGCGAATTTTGAAGTATTAACATGTATCAGATAGAAGAAAGTTTTGGGATTGGAACATCCGACTAGTTTCATTAGTTCTCATTTATTGGAATGATTTTTTTCTTAATTCAAGAGAAATTCGCAATTGAAAGTATTTATTGATAATTATAAATTTTCTTTTTGACAAAAGTAAAAAAGACGAAAAACTTTTTAGTCTGCACTATAATAATACAAAATATATTTCTTATATTTGTATATAATTCGCATTAAATAATGTTTAGAACAGGGGAAGGGTGATAAGGAACTAAATACCATCCAAAACCTTTGTAATATTTTTTATACAAAATAAAGATCGACTTACTAAAAAATTAACACACATTTAAAATTTAAAACCAATGAGTAACCATGTAAGTCAAGCACAAAGATTCAGTCAATTATATGAGAGAAATATAATAAATCATAAAATTTAAGGAGTTAATTCAAATTTAAATATATGGTTAAAAATTTTTGTATTTTTTAAAAATAATGTTAAAATAGCAAGTACCAGAAAATGCACTGAAAAAGAATAACAAACGAAAAACCTGAATTAAATCAAAGTATTTATTCGCATAGTGCAATGCGGCGTGAGTATTTAATCCTAAATGTAAGTAACATACATCTCACTGTCGGACTATAAGCAACACATGCGTCTAAAATAAACAAAACATCAGTACGATCCGCGGATTAAGCAGTTGTCGTTAATGCTGTTTTATAATAATTCAGTTTACACCTAAATCCTGATCCAACATTTTTTTTAATGGACAAGAAAATCGACAAGAATTTCTATGAACACTGAGACAGAAGAAATAAAACAATAATCGCATTAGCGTAATGGCGTATGGCGTGTGCACGAGAACACGAAGTTCATGTTGCCCCCCATATCGGAAGTAGGATATTTAATTTCAAATTTACCTCCATGTTATATTAGTCTATATACTCTTCAGGTATACTCGTACTTCAAATACTCGTACATTCTGGATGTGATTAGAACGTTTTCCGCTCGGTTCGAGCTTTTAAATTTCTATTCTTCCTAGCAACCACGTTTAGCCATCCTTTTTGTCTTAAAAGTAACCGCCATGCCAAATTTCCAATTTCTAGTCTCTTCAGTATCACGAAAAATGTCAGTTTAAAACATTTTTTTTACACAACACTATTTTAAATTTCGATTGTTTTAATAAAACTGTTCTAAATTTTCATCTTGAAAATAGCAGTCATTTCAAATTTCAAGATTATATTCTTTAGAATTCCATCGACGTAATTTTGAACATTTTTAGAAAACTTTTTGCTCATTTCAATCTTTCAAATTTCGATGTTTTTGAAACCGTTCATAGTGAGTATTTGTATTTTAAAAGTAACCAAAATGTCAGGTTTCTAATCCTTTCAGTATCACAAACATCATTAATTTAGAAATTTTTATTACTCTGCACCCTTTTAAATTTTGAATAAAAAAACTGTTCTGTGCAAGCATTTGAATCTTGAAAGTATCTATATGTAAAATTGTTATTTTCCATCCTTCAATATTTAGTAGAAATCGTAATTTCAAAAATATTAGAACGCTTTTAATGTATTTCCCACTTTTAAATCTTGATTAAAGAAAACTGTTCTGTATAATATTTTAAAGTAACAGGAATGTCAAATTTCATGATTCTATCCCTAGCAATTCCACAGAAATCGTAATTTAGAAAGTATTTAGAAGGCCTTCGTCTTATTTAATTCGTTTAAATTTGAATTTTTTAGAACCTTCTTAGCAGACATTTTTATTTTAAACGTAATCACCATGAAAAATGTCAAGTTTCTAGACCTTTCAGTGTTACAAAAATCATAATTTAGAACGCTTTCCTCCCCTGCAATTAAATTCCTTTAAATTTCGAATTAAAAAAAGCTATCTGTATGCGCATTTACATTGCAAAAGTATCAGCCATATTAAATTTGAAAATTCTATACATTTAATAATTCCATATATACCGTAATTTAGAACGTTTTTAAAATGCTTCTCCGCTCATTTCAGCCTTTGAAATTACGAATTTTCTTTTACACATTCGTAGCAAACATTTGTATCTTAAAAGGATCTACCATGCCTAATTTGGAGTTTTTAACCTATTCGTTATCACGAAAATCACAATTTAAAAAGTTCTTTGTTCCTCCACCCCTCTGGGGGTAGTGGTACCGACAAAAAAATAAAAAATAACCTATGACGGAATAGGAGCAGCCACCATTTCTTTCCAAAACGGCTCGGCAGTTCTAGAGATTAACCCTCCACACACACACACAAACAAGCAAATATTAGTATAAAAGATCAGTACAATATCTTTTTAAAACTTATGTAAAAGAAATGATGATATGCAGAAAAAAATAAAGAGAAATGACGAATTAAACAGAATATTTAAAACTTATTTCAGCCAGCAAATTGTATTGCAAAATGTCGGATTTTTTAAGTAGAACTAATGCATAATTGCATAAATTCCTTTAAAAATAATTTTCAGTTCATTACTTTTGTAGCAGTGAGTATTTCTATATGTGAACTTTCCGATATCTTTGATGAAAAAAATAAATAAAATTATGGATAATATTTTCTGAAAAAAAGAATGGATAATATTTGCTTAAAAAATGGAAAAATAATAGGCGATATTTGTTTCGTTAGGTTTCAGTCTGTAAAAATCACATGTTTGGGGGAAAAAAAGGCATGTTTCTGTTATCAAGTATGGTAAAAAAGTTTTTAAATATCTGAAATTATTTTTCAATATGTGTGTGTGGAAGACATGTGCGCTAAAATTTAACAATATGACTCAATTTTTGTAATATTAGCATATTAATTTATAATTGATATTATATAATTTTATATCATTTATAATTGAATTCTCCAAAAGTGCTCTGGGACACTTGAAAAAACACCATTTTTGCGAACTCCACTCGGACTGATTTTTCCGCTTATATATTTTTGGCTTTAAACCACATTGTTTAACGAAAAAAGCAAAAGCAAAATCGTGAAGAAACAAATAATACGTACCTCACAAATACGGTCATTTTCAAAATTAGGATAGACCAGGAAATGTTAGCCATAGGGGTGCGTTGGCCCATATACGATATTTTTCAAACTACTTGGTAGATGGCGTTACTAGCTGGGCGACGTGTGTCTTATCAAGTCTCCTTTCACCAATAACAAAGTCAGCAGCGAAAAAGCAGTCAAACAAAAGTTTCTTAAAATTTCAAATTTTCACTCAGGTAAGTTTTTTTCTTTTCTTTACTGATAATTAAATGTTTCTGATTTGTTCGTAAGTTAAAGTTTCACTTTGGTGAATAGTAATCCATAGAACCGTTGATCAGAAATTATTTTCTACTTATTGACTTTAAAATTAGTATTAACAGAATATTTTATACGACGTTTAAAAAAACGAAATGGTGATATAAGGCAAGTTGGAACATTTAATACCGGGCATGTTCACCCGCAGTCCAATAGTTGTTTGCTACATTCATCGATATCTATACTAATATTATAAAGTAGTAAAAATTGCCTGTTTGTTAGAGGTAATCTCTGAAGCTACCGAACCGATTTCAAAAGTAATGGTATCAAAATGATGGTGTTAGTCCAACTTAGAACATAGGCTGTACTTTATGTCAGTGCCACTACCCCAAAGAAGGTGCAGGAGCAAAAAACTTTCTAAAATGTGATTTTTGCGTTACTGAAGGGCCTAGAATAATGAAATTTGGAATATTAGTTACTTATTAGATATAAAGGATTTCTAAGAACAGTTCTTAAAAAATTCGAAATTTAAAAGGATGAAAATGCGCGAAAAGCGTTCTAAAAAACGTTCTAAATGATGGTCCCTACGCAATCTCAGGAAATACCAAACCGATTAAAAAAATAATGGTGTCAAAATGAGAGTGACAACCCTTGCTTCACGATAGGCTATATTTTATGTCGGTGCCATTATTCCAGAAGGAGTGCAGGAGCAAAAAACGTTCTAAAAATACAATTCACACGTTACTGAAGGGCCTAGAAATATGAAATTTGAAATATTAGTTACTTATTAAATATAAAGGGTTTCTAAGAATAGTTCTTAAAAAATTCGAAATTTAAAAGGAGTGAAAATGTGCGAAACGTGTTCTAAAACACGTTCTAAATGGTGGTTTCTGCATAATCTAAGGAAATACCAAACCGATTTAAAAAATAATGGTGTCAAAATTATAGTGACAAACCTTGATCCAAGATACACTGTAAAAAAAATCTGCAATTCTACAAAACTAGTTTTTGTAAAACTACAGAAATCTGCATGTTTACTAGAATTTTATCTGTAACCGGGTATAATATTTACCACTCGCATAGTAAAAATACATGAAATATCTTAGTATCAACTGTCAGCCAATGAGAAAGGACTTCAATGATGACGTAATGACTATTCACGCAGCCACAGACATGTTCAAGGCATCCATCTTGATTATGATTTCAAATTAGGATACAAGTAAATATTTCTTCTTTATGAGTTAAATTTTGTTATATTTCCATTCCTTTAATTATAAAATTGTTCCTGAAAATAATGTTTCTACATTGTTCAAGGACAATAGAAAGTATTTCATTTTGTATTCTATAAACTGAAATATTGTTTTTGTGTCAAACAAAGTTATTTTTCTTATTTTTGTAAAAGGTGTCCCATTCCTCCATACTCTCTCCTATGCTTTTAACTCTGAATGTCGGGCACTTCTCTATCTATACACACGTATCATGGGTATGTGTTTTAAAACTATCAGAAATATTATACATGTGTTTGCGTGTATATGAAAAATGAAATGTTGGTAATATTTTCCTATTCCTAGAGAAGAAAAAATCGTTCTTAACTGTGCCTTAAATAAAAAGAATTTATCACATTTTTTATATACTTTTTATTTCTTAACCTTTAACTGATGTTACCGGTCTCTCAGACCGCAGCGTTTTTTTTAATTTTTATAGTTTTGCAATTTTTTATATACTTGCAATTTTCAGTTTAACTACAAACACTACCGAAATTATGTTCCGTTGTGAAATTTAGTACCATCACCAGACACTTTTGAATAGGTGAATTTTAATTATAACAGTCCTGTACAAAAAGCTTAGTACAAAAACACCATCCTATGAGTTAATCGTGCCTTTTATTCATCTTTCAATAAAGCGGTCTCACAGACAACTTCACACTAGTTGACTTCACACTAGTTGTGACAATTTCTGTGACATCAGTTAAAGGTTAAGGAGTAAATTTAATAACTCATTCATATTGAAATATGTATTTATTTTATCTGAAAAATTGTTCTGCTCAAACTTTTTGTCAAAATCTTAGACTTGGAAAAAACCTAAATATAAACATTTGCATTTTAATTTTACGTGAGTTTCTGAGCGATAAAATGCCGAGTTTTTAATTTCTCATGCAAAGAGAGATATAGGGTAGGTAAGGGTAAAGATACGAGCGGGGCAAAAATACGCACCGGCTGATTTCATATGAAGTAACATTTCGGCTCTCTTGGGCAATAGGTGGCAGTTTTGTTTCAAGTGTACTAGTAATTTGTTTAAACCTTTGATAAACGTAGCAATTTGTGCTATGAAAATGAGGTAAGTTTAAATTTTCGAATTTTGATCTAATATTTTTAAAATTTCACTTTATTCTTTAGCTAACAGTACCTGGAATTTTTACAAATTCAAAATTTTAGTGGAGATCGAAAGATTTTTAGCTTCTAAATGCCGCAGTTTACCTCGATCACATTTGTTTATACTTATGCGTAGCCAGTTAAGCAAAATACTGCAGAATAGGGTAAAAGTACGCATCCTTCTTGGGACAAAGATACGCACATGTTTAAGATACGGGACTTTCCTCTATCGTTTTAGCTAGATGCAAAGCTTTCCACAATTTCTAAATTTGTATTGTATAAAATATAATAGCTACTTAACTAATATAAGTTAGTAAACTACATTTTCCTTTTTCTAGTTAAGTTTTTTTTTAAATATAGAACGTAGGTATCTACCTACCTACTTTTAAAAATCAATATTGTTTCATGAATCGCTTTTGTTTTAAACCTTAATCCTTAACTCCTGTTAACGGTCTCACCGACCGCTGCAATATTTACTTTTCACAGTTTAACTTGTAACTTTCAATTTAAGTAGTTATATTAGTTTAATTTTGATTCGTTTGGTAAATTAGATGTATAGCTGAAGACTTCTGAATGCGGGAAATTTTATTATAATAGCCCTTTGCATTAAGTTTAGCGCAGAAACCGCCTCTTATGTGTCAGTCAACCATTTTATTCAATCAACGATTTAGCGGTCTCGGAGACCGTTTACAGTATTTATGAAACAATTTTTATCACAACAGTTAGAGGTTAACTGCTATTTGCGATCTCGCAGACCGCTGTTTTTTTCATGGTCTAGTTTAGAATTTTCAGTTTAAATACTATCGAAATTTACTAATGCTTTTACATTACTCATTCATTTTAGTGAAAATGGGGCAAAATTCGGCCGTAATGGGGCAAAAATGCGCGCTGCGTATCTTTGCCTCATCACTGCGTACTTTTAGCCCAACCATTCGGCAAATATACGCAGAGCAATGTTTTTTTAAAAATTACAATTTCTCACGGAATTATAACTTGACAGAATGTCGTTACATAGTGGAACGTGCCTAAGGTTTTAATACAACATTTTAATCAGCCGTCACATAAGTTTAGATCAATGTGTTCATTAAAAATCAAAATTAATGATAAGTGCGTAACTTTAGCCCCCACCTATCGTACATCACTTAGGTGTGTCATGTGATTGTGAGCCATGTGGACAACTTGTCACCAAGCGCCATTGAGATCAATCATGATGGTGAATATCGATGCCATTTTTTAACAAGCTGTCCTCACTCCAAATACTTGTGGGCATGATACCCACATATGTTTGGATATTAAAGTATATACATTTGTCCATTTTCCTACATAAATCATAAATTGTTATTAGAGATGTAATTGTAGATTACATTTCATAATATCAATAAAACACGATTTCCTTTCCTTTTATTTCGGGTTCGGGATGAAATAAGTCTGGGTTGAGTTGCAGGTTGCCGAAAATTATTTTGGCTGATTCTGGTCAGGTTGCGGATCGAGGAAATATTTTTGGAGGGTTCGGGTCGAGTTGCGGGTTGACTTAAATATAATATTCGGTTTTGTGTCTTTTGCAACTTGACCCGTGCAGGACTGCTCTGTAGTCGGGAAAGTTTCAATATATCAGGATTCGTACGGTCCTTAAAAGTACTTGCATTTTTCAAAAAGGATTTTTTTGTGCTTGAAAGTGCTTATTTTCATACAAAAATTTTTAAAAGTCCTTAAAAGTGCTTTACTGTCATATTATTTCTTAATCGGTGGTGGAACTCTTCTGCATTTCTTTTCATTTCTTATTTAAAAATTAAAGATAAAACCTCCATTGTTAACCTTTCTTCTGAAATTTCATCTCCCTTTTTACTCCCTTCTCCACAATACCAAAGTTTAAACTGTTTAAAACTTTTTTTTATCCTTTAACTGATGTTACCGGTCTCACAGACCACTGCGTTTTTCAATTTTCATAGTTTAACTTGCAAATTTCAGTTTATCTACAAACACTACTGAAATTTTGTTTCGTTTGAAACTTTAATACTAACACCAGAGACTTTTGAATAGGTGAATTTTAATTATAACACTCCTGTGCAAAAATTTTGGTACAAAAACAACATCCTATGAGTTTATCGCGGCTTTTATTCATCTTTCGTCGGAGCGGTCTCACAGACCGCTTCACACTAGTTATGTGACAATTTCTTTGACATCAGTTACAGGTTTAAAAAAAATGCTCTACTGTATTTGTTACTTTAAGTGAATAAATAATCAATCCTAAATTTCATTAACTATTCATTCCATCATATCCATTTCATTAACATTTTATCTGAATTTCACCTTCAAAATTTCGTTTTCCCGTTTTCTTCACCTCTCACAGTAATAATACTTAACGTTTCAAAACTCTTTAAAACTGCTTAAATTAAAATATATATATATATATATATATCTGTTCTGTGTCATTTTATTGTCACAATAAATAATCAAGATTTTTCTTCCCCCCACCCCCCCTCAAAAAAAAAAAAAACTTAGAGAGCATAGAATTTTAAAGTCTTTAAAACTCTTTATAGACCAGTGGTAGGGGAGGAAAAAAGGGCCGCATTTGGAATTAATTAGGGGAAAGCTGGAAATTGTTTTAATCCCTTTACTTTAAGTATAGAATGAATGTACTAAGTTTTCCCCTTCTTACTAGGTGAGTGATTGAAGATATGTACAGATTTATAGTCAAAAAACGCATTTTTATTAATTACTATAACAATATCTAAAAAAAAATCTAACTAGATTAAAAACATTGTCAATACAGATGTTGCAGAGGTTAAAATTCTGATTCAAATGTGTACTTAAAATTTTTGTTGAATTTTTACAATTATATTGCAAAGTTTTGCCTAATTCGTTAATCAAGTGATTGAAGCCAGAACAGACGAGGTTATCAGTTCACCCTGTTTCTAATTTATAGGGGAGATGGGGGCACATGTGAACAAGGGGCGGATGTGAACATCGCAATTTTTCAATGGTTATTGTAAGTTTTTTTATTTGAAAAAAATTACTAAAGATGACAACACCTGTAGACATACGGTAAAAATTTTTTGAAGCTTTTTGACCTTTTGTTTATCCTCTGTAGCCAAAACACTGTTTTTAGATCTCAAAAGTAAAACCTTTGTTCCGAGTTTATAAGCGTTTAACTTTATTTATTCATTCATTTATTTCAATTTGAGTGTTTTAACATGCACTATGAATACTAATAATATTTTTAATACAGTTCTTTTTCTTCTAAATTTGAGAAATGTTAATAATTTACCAATTTAACAGAAGCAGCAATGTGGGGCACTTGTGAACAGACAAGTTGGGGCAGATATGAACAGTACTTAAGTGCCCCAATAATCATTCTGTGATTCTGTTCCTTTCAGTTAACTTAATGATAAATAATGTCAGTTCCATTACCTATAATTGTCCTGAAATAGAAGCTATTTTCCTCACACAAAGTTGATTTTGCATTGAAACTTCATCAAACACATCTTTCATCAAATACATAAAGAGCAACAAGCTCGTTTACATTCATTTGTACTTTAAATATATTCAATGTTTTCTAAAATCCAATAAGTGTTATATATTATTTTACTAAACAGTTTACAACAATATTTTTTATGCATCGTTAATACAAAAGTATTACCCTGAACAACTTTGCAAATTTTTGTATTACATTTGTTCTAAACTTGCAATGATGGCTTACTTCCATATCTAAAACAGTTATGTATATGACGCTTTGAATAAAGATACATATGAGTAATATTTTAAGAAAGTAAAATTTTTAAACTGATAACTACCGTAAAATCCCTATTGCAACCCCTCCCTCTTTCAAAAGGAAAAGACGTTAGGGAAGGGGGGGGGTTATAGTCGAGATTTTTTTTAAAATCATTAAAAACCCCTTCTTTATCTATAATTTACAAGTAAATAAGGCAAATACAGCAGTGGGAATCTTTCGTATTTCGGCAGATTTGAGATAAATAGTATGTAAACGCCCCTCCCCAAAAATTTCCCCAAACAAAAACCCCTAAGCAAAATTTGTTTTAATTTCTTTTTTAAAATTGTTTCTTTATTTTTTTTTATTTTATTTCAGCAATACTTAATGAATCATCTAAGCCTCCACCCCCAAAATCTACTTATTTTCATTTTATAATCTTTTGCTTAAACATATCAGCCAGAAACTAGAGAAATGTATATATATATACTTTTTTATGGCGAATTTCACAGGTAATTAACTAATCATTACGATGACAAATTAATAACAGAATAAAAAGCATGTCAAAGGATATTTTTCCTTGTGTTCACATATGCCCCACGTGTGTCCACAACTACCCTGCTGATGGGGCACATGTGAACAATTTTTCGAATTTATAAAACTATTAAAAAATGTTAGAACTATACAAGTGATTTAAAAAAAATTACCATGTATAAAAGAAAGTTCTATTTACTATATTGAGTAGGTTTTGTTTATAGAAATTAGTCCTGTCATGAGAAAAAGCTATATTTATGCGAACAGTTCACATGTGCCCCATCTCCCCTATATATATTTTAATTTATTGAGGTACTATTTGAGGATTTTAATTATTTTAGGCTTTATTTTGGATATTTTCAGAGTTATGGCTTAAACTCTTGATTACGGATTATAGCCCAGTGGTAGGAAATGAAAAAAAAAAAAAAAAAAAGGCCGAATTCGGAATTAAATACGGGAAAGCTGGAAATTGTTTTAATCCTTTCGACATAGGTTAGAAATACTAAGTTTAACGTACTATGTTTTCCCGCCCTACTAGGTTCGGCTTTGTCGCTACGAACAAATAGATAACTTAAAAAGTGCATTATTTCATGATTTTTAGCATATTTCAAAAATGATTTGAAAATGATGGGAAATATTGTTTATGATCTCTGATATTTTATTTCAATTATGCGTCGTATTTAATTTGACATATATAGTGAATAACAGTGCGTATGCATCACATTTAAGGAGGTCGAAAATAGTGGGGAGGAGCGAGGGAACAAATGAGTGTGCAGGATTCTTGTCGCTAGAGGAATTATAGGTCAACCAATAGCAGAATTTTAAACTTCGATATTTTACGAAAAGGACTAACATGGTTTTAATAAAAATTATTTTCGACTAGTATACGAGCATCTTAAGTTAAATTCATAAAATTTTAAAACCTTCGGAATATTGAAAAAAAGTATTATAAGCTTTACGTTTTTTTAAACTAAGGTTTAAGGTTGACAATATCAGTTGAGAAATGGCATGTAAAACGGCTGTCAATTATGTACCTCTTTCTCGATAACTACTAAATTATAATCCTCAAAATTTACAAAATAAAGCATTAAAATAATTACAGAAACATCGCGAGGGCCTCAACAACTTAAAGAAAATGCATGTATGTAATAAACGGAGGCAGGGCGGATTGATAACTCTCTCTCTTGATTAGCGGTTAAGAAAAAATTTAGAAATAGAATTGCGACCTTAATGTTCAGCAAAAATATTAATATGGGTACTCATTTTTTCAGAATTTCAAATTCTACGACATTTGTATTGACAATGTTTTTGAAAGAATTGTTCTAAGATATTGTTAAGATAATTTTAATAAAGTGTTTTTCGACTATAAATATGTACATATTTTCTAATGTTCGCCTAGTACGAGGGATAAAACTTAGTACTTTCATTTTAGACCTAAACGGAAGGGATTAAAACAATTTCCAGTTTCCCATCCACATAATCGTGAGTTACATCCCCCGATCACGGGTCTTTGAAATAGAATTGTGACAATGTTCAACAAAAATGTTAAATGTAGTTCTCATTTTACGGAATTTTAAGCTGACGACGAGCTGAACACGGAAATTGCAAAACCTAAATTTCATTCCAGATTTCAAAGTGCTACCATTTGCAAAATGACGTCAGCGTTACGCACAGATATATTTGTTTTTTATAATATAGATATATATAGATTTTATTTTCATATCAAAATCTTGGTGGGTTTTTTTTCTTTTCAAACTAAATTTTTCACCCTTAAGTCCATTTATATCTGAATCAAATGAATACTCGATCATTTCAAAGCTACTGTATAACATGGAGTATTTTAAAATAATATATACGTAATGTGAATCGTACAGTAAAATGCGCAGAAAAACAGAAAAGTGACTTCGGACAATGAATTTTTTTTAAGATTAATTTTGTATTTTTTTAAATGTATTGCAGTATTTCAAATAGAATTGAAAGTATATGCTTTTTGGTATTGTTATTATTATTTGGTATTAATATTCTGCATAATTTGATTTTTGGAGTCTTATGTGTAATTTTGAAATATGCCTGGAAAGGGAGGTGGGGGAGGGACAATGTTCTTCCAGCATTTTAAATTCTTAAAGTTTGCCGTTATCATCCAAACTCTTTGAAATTTTTAGATGTTAAAAACATAATGTTTTCGTAGCCCGAGTGAAAAAACATTAATATTTAGTGGGAAAAAGGCTGGTAAGATTTTTACCACGATGTAACTGAGGTTTTTGCTAATTTTGACGAAGTTTTTGCACATTTTATTGAGTAAAAAATATTTATATTTGTCCGAATGTTTCGAAATTTTCGTAAGTAAATGTAAATCTGGCCTGTTGAGTTGCTCTAAAAAAGATTGTGTTAAAATACGGACGTTTAGTTATTTTTATGGTAGAAAAAATATAGTCTTTGTGAGGCGCGAAGTGACCTACGCTCACCAATGTATTTGAAAGAGTTAAAACTCATGTTTTTAAAAATCAATTGCATCATCAGTTAAAAGATTTTAACTTTTAGAGCATATATATATATATTTGCCAATACTTCTAAAATATCATCCTGGAATAAATTGCTACAAGTTTTCGGAAAACCTTTTTTCATCTTATTTTCAAAAGTTTAACTGCTAGGTGGGGAGAATATCGTAAATGTATTATCGGAATGTATCAACGTGTTAATATTGGTGATATATCGCGATAACTACCGTAATGTGTATGCGAATTGAAAAATTGCTTATTTTAAAAGATAAATGGCATGTTACCAAAAATTTTAGTAGAAACAGATGTAGAAAGGAGCTAATAAATGTTTCATGCTATTTTCTTCTACAGCATCCTTTAAATATATATATAGGGAAGGTGGGGCAAAATTGGGTACCATATAAGTTTGTTAGTCTCAAATGCTGTGAAATGGGAAAACAAACTTTGAACACTGTTTTTAATGTAAAATGAATCATTGGCTATAATAAAACATTCTTTTCAAACAATATATATATATAATTGTTTATATAAAAAAATAGCTTTTTTCAAACGTATGCAAAAATCCGATTTTACCTCGCTGGTTGGGTAAAACTGGGTATCCATTTAAAACTACTGGAAAACTCATTTTGGTCTAAAAGTCTTGCTTAACATAGTAAAAAATACATTTTTATTATTTTTAACAAAACGAAATTGCACATGTGTTCTTCCATGTGTAAAAAAAATAATTCGTTGGAAAATTTTCTACCTTGTATAGGCCTGCTTACTTTACACTGTACGTTTAAAGGTGCGTTTTCACTGGTCGTTCTAACGACCTAAAAATCCTCAGCTACCCAAAACCTTAACCTAAGAGCGTTTTCACTGGTTACAGATAAACCCTTACGCCAACCAATCAAAGGCAAGTTTTTACTGCGCAAGCGTCTACAGTCTACAGATCGATCAGCTGTCTCAGTTATAAACAACACAAGATAAAATATAATTCCTCTTGTCATATTAGTAACAAGTTGTATGTGTTCAATAAAAAACAAAAGCAAACACTTTGTATAGAGCATAATCGCAAATTTTGACGGGTTTTCGCCGCTAAAGGGTCTTGAAAATAATGCCTCACAAATCAATGTCTATACAAGCTCTTGTTATGCATAATAAAAAATCAACGAAACTTATTATTACCTTGTGGATTCAAACAATAATTTTTTAAATAATGACGCTCGTGAATCTAAAGATTTAGAAATAATCCAGAAGGTCATTTTATCTGTCAGTAGTTTGATACCATATAGCTCGCATCTAAAATTATTTTTTAGCTTTTCTTATGACAAATTAAAAGCCTAAATATGTGTTTCTGATGTTCATTTCAGTGCTGTGCTCATTCAGTGCTGTACATATGTATTTTGTGGCAGTGCAGTTATACACTGAAATAAATAAAATATTGTTTTTATTTAAAAATTACTGTTAATAAATCATAATGTTTTAATGATTAATTTTAAAACTCAGAGGTAATTTTTCACTTCAGAGATACAGTGATGAGTGATATACTTTACCCAAAATTGTTATTGTACATGAGGCTGCTTCAAAGTACATTTTAATTAAATATGTGTTGGTTGATTCCTATATTATGTTATAAGTACATTATCATATTAGAAGAGTTAGCAAAATGTGTAGTGCCTGCCCTGAGTAAATATTTAATTTTATTATTTGAAGAGCTAGATTGATAAAGGTGTTAAGTGATACTTTCAGAAAATCAACTAATAAATTGGATAATTACAATGTTTTTACTGTCAAATGCCTCTTTTATCAATTAAAATCTCTGTGAGTATTGTTTTTTTTTTTTTTTTTTTTTTTTTTTTTTTTTTTGTTGTTGTTTTTTCAAATAGTAATTTAACAGATGGTAGAGGATCATTGATTATCTTCAATCACATGATCAACTCTTTTCCTTTTTTTTAAAAATGTCATACACTGCTTTTATCATCTAAGCTCTTCAGTTATTAGCACTCTATAAAAATAATCAGGCTGTATTAATATCCTGTGTTAGAGGCAAATAATTTGATTGGCGATGAAACTGATATTTAGACACAATGGATATTTCTCATATTATATCATTACTACAATTAAAATTATCCAATCTAGGTACACATCTACTTTTTGTATGTAAAAAAAGAACTTCACAGAAAAAGGGCAAAATAAATTATAGATAACCATAATAAATATTTAAAATTGTAAATTTTACTTTATAATTTTACATTAGGGGTCAATGGCAGTTTTTGTTTTTCTTTCTTGTGTTGGTACCCGTTTTTTTTTTTTAATTATAGATTTGAGAAAAATAAACTTTTGTAACAAAAAATCTGGCATTTAAAATTCCTTTGCCCTCCCCCTCTTTCTGAAATTTACTTTTCTTGTGAGTTTGTTTTGTTTACAAATTACCCACATCTTAAATCCTTACAATTTTTTCAGTATAGTTTGAAGTAACTTTTATGGAAAATAATTTTGTGAAGAGTTTCTGTTTTTATTTAGGAGAATTTTGTGAAGGAGTCACAATGTTTGCCTTGAGCAATTCCCTGGTTCTGTCAGTAGGTCATAAAAAGGATACTTCAATGTTAGTTGGGTGTAAATCTTACAATATTTTTTCCTTTCAGCAATAGAACCTTTTATTTTTCATTTGTGTGACTTAGAAACAACGCCTTGATGCTGAAATACTCTGATGCTGTTTGTTGTATTTAATTTATTCTTTTTTTTTTTTTTTTTTTTTTTTTTTTTTTTTATGAAATGAATGAAAATTTTATATTTCAAAAGAAATTAATAATTCCTGTAGGAACGATATTTAACGATTTATCTGATGTGCTTGGCTGACATAAAGTGCCCAAAAGTGTTGTGAATTTAAACAACAGGATCAAACGGCATAACAAGGATTACACTATTAAATATCTCTCCATCCATAACATGCAAATAAAACACATTCTATTATCTCTCAGCTAGTTTAAAAATTAAAATATGAAAAAAGATGTTGCATTGTTACTGGACAAGTATAAAAGTAAAAATAGGGTACTTGTGTTTATTTGGGCCAGGATATTTATTTATCTGGGCCAGGTAAAGAGATTTCCAAAAATGGTTGTCAATTGCCAGTTTTGTTTATCATTGTGAATTGTCCATGTTGCTCAATTGTCCATGTAACTAATTTAATACAAAATATCGTTAAAAAGAATAAATAACATAAAAGCAAACTGGAATAATACAAAACAGCAATTTAGTATACATCTATTAAATACATAACATCAAAATGATGGCTTTTAGCAATAAATGATATTAACGATGGTAGTTTTATTTTGAGCGATTAATTATGCTCACCAGAATGAATATAATATATTATGTCTATATATGTATATATATAGTATGCTATATCATATTATATAGTAATATGTATATAATATATTATGTCTATATATGTATATATATAGTATGCTATATCATTATCTAGTTATATGTATATAAATATTTCTGTCATCGCCTTTAATAGGGCAACTATATAATATGCACTTAAAATGAAAAAAAAGTATATAATAATAAGGGGTTACTGTAATATTTTTGGCACAGTGAGTATGACCTGGACCGAATAATACACAAGTATCAAAAATAGTTTTTTTTTTCTTTAACCACCACCCCTAAAGCATTCAATATTTATAAAAATCATGTCTAATTTCAAGACTGCAAATCATGTTGGTCCAAAAAACTTGTTACAATACATGAATTTGGCATGACTCTAATTATTGAAAATTCACCGGTTTGATTTACACTTGATAAGAAAGCATGAATTGACGAATTTATTAAAAAAAATTACACTTGCTCTATAATTTTTTTTTTTTCAGATATGACAACAGGAAAGGGGAAAAAAGCATTTTAAAAACTATGTATTCAGAATCTTTAAATTGTTTTCTTAACTTATAATTTACTTAATATTAAGCTATTAATTGATAAAAGCAGATTTATAAAAATACATATTACTCATTATTTTTTATTTACATTTTATTTTCTACAATTAAGAGTTTTAAAATATTTTGTTGTTACTATTTCACAGCCAGTTGGCATATTTTGTTGGTGTGTTGTTTGGAGCATAATTAACTCTGTTGTTGTTGTAACTTGTAACTATAAAGAATGTTTGGTGATTTATCACCGGTGGCTAACTCAAAAATGCCATAAAATTCATTTCTTATATTACAATAAAGTTCCTTAAAATATTATCGTTAGAAGCACACTTGTGTACATATTTTTTATAATTCTGGACTATCAAGAAGTGAGTAAAAAATCTATTATATAATTCTAGCTTGACATATTTACAAGTTAAATAAAATAGTGTAAAAAGATTAATAGTTAAATAAGTTAATTAATAATTAAAAGACAAATTCACAGTTTAATGATAATACAGCTCACACTTCTTAAAAAAATACAAATGAATTCTACTAAAGTAAACAGTGGATTTAACAGGAAAAAGATATTGAATTGGGTTCAGCAGTGACCCGGAGCTGAACAATTTTTGATGCTCCAGCTCTGCTCCTGGATAAAATACTGTGGCTCCGGCAACTGCTCCAACTCGGCTCCGCGCTTTTGAGTTACAGATTTTAATTTACACATTTAATTTTTTGCTCGCAAATTCTTTCTTCCTTCTTTACCTTCATTAAAGATCTGATAAAATGCATTTTTCTTCTCATCAAACTTGAAATGCTTGTTCAGAAAATATGACATCTTTTAGCTTTTACTTTTAAACTAGAAAGTTTGGTGGAATTTTAAACACAAAAATCTTAAAATTCTTCCACACTTTTCAAACAACAATTGTACAACTACACTTGTAAACAACAGGCGGCCATATTTGTTTTCAAATAGTTTTGTCACTTAGCTCAAGTAGAAAGAAGAAGGGAAGTAGTGTTACTATGTTTTTGTGAGAAGTTTTCCATCTCTAATAAAACAAAAAGCTCAAAAAATGATATAATTAAAATACTGAATAACGATGTAATTAAAATATTTTAAGACTGAAAAAAAAAAGATTTAAAGGAATATTAAAAACTAAAGGAGCGTGGGGCAGGGGAAAATTTAGAGCTCCAGCTCCAGGGAAAACACAGCTCCGGAGCGCTCCGGGTTGTGTTTTCCCTGTGCTCCAGCTCCAGGTCCCTGGGGTTCGGTGATATATATCGATGGATATATATCTTGATGTATACATGATATATATCTGATATTTATTTTCAAAATATCATGAAGTTTGATATTTTCATATGTCTGACTGACACTAATTTTCAAAATATTGCATATGATATTTTCAGTCAAAACAAGTGTAAATGAATTTTTTGATATTTTCAGTCGAAAAAAGTGTAAATGAATTTTTTAACTGTTATTGATTGTATCATTCTGTAGTTAAGAACTTTTGCTTTGGCAGGCTGTTTTTAGCTTCCCCACCTTCTGTAAAAAAGTCTTTTCCAAGCTTTATATTTCAAGCTGAATTTTTAAATCTAGAATGTAGAACTGATAATTATGTGAGACAATATTTACTATAAAAGCTATTTAAAGATAAACTGTAAAATTTAGAGAAGTTATTTATAGCTTTATTATAATCTTTTCTGCTTTTGGTTTTCTTTAGTTTAAGGCTGTTCTTAACTGCTCTGCTCAACAAGCGCAAAAGTTTTGACATAGTTAAAAATTCATTTTTTAATGGAAACATATAAAATTGGAAAGCCTGGCCATGGAAATGATTTGGAATAGAACTGTTTTCCATTTTTGGATCCACCCATTATCTATTGAGTTATAAGCGAATTCGATCACGTGACAAACCCGTTTTTCACCCGCTCTTGAGTGCTCTTTCTCCCTTCGCATGGAAATTCGGTTCAAAACGCCCACTTTGACACTCATTTCTGAAAGATCTATTGCGTTTGCAAAAAAAAAAAAAAAAATGGAAAAAACAGCTCAATGACATAGTTTGTACATAACATGCTACAGTATATAAAATTCAAAATAATGCTAAAATCAATTAAGAGATGGTAGCACTGTACAACACTGGTATCATTCATACTTGTTAAAATATCTCACCTGCATCAGAAGAGAAAAATTTGCTAGAAGCAGGGCATAGCTTTTTTTTTTTTTTTTTTTTTTTTTTTTTTTTTTTTTTTCATGAGGGAGGGGAGGGAGTGTATTCTAAACATTTTATGAATCTAAGGAGAAGAGGAATTAAAAGGTATTTCCTCATTCATTGGTTTTGTGAATAATGGAAAACATAATAATATAGTACTTTTGTATTTGCTTGTATTCTAGATTATAAAAAGGAATTTTTTTTTTAATGTAAAAATAATATACTTCCTCTTCGAAGAAGAGGATGTCTTCGATCTAAAAAAACATGTTATGATAATTTAGATATCTATATATGTATTATTATTATTTATAAAATACTATAATATGAAAATATTTTAAATGGTATGAAAAATAAATACTGTAATGAAAGAAATGTTTTAATTCTACATTCAAGGAAATTTTTCTAGAAAAGTATAGTCTTGTTTTAAAAAAATTCAGTTCTTATACTTAAAAATATGCAAAAAAGACTTTGCACTCCATCCATTTCTTTTTAAATTATTAAGAGTTCCAAAATTTAATTTCATTCTTCTTAGTTTTTTTAATTCATCAATATGATCAATAGGTTAAGGCTTCCATCCTTTCATGCAAAGACACTCACAAGCTAATGTTAAACCTATGGGAAGATTCTTTAAAAAAATATTATTTACATTTCAATATATATATATATATATTTTGTCATCAGATAGCTGTAAATTTCTACATTCGATTTTTATTTTTTTAATTTTGCTTGCAGTTTTTTTTTTTTTTTTTTTTTTTTTTTTTTTTTTTTTTTAATGAGGACATTTTTACGTTTAGAACAGGTTCCTAAAGTGAAAGAAAATTAATTAAAAAATCTGCAACCAAAAGTAAAAAATGGTGAATGCATGATATATTAATATATTGTACAGCCATTTATACATGTCTGCAAATTCTGAGCCAACGTTTACATTCAGCGCAAAGTGGTATCCATCTAAAGGAAAATAACAGAATATTTCTGTCAATGCCACATGCTTTTATAATTTGTTTTCACCTCCACATTATTTATAAATATTCTGTTCTATTTGAGTAATCTAATAAAAAGATGCTTTAATTTTTTTTTTTTAATGCTTGCTTATATTAGCATGTTTTCTTAAACAATAATCGGTTAGCCAGGTGCCAGTGTTATATATGCATAATATATATATATATGTGTGTGTGTATATATACAACATATGCATATATGTATATATAACACTGGTGCTGTGATAAGATTGGGTATTTGCGGTCAGCTATAACCAAAAAATACCCAATAATCTAATTTTATATTAAAGTCTTTATTTTAATCTAAGCGATTGTTCTAATTTACGTAATTGATAATTACTAAATCCCTTAAAAATTAATGTTTTGAATCAGAAAACATTAAATTGAATTTACTCTTACATTGCAGTACATAATAGAACATAAAAAAAAAATTAAGCAAAAAGTGACTTACTTTTCATAAAGATAGGCAATAAAGCAAAATATAGGTAATCTTCAGCAAAATAAAAAAGAAGCGTAGCTTCCACATCCATGCAGAATATAAAATGTGTTTTAGCCTGCAAGTTTGCATCCAAAGGACTAAAGATTTCTAACCTAATAGTCCCCCAGGCACATTCCAACGGGCCAACACAGAAGTAAGGAACCAACAAGCTGCAACTCTACTAGAAACTGGTTGACTTTGCTGCTTTCTGTACTGATCGTCAAAATGTTAGTGACAATAACTGATGCTGCTGATGAACAGATAATACTGCTTAACATCTATTCACACCATCCTTGTTGCATTTCTATCAACTGTAGCAGCTAAAGCAACTAGCAAATTAAAAGAGAAAATAATGTAATACATGCATACATATAATATTTAAAAAATGAAAGACAAAATGTAATAAAACAAATATTTGATTCAAACATTAAATGTTGATTTTTTGTTAAAGTACTACTCAAAATCAGACATGGGAAACTGAAAACAGCTGACTATATATGTATTTGTTAAAATAGTATAGGGTGTAACATTAACGAAAACCTCATAAAAGAATTTTATCCTAAGGAATGATTTAGTATAAAATTACACATGCTTTCACTTAGATTAGGCCTAAATTCCATCAACTGTCATGAGACTTTAAACTACATTTAAATACAAAAACAGTTATATTAAATCCTTTAAAAGTTGATTGTCCGGTATAGATGTCATATTCGCCCCATATTGGCGCGATCTTTTTCGGTTGCCAATTTGGCGAAAACATCAACAGCATAAACAACATAATCCGGGTTACCACATCAAGCAAAATAACGACACTTTGGCATTGGCGTCAGAAAAAATTGCTCCAATATGGGGCGAATATGACATCTGTACCGATTGTCCTACCTGCACATACTTAAAATTGTTTTGGTGGACTTTAAAATCTTTCTGCAAAAGATTAAACTTATAAAACATACCTCTAATTATAAAAATGTTTGTCAACATAATTTTAATTTATGAAAGATTACCTTACCTCCATTAATTTTTTTTTAATATTATTTGAAACATACCAGTTTATTTAGATACCTTATACAATGTGACAGTATTTTTATTTAGTTTTTTTTTTCTTTTGCAAATAACATACTTTAAAAATCCCTGCTTTCAATCTAAGTTTTAAAAATTTCCTAAAGATAAACAAAGGCTTCACATTTAAATTTTTCTTTTTTTCTGCATTTATAATTATTAACAAAACAATAACACTACAAAGCAATCGAAGAATCAAAATTTAACAACCCTTGTTTATAATTTTAAGCTACTTTCTAATTGACCAATCAAAGTGTATAATTACAAATTCAATCGTATAACTTTCAGATTCATTAGCATACTTGGAGAATATCAAACAATTTCAAAACAAAGTTAAGGGAGCATTAATTCTGATCAAAGTTACAGGATTTATGGGTAAACTCTAGTGGAATAAATCTTAAATGCCTATCATACTATGCCTACATACGAAAACATTGCTCAATTAGCAACAAACCACACATGAAAATGCATGCAAATTCTTAGAAATACCCAGAAAAAAAAAAAAAAGCTATACATGATTTCAATTGATTTAAAATCTCATACAAAGTTATAATCCTTCATAGAATTTTCAGCATGAATCCAAGAACAAGAAGTAAGATGGCACATCTGTGGGGGGAAATGCATTAAAAATAAAATAAAAAGTAGAACAGTCAGAGTTTTCTTTGTATGACAATGTTCACAAGTAAATCTCAGTAAATGGGTAAAGAGCAAACTCATTTGCAATTGAATCTTTCTTTCTTAAAAGAGAATAGGAGAATACAAAATACAGAGGCTTATTTATTTTAAAGTTTATAAGCTTTTCTACATCCTTGCATAAATATGCATAATTAAGTACTATTACCAAAACTGAATTGGAGCTTGCCTTTAACTAATTTTCCATTTAAAAACCGATATGAGCTACAGTAACAAATAATTCTTAACACAATTATTTTAAGTAAGCAAAGAGATATTTAATTCGAAATTGATTAGAAATAGTCTATCAAATAACCAATTATAATTAATGAAGCATGTAATTAAATTTAAGAAACAAATATTCATATAAAAAAAATACTTTTATTCTTTGTACTGTTAACTTTCAATAAAATTTTGAGAACAGTGTATTATATCTTCATTATTACCCGAAATAAAATCCATAAACGAACTATATAATTAGTATTTTAATTTTAATAAAATGCATCTGAATAATTACCAAAGACAGATAGATATGTATCCTTCTACAAAGGTGCAACATTTCAACAATCCTTACCGATTACTATTTGTTAAACGAAAACACATTAATAAAAGATGGTATATCCAACACAATTTAATAAAACGTACCATATTTCTCGAATCACAGAACATAGATTCTTGTTTGATGCAAAAACTAGAGTAATTCTAAATAAAAACACCGATGTGAAATATAAATATTATTTTTAATACCATATTAAACCACCGCCATATTTAGCGAAAATCTCTTTTCTAATTGGCTGAGCTTAGGTTAGCCGTGCTTAGGATTGAACAGAGAGCATTCCTTCAAAATCACGTTCTAACGACCTAAAATCTTGTGCTTAGGTAAAAAGTTAGCTAAGTTAGACCTTGGGTAGACCAGTGAAAACGCACCTTAAGAGATTTCTTTTAGCTTCAAAAATCACAGATGAATTTGTCATCATATTCTTCTGCAATACTACATGCTTCGTGTGCCTATCCGTGGCATTTTAAACATCGTATTTGGATTTAGAATTTGAGTAAAGTTCATAGCAAAACATACAGGTTTCATTATCCTCTTCTTCTGAAGATGTTTCCGCAATCTTTTTTCTTTTTTTTTTTTTTTTTAAAGAAACTTCTTTTTTCGTCTTGCAGTTTGTTTGGCTTTTTTCTCCTTAATATCTGTTTCGACCTGTAATTTATAGGAAGAAGAAATCAAAATGAGTTTTTCCCTTTCTTTTCTCAATTCTAAAGCCTTCCTTAGAAGGGGATAATAACATTTTAGGCGAAATTGGAAATACAGATTGCTGGGCTATATAGTCTGAAGATATCGAATGGATAATTTTACTAACGTATTCTGTAGATGTAAAATTTTGAATGAGTGATGACGTCTGTGACTGTGATGTTAACTATTGCATCTGGAAGCAGCTCGACGTGAAAGACGCTGGATGTTGTCAACTCGTTTATGTTCGGAAGGTTGAGCTCCATTATCCTGTGATGTTTCAGAAATATTTATTTCTGCAGCTATGCGAACCTGTGGCTGCATAGACCTAGGTATGTTATCATGACTTTCATGGGTTTCTCTCTCACTTCCGAAGGAGCAAAAAGATGGTCTGGAAAAACATTGTTGTAGGGAAAACTCCCTGTTTTCTCGAACCTTCTGATTGCAGTATTTACAATTGCTGCTCTCGAAAATGCAGTTTTAAATAATTTTCCAATTTGGTAAATTATTACAGATCGCGCAGAGTTGGAAAATAACCACTTCTTCACCTCTTGTTCTTAGTATGAGCTTAGAGATGCATGAATGACATCAAGGGGTTGAAATCGATGCGTTGCGTAAGGAAAGAATCATATATAAATACATTGCTTTCTCTTACTAGATTAACAGGATTCTTTTATATGAATTGAACACCTGTTAAGGATTTAAAGAACGGGCTTTTCAGGACAAGGATTGGAAAAATCTATACATTTTTAAACCAAATAAAATAAAGACCTAATTTCGTAATCCACCCACTCCTATTATATAGGGCAAATGAGTCTGGTAAAGTTTCATTCATCAAGAGGTTTTTTTCTTGCCTGTTTAATATTTGATAAAAAAAATCCTGTTATAGATTATATAGCCTAGTTATATAGGATTGAGATTTTATGGATTATTTGTCAATTTGGGCAGATTATTTTATTTAGAGAAACAAATCACGAAATATATTTGCATTTTAAGTGGACCTATAACGCAAGTTATTACACCTCAGATTAGAAAGTTATTTATTAAAATGTAATAAGCATAATATAAAATTATGCCTTAATTAGTACCATTATTTTGTTCATTAACAATTGCAAATTATTTAATTTCATAAATGTAAGTTAAAAATTAGACCCACTTTTTAATATAAAACAAAATCAAAATTAGTTTTTTTTCATTATAACTAGATAGATTTAGAATTATATTATAACTTAACGGCATTAAGAATGCAATTTAAAATTCCATGCTAATTTATTAACTATACTAAGAAACATTCTATAAGTGTCGGACAAAATCGGGAATACCCAGTTTTGACCCACTCTTAAGTAGCCGGTTTTACCCCAACATGACAGAGTTTAAAATATGGCGTCACTACTCTTAATCCTATAAGCAAAAGATCAGTAAAAATTTTTAAATATTATCAGGAAAGGAAAGAATTAGATGTAGTACTCAGGAATATTTAATATGCTGAAAAATAGTGGTTATACGCGTAAAATCTAGAATCAAATAAAACAGTTTTTTAAGAGTAATTGAATCTAATTCCTTCACACTAAAAAAAACGCACACAGTAACGTTTCAATCAGCTATAAATGCCATAATGGTTACCGACAAGTAATTCCTCGTGTTGGCTGATAGACAGAAGTACAACTGAAGGAGTGATCTGCGCTACCCGGCTTAACCCACCTACCCTGTTTTTTACAACTCGCCCATATATATATATATATATATACACATACAAAATAAAAATATTTTTTTAAACAAGAACGTAATATAATCAAGCTTCACGACAGATTATAATTTTCCAACACATTAAGAATTACGTTAAAAAAATTTAAAAAATCAACGTTTAATAAAGTTAAATATGATGGCTAAGTAAGCAAATTACAAAACACGTAACACATTTGAAAATTAAAGTTCAGCAATTATTATCAGTCATCAGAAAAATATCCAAATTCCTTTGTGCAACGCTATATATGATCTATAGATTTGAATATATACCAAATAGTATGCTAAACATTAGTTCATTTAAGAAACGCATTTTCACAGCTGAAAATTCCTCTTCAACATATTTCGTCAATAAACGGAAATGTATACATCTTTTTTGCAGCCCTGTATATGATTTACAGATTTTATACATACATATATATAAACTCGGTTTATGTCGTCAGATACCGCCATCCGAAGAATCCTCAAGAGTCTTTTTCCATTTCTTCCGGTCAAGGGTCCATTCCTCTTCCAGACCTCTATCCCTCATTGCCTTTGAGATAGCATTCATCCAGGTCTTTCGTTGTCTTCCCAGTTTCCTTTTTTTGTTTGTTTCATAGTTGAATGTTATTTTGGGTAGTCTTTCATTATTCATTCTTTTGACATGACCATACCAGATTAATTGCTTTTTTTTAATATCATCTAGTATGGTTCCCTTTATTTTCATCATTTCCTTGATTCTGTCATTTCTTACTCTTTCTATTCTTGATATCCTGCATGATCTTAGGGCGTCCATTTCTACTGCCGCTAATTTCTTTCTTTCTGTCTCCATAATTCTCCATCCTTCTGCTCCATATAACAATATGCTCTTTACAATAGAGTTGTATATATTATATTTTCTTTTCCTAGAGATCTCCTTACTCCACCAAATAGAATTTAATATTTTTACAGCCTTTTTTCCCTGACAAATTCTGTGTTTAATTTCCTGTGAGTCTCTTCCT
Source organism: Maratus speciosus (assembly GCA_963932465.1). NCBI lineage: Eukaryota > Metazoa > Arthropoda > Arachnida > Araneae > Salticidae > Maratus > Maratus speciosus. Next base: position 396,995,432 of record OZ010788.1, on the reverse strand, counting down.
TCTCTATTAATGTCTACACCTAAATATCTATAATGCTTACAGCCTTCTATTTTTATGTTATTACTTAGATTTAGGTCTGTCTCATTTCCTCCTATACATAGGTATTTGGTCTTGCTGACGTTCATGTGAAGCCCCCATTTCTCATATTCTTCTTTAATTTTCACCGTCATTTCCTCTAAATCCTTTTTACTTTTTGTAATTACAACTTGGTCTTCTGCGAATTGTAGATTAAAAATTTACGTTCCATTCACATTAAGTCCCATTCCTCTGCATTTCTTTTTCCACATTTTCAATGCTTCTTCAACATAAATTTTTAAAAGTGTTGGGGAGATACAACATCCCTGTCTGAGCCTATTTTGATCTTTGTTTTTGATTGTTTGTAAAGTTCTTGAATTGCTCTAATAATACTTGGATTTATAGCCATTTCATTTAATACATTCCATAATTTTGCGATTGGAACATTATCATATGCTTTCGTAAGATCTATAAATAGAAGATGAATTTCATTTCCTACTGCCATTTCCTTTTCAACAATTTGTTTAAGACAAAATATATTATCCATACATGATCTTCCTGCTCTAAATCCACTTTGCTCTTCACTTTCCTTCATTCTTATTTCTTCTTCAATGAAATCTTTTAAAATCCGTCCATATAATCTACTAAATGTTGCTGTTACAGTAATGCCTCGGTAATTCTCACATTTTTGTCGGTCTCCTTTCTTATATATTGATGTTAAATATCCAATCCTCCATTCTTCTGGTATTACCTCTCCGTTTAGGCATTTTTCGAATAATTGTGTAATTAATCTGAACAATTTATCAGTTCCATTTTTGATCAGCTCTGCTGATGCTTATTTATACAGTACTATAAGCGAATCCTTTTGTTTTCCCCCATAAATAAACGATTAAATTATGCTCATCATGTTCTATAGTAAGCATCTTTTTGTACATTTCAGTGATGTGTATCAATTTCTATATGTTTGAAATAGTGTAATATCATTCCAATATACTACAAATGACTTTTCCCTACAGACCATTGAAATAGACCATAAAAAATCATTGATGAAAATCACAAATTTTCTAAAAAAAAAAATCAGTTGATTAAAATCGTTAACACCCTGTTGCAGCCAAATGGCAAGCATTAGTTTTTGTTAATCACGATTGATTGACGATTTTTTTCCCTCAACCAACTGACACTTTTTGCAATATTTTTCCACATTTGATTTAAGAATTTCACAATATTTTCCTTCTACCTAACAAATGGAGAATTTTGTAGCTTTTTCTTATAAACTTTCTTTGCAGTTATCCAAAATTTTCAGCCTAATAAAATATAAAATTATAACTAAAAATTAAATAAACAGCATATAAAGAAAAACTATAAAATTATTAATTTAAATATTTTAATTCCAATATTTCAATTGACTAAGGTTTAAGGCAGTTTTATTTATTTTTTTAAATAAATAAAATTCTGTGATTTGTGTTTGGTTGCCGTTTTCTCTGAGACGGGAAAATTTAAGTTTACCTGTGACCCTGTAAGAGAGAGAGGGGGGGGGGGGGTTACTGTTTCTGCTGACCACTAAAATTTTCAAATTAGTGGTCAGAATGAATTTTTGGTGTTCTCGGACCAGCGGACCACCAATGATTTCGAACACTGATTGATTTTTTAAATGCTGAAGATTTCCTTGTAAAAGAAATTTGAATTGATATACTTTTTAATTTTTTGATTAATTCCCCTGTGTGAAATTTGATTATTGTTATGTCTGCACAAGAAATATTTTATGTCTTAAAATGTTTACTCTTTCATTTAAAATAGGTGGATAAATTAACCTGATGCTTGGATCTATTCCTGACATGAAATCCTGATTCAGAACATACTAAGCTTCAAGAATTCTTTATATTTGATGACCTGAATAGTCAGAGAGGGTGCAGCACCCTCCTAAAACTGTCTGAGAGAAACTCTATGTAAAATGATATTATATTACAGTAATATTAGTCTGACATACTATACATATAATTTAATGATTATATAATTTGTATTTTCAATAAATGGAGCGGCATACCGCAAACCAACTTAAATGTGTTGTTATTTAATATTGTCTGTAACCATTTCTTTTTCAGCTATTGCAAGGCTGCTGCTGGTGAATATTTTCCTTTTCTACGAGTACTGTTAAAAAATAAATAAATCGTCGCCATAGATTATCATTTAGGAATACTGAAAAAATACTTATATATGTAAGAATAATTAGTCGCTTGGTGGCGACACTGCTGTTATTAAATCAACCCTTCAAAGTAAGTATTTAATATACAATAGAAATACATTGTGTATTTTAAAAAAGTTTTAAAGTTTAAAGTAATATTTTGTATTAGCTTATATTAGAAGCTAAATGGATTCTGCTACTTATAGCTGCCTTTTTAATGCTGATTACTTCAGTATTTACGCATATACTTTGATTATGTATTCGTTATGTTTGTGCTTTATTTATTCAAATGTGTTATATTCATTATTGAATGTTAAACAGAAACAAATACTAAACTTTTTTTGTTGTTTTATATTCAAACCAATTAATTTTGCATAATTGAGCTGTGTTGCAATATAAATTTTAAAAATATTTCTATTTTATTTTTTGTTTTGTGAAAAGAAGGTAAAAATTTGAAAACTGTATAATATGAAAATTTCAGCATCTATAGATTCACAACAATTAAAGGAAAAAAAAAAACAGATCATGAAAGTAGCAGCTAAGTACATTATGCAAAAAAACCTTTTCAAACTCGTGCAAAAATTAATATTGGTTGAAGAAATTTATTCAGCCATTGTTTAAATTAAAACAATAATAAAAACAGGGTATGTATTTAAATCTAAAGAATTTTTTTTTATTTTATTTTATTTGTGAATAAGCAAACACCAAATGGACTATAAGTGTAACTGAGTGCGAAGAAATATTCCAAAATGTAGAAGGACAGAATGGTAATATTTGTGGTGAAAAAAATGCAATTATTTTGTGAAATTAGATCAAATTGGTTTACATTTGTTTTTTAAATATATTTCAAAGACAATAGAATCAATAATTAAAACTTAAATAATTTTCGGTTTAATGAAAACAAAAAAAAAAGTAAGCTTTCCTACTGCAAGATAATCTCGCATAATCTGAAATTTGGTTTATTACACCATAAAATGGTAAATTTAAAACCAAAGTGAGGGGGAAAAAAGAAAGCTACAATCCGGTGTAACCATTCCACATAAAGATGAGAGAAAATCCTGAATCGTAATTCAAACTTTTAGCAAAAAATTGGAATAGAGAAAACCTTGAATTATGATTTAACCTTTCACCAGAAAATTGGATTTAAAAGCAATCCTGATTTGTGGTCCAACCTTTTACCAGAAAAATTGATTTAAAAAAACTAAATTATGGTTCAAACTGTTACCATAAAATTGGATTTGAAAAGAAAAACCTGATTTATGGTTAAACCTTTTATCAGAAAATTGGATTTAAAAAATATCCTGATTTATGGTTCAACCTTTCAAGAGAAAATTGGATTTATAAAAAAACTGAATCATTGTTTAACATTTCATTAATATAATGGTATTTGAGAAAGCACCAATAAACTGGTAAAACTCATCGCCAATATCTTGGTTGCAGCTAAATTTCAGCGACTTTTCACTATTTTCTTGGTGAAACATCACACTTTATTTTTAACAGTGTATCGATTACATTTTTTTTTTAATTTAGTCATACTTTATAAACTTAGTAATGATACTTTACATTCATTATTGTTTCTATTCGCTTTTTTAATTTAACTAATAGCCGTAAGATCTGATTCTGCTTATCTGCTTATTTACTGCTGTTGTTATAATGCTAATTTAATATGGAAATGATTTTGTACCTATTTGAATATCTGCAGTGAAGCTTCAGTCAGTTTTTAATGCATAACATACAAATATTTCTGGCAATTGCTGTGGTTTTACTGAAAAACACGTCAGGCCATATTACTTATTTTGATCGCAGAATTTTGACTTTACTGCAAATCTCTTGCACGGTTAAAAAAAACTTTCTGGCGAGAATACAAAAACTGTTTTAGGTACAACACTAAAAAATCATTGGTATTTTTTCTGACGGTACTTTAATAAAGTTACCAAACATTTTTTGCTAAAGTATATGTAAAGTTTTGGGTGCAGTACTAAAAAAATTCATAGTAAATGTACTATGAAATCCTTCGCAAATTTACAAAGAAATTTCATAATCAATAACACTAAAAAATCATTGGTATTTTTTCTGACAGTACTTTAATAAAGTTACCAAACATTTTTTGCTAAAGTATATGCAAAGTTTTGGGTGCAGTACTAAAAAAATTCATAGTAAATGTACTATGAAATCCTTCGCAAATTTACAAAGAAATTTCATAGTCAATGTACTAAAAATTCCTTTGTAAGTGTACTAAAAAATCATTAGAAAATTCACAAAGTATTCTTTAGGAAACTACCTAAAAAAATCGTTAGTATTTTGACTAAATAATCCTAAGTAAATTTACAAAAAATTTTTTAGTAAACTCCCTAAAAAATCGTTAGTAAGTTTACTGAACAATATTTAGTAAACATACGAGGAATTCTTTGGAAAACTCTCTAAAAAATCCTTAGTACGTTTACTAAACTATCTTTGGAAAAATTACCACAAATTCTTTAGTAAACTCTCTAAAAAATCGCTAGTAAGTTTACTAAGAAATATTTAGTAAATTTACAAAAACTAATTACAGAAACTCCCTTGAAAAACCGTTAGAAATTTACAGAACAATATTTAGTAAATTTACAAAAAAATTTTTAGAAAACGCCCTAAAAATGGATAGTACGTTTACAACATATTCACAGATAAATTTACTAAAACTTATTTAGTAAACTCCCTAAACAAGCATTAGTAACCTCACTGAACAATATTTAGTAAATTTACAAGAGTTTTTTGGGGAAACTCCCTAAAAAATCACTAGTACGTTTACTAAGCAATATTTAGTAACAGTTACTGAAGAAACGTCTGTAATTTTACATGATTATCTTATGTTGTGATTACATAAAAAGTTCTAGGCATCCCAGTTTCCTACAAAATTCTTAGTAACCGTACAATTTTTTTTTTTTACAGTGTAGGATATATTTTACGTCGTTGCCACTACCCCAAAGGGGTTGCAGGAGCAAAAAACTTTCTAAAAATGTGATTTTTGCGTTACTGAAGGGCCTAGAGTCATGAAATTTGGAATGGTAGTTACTTATAAGATATCAATGATCTCTAAGAACATTTCCTAAAAAAATCGAAAATTAAAAGGGGTCAAAATGCGCGAAAAGCGTTGTAAACAACTTTCTAAATTGCGATTTCTATGCAATCTCAGGATGTACTGAACCGATTTAATATATAATGGTGTAAAAATGATGATGACAGTTCTTGCTCCAAGATAGGCTTTATTTTATGTCTGTATCTACTACCCCAGAGCAGATGCAGGAGAAAAAACTGTTTAAAATGCAATTTTTGAATTATGGAAGGACCTAGATTAATGAATTTTTGCATGGTATATATTTATCAGATATACATAGTCTCTAAGAATATTTCTTTAAAAATTTGAAATTTAAAAGGGGGGATGCGCGAAAAACGTTCTAAATGCCGATTTGTGAGCAATCTCAAGAAGAATCAAACTAATTTCAAAAGTTATGGTAGGAAATTGATGCTGACAGCCTCTGCTCTAACATAGACGCTATTTCATGTCGGTGTCACTATCACCTGGAGGTTGCAGGGGAAAAAACATTCTAAATTTTGTATTTTGTGATCCGTAGAGGCTAGCAACTTGAAATTAGGCAAGGTACATATTTATTAGATATAAATTATCTTTAAGAACAGTTCCGAAAAAATTGGAAATTTAAAAGGGGAGAAAATGCGCGAAAAGCGTTCTAAAAATGTTCTAAATTGCGATTTCTACTTCATCACTGGAAATACCGAACCTATTTCAAAAGTAATGGCTGCAAAGTGATGGTGACAGTCCCTGCTTCTACATAGGCTATACTTTATGTTGCTGTCTTTACCATCTGGGGGTTCCAAGAGCACGTGTTCTAATTTGCGTTTTCGGCACAGCTGAGGGGTCTAACATTTTGAAATATGGCGTGGTACTTATTTACAAGATGCAAGTGGTTTCTATGAAGAGTCGAAAGAAAATTCCAAATCTAAAAGGATGAAGTGAGCGAAAAACGTTCTAAAAACGTTCTAAATTACAAGTGACAAATTGTTGGTGATAGAGCCTGCTCAAACACAAGATATATTTTATGTCTGCGCCACTACCACCAGAGGGTTGCAGGAGCAAAAAACTTTCTAAATTACGATTTCTGTGATACTGAAGAGGCTAGAAACTTTAAATATTGCATGGTAATTACTTATAAAATATAAATGCCCTCGAAGAACTGTCGAAAATACATTCGAATTAAAAAGGGGTGAAGCGAAGGGGAGAAGTGAAAAGCATTCTAAAAAAGTCCTAAATAACGATTTCTATGCAATTTCAGGGAATATAAACCGATTATAAAAGTAATAGTTGTGAATCAATGGTAACAGTCTCTGATCCTACACAGGCTATATTTTATGCCATGATTCTACCACCTGGGGTTCACAGGAACGAAAAATGTTCTAAAAAAGGACTTTTAAAAGCTTTCTAAATTACGTTTCTGATGAATATTAGGAAATAGCAAACCGATTTAAAAATAATTGTTGCCAAATTAATGGTGACAGTTCCTATTTCAACATAGCCCTTTTTGCTGAGAGAGGTGGTACGACTTGGAATTTGACATGACGGATAATTTTAAGATGTGAGAAGATAGTTTTCAAAAAATTCAAAACTTCAAATGAATACTGAAATGAGCGTATTAATTGAGCATAAAAATTTCAAAATATTTTCTAAATTATCCTTTATTTAGTTTTATTTCTTTTTATTAATTTAAGTCTCATTTCTGCCTAATGCAGCGTAATAATGAAGTTTAATCAAACAGTGTTTTAAATAGTAATTTTTGAATTATTCCTAAAAGTATAATTTCTTTTAATGAAAATTAGACCTATAAATATCTCTTGGCATATTACAAATATTACACGAGCAAAGCCGCGAGGTTTGCTAGTAAGCCTATAAAAATCAATAAAATTATAAATCTTATATCTGTTACATAGCAGAAAAGTGGAAAATAAAAGGAAAATAAGACAAGAGTTGATTTTCTGATCTTCATACAGAAACGATTAATTAATATTTATAAAAATCAGATGAAAAGAATAAATATAAAATAATCGTCATTCAGATTTCATCTGATAACATTTTTCAATGCATTTTTTTTAATCCTATTTAAAAGATAAATGGCTAATTATAGATTTAACAGTAATGTTTCAGATTTTTTAAAAAAATAATCATTATGATTCCTTTCATGTTTAAGTTAAATATTTTCGTTCTATAATATTTCTTCTCATTAAAAACTTTTCTGCTTTTTGACCTTTTTTTCTATTTTTTCTGCTTTTTTATGAAATATGTAATTTTTTTCTGAGCTGTTTTTTATTATTTTCCAACTTATATGGCCGTTTCAATTCTTTAACCCCTTAACGGTTGCATTAAATTACGGTTTAAAAACTCAAATTGCTTATCGGCACCAGTTTTTTGAAAAAGAAATATCCACCTTATTTACTGACAGATAAAATATTACCATAAGAATGCCAATTACACTCTTTTATAAAACTAGTGGGACTCAAACAAGCAGAATAAAAGACAAAGCTTATGAATATTACGCAAGCGAGAATTAATCGGTTAAACAAACTTAATAGCCGACAAAAAATGACTGAAAACCTTTTTGTTCAAAATAACAATAAAACACAAAATTTTACAAAAAAAATATCGTTATATCAGTATATTATACAAATAAATGATCGCGGAAATATTTTATTTCCTATGACACAATCGAGAAAAAAATCCATCCGGTAGTTTTTTTAATTAGCCGGAATTTTTAGTGCCTTCTCCTTTAAGTATATATGATGATGAATTTTGCAATGGTTTATTTTTATAGAAATACAATTTTAAAGGAATAGTTTATTTTTTTTATACAGATTAATGCTTATACTATGGCAGATGCTTTACTTTATTTAACCATTGTTGGGATATGTTAACCCTTTCAGGGGCACGTGGTACTCTTATTGAAACGTTGAAAACTTATCAGAATTTACGAGTAAATTCATTTGTATAGAAAAAATGCAATAAATAAATTATTTCTAAAAAATATAAAAGTAAACATTTCTTTAAATATACTGACCCAATCTTTTATTAAAATTAAGTGATTTAAACATAATTCCCTCTTTGTAAAAGGCTAAAAATTATGGAAATAGGCGTATCTATTTGAAAGTTATATGTGGATACAGACAGACAGACAGCACAAAGCAATTGTATAAGCTCGTTCCTTGAAAATCGATTAATATAGTTTAATTTTAAATAATTTAAATTTTCTATCCATGCAAATTATAAAATTATACTGAATATGTAACATATCAATGTAATATAATTTGTTATAAATCGCAACTCATATCTTTCTATTTTGTTTAAACATGAAGTCTGTAATACACATTAAAAAATACAACATTCGAAATATATTTCGTTTCTTCATAAATATGCTAATGTAACAGAATAAACAAATTATTCTGCAGATGATTCTTTTTTACAACCAGGAGAAACCACTTTTTAAGAGAATAATGACAATGTAAGTTTTTCAACAGCAACGTGTTTGTTCACCGAAAACAATTTATTCAGTTTGAAGAATAAATATTTCTATGTTTTATTCGATTAATGCAAATAAAAATCCAAATTTAATCTTTCGTTTCCAATCCGAATAAATATTCGTGTCTGCTTGTTCTTTATTTATTTATTTTTTTTTTTTAACTAAAACAAAAGGATTTTTCTGAATTTGTAGCGAAATTTACTTTTTCGTATTTAATTTTTTAAGCTGATTAAATATATATATATACAGAACTATACCAAAATATGCAAAACCACTATATACACAGACATATATATATATATATATATATATATATACATTTGATGAAATTTTCAATGGCTATTGTGGGGATATACAAGGGGGTATCAATAAGTTTTTGCCCTCACATAGCAGTAATTGAGTGGAATTTGCGAAATTACTACATTTTATTAGTCCTTTTCCATATGGTCACCGTGCACAGTTACACATTTCTGAAAACGGTATTAGAAAGAGAGTGGTGAGGGTGTATTCCAGGAAGCTTATTAATGCTATGCAGCTCCTGAGCCTTTTTCCCAAATTTGCTTTTACTGGGGGACACTTTTCTAATTTTTGTTCGAATGTTGTCCAAATTTCCCCAGAGGGGGAAGGGGGATCGTGTGGTACGTAACAAGAATACGTGGTCACAGGCCTCTTCAAAATTATGTCACTTGAGGGGGTCCGCAAAAGTTAGAAAAGTGTCCCCCTTTGGTTCTACTATCAGGCCTCTTGGAACACATCTTCCTCTCTCTCTTTGAAATACCGTTTGCAGGAATGTGTACTGTGCACGGTGACTATATAGAAAAGGATTAATAAAATGTATCAATTTCATAAATTTCACAGAATTATTTCTATGATAGAGAAAAAAATATTGATAATCTCGTATATATATACATCTATTTATATAAAATCCAAGTCTCTGTGTGTCCCTCACTATTCCGGTAGGACCGCCTCATTGAAATGAGTAATTGTTGAAAAATATTAATGCAGGGTTACCACAGTAGTGCCAAATGTTAGCCAACTTGGCGATAGCTGGCTAATTTGGCGAAATTCCCATTTAAAACCATTAATCTTTCATAATGGAGGTCACCGAAATTTAATTTAAACTCCACTCTTTTAAGATATTTTTTTTCGAAATCTATGGGTGAGAATTTAAAGTACATCTTTACATCTTCCTCCCGATGCTACTAATAACATAACCGCCAATAAACAACGGTGTACTGTGTGAGCTCCTAAATGCGCGATTTTAATGTGCTTTAGGTACTTTTCCAGTATAGGTGTCTTGGCGAAAAAGGAAATTTGGTAACATATTTTCCGGGAACCTATTCACTGTTTCATTTTATATACACTCGTATTTTTTTTCGATATTTATACGATTTATTTAACATAAAAAAGCCGTTTCTCTAATTTTATACAGAAACAGAGGTAATTTGTACATAAAAAACATCAATAATATACATATAAAACAAACAAAAACGCTCATCAAATTTGTTTTCATAGCTGTTTATATGATTTGACAACAAATCTCGATATTTTTCCGTTATACAGACACCATGCCAAAATGTATACTAATGCGCCAATTATTTCAAAATGCTAAAAGGTATTTGTAATTTTATGCCTGCAGTTTAATATGAGTTTTATTTTATTGCTTTATTTTATAGCAGTTATTTGTTCACTTATTTTAAGTATATATTTGTGATTTGATGAAATAGTTCGTAAAAGTCTGGAATTTTCAAATGTTATATTTTTTAAATGCTCACTTTAGTTTCGACAATGGTTTTTCTTTTATTTTTCAAATGCTTCAATTCACGATTTTGCGCCAACTATTACGCTTCGCGACAATGGTGTCCGCATAACGGAAAAGTACCCAAATCTCACTTTCTGATGCCCAAATTACACCAAGCTTTTTTTAAAAAATGCCAAAGCCCCTACAGTGGAAAAGTACCAAACTGTCTATAATTTTGCGCTATCCGTGTTATAGTTTGTACTATATGCAAGGTGAGTGGAGCGAAGAGTTTAAACATTAAATGTTAAAGTTTCGGCAAAGATGTCATACACGCTCCATATTGGCACGATTTGTTTCTGACGCCAATGTCATATACACAACGTGTACTTAACTGTCGCCAAAGTGTCGTAATTTTGCTTGATATGGTAATCCGGATACTGTTGTTTATGCTGTTGATGTTTTCACCAAATTGGCGTCGGAAAAAAATCGCGCCAATATATGATAACGTATATGACAACTGTGCCAAAGTTTCTATAAAGCAGTATAAGACTAAAAAATTAAGAATAAAATAAATGCAAAATAAGACTAAAGTAGAAAGAAAAATCATGCGTTAAGCATAGAATATGAAACACTTTCCAACACATCCTAAATGCTTTAACAAAACTTCGTTATTTAGGGAAATAAGGTAAATAAGATAACGTTACTTCTTAGATATCCCGTCGACCAATTTTGCCAAATTATATAAATCGCCAAATCAATAGTAAAACATTAATAAAAATACAAATAAAACGTCGAATTAATGGTTTTATTGGCCATTATTGGCATTTAATTAATTAATTAATGGCAACCATTATTGGCAATTAATCATACAATTTGGCGACAGTAATTTGGTCAACGGGATAACTAAGAAGTACCAAGATAACTAAGTAAACATTTAGAAAACGCATAAAAAAATTTAAAAATTGATTTCAGCAGTTACCGTCCATAGCCAATAGTACCGTTATTGCATGCCACTTTTTAGCTAAATTTTAATTTAAACTACTCTTAAAACTACTGAAATCACATTTCCAGATATTATCATCCATAGACGGTTATGTATCCAATTCATTGCGTGACCATGTATATCATTTTATCTATATTCTACAAACATTTCTTACGAAACTAAATGCAGTTCAGCGTAAAAATGCATAACTCCTTTAAAAACCACCGGTACTTTTCGGTTAGTCGGGCGCCAGTGTTATACATACATATTTATATACATACATATATGTAAATATGCATATATATACATATACAAATATTGTATATCATAATTAAAAATGCATTTATAGCAATAAATTGCTTATGTACAATACTTCAGAGAAAAGTTTCTTGGCGAGAAAGAAGTTTGCCAACGTATTTTCTGGCAACCTATTTACTGCTTCATACTCACAAGCAATTTTTTCCATAGGTATACAATTTGGCGCAGATGTCATACCATATTGGCACGATTTTTTTCCGACGCCAATTTGGCGAAAACATCAACAGCATAAACAACATTCGGGTTACCATTACAAGCAAAATAACGACACTTTGGCGCCAGTTAAGTACCCGGTGCATATATGACATCGGCGTCAAAAAAAAAAAAAAAAAAAAAAAAAAAAAAATCGCGCCAATATGGGCGTATATGACATCTGTGCCGACAATTTGATATAAAAATAGCTATTTACCCATTTTTATAAAGAAACAGAAGTAATTTTTGCACAGATGTCATATACGCATGGGGGTTGGCGTGATTTTTCTATGACGCCAATTTGGCAGAAATCTCGCTTTCGAATACCAGTTACTTATATATTTTTCAATTATTTGCTATCATTTTGAAAAGGAAATAACTATAAATAAATAAAAGTTTGAATAATAACTACAGAATAAAGCAGTTTATATAATTAAAAAACAGAAAATAAAAGTAAATAAACAATTTATTAATAAATAAAAAACAATAGCCGGGTTACCATAGCAGGCAAAATAACACCATTTTGGCGCCAGTTAGGTATCCCGGTTCATATCTGAAATCTGTGCCGTAATTTGTATTAAAAAAAAAAAATTATATATATTTAGAAACGATTTTTTATGCATATAAGTGCATATATAAACAAAGATAAAAGTTCATTACATTTGTTTTCATAGCTGTTTATATATTTTCGCAACATATCTCACTTTCTGATGCCCGAATCGCGCCAAGCTTTTTTTAAAAATGCGCTATAATGGAAAAGTACTTAAATAAATAATTAACAGAAATAACAAATTATACAAACTAAAACTTTTTATTTCGAGATCAAAGCATTGTTTTTAATTTCGATTAAAAATACATATATCCTTGGATAACTTCAATTAAAATTAGTTTCACAGCTTAATATCTCATTCCATAAACCTAAACAAACACAAGTGATTAATTCATCGTGAAACGTCAAAAATATTAAATCATTGAGGTAATCATTAACGAAGTAAGTTCTCCAACAATCAATGGGCAATGTTCTAATGACGTCATAGTAGGTAAAATGGTGGCGGTATCGTTTGTTTATGGTTTGTAGTCACAAAGATTTAATTTTGCAATGTCTCTTAGTTACATTATTTTATTATCATATTTATGATCTCAAAACAAAAGCCTTTTTTTTCATTATTTAGTTATTAAAGACGGAAAAAATTTATAAATGCATGATTTGAAAATTTTAAATAATTTTCTTTCTTAATACTAAAAAATAACATCGGGAAGTAACAGCGGGTTTAAGTTAAATAAGTTTAACTGTTTATTCTGTTTTAATATTCAAAATAACTGTATTTATTAGATTTCAGTACTCGACATCAGGGCCCGATTAAACTTTGAAGTTAGAGGAATTACAATGTCATTTCATAACCTTCCTTTTTGAGCAGCTTTTCTAAATTCCATATATACATGGAAAATCTTCAGTGTTAGAAATATTATTCCTAGGACTGAGATAACACGAGAACGGCCTGCAATTTTACACAAGTTTTTGAAAGCTACTTTATATCAGAAATTTTACTAAAAACTGGTTACTTTTTTGTTATAGCGGCCCACACTATTAGGATTATGACAAGTTGCAGCCAATTTCGCCAACGTCGTAACCAAGATCATGAAGCACACACATATAATACCATATAATACCATTTCATGAAATCGTATACGATAATTTAATAGTTTTTAACCTTACTTCAAGTGTGTTATTTATTTATTTTTAAGGCTCAACAATCTAAATTGTCCAATATATGAATTTTAAAAAATGTAAACAAAGATTGAATAGACATACCCGCAAAAAGCTTCAAATCTGCATAACACTTGGAACCAAACTGTGCAGATTAGTGGTCTTCTACTGTACACAGTTTTTCATAAATGTGTTTCGTTCTTAAAATATGTTATTTTCATCGATCACTGCGGAACAAGCTAGAAAACTCATATTCTTGCACATGAGTTGTATATATCTTTATATCTAAATTTCCGTCATTTTTGACGGGCTACCTTTCTAGTATATGGATAATACTCTTCCAAGCGAATTAACTTAGATATATTTAAAACATATTTGAATTAGATATATTTAAAATACCTTTATTATTTTTAAGTTTTATATGGAATAAGGCTATTCGTTTGACATAAGTATCTACATTATTATTTTATAATTAATAAAATTAAAATGATCCTTATATGTTTACATTATCGAGGGAATACATTTCTTCTTAAAATAGGAATTTATGAAAAAGAATACAAAAAAAAATCAATTTATGGCACTTACATAAAATTAAATTTAGCGCTCAAAAGCATAATCCAATTTTGCTTGACGTTCACATACTAAGTGGTGTTGGTAGTTTTAAAAGCTTTTAAAAGTGTTATTTTTAAGAAATTATAAGACCACATAAGAAATTTCGCATATTATACGTCACATCAGAATCATTATTAAATGTACTCGTTTGTATATCGTGAAAGTATTCCTCAGAAGCAAATGTGCAAATTTAGATACTGTTATTTACGATATATTTAAAGATATCACGGAGTAAATAGTTGTCTGCGAACGAAGTAAGAAAGAAATTGGTGTTATGAGGGTACTGGTAAATGTGAACGAGAAATAGCTTGGTTACTGAAGAGTCTGAAACTGCCATTCACAATGAAATAATTAGAAAAAATGATTCAAATAAAATTTAACGATCTGAAAGAAAGGGGATTTATACAGGACGGGAATGGTCGGCAAATATTTTGATTAACAACTAAAAAAGGCCTTTCAACTTGGGAAATATTGAACTGTTTCAACGAAAGAACCTCACACGTACCAGTTTGGAAGAGCCTGAAATCAAATAGTAATGAAAAATGTATAAAACTGTTGAAACAAACGAGGTTAATGAAACATCATAAAGACGAAAGGCTGAAATGGTCTAAATATGTAATGCCATGGGTCAAGAAATTGAAACAAGTGATATTTTCAGATAAAATAAAATTTAATCTTGACGGTCTGGATGGTTATAAACACTATTGGCATAATTTGATAAAGGAACCGAAATAATGCTTCAGTCGACAAATTGGAGGAGGATCAGTAATGGATTTTGGAGCTTTTATTTTCTTGGTCGTTTATTCAATTTAACCCAAATTTCGGGACGCATAAAGTCTGCGCAATATCAGGCTATGTTATATGATCATTTGACACCGTTAGGATCTTTTATAGGTGGTACTAACGGGATCCTTCAGCAGGACAATGCTTCTTACCATGTGTCTAAATCCACCCATCAATGGTTTAAAAAAGAAAAAAAATCATATTTTGTCATGGCTAAATCGAAGTCCAGACTTGACCCCGATGGAAAATCTTTGGTGCACATTAAGTCGCAAAGTTTATGCTAATATTAAACAGATTTTATCTTCCAATGAACTAGAAGTAGACATTGTAAAAGAATGGCAAAATATTTCTGAATCTGTGCTTAACCCCTGGTCACTTCTATGCAAAACAGAATGCTTGAGTTTATAATGAAAAATGAAGGACCAATATCGTATAAATTTACATATTATTTTTGTACTTAGACAAGTGGTCTTATAATTTGTTGACAGTGTATTTTTGAATAATTGCTTATATTTTTGTTAACATATTTATTTATTGCGAAATTCAAAATTATTGCAAACTAATTTTAATACATATGTGGTATTTTGATATCTCATATGTTTAAACTATAATTAGAACCTTTATTTACTTAATTATTTTCAAAATCAAAGTAGTCTTATAATTTCTTAAAGCACTGTATATATATATATACACACACACGCACACACATATATATATATATATATATATATTGATTTTTTTCACGAATACTTATTGACCTAAGGTAAAAAAAGATACAGCTATAAAGATAAAGTTCAGTTTATTATTTAATGAGTTTTTTTTTTTTTTTTTTTTTTTTTTTTTTTTTTTTTTTTTAATAATCGTCCATCTTAAATGAATAATTTCTTAAAATAAAATTGGTATACTCTATGAAAAGCAAAAAAATAGCGATTAGCTATGTGGAAAATTAATAATTAAAAAACTTCCATTTGTCTTTATTTTAAATTTAATCGTTAAAATGTAATTAGATTTATCATCATTCTTTTTTAGAATCAATTTATTTTGCACACAGAATTAATTATCCCAGCAAAATTAATTGAATTAAAAAGCTATAAAAATATTTCATGTCGCAAACTACTATTAATGAAACAAGAGATTGAGTATTTTCCAAGTGTTTTTATATTTTCTGATATCTTAAATCAAAAATATTTTTGAAATTAATCAAAATGATTTTTTGAAGTTATATTTTGTTTAGTTTCGCATTCGGTAGATACATTTAGATGTTTTTTTTTTTTTTTTTTTTTTTTTTTTTTTTTTTTTTTTTTTTTGCGGGGGGGGGGGGTGGAGAGGGGGTTTGTAGAAACAAGAAAGATTATAAAATTGCTATTTGGGTGATACTAAAAAAACGCTTAAAACTTAAAAGCCGCATGGTGGTTACATTTAAAATGTAAATTGAAATCAGTTGAAAACGTTCGTATTTGCAATTTATTTGGACTTGTTACAACTAAAAAGTAAAAATGTATAAATATATAAATGAACTTGATTTCTTTCTTTTTAAACACCCGAAAGACTTCATGATATTTAAAAGCAATAAAAGGGCTGAAATTCAGCTGTTAAGCTAGGTGGTTCAGAAATATATGTTAAAAATGAAAAGGCAGGTAGAGCGAACCTAAATAGGAAGATTTCTTATAAGAATGTGGGTGCGAATATGCAGTGTTGAGGCAGTAGATGGTATTGTTGAGTTGAGTGGATAAAAGAATTTCGCTGGCTTGAATCGTCATTCTCCACTGAATTTCAAGCAACATGCGTTGTTACACCAATGCGGAACTTGCCGACATGCATTTCATGAATTGGGCTGCAAAAGGAAATGGAGCGGTTGCTCAAAGGATGTACATGGAACGATTCCAGGGTAGGAATCTTCCGGATCTCTAAACGTTTGAGCATCTTTATAGGTAGAGGTGCGCGAGTGGATAAATTTATATTTTGATTCCGGCGCCGAAAGCTATCGCAGAATTCATGCAGTGGCAAAAGCAGTATTATGAACCATAGAGGATAGTCCTTCTACAATCTCAAGAGCTGTTGGACATGCGTTGGGTATAAACCATTTCCTTTCGCAGCTCATACGTGAAATACATCTCGGCAAGCACCCTATTGGAGTATTAATTCATGTTGCTCGTAATTCGTGCGGTAAATTACGATTGAATCCAGCGAATAGCATTCTTCCGACGCACTCTTCTACCTCAATGCTGCATTTCCGCACCCACATTTCTATATGCAATCTGTTCATTTAGGTCTCCTCTACTTGCTATTACATTTTTGACATATATTTCTGAACCACCCTGTATATATTATACATGTTACAATATTTTGTAATAATGATGAGAATCTTTATGTAAAAAGAAATACCTTTCTCTATTTCTAGCACCATCATGAAGATGCCACGAAAACAATTACAACATTACATAATTCAGGAAATCCGACCAGAAACTATTGTATTGATTCATGTAATAATGCTGGTGACATTATTAGACTAGCACGTTGCAGTAGTCGTTAAATATTTAGCGCAGGCTCGAACAGTATGGTGTTTCACCATAAGTAAACAGTAGAGTTATCCATGATGGAAAAATCTTTATTATATTTTCTTCTGTCTTTACAAGGAGAAAGTATTGTATTCGTGAAAATATTTGAATTCTGATTTTAGGCTGATTTACACGTTATACGGATCGGTGACAGCGAAAAACAAGTTTTTACTAATATCTGTGTGAGTCTTACTGTTTGTCTGTATGCGACACAAATTATATGGGCGCTCTTTCTCAATAATAGATCCAAAGTATTTAATAAAATTTTAGATTCAGTTAGTCCTTGAAGTAAATTGATGCTGAATAGTTTTTGGTGAAAATCGTTCAACAGGTGTCGCTACTTTGTTGCATTTTTCATGATTTCATCAACAGCTATATCTCAAAAACTAATTCAAGTATTTTCGTAAAACTTAAGATTCAGTTAGTCCTTGATATAATTTGGGCTGATTAGATTTTGGTGTAAACCGCGGAACAGGTAGCCCTGCTGTGCTGCATTTTTCAGTATATCCGCAATAACTCTATCTCAAGAACTAATGTACGCATTTTCATAAACCATTAGATTATTTTTGTCTCTGATATAAAATGGTGCTAATTATTTTTCGGTATAAATCGCCCAATAGGTGGGAGTGCTGTGATACATTATTATCGATTTCCGCAATTGTTATATTTAAAGAACTAATGAATAGATTTTCATCAAACTTCAGATTGAGTTATAACTTGATATAATTTGCTGCTAATTACATTTTATTGTAAATCAGCCAACAGGTGGCGCTGATAGGATGTATTTTTCATAATTTTTGGGATAGCTCTATCTCGAAAACTAATGTACGAAATTTAATCAAACTTCATTTCGTGTTACACTTTCACATAAATAGATCCTTTACAATCCTCATGATGGTCATAGATTGTAATTTAATTTTGGCAATGTGATGACAAATTTTGAAATATCAACATACATCAGATAGAAGAAAGTTTTGGCACATCCGACTAATTTTATATACATACATAGAAATTTTGTTTTTCTTTTGATCAAAGTAATTGCTGTGAGTTTTTTCGTATGCAATCAGTTCGGTTGTTCATGTTTGAAAAATGCATGCAACACTTTATATCTGAGAAATAATTAAAAAAAAATAGTGCAATCCCTAAATAAATAAATGATCTCTTTATAGTAATTTTCTAAAAGTAGTTTGTTCTATTATTGACCACGTGATTTCAAAATCTTCCTTCCAAAACTTGCACACACATTTTCGGAGAAACGAACTGTCTCTTTACTCAGCGAGTGCTAAAGTAAAGAAACGACTAAATGAATGACCGTATATGATACTGATACAGGAACAACTGAGGCCGAATTCTTCCAATCCCATACCCAAGCAAAAATCCTCATCCTCTGCCATCACACTATCCGGATACTTTTATGAATAACGTAAATGAAGTTATCGTTTGAAGTTTGATGCAGTAAATAACCATATTACAACGTCACGATTCAGTACTTCGTATCAGTGTGAATACTCGTTACTCAGTAACGAATACATGTGGTTTGCAACAACTCTAGTGTATCAATGTCGTACTGCTCAAACTATGGTTTAAAACGTCAAAAACTGACACATAAAAAACATGCCAAGCCCTGCTTTGTTGTATTCATATACGAGTTCACTAATTTTTACAAATTTGTTCTCCTCTCTCTTCACTGTTCTATTATTATTTTTTTTTTAATTAATAAAAATTATTTAAATATATTTAATAGAGATCTTTATTTATTCGAAGAATAACTTTAATATTAATGTATGCTTTCTCAAAGTAAAAGAATTTCGAAATAGTCTTACTTTATACCAGAAACAATTGTATT
Source organism: Maratus speciosus (assembly GCA_963932465.1). Classification (NCBI taxonomy): domain Eukaryota; kingdom Metazoa; phylum Arthropoda; class Arachnida; order Araneae; family Salticidae; genus Maratus; species Maratus speciosus. Next base: position 396,975,935 of record OZ010788.1, on the reverse strand, counting down.
GATCCATATAATAGTGCAGGCAACATTATTAGAGTAGCACGTTACAGTATTCGTTAAATATTTGGCTGAGGCTCGAACAGTATGGTGTTTCACCATAAGTAAACAGTAGAGTTATCCATGACGTAAAAATCGTTATTATTTTCTTCTCTCTTTACAAGAAGAAAGTATTGGAGGCATGAAAAAATTCGACTTCCGGTTTTCGACGAATTTATACGTTTTAAGTCCTGAAACGATATGGCAGTCTTCAGAAAATCTCTGTACGTGACATAAATTTTGTGGTCGAGGTATCTCAAGAATTGACATAATTTAATAAAATCTTGAGATAAATTGGAGTTGATTAGTTTTTGGTATAAATCTCCGAACAGGTGGGGCCACTATGCAGCATTTTTCACGATTTACGCAAAAGCTCTGTCTCAAGAACTAGTTCACATATTTTCATTAAACTGCAATTTCTATTACAAGTTGACATAAACTGTTCGTGATTATGTTTTGGTGTAAATCTCCCAACAGCTGGCGCTGCTATGATGCATTTTTCACGATTTACAAAGTAGCTCTTTCTCAAGAACTAATGTGCGGATTTTCATCAAACTTCAGATTCAGTTAGACATTGACATAAGTTGTTGCTGATTATATTTTGGTGTAAATCACTCAACATGTGCGTTGCTATGCTGTATATTTTTTACGATTTACACGATTTAAACAATAGTCGTATCTCAAGAAATAATTCACGGAATTAATAAAAGTTTCGTATTCTGTTGGATTTTTACATAAGTTGGTGCTGATTAGGTGTTCTTGTGAATCATATAACAGGTGGCTCTGCTAAGCTGCATTTTTCACAAATTTCGTGATAGCTATATCATAAAAACTAATGCGCGAGTTTAATCAAATTTCATATTCTGTTACACTTTCATACAAATAGATATTAGGCTTGGGTATATACTGCCCAACAGGTGTTAATCTTATGCCTTTGGGTAGGAAATTTTATTTCCAGGCATAAGAGGGTGGTTTCCAACATTTAATCATATGATTTGAAAAATGCTATGCTTATATCTCCTTTTTAAATGCAAACAATTCAACGAACCTACGTCTTTTATATCTGCACGATGGGCATAGATTATTATTATTATTATTATTTCATTCTGACAGAGATTTTTGAATTATTAACATGTATGAGATAAAAGAAAGTTTTTGGATTGGTACATACGAATAGTTGGGATTTACCGGGGCTAGTTGGCCCGCTTTTTATTCTAATAACTAAATAAAAATTACAATTCAACATTTTAAATTAAATTTTATATTACCACTATCAGTGTATTTTTCAGAAAGAAGTCACAATAGTAAAATTTGAAAATATTAACTATAAGTATTAATTTAGAAGCTCAAACTGACACCAAGTCACTTGGGCCAACCTGCCCCTGACGAGGTAAGTTAGCCCACGTCACTTTTTAATGTTCTGATACTGTAGAAGTTTAAGAAATGTTCAAAATTTTACCAAATCTTAATTTTTATTTCGTGCGAACGAAAACATAATATAGCCTAAAGAAAATCTACTTTGCAACCTTTCTTAATGAAGCCATAAAATTATAAAAATGTAAAATTATTAATTCGAGAAAAAAAGACTAAAGATAAAAAATAATCAATTTATAGATATAAATAGAATTAATTTAATATAAATACTCTTAATATTATCTACAAATTTTGTACTGACAAGTTTTTGATAGGAACGACTCTAACAACAACAACAACAACAAAATAAATAAATAAAAATAATAAAAAATAAAATAAAAATAAGGTGGGTTGAAGAAGAAAGAAATTCATAACTTCTTCAATTCACACGATATCAAATCGGTTTAAACTTATTATACATCTACCTAATATTATCTACAACTTTTATATTTATAAGTTTTTGATAGGACCAACTATTACAGCAAAAAAAAAGGTGTGCTGCTGTCGGGGGGGGATTGCATAAAGGGGGGAAATCGAATTTCCCATAATCCGTTAAACTGTTGGGGAAATTAGTACTTTTCTTCGAAATCTATCTGCGCCTGTTGGCCGAGCCAACAGGGATTTTTCTATAATTATGAAAGTTATAAATGTTTTTGTAAACAGAGCAGCTGATTTAATGTAGGGAGTAGGTAAACAACATTATGAATTCTTTTTTTTTTCAAGATTGACTGGAATAACCAGGAATTCAGTTGATAAAGTAATTCCTTACTGTTAATTAATAATAAATTAATTAAAATAATAATAAATGTTTATTAAAATAACTCATTAAAAGTATCAAAATTCCAATCCCCCAGAGCCAAATTTCTACGGGGCATGTTGGCCCGCCGGGCGAATCTACTCTGGGCCAAATGGGCTAACTAACCCCATATCGCCATTTTTAATTTTCATGAGTGTATGAAATTTTTCTGGAAGCATTTCAATACATAAACATGCCCTACAATAACTACAAAGGATTAATTTTCTGAATGTCATATATAAAAATCTAAAATATAATCTACAAACAAATAAAAAACGATTATTTATAAGAGAGAAAATTTACTACCTTGGCAAAATTTTGAAAATTCTTGCGAGATATTTAATGGACACTCCGACTTCAAGGGCGCTGGATGTTGGAGGAGAAAAGCGAAGCAACGCATACTTGGCTGGACTGACAATGCCATGTAATGGAATGTTTAAAAACTATCGCGACTGGGCCAACATGCCCCTATAGCCAACTAGCTTCGGTCTACCCTACACGAAAATAAATAAATGTCTGGTGGAGCCTCCGATCCAAATCGCGAAGTTGTCTGAATTCTCTGACTATCTAAGAACAATAATTCTTTAAAAATCAAAGTGGATGTTTATCTAGAACATGCCAGCGTAGCATTTAGAAACAAACTTTACTTGTAATTTTCTTAGTTTAAAATTAAGAATATTATGCTTTAAACCTAAATTTGAAAGACATTTGTGTCGCATATTTTAAAGGACTAATTACAAATAAAGCCAATTCTAACAACATTAGAAAATTTAGGCAATACATACATCTTTTTTTGAAAACAAATGTCACATATGTCTTTGAATACTGCTTAAAAATGTATGCTAGAAATGTAATTTTGCGTTCAGTCTGTTATTTTAGTTAAGCTGTCATATTTTTACATTGTCATCTAGAGATGTTTTCAAGCACCCATAAGAGTGAATAAGTTTGTATAGTTATGAATATGAGTTTTAAATATGATTTCTCTTGATATATTAGTATAAAATTCTTAAAAAGCACCGAAAAAAGTTCACGTACAGTGAACTGTCTAAACTTAATTTCTAATTACTTACAAGCCCATAGGTTAAGTATGGGTTTTTTGAAAGACAAAGTTTGCAAAAACTGAGTAATAAACAAAATTTAAGTTAAATACACGCTTTAAAATATGTGACAAAAAATCATAAAAATTCTTAAAATTTTTTCAAGGAATAATATTTACAAATCATCATTTCTACATTTTAACTGTAACATTAATGATAAGATTCAAAATTAATTTATAATTTTATTAAAAAGAGAAATTAAAATAGTTGAGTATTATTTAAGAGTCCTTTATTTAATATACCTTTATATCCAATCTACATAACATAAAATGTGGTATTCGTAATTCACTCTTGATTTATTTTTTTTTTCACTTATTTTATCGAAAAATATTTTAAGGCTCATTATTCTAACAAGTTAATATTGATTCTCTTTTCAGAACTGTTTTGAATCTCCAAAAAGTATGTTATTACATTTTATTTTTACAATAAAAAGAATAGGTTGCACAATACTTATCATTGTATTTTTTTTAATCAATCTAACTATCTTTGGAATACATAATATCGTCATAAATTTTAAAGGGAAGAGAGGAACTTTGAATTCATATAAAATAAATCTTTAAATGCAAATCGTAATCGAGAATACGAAAATCTTTGAAAAGTATATTAATTTAAATAGATGATCTTTTAGAGGCATCTAAAGTGAGCCGAGATTGGAGTTCATTTTCTCTTGAAACAGTAAATTTAATCAGAGAGATGAAGCAATCGAAGAACTGACGAGCTTGCATCTAAACATTTTTCCATATAGCCTTTTTCATTACATTTATGATGAGAATAAATCATAATAAGCTTATCTGTCTAATCAAAGTAACTTTAGTTCTAATTATTTATTAATGGATATTCAAAATCCTAAAACTGTCTTACTAACTACCGATGTGCTTTTTCAAAACACTTTTTGAAGATAATATTCAAATTGAATTTATAATTATACGAGAAATTAAGAAATATATTGAATTAAGAAATTTTATAATTTGAGTTTTGAATAAAAGCCTTACAAAATTAAATGTACCTTTATGTACCATCTGCGTAACATAAAATGTGTAATTTATAATTTATTCTAAATTGGGTTCTTATTTCATTTCATTATTTTAACAAAAGAATTGCAAAATGTTCATTCTTCTAACAATTGAATATTTTATGACTTCTTATAACAGTTCAGATTCTCCAAAAAAAAAGTTATTCTAATTTATTTGTATAATGTGAATATTAGTTTGTAAAATACTTATCTTTGCATCTCACTATCTCTTACTATCTTAGAAATAAATAATTTCATTCATAAATTTTACATGAGAGAAGTTTTGAAATCACATGAAATGAATCCTTAAATGTAAATCTGAATTGAGAATAAAGCCTGAAAAGTATATTAACTTAAGTAGATGATCGTTCAGAGACATCTAAAGGGATCTGAGATTGGAATTCATTTTCTCTTAATGCAGAAAATTTGGTCAGAGAAATAAGGCAATCAAAGAACTGATGAACTGCATCTAAGCATCATTCAAGAGAGAGAATCTTTAGAGTCTCATTTTCGTCAATAATGAAATGTAAATTTTTTTTATAGATTATGCATTGTAGAATTTTCTAAAAATGTCTTTATATACATATATATATAGTTATAGACCGAAATTCCATAAATTTCAAAGAAAAAATCACCTTTTTTATAAACAAGTTGTCATCTAAAAGAATAATTAAATAAGTAACATATTTTACAACAATTTTCTAGAAGAAAATCAGACGTGAAAAATTTTCACAACTGTTGTTTGAAATTCATTTTATTTATTTATTTATTTACTTATTTATTTTGTAAAATGATGTAATGGTAACAAAATCCGTTAAAAAAAACAGCAATTTTTATTAACCTAAATTTTAAATTTCTCATAAAGGATGAAGTCCTTTATTAGATTAGTGTCCATAACACTTTCAGAAATGAAATAAAATGAATTTTCTTTGAAAGGAGTGTTTTAAAGAAAACATACATTGAATAATTTCTTGATTTTTGAATGTAATTGAACTCTGAAAGTCTGATAGCAAATTTTCTTACTTTTCTTTTACTATTACTACAAATACCGAACTAATATTCTTCAAAAAGAATTAGAAAGAATATAGTTTTAAGGATTAATAGTAATACGCCTTCTTATCTTAGTTTATACTTGCTGCGAAGGAAGTAATGATTTTTCGTTACTCAAAAAACAAAGAAATTTCAAAACATTTAATTTAACTTCAATAAATCATAATTAAACCTGTAAAAATATATGAATTATATCATAATTGGAAAAATGTCAGCTTATACTCCAAATTACAAAATTGCTGCAGTACTACATTTTACTGTTGTTGTTTTTTTTTCACTGCTGAATAACTTTATGAATAGGTTATATTAACTAAGTTTTAAATGCATTTTTATGGTATGTGTAAAAAAAAAAAAAAAAAAAAAAAAAAAAAAACAGAAAATGTTTTACCGTTACAGCCTTTAAAATCCTTTTTTTTTAATTTCTGGATTGTTTAATAGATCACTATGATGTAAATACTGCAATTTTAATTGATTCCTTATTCGTTTCAATGATCCTTAAAGTACATTACTTAAAAAGTAGGAACCGGAATTTCAGTAATTAAAGCAGTTATTTTTTTAATATAAAAATGTCAGAGGATAATTATTTTTACTGTATTTTTACGTATTTCACTCCATCTTAATTATTTTTCTTAAACTTTTTAACTTTTCTGAAATCTGATTGCCACTGTTATATAGCACACTTGTTTCATAAACATGCATAAAAGGCTTTAAAATGTTGAAAATTGTCGTAGAAGTATTGGTAATACATTTTCCTTAATTTGAAAAAAAAAATCAAATTTTACTACAATAATTACATTTTTTTTTACTTAAATCATTTATCTTCAGAAATACTTTTAATAATGTATCAAAAAGTTATTATAAAATACCCATATTAATAAATGTAGATTTATATTTACTCGTATTAGTGTACCAAGTCCGATTAGAAATGTTCCTGCAATAATATTTAAATTATTAAAGTAATAAACATATAACCAAGCAATGATATTCAAATTATTACGATTCATTTAATAAATTATTAATCTTATTAAGCAAACAAATGAAAAGAAATCATTAAAATGAGATGAAAAGAAACAGTAAAATTTATACTGATAAATATTTTAGACATGAAATAAACTGAAAATTATAGTAGAAAAGCTATTATTTCTCTTTTAATGTGACTGGTATTGATAATTGATTCATTATTTATACTACGAAATATATAAACAATTATATATGGCTTTAACTTTTTAATTAAAGATGACAGGTCATTTTATTATACATTTTAATTTTTCAAATAACTTTATAAATTATTCAAACATTGACATGTCATAATTTTTATAAATTAATTATATATACTTTTTTCTTTTACGATATATTTTATAGATTTAAATTACTTTTAAATTCGAACATTTTTATTCAACACTTTATATATTAAAAATAATTGCTTTCGCAACCCTTAAAATTAGCAGATAGATATTATACTTTTATTTTTGCATATTGCGCTTACTCCAACAACTTTCATTTTCAAAACTCTAAAAAGAATTAACATAACAAAGGCAATCTTTTAAATACGAGGGCTGTTTTTCAAGTAAGGGCCGTTTTGTTGTATACACTAATAGGTGGCGCACGCATTGCAACGAGTGCTTGCGTCGTGCCTCGGCATTCCTTGGGAACAACTGGGCTCAGTTGCATCTGTGTAGGTAGACTGTAAGGTTTGTTCTGTGTCTTTAAAATGTTCAAGATTTTCGAATCGCCCGCCCCGTGCAAGTACTGTCAGTGATACTTTTTTTGTCGCAAAGCGTTTCAAAACATAGCACGCAGCATGCTGACAGAGGGAATTTTGCTACCCCATGACAATGCAAGACCTCACACCGCAGCTCTGACCCTAGCTATGTTGGACACTTTAGGCTCGGAAATTTTGGACCCACCCCCCTACAGATCCGACCTTGTGCAGATTTCTGTCTTTTCCGCTATCTCAAACATCATCTGGGCGACAATCACTACAAGGACGACGAAGACGTGAAAACGTCAGTAAGCTCTTGGTTATCGGAGCAGGCAACAAGTTTCTATGAAGAGGGTTTTCTAACTATAGTTATAAGTTATAATAAGTGTTTAAACAATTTTGGCATCTATCTTGAAAAAATAGAAAAATGTAGGTAGAATCTGAAATTAAATTTGGTTTTTGAAAATTTTCTTTCATTTGGTTTTTATTTTCAAACGGCCCTTACATAAAAAACAAACCTCGTAGTTTTGAAATTAATCTCAAAAATCAAATTTTTTACAGTGGATAAACCATTATGAACAAAATGAAAGTAGATGAATAGAAAATTAAAGATAGATAGATTACACTTACTCACGACTGTACAAATTACAATAGGAAAATACCCAAAAAGTACAAAAAAGTCAATAAATGTAAATAGAATAGATTCGACAACAGCCAAAAAAATTAAAATAATGAGAAAATTCAATATATTAAAAAAAATCAATGTATGGAGTCTTATGTTCTTTATCCATTATTTAGAAATAAAATTTCTAAAAGTTTTAAACGAGTTCGTGCTTTAAATAGAAGTTTATCTCACTCGTTTAGACAAGTTGACACAAATTAATTCATGCTCAAAGCGGAAAAAAATCCGCTTTTCCCAAAAAAAAACTCCGCTAAAAAAGTATGCTTCGGGTCCAGTCTGATACTTATGAAAATAAATAAAAATTAAATATAGTAAAGCTCTTTCAAATAAAATTATTGGTTTGCAATAAATTTAATTAAATTTGTCTTTGAAAATTACGTGAAATAAAGGAATCCTTTTATCTATGAAAATATTTATATTCGTTCCTTTAAGTGCTCGAAAAATTTAAATTTATATGGAATTTGATAAATATCTAATATGGGACTCTATTCATAAATCACAACGCACTTCTAAGACGAACACTGACATTTATTGAGACGAAGACAAAACAAAAATACAGTTAAAAACACTCTTTTCAATCTATATTTAGCTTTAAAGCAACTACTTAGGCTTCTTTTATTAACGTCGTTGAATATATCTAGCATTTCCATACGTCGTTTAAATGTTCCATTTTGTAGCGTCGAAAATATTCTGATTCTTCTACAAAACCAGTGTCGTCGAACTTTTTCAGTTCTATTTACTTTTTCTACATTTCCGCTTCACGCAGCTTGCTTCGTTACCTTTTAATCTCGAAGTGGAAAATACGGAGTCGGGACACTCAGTCTGATGCAGGTGTTCTTACGAAATTTCCTACATGCGGATTCATGTCGAATTTTGTCATAAATTTTCAGCTTTTGCTTGAATTCTACAATGGATTGGCATCCATATAACATTGATTTTCTGAAAACAGGGTCGGGTATGCCATTTATGATATATTGCATTAATGCGGAATCCTCGATGTTACCACGCGAGCATATTTGTTTCATGATAAGAAATTATTCTTCTATCGATTCATTTTCTTGCAATTTTCGTTTATTTAATATATCATGTAACTCGGCAGAATTATAAGTGGTACTGAATTCTGAAATTAACCCTTAAATGCCTGGTGTTGTTTTTCGGCAACATACCCAATTTAGGCTCTAAAATACTATTAGAATAATATTGAAGCTATAATGCCTAATGTTGCCAATAAAATACATTCTGAAAATATTATTAAATCGATTTTCAACATGTAGATGCCAAGACTTATGCTGTTTAAGAATAAAGATAGATTTATTTTTTCAATTGTTGCTACTTGTTAATTTTGACTTGTGTGGAAGCTTGCGAAATACCCTATTTTGACCCGCAATGAGCCAGTAAAATTTATTTCTTATTATAGTTCCTAAAATTCTTGTATGTTTAATATTATAGAATTTTATCAAGGGAAATTATTTTTTCAATTAAACACCAGTATTGCCGATTAGTAAAAAACTGTTTTTTAGCCGTAAACCATACTTAAAACAAAATAAGATTTTTTAAAGTATTTTTCCCATGATTTATTTAAAAAATGAAAGCCGAAAAACATTATTACAATGATTTTTGAAAAATCAGGCATTAAGGGTTAAGAGTTGTTTAAGTTTGTCATATGAATTGATATGAAATTCTGTCTGTACTAATAACTGGCCTTTTCATCGTAAGGATCTTTTACAAAATATGAATTTATGAAAGCCAGATAAGTTAAACATATTAGTGACATCGTCAAAATTACTAAACCATACTAAAAGAACTTCCGTCAAAAGCAGGTACGACACTTTCAATATCAGTGAAATTAATAGACGATTGCACAAAACTTTGAACTGGAAATTGCTTCTGTTTGTCAAAATTTGATAATTCGGTGTTATTAGTTGAAGTCATATTATTTGTAGACAATTCGGGTTCCGAGTCAGTGTCACTTTCATTTTGTATAATATTATTTTGTAGTAAGGTCAAGTCTGAAAGGTATGTAACTAATCGGGTTGCAAGATCATTTAGAGATCATTCGTTAGCAGTACAAAGTAGATTGCACGCTGTAATCAGATCATTTAATGAAAAATCAGTTTGAACTATAGTTATTTTATTTTTGAACTCGGTGCTGTCGGTTTGAAAACCGAAACCAGTAAAATCACGTATTCTCTTTCTATTAGATCGATCACCGTCAGCATCAAATAGGAGTTTATGTAGTAATTTAATTTTATTTGTTCGTTCGTTTTTAAATGAAAGTTCCAGTTCGGGTATCTCAACTAACTTCATAATAAAATAATAATAATGCACTCACCGTTAGAATAATATCTGTCTTTAATCTGTATGATGAATAATTCTAATTAATAATATTGGTGGGTTAACTGTCACTTCTGAAAACCACTTTATGGGATGAGACTCTATTCATAAATCACAACGCACTTCTAAGACGAACACTGGCATTTATTCAGACGAAGACAAAACAAAAATACAGTTAAAAACGCACTTTTCAATCTATATTTAGCTTTAAAGCAACTACTTAGGCTTCTTTTATTAACGTCGTTGAATATATATAGCATTTCCAGACGTCGTTTAAATCTTCCATTTTGTAGCGTCGAAATTATTGTGATTCTTCTACAAAACCAACGTCGTCGAACTTTTTCCGTTCTATTTACTTTTTCTACATTTCCACTTCACGCAGCCTGCTTCGTTACCTTTTAATCTCGAAGCGGAAAATACGGAGTCGGGGACACTCAGTCTGATGCAGGTGTTCTTACGAAATTACTAATGCCAGGACGTTTTGTAACTTCAGGATCTATCTCCTATATAGTTACCGATTCTCCTAAATTCCCTGATGACTCAATGACCGCAGAAAAAAAAAATTTGATCGAAGAAATGTTCTTAAATAATTTTTATTATCAATGAGCGTCAAATTATTTTAAATAATTGTATATTTAAAATTTAAAAGTTCGGTTTGATAAGAACGAAAAGAAAATAAGCAAAAAATAAATGACATTTAAAAACTAACGAATGACATTTAAAAACTAACGAATAAACTTTAACAGGTTATAATACAGATGATGAAAAATAATTTCTCTGTAGAAAACAAGGAACGCAATTCACAAATTTAAATACAAAAACTATCATTCAAAGTCGGGTTTTCATAATTTTTACAATGTTTTTCGCATATACGGGATATATTATGACGTGAGGATACGTTTATTAAATAGCCACCATACCCATCCAAAAACAATTAAACAGACAGTAAAAGTTTAAGTAGTTTGAAAGTAGTTTGAAATTTAACCAACAATACATTCCTTTTTTTCCCACAAAATGACATTGAACAACCCTTACCTTGACCACCCTGTCCTTATTTCCGATGATGACATCACATTTCATCTAAAAAAATGTGATGGAAATAGTGCTAAAATTGTTTTATTATTGTTAAATTTAATGAAAAGTTCCAATTATGGTTAAAATGAGACTGTGTGATTTCGGTTTCCTACACACACACACAAAAATCATCTTGTCACATATTTCAAAGTTTTTTTCTATGCGTTTATAAACACGTTTATATTAGGAACAGAACTGCTGAAGTCAAATGTTTGAGCTTTTCATATTTGCTTACTTTTTCATATAACCTAATCAAATTATAAGTAGAGGGTAAAATATAAAAATAAAATTTAATAATAATAATAAATATATGTTGATGCATTTATTTTAAAATTGATGAACGGTGAGAAAGATTTCTTGTAAATTCGACGTAGATTTTTAATTTAATTACAGATACACAGTTTAATCATTCGTGAGTGATCTTAGCAAAATTTCACCTCTTTATAAACCTATAAAAGAACAAAGGGAAAAAATCTTTCAAGTTCAAATATATAAAAGGTTACCTCACATACAATTTAATGGTTTATTTTACTTGGAACTATTGAATAAAGATATGATGTTTAAAATCCCTAAAATTGCCAATTATATTGCCAGCGCATGTTATTTTTTTTAAATAATTAAATTTGAACCTTATTTTTATTCCGCTTTCGTAAGAATCCAATACAGAAATAATGTTAGAAATAATTCATTTCTCACATTTTCAGCCTTTTGTCAATTTGTTTAAGTATAAAAATTCAATCCTTAACATATAATACGTCTTTGTGTAGATTCGATACATTTGTTATAAAAGAAATATTGTGAGTACATTTTTTATTAATTTAAACATTTTCATGTATTTCCTCCTTGACTGCCGTACATTTGCTCGTAAAAGTAATAGTTACCACATGAAATTTGCTAAGTAATGCAAAATCACCATTTTAGAATTATCAGCGTTATAATTCTAAAAACAGGGTCTTTATAATCAAACATAAAATACATATATACGTAAATCACGGTTAAATATTAAACAAAAAATATGCATTCGTTTAATAAATATATAACCTTTGTTTCAACTTGTATAAATTTCAGGATGACATTCAGGATTAGCCGATAATACAAATAAAATTTCAAATAATAGTGGAAAATATTGACATTATTGAACGTTTGATCGAAAAAAGACAGCTTGTATACAAAATCAATGTTTTCCAAATTTTCCTATGCTGTTCCTCCTCAAACGGCCAGTTTAGTACTCAAGATATTGTAGATATTATTCTCACAGATCCGGAAAAGAAAACCCTAAGAAATGCATAAATAAAAAAGCAGTGTTGTTAAAATTCTTCATTGAATATTTATCATATTCTCTAATGGGATCTTTGATCGTCAATAAGTTAATATTTCTTTTAAAAATGTAATCTTAATATGGCAAAATCTTTCATTAACCCTTTAAATAAATTTCAGAGATATAGTGGAGATTTTCCAAAGTATTTTGCAAAACTGAAAATTGCAATGGGGGAAATATCCTTTCCCCTTTAAAATATTATTATTTTTTTAGATTATAATACATTGAAAATGCATACGTACATTTGGATATATATGTATTATTTAAAAGAATGTCTTGACTCAAACTATGCGAGTTTATTCGTTTGCTTAGATCAAAGAAAAAAACTCCATTAATCTACTTAAAATAAGTAAATAAAAAAGTTAATATGTTTTTTCTATTTCGAGTTTTTACATCGTAGGTCTATGAAGAGTTTTTATATTAAATTAAAAGTTTACATTAAGAAGACCTGTTTCAGAAACAAAACATATGTTCTTTTCAGTTCTCTTATTTTTCTACACATTATATTACTTTCATAAATTACGTTCCTACACATTTTGTCCATTAAAAAAGTTTATCTGAATACTGGTCTAGATCTTAAAAAAATCATGTGAAATATTTTGCACAATAATGTCTCAGGATTAAAATCAAATCTTGTTAACGTAGAGCATCGTAAGATAAATACTCACAAGAGGGAAAGAAATCATAAACTTGTTTTAATATATAGGAACTGTAATTGGATTTTTTCATATTTTAAATACAAGAAATTTACTAAAAGATAAAAGAATAGTTCGGCTGCTTTAGGCATATTTTAAAATGTCTTTAAATATAATAGTTTACATTTAATCTGCAGTTGGTAAAACTGAAAGTTTAAATAAGGTAGTAGGAAATATTTTTAAAGTGTTAATACTCTTTTTTTTAATTTCATCAAATAGTTAAATTTTTTTTTTAATTCAAAGATTATTTTTGATTGTAATTTTAGCACTATACAAGTATAAGTGTGTTTTTTTAAACTAGAAACACAGTTCAAGAAAATTTTGAAACAATTCCAACATTAAATGAATTGTTTTTTCGGGTATAACATTATAGACAAAATATTCCTCTGGAACTTGTACTAGAAATCATTCAACTCATTTTACCATCGATATAGACTTCTCAAGCATTTCTTTTGCTGAAAAAGAAAAAAATTCCCAAACTTTAAAACCGTATTAAAAACCATATTAATGTCACAAAACTAAGAAATCTTGTTCATTTTATTTTTTTAGGACCCTATAACATCATTAAATAGATTCTCGTTCAAAAATACTAAAACATTGTTAAAACCTATGAATATAAGTGATGCAACTGCCAAATGTTCAGTGAATTGCCCTATTTCACACTACTTAAACGTTGCAGATCTCGTGCAATGCTGGATCGAAAGTAGATTAGTTTTCGCACTTCATTATCTACAGCTGTTTTAAAGCTTCACATCGAAAAACATTGTATTTCTAAGATTGAAAACAGCTTCAATATAAATTCTGAGAAAATGGAAGAATTTTATCTAATTATTTAAAATCTATTTATTCATTAATAAGTCTCTTAAATCTGTGTCATAAAATATAATATCTGTGGGTTTTTTTTGTACAAATCTACCTCATTTTTATTTAGCACAAAAGATGAATGTTTCGGACATTCAAAGGCGTCTTCAAAAGACATCAGTTTGGTTTCATTTATTTTTTTTAATTTCCTCTTCATCCTCTTCATGTTTCAGTGTTATCTTTTTCCAGCATGTCTTGAGCAATTTCCCGTATGATTTCATAAGTTGTTTCATACTTGATTTCAAATATATACTTAACTATGATAGTAGAAAGGAACTCATATGCATAGTTTATTATTTTATGATTTTTCAATATCTACATAAACCATACAATCGTACCTACTGTGTTCATTTTAATATAATATTTGGAAAACATTATCTAATTTTTTTCATGTGCAGGATTTAAGTTACAAAACTTTAAAAAAAAAAAATCGTTTTCTATTAAATAATGCACAAAAACGATTCGGATTAATGCAAGATAAATACTTTGGATAATATTTTAATATACACGTGAATGATTTTTGTATGGAGCTTGAATCCGAAAATGATCTTATTGAAGTATACTTGCACTATTCGAGAAAGTTCTTTTTCTGTGTTGTCAGATATAAATAATTATGTAATGGGGAAAGATAACCGAATATAATTATGACTTTACGTCAATGTAACATTGTGACTTTATGACCGCCGATTTGACATCAAAGTGAAGTCATTATGGTAGTTTATAAGTCCAAATGTGACAAAATCGGGCAATCCGATTCACAAAATTTTTAAATTCTGTGAAAATCGAGGCAATTGGAGGATACATATGAAACAGCCCAATCACCAAACTCATCAAACGGTCCACTTAAATATGCATTTTTTTTTCTTCTGAAATTGAAAACTAAATGGATTTGGATTCTTTGGTTGAAGCAAACTTTCGGGACCTCAAATCGAGTCTAGCTTTGAAGAATGGAAATAAAGTTAATGACTATTTTTACTAATTGGCCGAAATTAAGAAAACTAATCAAGATATCGATTTGTAAATTTCACAGCAGATATAGAAATTTGTTTTAAATCTTAATATTCAAATTTTGTTAAAATCGGACTGTGTTTTTTATCTCTTTTTTTTCGAAAAAATTACGGCAAAAGTACAAATATTTCGACAAAGGACCGAACAGGGACGATCATTCACTAAAAATAGTAATAAAACCAAATCCATTTCAGCAGATAAGGAGATCCTCTATTTAATTTAGAGTATGAATAGAATTTTCTTACTAAACGTTGCGAAATGATAAAGCCGTAATTTAAAAGGACAAAAACAAATTAATCGAAGATAGTTAGTGCGTTCTCTTGCAAGAGCCTCCTTGATATGAATTACAAGTTTGTCCACAAGGGTTTCTCCCTCTTTATTTACAATTAAAAATATGTTTTTTTTTTAAATATAGACTTAAGTTACAACTATTTTTGAACATTAAAGGCGCATTCTTTTCCCGAGTCCTATGGGTCAAATATCAACGGGAATTAATTCGTGCAACTTAGCTTACGGTTATCTTACAGTTTTTAATTCCACTTCCCACTACCGGTGATGTTTACTTATCTGGAATTTTGTGAGCCTGATTTTAACTGGGTTTCTATCATTCAAATTGGTTTTCGATAGTCTTACAGTTCTCAGTCAACCTTCCACCGCCAGGGGATGCAATGTTATGTCGAATACTAGGGGCTCGATTTCAACGGAATTTAGCTCATTCAACTTAGTTTTCGATTGCCTTTCAGTTTCCACATTCTATCGCCCACAGTGGCATTCTTACATCGGTTGCAGCATGGTTCCGTAGGCAACGGGGACTCTTGACGGAGGTTTATTCGGCAAAGGATTTGTTTGGAACACACAGTACGCTGCCGAAGATAGCGGGGACACCAAAACTAGTATCATTTTGAAAGACTTCTCAATGCGTGTGTAGCGCCCCGGTATACGGTTCCGTAAGTGGTGGGAATTCGAGGCAAAATATAGTTTAAAAGAGAATAGTTTGGAGTAAACAAACCGGCTTGTGCGGAGCACACACGGCACATGATGCCGTAGGCACTGGGGATTAAAACCAGATAATCTTCATTTTTACAAATTTCCAACGAATTCGAGTATACCCAGTCCAGTGTTTCGTTTTGTAATAGATTCGTTTGGAGGGGTATATTTTAATTCGAGGTTCGTCTGTAAAACTCGACCAGCGTAGTGGGATAAATTCAAAGTTCTAATAATACTATAACATTTCCGAAATTTTTTGGAATGTAATTTGTCTTTGCTAATTAACTGGATTTTGGAAGTATATTACAAAATGTTATTTGGACACCAAATTAAACAATAACATATTTATAAATTCTTCCTAAATGCATATTAAGAATACAATTTAATAAATGTCAGCAGGCAATGAAATAATTTTGTAAAGTTTGAATTGCAAAATATAATTGCGCTTCGTTTTAAATTTGTCTACCAAATAAGTAAAGAATAATTTACATATTGATGATTCTTAAGGGAAAATAAAATTAATCATCGGACAAAGCGGTATTTTGAAATATTTTCTATATATGAATTATTAACGCCGATATATTATCCTCATTTTATTCTTTTTTTTATAAATTACACATAATAAAATAATGGTGAATAATGCATGACCCATATTCATGGAAATTGATTTTTGTTGTTCATCAAATGGATTCAGAAGGCTTAATAAAATCAATATTATCATTAATATTATCATTTTCGAAGGGTTATTCATAATTTTGAACACAGTGTTTGATCAAAATTGATGAATTTTTAAATAAAATTGAATTACTTCATTACTTTTAAAATTCATATAGTTTATATGTACTTAAAAATACAGGGAAAATAAATAAACTGTTTATCATGATAGAAATTAGTATGTATATGTTCCAAATAAATCTTATTGAATAAAAATATAGAATTATCTTTTTAAATAAATCATAATAAATAAAATTCCTTTGCGATTCCTTATTCTAATATATCTTAATAAGTACGATTATTTAAAACTAATTAAATAAAAAAAAAAAATAAATGTAATAATGTGCAAAAATTTGCTTATTTTTAACAGTAAAAGGAAAATATATGTTGGATATAATGGTATATAACATATATTAATCAATGTTATAGTAATACTTTCAATCTAAAATAATAAGTTCAATAACAATTTTTCAAATTTCACCAATACTTTTTGATCTAACTGTACGTTAAGTAACAATGAATATTGATGACATGCATATGATGTTCAAAAGGATATTCAGTAAGGTATGTCGGGGTAAACTGTTGCTGGGATAATTCTCTGCTTAATGTTCAATTATTATTATCAAGATCAAATTACATGGTATGAATATTTAAAAAAAAAATTCTAGTACAGTGGAACCCGGTGAACACGTACATGGTTAATATGCGATTCCGCTTAATACGCGAATTTTCCCTGAACAAATGTTGATCCCTGGGTTGTGCATCAAAGATATATTATTATTTTATTTCTGTTAAAAAAATTAGTTTATTGGATTTTTTTTTTTTTTTTTTTTTTTTTTTTTGTAATATATTAATCGAGAATAAAACCATATTGGAATCCATATTTATTTTTCGTTGTTGTTATAGTCGTTCCTATAAAAAGAAACAATGAGTTAAAGAGGAGTACAAATAAAGTTTAATCTAAACATTCGTAAAAGGCGCAACTTTCGATCGTAAGCATATAAATGAAATCTCAGAAGTTTCTGCAACATTGCAGAAGTAATGTTTAACACGCGATTTTGTTTACTCGACATTTGTCCACTCCCTGGAAACGCGTCTTAACCGGTTTCAACTGCACCTACAAATCTATACTCCAAATTAAGTGTTCCCCTTTTATATATGTAACATATTTCCAGGAATAATTTTTTTTTTTCTGGAATTAGTCAAAAATTGTGTCAAATGGTCTCTTCCGAAGAACATATATCTGTATACTTTTATGAAGCCAGAAAAAAAGAGATGATGCAATTATGAATAAAAGAAATATTTTTGCCTTTTGAAATCAGACTCTACTAAGTATTGGCTTTCTTCTATCTGTATCTTTGAAAATGATTCAGAAAAAAAAAAAAATACTAGTCCAAGCAACAAATTGCCCCGACTAAAAAAAAGGGGGGGGGGGTAATTCGATGCCGATGTATTTTACTTCTGGATTCATTTATTTTTACTGTAGTTTTTTTTATATTTCCTGAATGTCATTAACATTTTTGTGGGGAATTTTTTGAGGGAATGTATGGATAAATCCCATGACCATAAATATTGACATTTTGGCAAGAGTAAAAGCAGAATTATCTGTATCTTTACAGTTTCATTGTTTGGATACAGATGACTTAAAAACTAGAATGAAAGTAAAAACTGAGACTACAATGAAAATGTATGAACTTACGAATTAGGTTACTGAAATTTTTAAGACCCTAGACTTAACTTGTGTTTACAAATATTTATGCTATGACATAGCTTTTATTAAGAGACTGTTAGAAAATATTTTTTTTTTTTTTATGTAAAGGGCTATTATTCAGATGACTGTTTCATGTCTAACATATCATCATTTTCATTTAAAAATGTTTCATGTATCTTATATCATTGAGTGGGTTTAATTTTATCGACTTTTATAATATTTAACATGTATAGATACAACAACGTTGATAGCTATGTTTTGAGAAAGTGTTTGATTTTTTATATACATATAATTAGCATTATTCATAAGGTATGTCATATAAAATATCATACCAATGTTTTCTTCTGTATTATAGAGCTGGGTTGTTGAGTTAAAACCTTGGAATTACCATCTGCACTTCGTCTAAAAAACGTGTGTAATATAACTTCTTCTTCAAATAATCATGTTCTATTATTTTTTTAAAAGTTTAATTTAGTTTGAAAGAGCGTCTTTTAAAGATCATAAAACATGAATTTCAAAATTGTGCATGTAATTGCTGTTTGAAACTTTCCCTTAAAAAAAATGCTCTCACAGAAGAATTCAAATATTGTCTGATTTTAAAAAAATATCAATTTTCTGAATAGCTGATTGTTAAAGGTAAATAAATGACAAGCATCTTATTACCCCGAAATATAACATTATGGTGTGGCAGTGGTTACAAATGTGACACCAGAATACCCGTTGAGGTATAATTTGTTGATTCCCAATTTCGTTTTCGTAAATAACTGAAACTTACTAAGTAAAGGCTCAAATTCCTTCTTTCCTTTAAGAATTTGTTCCTGTAAAAGGTACGCTTCGCCTTGTACATTTCACTCTTTTTAAAGACCCGCAGTTTTTTTTCCCTTAAAGAAATTAAGCAGAAAATTACCCAGCCTTACCCTGCTTATGTGAAACAGAAAGTCAAATCCAGGTCATGTTTCTCAAATTAAATGAAACTTACATAAAATTCTTTAGGAAATTTTGAAGAAAATTTAAAGGTATTTACATACTGAAAAATTGTTATATATTTGTGTTTTAATTAGTTACATAGTTCAATACAGTGGTCAAATTCTTGAATAAAGGAATAAAGTTTTAAATTTAATTAAATAAATGGTCATATTTGTAAACTTTTAAATTTTGGAAAAACACTGTAAAGTTTTCAACGAAAGATTGAGGTTTAAATTTTTTATATCAAAGAATTAACAGAAAAAAACTGTGTATTTTTCATAGCGAAATTATTTTCAGTGACTTTATTAAACAGATCCAAAATATGTACTTGCACAGAATATATCTTATGATAATTTAAACTGAAGTGTAAAACTGAATATCAATTTACTTCTCTTTCTAAGAAATTTAAAAATTTTAAAAATAGTGCTTCCTAAATTCTAAAACAATTTGAAAGGCTTGAGGTATTTTAATTAAAGGTAATTCAGTATTTTATAATTTAACAAGAATAAAAAGTAGAAATAACTACTTACAAAAAATTTAAATAATCAAAATTGCAGTTCCTGTTACTTAAATTTCAATCTCATTTTAATAAAAAATATAAAGTAATTACAATATAGATGAGGTTTAATGTATGGTTAAATGGCTTCAGCATAAATGTAATTAGTTTTTCTTCTCTATTAATCACATTAAATTTACACTTTAATTACGGTTTGGTATATATACTCCTCAGTGGGTTATTTTTTATTTTAATCGTAACAATATTAAAAAACATAATATCTCCCTTATATTTATAATTGAATTTTACAAAAGGAATGAACACAAAAAAAATAAATAAATAAATAAATTATTGTGCATGCTGACGAAATATATTTGTTCTCTTGACATTAGAGTGAGCTGCTGAAATTTAATTTTGGACACAATGTACGGCCATTCTAAAGGCATTCGTTAGACAATAGTAGTTAACAAAAATCATGCATTCCTTAAACATGACTACTTTCCAACACACATATTCCATTCGACCAAATGAAATATCCAAGAATTCTAAGTGACCAACTTTCACAATGATACATACAGACAAGACATCAGGTCACTTCGGGATTTCCATTATTTTACCCACTTCGGGTCTTTCACTCACTTTATGTAGCGATGGAAGTTGTGAATGTCATCGAAAATAATTGAACACGTTTATTGTTTAAGCTGGTTGGATTTTACCAGCTTGTAACATAACATTTTGCTTTAGAATGATAGAATTTACTTCGAGCACAAAGATCTTTATGCTCTTTCAATCAGTTATCTCTTCAAATTAAGAAAACATGCCATGTGTAATGTATATATATTTAAAAGTTTTGTGATTTTTATTTACATTTTCATACGTTTGCATGAACTATCGTGTGCATAACAACCTTGAAACATACAATGAATTTTTTTATTGTGTATAAAAATAATGATTAACTTTAACTAACTAGTAAATCTGCAGATCAGGAGCCTCAACGTCAGCTCTACAATTCATTGTGTTTAGCACCCTTTGAGTAATATTAATCTTTCTACAAAAAAAGAAATTTAAAGTTTTGAAATTACATAAACATTTATAAAACGAAAAAATATTTCGAAGGTTTCTGACATTAGAAGCGTTAAATTAAACCCCTTGTTATGTAATGGTATTCTGAAAATCTCATGAGCTACTTATTCTGGTAATTTTTAGATAATAAAGTAGATTTCTTCAGGGGGGCAGAGCCCCCCTGAACCCCTTCGTAGTGTAATATAATTTACATTTGTAATTATCAATTAATTGTGTTAATGTCCTTTAGTAAATTCTACCAATAGACGGAAACGTACATGAATTCTTTTCTACAGCCCTGTATATTACGTGAAGATTTTTACGCGTCGTCTATAACATTTAAATTTAATGCAGACAAAAAACCCTCTTAAAACTGCTCATATCACATTTCCGGGGATTAGTATGCATAGTGTGCACCATATATCCAGTTTCTGCGGAGTCCTGTATATGGTTCTATTTAAATTCTGCAAACATTTGTTAGTATACTAAATGTAATTGGGCTGGGAAATACATAACTCAAATAAAAAAAAAACACACTGAAGCAATTCGCGCTCATTTTCATTTATACTTACGAATTCATTTGTGTATCCCTGTACATGGTTTGTACAATATTTAAGCACTACTTATTAAGCACAAATTTACTTAACGTTAAAACGCACACCATAATCGAAAATGCTCTTCAGCAATCAACGCTAATAGACCAGAACTGTATCCGAAATTTTTTATGTGACCCTATAAATGAACGATAAATACGATACAAATCATATTCAAGCTTCTTGTAGTCAACCACAGTAATGTAATTTAATTTCGTAATGTTTGAATTAGTGCAACACAATTAACACACTGACGAAGGCAATTTAATTAAATCTGGGTTTAAAAAGAGTAGAAGCTCCTCCCTCTTCTGAAAGTGTCTCGGAAATTGGTTTCTGAGACATATTTTTCATGTTTATGCAGCAGTAAATATATTTCAATGTACGGATGTAATATATAATGTCTTACAATCTATAAAAAATATGGACAACACAATATAAATGTCTTTTCTGTAAGGTAGAAGTCACTCCCTTAGCCAATGATGTATTCTGAATAAAAACGAGAATTCTCGTTTCCGGTCGCTAATGTATTAAAATAAGCTGTGAAGAGTTTTTTTCCCCCGTAGACCACATTTTAATCGACCACTTTTGTGTAACCCTGAAAAAAACATATGCTTTGCACCCCATATACTACAAAAATGTTTCAAAAATACATATCAATTTTATTATTTTGTAACAGAGTAACATCATTTAAAAACGTTAAAAAAGGATTTTCTTCAAAGATTGTAATATTATGAATACTTTTGAGTTCCCTGTACGCATGCTGTAAGTGCTACACATAACATATTTTATAGTAACCAGGTTCTAGTGCACCTTAATAAAGTATATAAATTTCATTACGTTTAAAATTGTGTAACATTATTAAAATACACCGCAGACGATTTTTCTTAAAGACTATAATGTAACGGAATAGTTTTGAGTGCCGCTGTAATTAAGCTATGAATGCTACACTCTTCATTTTTAATACCAAACATACTTTGGCAAACCTCAATAACGTATATCAATTACATGTAATCCCGACTATATTTACGCGAGTTAGAGCACTTAGAGAAACACGGCAGGCGACAGATAGAAAAACTGAAGTCATAAATGCTTTTCATCCATGTTGGAATGTGTTAAAAAGGATTTACATGCCTTTAACTGTACTTTTTTTTCACTTATAGCATGGTTAAACATTAGTTTAAACATCCTAATCCATGCGATAGCAATAACATATTAAAAGCCCTCTAAAATATGCATATCTGGAGAGCTATAAATCTACTGGAAAATAATTCATTATCGTGCCCACTGTTAATTGTATAAATTGCATCGATTTGGCGCGATAAAATATTTTTTGTGATAGCCTCTTAATAGTACCTGCAACAAAATTAACGTAATTTACTAACTTTATTCCTATTTGACGCAATGATAGGCTACGAATAACAGTCGCTAGGCAACGAAGAAAAGGAAAAAAAAAAGAAATATGTATTATGTAAAACAAGAAAATTAATTTAAAAATTCTTTATATTATTGGAATACATGTATAAATGTCCTCAAAACATTATACACGTAAATAAAAAAATCTGATAGATATATTGATAAAACTTCAATATAATAGGAATAATTTAAAACCCTTATTTGGAATTTTAGTATCCTTAATTTGACATTTAAATCCATTAATCAAACGTGCCATTTTCTTTCAACAAATGGAAATTTGAAAATCGTCTGACTTGCCGTAGAAAAGCATTATAAAGAAAAATAAAATCTTCCATATTTTCCGAACGAATGAACCAAATTTAATCAAAAACTATACAGCTACGTCCGGGTATCTCACGAATATGCCCAATTAATTTCAAGCTGATCGGGTGCTTTTTGCGGCAGTTATCGCGGAACAGACAGACAGACAGACAGACAAACTGAAATCAAAACTTTTCGTGTCTCCACAGTAAGCCTTCACTGACGTTTCGGCAATTACACTAGTAAATCTGCAGATCAAGAGCCTCAACGTCATCTCTGCAACTCATTGTTTTTATCAACCTTTGCGTAATATTAATCTTTCTACAAAAACAAAATTTAAACTATTTAAATTACACAAACATTTATAAAAGGAAAAAAATATTTCGATGGACTCAGACATTAAAAGCGTTAAATTAAACACGTTGTTATGCAAGGATATTCTGAAATTCTCACGAGCTACTTATTCTAGTAATTTTTATATAATAAAGCAAATTTCTTCAGGGGGGCTCTGCCCCCCTGAACCCCCCGTTGTGTAATTTATTTTGCATTTGTAATTTTCTACTGATTGAGTTAATGATTACCCTATATCTTAGATTTCTTTTTACACTGCGATTTATAAGGATAAGCAATAATTCGGTCAAGCATTTTACGTTATCCTAATATCCATACAGCAGTATTTACTTGCCTGCTAACCACAAATACCTGTATCTAATGGATAAAGAACTTTTGGAAATGTAAACTGAAACATCTAATTTAGAAATCTAATACCTTTATAAATTTTGTTTATAAAAAAATAATTTTGATTACCATTCTGCAATATTTAAATCTAAGATCTAATCTAAATATCAAAAAATGTACTCGATAGCATTAACTTACTAAAATCACCCTAAAGTAGGGGGGCTTCTAAGTTAATAATTCATCATCGTTAAATAGATAAACATGATTTGGCGCCTTTAAGTATTTTTTGTGATTTTCTTTTAATAGTATCTACATTTAATTTAAAATCGTGATGTTACAAATACCGTTGAAATTTGACGCAAACCTATGTTCAGGTCAAATTACGAAAGGTTAACTAACATTTCATTTCCCTTAGCCGGACTTTCTGTTTCATTTTTCGTAATAAGGATTATTTTAATAATTTAATTTATTTTACACTCTACAAGCTGTTACACGGACGTTGTTCACGTAGCATTAAAATAGAGATAAATGCATTAAGTAAAACATTTCACTCCCCACCAGACATACCAAGTCTCAAGCTTTTTGCACATCACTATTATCTTAGAGAAAATGTTCTTTTAAATCGCGCAAATGTTTCAATTAAATAAAGTAACATTTTCTGTATTAAAATACTGGTATCCAGAACGCCGGAGGCTTGGCAGCTCTGCTCCTCTTAATAAAAACATATATGATTAACCAACACTTTATCACATTTTATAGGAGACAATACGGAATTTCTTATTTGTATGGCCTTACATATATCTCAGTCATAAAAATGTAAAATTTTGTGCCAATTAATGCACGCAATTGCGAAAATGAAATCGCAAAGAATGAGAAAAGAAAGGCCAAGTAAAATCGTGTAAATCGAGGAATCTTTCTTCGTAGTGCTGGGAAAATACTGCTACAAAAACTATTTTAGGTGGTATTTGGTGTGAAATGTTTATATGTATTCATTCCTGTCCTATATATCCTTTTTTTATTTTTTATTTGCTTATTCCATTTTTCTTTTGCACGTGAAAATCTTACAAATTAAAATTAACTCTTTGGGAGAAATTGTTATTCATTTTTTTTTTGGCAACAATAAAGTTTATAAAATTTAACAGAATAATGTCAGTTTATTCTGTATGAAAATAACGAACATTTTCATTTATAATCAAATAGTTGAATAAATAAATGAAAATATTATTCTATATAGTATATAAATACTATTTTCATTTCTGCGTTTAAATAAATCTATATGCAAATATCTATACAAAGGCATTCATTAATTCATTCCTTTTGCTTTGATTTGACTTCAAAAAACCATACATACTTTCACATTTATGATATTTTTAGATGAGATGCTGTTGCTAAGCAACGGTTAAAAGAAAAAATGAAATATAAGTAAATTGATAAAATAAAATGTTTTATATTATTCGAACACATGTATAAAATTCTATCATAAGTTATACACCTAATTTAAGAGCTCTGAGAAATGTTTTGACAAAATTGCAAACTAAAAGGAATAACTTAATACTCTTATTTAAAAATTTCAGCATCCAAAATTTACCATTTAAATCTATTATTCATATGAGCGATTTCTTTCAACAAATGAAAATTTGAAAATCGTCTGACTTCCCATAGAAAAGCATTATATCACAAATCAAAATGTTCTGTATATTCCGAACGAATGAACCAAATTTAACCCAAAACTATACAGCTAAATCCGGGGAGCTCATCAACATACCCAGGGAATTTCAAGCCGATCGGATGCTTTTTGCGGCAGTTATCGCGGAACAGACAGACAGACTAACAGACAGACAGACTAACGGAAACCAAAACGTTTCGTGTCTCCACAGTAAGCCTTCACTGACGTTTCGGCAACTAGTAAATCTGCAGATCAGGAGCCTCAACGTCAGCTCTACAATTCATTGCGTTTAGCGCCCTTTGAGTAATATTAATCTTTCTACAAAAAACGAAATTTAAAGTTTTGAAATTACATAAACATTTATAAAACGAAAAAAATATTTCGAAGGTTTCTGACATTAGAAGCGTTAAATTAAACCCCTTGTTATGTAATGGCATTCAGAAAATCTCATGAGCTACTTATTCTGGTAATTTTTAGATAATAAAGTAGATTTCTTCAGGGGGGCAGAGCCCCCCTGAACCCCTTCGTAGTGTAATATAATTTACATTTGTAATTATCAATTAATTGTGTTAATGTCCTTTAGTAAATTCTACCAATAGACGGAAACGTGCATGAATTATTTTCTACAGCCCTGTATATTACGTGAAGATTTTTACGCGTCGTCTATAACATTTAAATTTAATGCAGACAAAAACCCCTCTTAAAACTGCTCATATCACATTTCCGGTGATTAGTATGCATAGTGTGCACCATATATCCAGTTTCTGTGGAGTCCTGTATATGGTTCTATTTAAATTCTGCAAACATTTGTTAGTATACTAAATGTAATTGGGCTGGAAAATACATAACTCAAAAAAAAAAAAAAAAAAAAAAAAAAACACTGAAGCAATTCGCGCGCGGTCATTTTCATTTATACTTACGAATTCATTTGTGTATCCCTGTACATGGTCTATACAATATTTAAGCACTACTTATTAAGCACAAATTTACTTAACGTTAAAACGCACACCATAATCGAAAATGCTCTTCAGCAATCATCCCTAATAGACCAGAACTGTATCCGAAATTTTTTATGTGACCTTATAAATAAACGAAAAATACGATACAAATCATATTCAAGCTTCTTGTAGTCAACCACAGTAATGTAATTTAATTTCATAAAGTTTGAATTAGTGCAACACAATTAACACACTGACGACAGGCAATTTAATTAAATCTGGGTTTAAAAACAGTAGAAGCTCCTCCCTCTTCTGAAAGTGTCTCGGAAATTGGTTTCTGAAATATGTTTTTCATCTTTATGCAGCAGTAAATATCTTTCAATGTACGGATGTAATATATAATGTCTTACAATCTATAAAAAATATGGACAACACAATATAAATGTCTTTTCTGTAAGGTAGAAGTCACTCCCTTAGCCAATGACGTATTCTGAATAAAAACGAGAATTCTCGTTTCCCGTCGCTAATGTGTTAAAATAAGCTGTGAAGAGTTTTTTTCCCCCCGTAGACCACATTTTAATCGACCCCTTTTGTGTGACCCTGAAAGAAAAATATCCTTTGCACCCCATATACTACAAAAATGTTTCAAAAATACATATCAATTTTTTTATTTTGTAACAGAGTAACATCATTAAAAAACGCCACAAAAGGATTTTCTTCAAAGATTGTAATATTATGAATACTTTTGAGTTCCCTGTACGCATGCTGTAAGTGCTACACATAACATATTTTATAGTAACCAGGTTCTAGTGCACCTTAATAAAGTACATAAATTTCATTACGTTTAAAATTGTGTAACATTATTAAAATACACCGCAGACGATTTTTCTTAAAGACTATAATGTAACGGAATAGTTTTGAGTGCCGCTGTAATTAAGCTATGAATGCTACACTCTTCAATTTTAATACCAAACATACTTTGGCAAACCTCAATAACGTATATCAATTACATGCAATCCCGACTATATTTACGCGAGTTAGAGCACGTAGAGAATCACGGCAGGCGACAGATAGAAAAACTGAAGTCATAAATACTTTTCATCCATATTGGAAAGTGTTAAAAAGGATTTACATGCCTTTAACTGTACTTTTGTTTCACTAATAGCATGGTTAAACATTAGTTTAAACATCCTAATCCATGCGATTGCAATAACATATTAAAAGCCCCCCAAAATATGCATATCTGGAGATCTATAAATCTACTGGAAAATAATTCATTATCGTGCCCACTGTTAATTGCATAAATTGCATCGATTTGGCGCGATAAAATATTTTTGTGATAGCCTTTTAATAGTACATGCAACAAATTAACGCAATTTACTAACTTCATTCATATTTGAAGCAATGATAGGCTACGAATAACAGTCGCTAGGCAACGAAGAAAAGGAGAAAAAAGAAATACGTATCATATAAAACAAGAAAATTAATTTAAAAATTCTTTATGTTATTGGAATACATGTATAAATGTCCTCAAAACATTATACACGTAAATAAAAAAATCTGATAGATATATTGATAAAATTTCAATATAATAGGAATAATTTAAAACCCTTATTTGGAATTTTAGTATCCATAATTTGACATTTAAATCCATTAATCAAACGTGCCATTTTCTTTCAACAAATGGAAATTTGAAAATCGTCTGACTTGCCATAGAAAAGCATTATAAAGAAAAATAAAATCTTCCATATTTTCCGAACGAATGAACCAAATTTAACCAAAAACTATACAGCTACGTCCGGGTATCTCACTAATATGCCCAATTAATTTCAAGCTGATCGGGTGCTTTTTGCGGCAGTTATCGCGGAACAGACAGACAGACAGACAGACGGACAGACAGACAAACGGAAATCAAAACTTTTCGTGTCTCCACAGTAAGCCTTCACTGACGTGTCGGCAACTAGTAAATCTGCAGATCAGGAGCCTCAACGTCATTTTTGCAAGTCATTGTTTTTTAACACTCATTGCATAATATTCAACTTCCTACAAATCGCTTTTTAAAGTTTTCAAATTACATAAATATTTATGAGCATACAAGATACTTCGTAAAGTTTCAGAAATTAAAAGTGTTAAACAAGTGGTTGTACATTGATGTTCTGAAATTCTGATGAGCTACTTATTCTGGTAACTTTTAAAATCAAAAATTGCATTTCCCCCCGTAGTCTATTTAAATTTACATTCGTAATTTTTTATTGATTGTGCGGATGGTTATAGTATATCTTAGATTTTTTTTACGCTGTATAAGGATAAGTATAAGTTTTTTTTATAAATTAATAAAATTTAAATTTTAAATAAAATATTCATGTTAACCGTACACAGACAATAAATCTTGGAGTGACGCCAAAAATGTAACCCTAAAATCCGCTACATTCGGCACAACACAACGACGTGCTTAAAAAAAAAAAAAAAAAAAAAAAAAAAAAAAAAAAAAAAAAAACGGATGAAGTCAAAGAATTTGGTCCTTCTTCCACGTGCTTGTTTTGTTTGGGCCGAATGAGGGCATTTAAATCTGAGCGATAACGCACATCGTATTGCAAACTGTTTTTACGGCATACTGCATCTCCATCTATCTCTTTCCTCCGTGAATAATAGTTAATTTTATTTTACCCAAGATCTTTTTATTCCAGCATCTTTGTTTTCGATAAATGACGTCTAATTCACCTGCTATGCGTACTTACTCAAAACTTTTCATCTTGTTATATTAAGAAATACTCGAGAGTTTTCTTTTTATCTCCAATATGCCGCCATATTAATTTTTCTATTCTTAATTTTATTTTTCATTTTCCTGTTTCACGACAAAACATTTCAATTGAAAATTGTTTAAAAGAAAATATTATTCCGGGTTTTGATTTTCTTGGCAACAATTAAAGAAATATTGGTAAATGTTATGGGAAAATGTTACGTTATTCTCTATGAAAATAATGAACTTTTGTATTTTTAAGCAAAATATTTCAATAAAATAAGTAAAATAAAAGAAATATTGCCTATTTTTATTTCTGGGCTAAAGTCCTTCTATATGCAAAGATACAAATGCATTAATTCATCTGTTTTGACGTTGGCTTTACTCAAGCATTATACACGCAATTATACTAATATTATTAGGACCAAATACGTTGCTAGGCAACAGAGAATGAAAAGGAAAAAAATGAAATATGCATTATGTCAAATGGATAAAACAAAATCCTTTATATTATTGGAAAACATGCATAAAATTCCCCCCAATATTATAAACCTAATTAAAAAAATCTCGCAAATATATTGACATAATTTATTGGAATAATTTAATAATGTTATTTAAAAATTTCAGCATCAAAAATTTACCATTTAAATCCATTTTTCATATGAGTCATTTCTTTCAACAAATGAAAATCTGAAAATCGTCTGACTTGCCATTGAAAAGCATTATAGAGCAAAATAAAATGTTCCATATTTCCCGAACGAATGAACCAAATTTAACCAAAAACTATACAGCTAAGTCCGGGTACCTCATGAACATGCCCAGTGAATTTCAAGCCGATCGGATGCTTTTTGCGGCAGTTATCGCGGAACAGACAGACAGACTAACAGAAACCAAAACTTTTCGTGTCTCCACAGCAAGCCTTCACTGACGTTTCGGCAACTAGTAAATCTGCAGATCAGGAGCCTCAACGTCAGCTCTACAATTCATTGTGTTTAGCACCTTTTGAGTAATATTAATCTTTCTACAAAAAACGAAATTTAAAGTTTTGAAATTACATAAACATTTATAAAACGAAAAAATATTTCGAAGGTTTCAGACATTAGAAGCGTTAAATTAAACCCCTTGTTATGTAATGGTATTCTGAAAATCTCATGAGCTACTTATTCTGGTAATTTTTAGATAATAAAGTAGATTTCTTCATGGGGGCTCTGCCCCCCTGAAGCCCTTCGTAGTGTAATTTAATTTACATTTGTAATTATCAATTAATTGTGTTAATGTCCTTTAGTAAATTCTACCAATAGACGGAAACGTACATGAATTCTTTTCTATACAGCCCTGTATATTACGTGAAGATTTTTACGCGTCGTCTATAACATTTAAATTTAATGTAGACAAAAAAACCCTCTTAAAACTGCTCATATCACATTTCCGGGGATTAGTATGCATAGTGTGCACCATATATCCAGTTTCTGCGGAGTCCTGTATATGGTTCTATTTAAATTCTGAAAACATTTGTTAGTATACTAAATGTAATTGGGCTGGGAAATACATAACTCAAAAAAAAAAAAAAAAAAAAAAAAAAAAAAAAAAAACACTGAAGCAATTCGCGCTCATTTTAATTTATACTTACGAATTCATTTGTGTATCCCTGTACATGGTCTATACAATATTTAGGCACTACTTATTAAGCACAAATTTACTTAACGTTAAAACGCACACCATAATCGAAAATGCTCTTCAGCAACCATCCCTAATAGACCAGAACTGTATCCAAAATTTTTTATGTGACCCTATAAATGAACGATAAATACGATACAAATCATATTCAAGCTTCTTGTAGTCCACCACAGTAATGTAATTTAATTTCATAATGTTTGAATTAGTGCAACACATTTAACACACTGACGACAGGCAATTAAATTAAATCTGGGTTTAAAAACAGTAAAAGCTCCTCCCTCTTCTGAAAGTGTCTCGGAAATTGGTTTCTGAGATATGTTTTTCATGTTTATGCAGCAGTAAATATCTTTCAATGTACGGATGTAATATATAATGTCTTACACTCTATAAAAAATATGGACAACACAATATAAATGTCTTTTCTGTAAGATAGAAGTCACTCCCTTAGCCAATGATGTATTCTGAATAAAAACGAGAATTCTCGTTTCCAGTCGCTAATGTGTTAAAATAAGCTGTGAAGAGTTTTTTTTCCCCCGTAGACCACATTTTAATCGACCACTTTTGTGTGACCCTGAAAAAAACATATGCTTTGCACCCCCATATACTACAAAAATGTTTCAAAAATACATATCAATTTTATTATTTCGTAACAGAGTAACATCATTAAAAAACGCCACAAAAGGATTTTCTTCAAAGATTGTAATATTACGAATACTTTTGAGTTCCCTGTAAGTGCTGTAAGTGCTACACATAACATATTTTATAGTAACCAGGTTCTAGTGCACCTTAATAAAGTATATAAATTTCATTACGTTTAAAATTGTGTAACATTATTAAAATACACCGCAGACGATTTTCCCCAAAGACTATAATGTAACGGAATAGTTTTGAGTGCCCCTGTAATTAAGCTATAAATGTTACTCTTTATTTTTAATACCAAACATACTTTGGCAAACCTCAATAACGTATATCAATTACATGTAATCCCGACTATATTTACGCGGTTTAGAGCACGTAGAGAAACACGGCAGGCGACAGATAGAAAAACTGAAGTCATAAATACTTTTCATCCATGTTGGAAAGTGTTAAAAAGGATTTACATGCCTTTAACTGTATTTTTTTTTCACTTATAGCATGGTTAAACATTAGTTTAAGCATCCTAATCCATGCGATAGCAATAACATATTAAAAGACCCCCCCCCCAAAATATGCATATCTGGAGATCTATAAATCTACTGGAAAATAATTCATTATCGTGCCCACTGTTAATTGCATAAATTGCATCGATTTGGCGCGATAAAATATTTTTTGTGATAGCCTTTTAATAGTACCTGCAACAAAATTAACGTAATTTACTAACTTCATTCATATTTGACGCAATGATAGGCTACGAATAACAGTCGCTAGGCAACGAAGAAAAGGAAAAAAAAATATGTATCGTGTAAAACAAGAAAATTAATTTAAAAATTCTTTATATTATTGGAATACATGTATAAATGTCCTCAAAACATTATACACGTAAATAAAAAAATCTGATAGATATATTGATAAAACTTCAATATAATAGGAATAATTTAAAACCCTTATTTGGAATTTTAGTATCCATAATTTGACATTTAAATCCATTAGTCAAACGTGCCATTTTCTTTCAACAAATCGAAATTTGAAAATCGTCTGACTTGCCGTAGAAAAGCATTATAAAGAAAAATAAAATCTTCCATATTTTCCGAACAAATGAACCAAATTTAACCAAAAACTATACAGCTACATCCGGGTATCTCACGAATATGCCCAATTAATTTCAAGCTGATCGGGTGCTTTTTGCGGCAGTTATCGCGGAACAGACAGACAGACAGCTGTCTGTCTGTCCGTCTGTTCCGCGATAACTGCCGCACAAAGCATCCGATCGGCTTGAAATTAATGTGGCATGTTGATGAGGTACTCGGACATAGCTGTATGGTTTTTGGTTAAATTTGGTTCATTCGTTCGGGAAATATAGAACATTTTATTTTGCTCTGTAATGCTTTTCAATGGCAAGTCAGACGATTTTCAAATTTTCATTTGTTGAAAGAAATGGCTCATATAAAAAATGGATTTAAATGGTAAATTTTTGATGCTGAAATTTTTAAATAAGAGTAGTAAATTATTCCTATTAGTTTGCAATTTTGTCAAAACATTTGTCAGAGCTTTTAAATTAGGTGTATAACTTATGATGGAATTTTATACATGTGTTCGAATAATATAAAACATTTTATTTTATGAATTTACTTATATTTCATTTTTTTTCTTTTAACCGTTGCGTAGCAACTATATCTCATCTAAAAATATCATAAATGTGAAAGTATGTATGGTTTTTAAAGTCAAATCAAAGTTAAAAGGAATGAATTAATGAATGCCTTTGTATAGATATTTGCATATAGATTGATTTAAACGCAGAAATGAAAATAGTATTTATATACTATATAGAATAATATCTTTATTTATGTATTCAACTATTTTGATTATAAAGGAAAAAGTTCGTTATTTTCATACAGAATAAACTGACATTATTCTATTAAACTTTATAAACTTTATTGCTCCCGAAAAAAAAAAAAAAAAAAAGGGAATAACAATTTCTCCCAAAGAGTTCATTTTAATTTGTAAGATTTTCACGTGCAAAGGGAAAATGCAGCAAATTACAAATAATAAAAAAGATAAATAGGACAGGAATGAATACATATAAACATTTTACACCAAATACCACCTAAATTAATTTTTGTAGTGGTATTTTCCCACACTACGAAGAAAGATTCCTCGATTTACACGATTTTACTTGGCCTTCCTTTTCTCATTGGTTGCGATTTCATTTTCGCAATTGCGTATATTAATTGGCACAAAATTTTACATTTTTATGACTGAGGTATATGTAAGGCCATACAAATAAGAAATTCTGTATTGTTTCCTATAAAATGTGATAAAGTGTTGGTTAACTATATATGTTTCTATTAAGAGGAGCAGGGCTGCCAAGCCTCCGGCGTTCTGGATACCAGTATTTTAATACAAAAAATGTTACTTTATTTAATTGAAACATTTGCGCGATTTAAAAGAACAACATTTTCTGTAAGGTAATAGTGTTGTGCAAAAAGCCTGAGACTTGCCATGTCTGGTGGTGAGTGAAATGTTTTATTTAATGCATTTATCTCTATTTTAATGCTACGTGAACAACGTCCCGTGTAACAGCTTGTAGAGTGTAAAATAAATTATTAAAATAATCCCTATTACGAAAAATGAAACAAAATGCCCGTCTAAGGGAAATAAAAGGTTAGTTAACCTTTCGTAATTTGACCTGAACATATGTGTGCATCAAATTTCAACGGTGCTTGTAACATCACGATTTTAAATTAAATGTGGATACTATTAAAAGGCTATCACAAAAAATATTTAACGGCGCCATATCACGTTTATCTATTTAGTCAATTGGAAATGGACACGATGATGAATTATTAACCGCTAGGTTTAGAACTCCCCCTACTTTAGGGTGATTTTAGTAAGTTAATGCTATCGAGTACATTTTTAGATATTTAGATTAGATCTTAGATATAAATATTGCAGAATGGTAATCAAAATTATTATTAGATTTCTAAATTAGATGTCTCAGTTTACATTTCCAAAAGTTCTTTATCCATTTAGATACAGATGTTTGTGGTTAGCAGGCAAGTAAATACTGCTGTATGGATATTAAGATAACGTAAAATGCTTGACCAAATTGTTGCTTATCCTTATAAATCGCAGTGTAAAAATGAATCTAAGATATAGGATAATCATTAACTCAATCAATAGAAAATTACAAATGCAAAATAAATTACACAACGGGGGGTTCAGGGGGGACACCCCCCTGAAGAAAGTTGCTTTATTATATAAAAATTACTAGAATAAGTAGCTCGTGAGAATTTCAGAATATCATTGCATAACAACGTGTTTAATTTAACGCTTCTAATGTCTGAAACCATCGAAATATTTTTTTCTCCTTCTATAAATGTTTGTCTAATTTAAAAGTTTAAATTTTGTTTTTGTAGAAAGATTAATATTAAGCAAAATTTGCTAAAAACAATAAGTTGCAGAGATGACGTTGAGGCTCTTGATCTGCAGATTTACTAGTTGTACTGTTTTTAAAAGTTTTATTATATATAAATACACATGGTGCAATATGTTATCTATCGTCGATCTTTAATTTCTCAACCGTTGGTCGTATACATATAGTTCCAATTACAAAAACGTTCGAAATGAGGTAAATATTCATGTTGTGGCATTATTTAAAGTAAAAAATCCATTTTATAAAAATTACGAAAACTAACTTTTTATACGGTCCCCCAGTCCCTATAGTTATATTTAGTAATAGTTTACACATATCATAACAGATATAACACAAAAAGTTTGACATCCCTACTACAAAAATTGACACAGTTATTAAATTTCAAACTTTGAGATTTTTGCACATGATTTTGTCTTTCATTGAGGGATCAGTTAAAAGATGAATTAAAGTAATTCGGGATCAAAGTCAGGGTGCAATGTCGTATTTACTTAGCACAGCTTGCCATCACTATCTCAGCGCTGACTAGCGTGTTTTATCCCGTTTGGTATACTCGTGTTTTATCCCGAACGTGTGGCGCTGCGATACTATTCTAATTTATGTAATCCTAATTTTCATGTTCATAATTGCTCGGCTGGTCGTTTGCTTTGCGCCGCTATTTATCTAGTCTTTAAAAAATATGTTTTATTTTCCGATTGTCGATTCTACCTACTTTGGCGTTTGGATGGTGTTCGATCCATAAAAAATAGCTCAAATTTTTAGATGAAATAACCCTCTTTGGCGATTCCCCGATTTGGCGATACCGGCTAAAGTTGGTTTCGCCGTAAAAAGGATATTGCAACCTGATTTTGATCTCGAATTACATTAATTCATCTTTTAACTGATCCCTCAATGGAAAACAAAATCATGTGCAAAAATCTCAAACTTTGAAATTTAATAACTGCGTCAATTTTTGTAGTACAGATGTCAAACAGTTTGTGTTACATCTGTTATGATATGTGTAAACTTTTACTAAATATAGGGTGTACTATAGGGACTGGGGGACCGTATAAAAAGTTAGTTTTCGTAATTTTTATCAAATTGATTTTTTACTTTAAATAATGCCACAACATGAATATTTACCTCATTTAAAACTTTTTGTAATTGGAACTCTATGTCTACGGCCAACGGTTGTGAAATTAAAGGTCGGCGATAGATAACATATTGCACCCTGTATATATATGTTTAGTAACAAATTACACAATTGTTGTTTTAGCCATTATTATAATACTTTTTGTATTTGTAACTGAAAAAGCTATTTATTTAAATATTTATACAATAACAAAGGGAAGGAAGAAAATAACGAAAGTTTCAACACTCTTACGTGATAATGAATGGATATTACAGAACATTCTTTTTTTTTTCTTTTGAAATAGTTCTTTGAGACACACTACATTATATTCTAGAACAAATTTTTTATGCAAAAAAGAAAATAAAAGAAAAATTCTATAAAAAATAAATTAATTAATAAAATGTTTATATTTTAGTCTTTGCAAATTCTAAATTCCTTATTATAGTTAAATGACCATTTTTCTATGTCAGGCACCACTGTAAATGACAGTATATGCATATTTTTGCTTTAGTTTAAGTATGTAGTGTGTAAAATACCATATTTTATAATTAAAAATTATATTTCGAACAAATATTTCCGTATTGCGTAAACTTCGTACTGCATTTTCTAATGCGGAATGCGTCTGTTATGAAATAAGTTGGTATAATCTGAAGTATATTATTAATAAATATTGGTTTCAAATGATGAAAAACTCAAGACGTTTTAAAATATATTTTACTTGTAATTTTATTATTTGTTTCCTATTTTGTTTTATATTTATCTTCTTTTTTACATTTTATTTTATGTTATTTTATATTTATCATCTTATCTCTTTTTTACGTCATAGCTATAAACGATCATTAATAACACGCACTGATTCGCTTCAATTACATCATTGCATTACCAGCAGTACTATAACAACCAAATATATGCACAATTACTAGATTTTGCATTGTTTGTTACTACCTCACCGCATTATATTTTAATTAGCCATCACTACATTGTATTCTAATTAACCGTCACTACATTATATTCTTATCAAACGTTATTTTTGCGTTTGCTACTTTAACTTATTGTTTTAATTTATTGCTATTTTCTGATTTATAATTGCCATTTTAAGCTAATTATCCTATGGCATGCTAGTCCATTAACTGCAATTATATCATTCAATTCTTATATTTACGTAAATTTTCCACCAATTTCCGAGGAATTGAAAGTCAGACAAAATCATTCTTTTTTTAAATAATGTATTAGAGCAAAACCTTTTCTCCCTGTTTTCATCACGTCTGTAGAGAATGTGTCATCACTATCTTCATATAAATGTCGATTTGTGGAACTGATAAAAAAGAAAAGAAATTCATAAAAATATAATTTGGTGACTGTTCTAATCAATTCAACTTAAAGGGGTCCTGGACGCATTTTAAAATAAATTTTATTTATCGAGTTAAAGTTCTGAATTTTTTTGTGATGGTTAACCATATCATTTATAAGCAAAATCATATGATAAAAGTTCTCATATTTTTTTTTAATATTCTAAATTTAAAATTTATTAAAAAAGTGGGGTAATTTAAAATTGTTATAACTCGAAATATTATTTGTAGAATTTCAATTTTTTTTTCATTTAAATAAACAGAAATGTATAAGTTTTAATTTTTATTCAGCGTTTTTAAAAATATTAATTAAAAATATTAAAAATATTTAACGCAAAAAAATGGCGCAACTTAAAAAAAAATTATATTTTCAAAATTAAATATTTTTTTTCAAATATGCTAAATCAAAATTAAAGTAAAATAATTGAAAAAGGCATGTTCCAAGTTTGAACCATTTATCTTTAACAGTTCGTGAGTTATAAGAATTTAAATATGAGAAATGGTAAAAAAAATCCATCATGAAGAAAAACGCATTTTTACAAAAAGTCGGTTCCATTGCTTAAAAGCTAGATTTTGAAAACAAACCAAAACGAAAAATTTAATTATTCTTGTTTTAATTAAGATAGAACTATGATTTAAAAGTCATTTTAAGCAGAAAAAAAACCAGAAAAATGTTTAAAGAAATAAAATATATTTTACAAATTTGAAGATTTTTGTGTCCCGGACCCCCTTAACTTAATATTATTTTATATACAATAGAGATCTGCACGGGCCGGGCCGGGCCCTGGCCATACTTTTTTCGGGCCTGGCCGGGCCTAACTTAATTTTTCTGTACAGAGCCGGGCCTGGTTTTATCCCTAGTCTTCACGGCCCAAAATTTTCAGTCCTAGTTTTGAGCCAGCCCGTATGAAAATCATTGTCTCAGCGTGGCCTGGTATATTTAAAGGTCAGTTAAATTAAGCCTGGCCCAAACGTTTTTGCAAAAAATGCGTACATTTTTGAATCGCCATTATTCTACACTTAAACATTAAAATTTATTATTTTTAAAGAATAGTAGATTTCTACGCATATTAAAATATAACTAAATTAAAATACAGTAAAATGTGTGTTCAGGAACCTGCCTATGACGGAACCCTGTTTTAAACTGAAAAAACGTGTTGATCCATGCAAAACTAATATACTAATAAGTAAGAAAAGAATATATAATACATTTACACTTGCTAAGAAGGGAACTTGTCTATAACGCATTTTTTTTTCGTTTCTATGCAATTTCATCTTAGAAGATTTTACTGTATAGCATTTTCCCGATTTTTAACACTTCTTCTATACATGGAATATGGATTAACAATATTAATGATAACTGAAACATTTACATACAAGAAATAGAGATTCATTAAAAAAATAAATATCGCAGCCTGCTGCACTTTTATAAAAATAAAGATTATAAACATGAAATAAAAGTTAAGATAAACATTTTTGGTCAGAACTCCTCGTATGAGACAAATTTTTAACCAATTCGACATAAAAATCAATGTTTTGTAGAAGTTCACTCGGGCCGGGCCGGTCCCGGGCTTTTTTCCGGGCCGGGCACGGGCCGAACTTTAAATTTTTGTATCGGGCCGGGCCCGGGCCTGGAAATGTCGGCCCGTGCAGACCTCTAATATACAACACAAAATGAAAATCTGCATTTTTCTTACAGATTGCAGTTTAGCGCCAAAGTGCGTACTTTTATGGTTAATCAGATCATATATTTAACCTGTTTTTATTTCAATTAATATATTTTTTCTGTATTTTGGTTATGCATTGAGCATTGCTTAAAAACTTTGGTAATTCCGCAAATAATTATATTACATTATAGTAGCAAAGAAAATGATATAGATTTTATAAAATGTTTCTTAATATGTATTCCGAAAGTCATAAAAAATCAGGAAATGGAGCTAAATGTTTCAAAACAGTACTTTATTTAAGTTATTTGCTTTATTCGAGAATATAAAAATTGAGATAATGCAACATTTAGAAGTTAAATAACAAACGAAAGCAACAATGCTTTTTCGCAGGCGTCCTAGAGTCGCCTAGATATTTCTGGGGGCTAGACAAAAGTGCTTAAATAATGAATTAGGGTTTTGATCTCTAATAAGAATAGAAAATAAAAATGGCATTATTGTGCATAGATAAATAAAATTCGGAGGATTGAAACTTTTTTGAGTATTCTTGCATATTTTAACATCGTATTAGAAACAGAATTTTTATGAATGGCATTTTTCCATTAAATATGAAAAGTTAAACAAATCCCTTAAATTTTTCAATCCGATGGCAGAATTTTTCTTTAATAATTAATAAAATAGTTTTAAATTACAGGGTGTTCCGGCAATGTAGTGCTAGTACTTTTACGTTTTTTGAAGAAATTCTTTTTGAAAGTGTAGTAATCATAAAAGTAATTTTTTATCAACTAAAATCGTTGATGCAGTGAATTTAATTTTTGTGTAAAAATAATAAATGTTTTCCAATATAATTAAATTTATTTAGAACATTTATGGAATATTGTTTATTTGGTGTTGTCTTTATCATATTCACGCTGAGAAATACTTTTTTCAAATCACGGAAACAGTACAGTAGTTGTTTGGGCTACCGGATTATTTCTGTTATTTGAAGAATGCCCCTGTATTTTTTCTCCGTTATATGATGTAAAATATACTTCAAAAGGAAAAAGTGGGAATAAAGTAAAAGTCGTTGACATTATACTCAAACCAGATATCTTATTGTTATGAGCCAAAAACTTTACACATGTCTACAGATGATGAGCAGTGAATCAGTTTTTAAAAAATATGTTTGCTTCAGATGGATATAGCTTGATTAATTTCTTTAAAAAGCAGAGAACTTTGAAGTTAATTTCGGGAAGATTTCGTTGTTAATGAGATTGTGGTTGGGGTTTTTTAATACTTTGTTTTTAATATGGGATAAAAATATGAAATATAAAGATTTTTAAGTAGATTGTTTGATGTAAAATATGAGTACTATAATTTTATTCGAGAAGGATATATATATATTTTTTTTTTTTTTGAGTAAAATCGATTTTTTTTTCCATTTAATATTTTACTTAATATATCTACTTTAAAAGTGTTCACTTAGGATATATTTTATGTGCGAATATTTTTTTATAACTTTAAAAAATAAATTGTGAGTACCTTTAAACGAAGAAAAAAAAATTAATTGTTATTTAGTTTTAAATACTAAAACGTTTTTTTTTCCTTGTTTTCTTTTCCAATTAAATTAGAAATTTTAATTTATAGAATTTTTGGATTTTCATTTAAAATATAAATTCAGATTTCAGTATTTATTAAGCCAATATGCATGCGTGCAGGTAATGAACGCAATCCCCCCCTCTTTTTCAGATATTCGGGAAGTATTCACGGATACAACATATTTTCTAGGAGTACAGAAATCATTTGTTAAACAATTTGGAATAATTTAGTGTATAGTCGAGTTTTTCTGACAGTCTATAATAAACTGAATGTTCACAGTAACGATCCTGCTAATATAAAACTAGTCTGATGATTTGACGTTGAATTTTCAGAAAAAATGTGATTCAGCTATAAAGTATTAAATGGCTATTTCATATTTAAAAGTTGCTTTCAATACAAAAACGATTATAAGAGTATCATTTAGTTATAACAAAAAAATTTCACACTTTCTGATATTGTCTTGTTTCGAATTATTATTTTTAATATATTTGTATTAGTATTTGTGTAAAATGCATTCTAAAGAATTCGTAAAATTAACTAAAAAATATGTTTGTTATCATATAAGATTTATCATGTGAATATACATAATTTTTACCACGCAGATATCATTTTTTCTAAAACCAAGCAAGTATATTTTTTAGCAACTAAAAACTCTAAAGTCTAATTTAAATGTGAAATTCGTGTGTATTGTTTACCTAAAAGTTTGTAAAAAATAGGTGAAAAATTATCTGATTGAATTCTCTGTTTTGTTCAGAAATAGGTAAGATTTTAATAGAGTACATACATTTTATATTAATTATGAAACGAGCTATTTGATTGACATTATACATATTCAGAGCTTTCTATTATTTTCTAATCTTGTTTATTTATTAAAAATCGCCTATGTAATTGCAATATGTTATTATTTTATTTAATCAATATCATCTACAATTTTAAAATATTTCTCATAGCTTATAAAAGAAATGTTCATAGAATTTTCAAAATGGAATAAACAGAATTATTTATAAATTTTAATAATTTAATAAATATTAATTTTTGATATTAATATCACTTATAGGAAAATATATAGAAACTACAATTCGTCTTTAAGCTTGCGAAAATAAAAATTAACGAGCGATGTTTCCATTAGGTCTATCTGGAGAATACATAAGTTAATTGTTTGATTAAATGTTATTAAGCTACTATTATGAAAAAAAATTACTTAAAAAAATTGCTAATGTATTTCATGCAGTATTAACATACATGCTTTTAAAAATAAGTTTGTAGTTCAAATCTATGCAACTCCATTTACTATTGGTTTTATACCTTATATTTAAAAAATAATGTCGCTTATTACATTTAATTGAAATTCCAAAGCTTTCACGTTTTCTGTCAGAAATAAAGAATTGGATTGTATTTGCTATTTCCAAATATTATTATTCTTTTAGATCAAAATGTCATTTTAGTAATAAATCAAAATTCTAGATAAATGTAATGCTTTTTCACTCAAAATATTGAAACTGTGTAACGAATAGAAAAGATATATCGATAGATAGCTTAATTATTTTATTAAATACATACAATAAGTCAAGTATGTTGAATTACTACGGAATAGTTTTACATTTTCAGTGTGAGTCAATTTTTAGTTTGTTTTTATTTCCTATATTATATATATTTTTAAAAATACATGTACAAAACAGTACTTCTAATTATAAAAAGTACTTCATAGTTTGTATGCTATTTGCGTCATCATAGTTTCGTCGCTAATACTTATGCAACTTTTATTGTCTTCAAAAATGATAGCTTAAAATAGTTTTACGTAACATTGTCACTTACCTGTATTATTATATATATGTATACATACACACACACACACACACACACATATATATATATATAACGAAACAAATTGATGGGTTAAGTCGAACAATCACGTCGTGTTTTTTACGACATATTACTGGATTAGTACCACATGGTAATCAGCCGTTGGTGAGGTTGTATAGCAGTCATACCACTTAGCGCAAGCAACGCTAGTGGAGGTGTCAACTCTGTGAAAATTTAACAGCTGTGGAGCGATGATGGTATTGGTAGAGTCCAATCAAACACTCATTTATTCATGATGAAGACAAGGCAGATTAGGCGGCGTGAGTGGTGCAAAAAGGCTTATGATGAAATCTGGGGTTTTCCCAATTAAAAACATAGAAACGTAGCCATAGGAAACTGTTTATTCCATCAGAACATACCAACATTAAACAATTCCCACAAGATGAGAAATCAGAGTCATCCCGTTTGAGCACTAACTATTTATTCATGAGAAAGAGGTGTTAAATAACGAATTATATTCTACGCGACTTAGGACACCAGGTAACAGATTATGTAAACAATCAAACGGCACAAAAAATCTACTTCTGAGCTCATGCTCGAGTATTTATTAGAATGCGCGGAGGAAATCCGATTGAAATGGAAACTTCAGGCTAACCAATTAAAATCACGGACGAGACTCGAAGTGAAACTGCGATCCGTCATTTAACCAATGGAGAGCGATCGAGGAACGTCACAGAAA
Organism: Maratus speciosus; assembly: GCA_963932465.1. Classification (NCBI taxonomy): domain Eukaryota; kingdom Metazoa; phylum Arthropoda; class Arachnida; order Araneae; family Salticidae; genus Maratus; species Maratus speciosus. The sequence goes on along the minus strand of OZ010788.1, from coordinate 396,932,606 downwards.
AGATTCCCGGCGCTGCTAATAGCAGGATTTCGATGAAAAAAACTGTCGCCTAGCTGCCGGAAAAATGAGATGAAATAGAATAAAAATGTAAAAATTGGGTTTTATAAATATTCGAAAAATAAGTAACTGCGTTCAGAACTTTACAGTTTGGTAGACGATAAAATAATGAAGGAATTAAAAGTTTAGATTACGTTTTTCAATAAAACTATTATTAAGATACGCGTTTTAAACTTATAGGAATTTAACTAGAAATAAATAATAGAGCGTATTAAAAAAAAGGAAATAATGAATATGCCGGCAATTTAGAATAATTTAAGTGAATAGTAAAAGTAAAAAAAAAATTATAACATATCTCTCTCTATATATATATAATAAATTTGAAATCACAAATTTATGAAGAAATTGGTAAAGTTCTAAAGATGATTAAGAAATGTGCATATATATATATATATATTTACAGATGAATTTAAAAGAAGAACTTCCAGTGTGTGTTTATCTTTCAATTTATCATCAATTAATTGAAGGGATTGTTCCTTTTGTTTCGAGTTACTGAGGTCATTATTTGAAAAATACAGAGATCACTGTTCAAAATGGAATCCAAATCACGAAAACCATCCAAGACTAGGATTCGAATGAGGAACCTCTTGAATAGCGCCCAGATCTACCTGACAATGAAAAGAACAATAACAGTAAAAATTGCTTGCAATATGAATCAAATTATCTTATAATGGTTTTAATGCTGTCTACGTTTTAGAAATCTCATAAAAAAGAATGCGGATTATTTCAGTATTAGTATTAAAGTATTTACTAGTTATTTAATTTTACTATACTCGCATTTTTAAATTTTTCTATGAAATTTAATATACGCTCAGATTTTTGTAAAACAAAATAAATGTGTTTCCAATGATCCCTTATTGTGTTATGCAGTTTCTAACTTTCTAAGACATAATTTTTAACTTATTAAATTGTGGAATTTTGTCACAGTATTCTCAATCTACTGGAAAGTGTTTCATTATCTATGCTTGACGCATGATTTTTGTTCGTTGTAAAGAATTGGAACATTTTAAACAATATTGCCCTTGAATTTGAATATGTAAATTCATTGAATCAAACTTTATTGAAATAGTTAATTATGCCGAATCTTTTAGCAAATCAAAAACGTGTAAAACTTCATTGTTGCAACAGTTGCTAAAAAAGGGGAAATTTGCACAAATTTCTAACTAACAGAAATGTAAAAGAAATACATACTTATTTTAATCAAACGGAAAGTAAAAGGTAGAAAAAGAAAGTCTTCAATTTATTCTTTCTCTATCACTAACATTACTTAAATTTATGATAATATATTATATTTATTTAATTCATTCACAATAGACTTGAAAAGTTATGTGTAGCTCAATATAATTCAACGCACAGCCGATATTGCCACATGTAATGTTTTAAGAGATAACTGTCATAAAAAGTATTTTATTTAATTTTTATATTTATATTTTCTACTAATTTAATTACACTAGCATTTTCAGACAATTTGATATATAACACGTTTTCTGGATTTATACTACTACTCTGTACTTTTTTAATGACAGATACTTTCGTCCCTTCGGCGACACATCCATCATTTTTTGTAAAATGGAACGACTATGAAATAAAAAAAAGAAGTACCTTGCTCCCATTATTTATCTCTAGCAAGTAGACTTTAGTTATTATACTTCCGTACCGAAAAAAAAGTATTTTCCTTAATATTTATATCTTTCTTTTTAAAAATGCCTCTAAAAAAGTTTTACAAAAAAAAAAAAAAAAAAAAATCATAATCCGAAATAAGACATTGCGTCGCTATTCCCGTACAGTTAAAAAAAATGATTCATGGAGCTTGTACACACAGCATTTAGTAATACTTTATGTTGTCTGTATTTTAACTTTTTTTATATTTTATATATAAAATTTATGGTATGTATAAACATGCAGCAACTTGATATATGAAATTTGCTGCAATTTCATTACTTAGATTTGTGAAGAAATGTCAAAAGTGATTTTATTATGAAACAATTGTTTATCGCTATCAATATCTCTAAGAATAATGGTATATTTTGAACTTGATTTCATATTGTTTAATTATACGGCTAAATATATATATAGTATTTTTTTTATGTAAGCAGCAACATAAATCTATTTGAAATACTCAATTATAAAATAATAAATATTTATCTATACAGAATTCATTTTGTTTCTCGATAGTACATACAAAGTTAAAGCACATTTGCATTATAAGAATTTTAATTTAGTATATAAATTTTGAAATTTGTTTTAAAAAGCAATACATTCAAATACTTTTTATGCCAATTTGACCTTTATTTTTATGCATGTATAAAAATTCCGGACGAACATTTTTGTATTTACGCCTCTATGATTCTATGCAAATTCTCATAAATTATCCAGTTCATCAATTAATTATATTCATCTGAGTTCATATTTATAATACACAATGGGTCCTTAGAGATTTATTTTTATTGAAAAGATATATATTAAATATGCATTTCAATTACTTAAACATTTTATTATCCTTAATTTTTGAAGACATTTAGAATGAGAAATATTTATTGAAAATGAATTTGGACAATATAACATTTGATGAATCTTTTGTTATAGAATTTTATAAAATGTATAAATCTATTTAAAACATAACTCGGACAAACTGTGCTAAATAATTAAGTTTTTACTAAATTATTATTGCCCATATATTAAATAAAATCATCGACGAAATAAAAGTAACACATTTTGTTATCTCTAGACTTTATCTTTTTACATTTAGATATCTAGATGCACTAATATATAGCAATTACACGTTAATAATGTAATACTAAACAACAAATTATAAATGGCCGAAAAGTTCAAAGTAAGTTGTACATATTAAAAATGTCAGCCAGCGTCGTTTTGCATTACCAATATGAATAAGCAATTGAATATTTTTATTAATTATATTATATGTTTTTGAATATAGTGTAAGTGTGTCAAAACATTAATTGTTTTTTACTTAATTGCAGAATTTATAGACAAATGTTTTTTTTCATTTGTTTGTTGTTTGCAGTGTTATTGATGTTATATATTTAATAATAGCCAGAGGAATTTTGCTGTTCTCTCTATATCCATGCCTGATTTTTATGTATGTACTATGATGCAAGAATTTTAAAACAATATAATTAACTGCATTTTATACATAAAGCATTGACATGGATATTGCACCTACTCTTCTGTGTGTAGTATTTATATACCTTTTTAGAGAAATTGAAAAAGATTGACAAATGTAAGAGTGGGTACTGTACACTACAACAGCATCAACATATGTGCATGTGAAAATAGGATAAAATTCCATTTTTCCAGTAAAAAATACGGAGAGTCTCACTCGAATAGGAATGCAGATTTTCGCAGTTCCATCTGTATTCATAAATGATATTTTTACTATGATGCAGGAATCTTAAATAAATACCATCACACTATAGGATACATCAAATACAGTCTTATCTTTGAGTTGTTATTCATTAGTGTACATTTTAGGTTATACCGAAGATTCATTAATATTCTGTATGTTATGTGCAGATACTATTTGTATTTATCATCTCTTGTTCTCTTACAGATTCATCCAAAGTTTGTCAAATTAATTAATTTTAATGACTGAAATTTTTTATGTTACATTTCATAATTTTTTTATGTTGTTGTGGTGCATTAAGAATATGTTCAAAGGATTTGAAACTTTTTATATGTGATAAGGTAAACTACGAACAACTGTACACACAATGTTATAAACAATGTTGCCAATAACAAAATGAATTTATTAATTGCAATTACAATTCGGAGAAATTAATGTAAATAAACTAAAATTCAGGGATTTCGCGCCCCTTGAGCGCATGAAGATGTAAACTCAGAGGGCTGAAATGTATTTTGCATAATAAGCAATACAACACGTTACTTTTTTACACCGGGTCGATTTGGAATTCATTTTTTTTTCTACTCTCCACCCTATTGTTGATGTTAAAAAAATATCAATTGAACTAAACATACATAAAAATGGAAAAGTCAAAATTTTATAGACATTCAAGGGCAAGAATATGCAAATAAGTTTCTTGATACTAATATACAGCTCATATTCAAAATATTAGAAAAATTGAGAAAAAATAATAAGAACATTTTTTTCAATTATTTATTTTTGATACTAAGTAAATGCAATTGAATTTCTTATAAATTAAATCTTAAATGTTTAGATAAGATTTTAGCATTTACAAAATATAAAATACAGTACAATAAATTAGGTATACAGCTTTCTGAAGCATATGAAAATATTAAAATAAAACTTAGATTGATTCAAAATATTAGAATATTTTATTTTACGCAACAATCTTACCTTATGAATATGAAGTAAATGGTAGTTAATATTTTGTAGCATCACCTTTAGCTTTCATAACAGCGTACAATTGATCTTGCATACTATACAAGGTGTCTACAAGCATTTCTATCAATATTAGCCCAAATATACTTTATACGTGCCACAAATTCAGTTTTACTTTAAGGAGGATTTTCTTGAAGTTTTTTCTTCATTGTACATACGTTTTCGATGAGATTAAGGTCTGGTGAGTTTGGTGGCCAAGGAAGTACCTTTAGTGCGTTGCGGGAACAAATTCTTAGTTGACACCGAGGCATGCGATAACGCTAAATATTGTTGAAAGATGAAATCATCTTCAAATAAATCTTCTGATGATACCTTGAGTAAATTAATATAAAGCATAAATAAAATGTACTAGAATTGATTGAAGGTACATATATATGGTATAAAATTACTTAAAACACATTAAAACACATTAAAATACCTTAAAAACATTTAAAATCAAACCCATATTTCAAAAGAGGTTACGGGCATTATTGGAATCTTAGTTTCTAATACCAGTGATGCATGATCTAAATCCTAAGTGGAAAATGCGCTTCAGTTACAGCTTATTTTACTTCAAACGAAGGGAAGAAAATATACTGGCCTTTATTTGTTAATGCGTTTGAAACAGCATTAGTCGCTTCATTGATGCTCAGTTATTTAGTGATGACAGTCTGAGCTTGTTTGATTTTCGAAGACATATAACAGTTGCCTATTTGGGACTTTCTATTCCAATGCAACCATGCCTCAGATAATTGGTTGTTCAACAGATTAATCATAACATTCTAAAGTTTAAATATGTGCATGTTATTGATAAAAAAAAATCGAGAAAACCGACAAAGAAGATGCCAGTTAAAAACCTGTAAGGCAAAGCCAACAACTATCTGTAAAAAAATGTAACATTGGACTATGCCTAAAATGCTTTCTAACATTCCATTTAAGTAACAACGAATAGTACGTATTGAACCTTTGTCCTATTTTTAGGACAGCCTGTACCGATCAAACTAATAAAATATAGCAAGTTTTTTTTTTATGCGTATACATAGGCTTAGACAAAGACTTACTTAAGATTTTATTTAAAATGTATTATTTTTTTAAGTGCTTGGTATGATATGGGTTAAAATTCAAAAAAGTTTTCAATGAAATTCACACGGCTATCTTCAGTGGTTATTTAAATGTTGTTATTTATCATTGCGCTTATTCGTCAAGGAGAGATCATTGTAATTTAAGGATGGTATGGAAGATAATTTGAGAGGAAAATGCATTCAAATTTTGACAAAACGAGCCTACATCTACTCTGTGAACATGTACTATCATTACTATTTTCTCTTCTTGACGAATAAGCGCAAAGATAAATAACAACATTAAACTAACCACTGAAGATTGTATATGAATTTGGCTGAAAACATTTTGGAATTTTAAGGTATTTTTAATGTATTTTTAAGAATTTTAATGCATTTTTAAGATTTTTTAATGTATTTTAAATATTTTTATATTACATGCGTGCACCTACAAGAAATTTTAGTACACTTTTTTGTGCCTTATATGAATTTTAATGCTATAATAAATCGTTAGTTATTAGCTCTTTTTGTAAAATATTACAAGAATTATTTTTAAAAACGAAACGCAGTAGCGTAATGGCCAGCACATCTCTCTGCCATGCTACAGGTCTCGAGTTTGACTCAAAGTTGTACAAGGTTCACTAAATCTTTCATCCCTTCGGGGTTGATAAAATGAAAGACAAGTATCTTGGTAATTAAGCACCAAGTTTCTCGCGTTAGGCTGAACACCTGTAATGGACATATGCTGTATAGTACCTCGCGGTCCAGGGACAAATCAGCAGGTTCGGACACTGTAGGAAATGATCCTTCTTGGATCATACAGTCACAGGTTTTTTTATATTTTAGATTAAAAAATAATTATTATTATTATGGATATCTGGAATGTTTTATAATAAATGTGTTCTGATCTTATCTGAAAATTTGGTGGTTATAAATTTTCCATACAACATTTTTTTAATGAGAAAAAACTAAACCTATGAAAATGGTTGTGAAAAATATTTAGTGCTGACTATTACTCCGTGCTTTCTAAGTGTGACATAGCAAAGCTTTTTGTGTGAAAAGTAAAATCTATTTTATTAATAGACGGAATACATAAACTTTCTATTATAATTTCTTTAATGATACATCAAAGTATCGTCGGAGCGAAAAGGGTTAAATCTTAATATTTCATCGATTTATTGTGCACTTTCATTTGCGCGCAACCCCTTAATAAATTCATAAGTACCAGATAGATATTTTACAGTTGAAATAGGAAGCTAAAGTTAGAAATCTAACGAAAGCATTACATTGTAATCATATTTTCTTTTTAAATAGACACTGACAATGCTCATTAGAAGATTCTGAAACGATAGCTGTTCATTTAAAGATATATGTCATCTGTTCTAATTATTTAACACCAAATAGTATTTAAATACAAATGGCATTAACATTAAAAATAAGGTTCTTGATAATTTGCTCAAAGCACACATTAAAAAAGTTAATGCAACAATTACATATATTATTACTATTATGGTTATTATCCTTCTAAACAATATATAGCTTAAACATCCATAAATTCAAAAACAAATATTAAAGAGTTACTTGTCATTTCTTCACATTGATGGATTCTTTCATTTTATTAATAAAAAAATAGAACATTTAACTTTGATTTATTCCTGATTCAGCATATTGTAGGAATATAAAATATTCCGAATTAATTGCTAAAATATTGAATGAATTTCAGCTTTTCATCCTTTGAATGCCATCAACTATATCGATATCGATTATCCGTTCATTTGAGATATCGATTATAGATTATTTACTTTAAAATTATTGATTATAAACTGAGAAATTTATCATCCATGAATCACATATGCATAAATGATTGCAAAAACTTTTTTTTTCTTTTGTGGAAGAGGAATTTGTGTTCGAATTTTTGCTGTTCAAAATTGAATATTTCTATGTTTATCACAGTGAACGATGTTGAATATTACTACTTTCAATTATTTATTGATCATTCTGAAAACTTTTAGTAAAAAATAGATAAAATCAAAATCCCTATGTATAGATTGTTAGTGTATTATGGAATACCATTTTATGTTTATTTGCATGTCAACATAATAAAATTGATATACCTTAAATGTTAGTAAAGAAAAAACTTTGACAGTTTCTTAACACATTTTTAATGTCTGTAATGTGGACGAAAAAAAAAAAATAAATAACAACATTTAACTTTAAATAAATAAATATATATATATATTTCGGGTAATGGTAACCTTTAGGGTAATATGAAATAGCGTCATAAGGTAAATCAAAATTGTAAGAAAAACCTCAATATAAAAGAATAACCAAAAGGTTTGACTAAGTAAACCTTAGTGCATTATCTATAAATAATCAGATTCTTTGAAAAAATTTTTTAATTTTTATACTCGTGCTGAAAGATTTGTCTACCTAATATTCCATATTACCAGGCACACCATCTTGAGGCACATAACCACTTCACTCATCAATATTAGCATGGAAGAAAACTGATAAACAGCAATAAACATAACTGTTAAACTTTATTGTTTAACTTTATTTAAACTGGACTTGGTTAACAATAAGATTTTATAGTAATTAATACGAATTTTATAAAAAATTATGAAAAAAATATCGAGAAAAAGACTTTAATTCACGTGTGTCGCTGCAACAATAGGTATCAAAACAGAACTGAGCACATTGCCTCGGAGGCCGGAAATCGCTGACCATTGCCCTGTCTGCCGGGCTATGGCCCAGCTGGACTATTTTGAGATGCCTAGAGAGCGGAGTGAAATTCGCCTGATCGCCGTATGGGGCGATTCACTAGGGAAGTACTTGGGTCTTTTTTGGTTAAGAGACTGAGTTGGATTTCTGTGTTGTTTATTGGTTGATTCCATTGGCTTCTTTTGATTTGGCGTCACTCACCACGTACTCGCCATGCCAGGAAAAATGCGGCTGGTTTTTTTGTTGTTGTTGTTGTTGTTTCTAAACATTGGTACTGGTCTTAGCTGGGAAGAGAAGGCAATTTTGAGGGAAAAACTAATGCTGAAAATGGCCGAAAATCTCAGTCGTACCGAACAAGGGAGTATTTTGTTCCGAGAAGCAAAGCGAAATATGTCGTTGCAGTGGGAGACGATATCACCGCCTTTCTACCGTACCCAACCGGGTAAAAACTGGGTCCGCTAGCTCGTGCGGCAAAGCCCATATGCACCTAATAAAGTGGCGGGTAGTGAAAAAAATGGGGGGGGGGAGAATGGTCGCTACCAATTGGGGCAGACTATTTAGCCCAACCAGCAGCGAAAGGAACGCGGTGGGAAATCTGCAAAGGGAGATTGTTAGGTACATGGTTTGTTATGTATTAGTGAACTTTATAAAAGCTATTTCTTAATTAAAAATTATAAAATCTAATCCTAAATTAATGGACCTTTTAGATTCTAGTTGTGCCCTCAAGTACAGTATGTTAGTGTTTGTTAGATTAATTACTTACTAGCGGTATTAGAGTGTTAATTATATTAAGACTTGGAGGGGGGGATGAGTTTACTGAGAATTCTGCTTTAAGTTAGATACTATTTTTGACTGTAAGGTTGCTTTATGATAGACTATTTCAGACTGAGAACTTTTGTGGCCTGTTGGTTTTATGGTGGACAGTCGTTATTGGTTGCTTTTGTTCTATTGATAGTAGCATTCTATTTTGCCGTAGTAGGTCTACCAGGTTCATTATTATAAGTGGATGCCAGTCTATTAATTGATACTAATTGCTATTAATGGATGCCAGTCTATTAATTTAAGATAGGGTTTGAGAATTGGATTTAATTGTTAATTGCGGACTTAGAGGGATAGCAGAAATATGTTAGACTACATTATACTTAAAAATACCTGTATAACTATGACCTGTCACAATCGTTGTTTTGGCACAATCGGTGATTTGACATAATCGGAATTTGACAAATTCGGTGGTTGACATGTTAAGTTGCATGGAAGGTTGGACATGGGACACGACTGGAAAAAGGATAAATGGATGTAGCAGCGTTCCCGAGTACTGTGCAGTTAGAGGACTATTAGCAGATGGGAGATAGCATGCAGCTGCGGACCCTGCCCATAACGACAGCAGGTCGGGTTTCATTTCATACCCCCACCCCCTGACTTCACATTGTTCACCGCTGCTACTAGAGAACAGTGAGATTTGTACTGGAGCACGAGCTATCTGCAGAGGGTCTTTACCATGTCAGACGACTCCCGCCCCGGGCTTAAAGCATCGTGCTGCATGTACTAGAAGAAAATGGCTGGGTTAGAGGTTTTGTTTTTGTGGGTGGGTTAGAAGAAGTGATATCCCGCTAGGAGCCTTTCATGGTGCCGTTCTCCGTGCCAACCCTACATTGCTCGAGAGTTTAGTACGCATTCAAGGGTGTCCCGCTGTACCACTGCCTGGCTAGCGTTACTTTCAGCCCCCCTTGATATCTTGTAGTTAAAAAGACATAAGATGGGCTGGTTTCCACACTCGGCATCACTGGCTTGTGAACTAAGAATATGTTGATAAAAGTTGATTTAGTGGGTGGGGTAGAATAACACGGTGAATTTTGCAACTGTTGTCTAAGTTGAGTATTAGTCTGAGTTGATGGTTGACACATTTTTAAGAGTAATTTAAAAATTGTTAAAAATATCTATGAATTAAAATTTAATTAATCCTTCTAAATTCGTTCTAAAATTTATTAAACGATTATGTAAATCGTCTAATATAGTTTCAAAAATTCTCGAAAAATGCTTTAGAAGATAATTTTTTTTCATCAATTCATAGTTCAGTACATAAAGTGTTAAAGCAGATTATAATGGCAGCATCATAAATAAATTGTAACTGGTATGTATGAAAATGAAGTTTACATTTTAATAGAAATTTAAATTTAATGTCATATGAATCTAAACAAAAGTCATTAAATAGAGCATTAAGACCAGTTAACTAATCGTGGTCCTTAGGAATGTAATCATTAAATTTATGAGACATGCAATTAGGGCAAGGATAAAGTATTTTTACGTGAAATTGTTTTCAAAGAATAAATGTAACTATAGCTAATTTATTTTGTATTTTAGAGGGTTATCAATATTTCGAGATTTATAATCATGTACGCAAGCATTTTAATGCGACATTAGCTTCTTAGAAAATTGAGAACTTCTATTTAAATTTCTTAATAAGGAACTCCATAGAAAGCTTTTATCACGTTAAAAGGATCTTTAGACTTTCACATAAAATCTAAGAGCCTTAATGGTTAATTATGCTTATGGTTGGCTATAACTGTTACTTATTACTTAAAAAACAGAAATATGAATGAGATCAAACATAACAACGGATGAGAATATTAGTTTAGTTTAAGATACGCATTAAGTTTATGAAAGCATTAAGTTTATAAAAATTAATTTCAAAATGTGCTGGATTTTGTAACTTTTACATAAAATACACTTTTACATAAAATGAAAAGAAAAAAAGTTTGATTTTGGGAATATTTATTATTGGGATTTTTTAATGGGGATGAGAAGAAACTCATTTATAACGAACTTATACATTACGCATACAAACCTTTCAAAGTGTAGGGTAAGGTGCCCTTTTATCGTCCCCCAGTCACATTTAGGCCCTTGGTAGTTGTAATTTTTAGCGAAAATCTACCAAATTTGAATTTTAGATAGACTAACTACCCTTGCATATAGAAACATTGGCAAATATCATACAATTTTTTAATTTTAACAATGCGAAAAATTGTTTTTTCAAAAGTATATAAAAATGCAGAAGAAAAAAAAAAATGGTCTCATTTCCGTCCCCCCAAAAAATCCAACACGCAGAGGCTTAACTTATAATCGCTTATAATAACTAAATCAAAATTTATTTCTAAATGAGTAAGTAATTTAATTTACATTAAAGTAAGACAAAACGAAATATACTAATCATCAGGGGAAGGATAACATAACGAAACATTAGCCATCCAAACATGAGGAAAAAAATTTATAAAAATGTCATGAAAAAGCATTCCTAATTTGGTCCCCGGGACGGCAATAAGAACTGCAAGAGGGACGAAATTGAGACCACACTACTTCAAAATATGACGGACTTTCAGTTCCCGTAACATGAACCGAGCGTCCTAAAACTCACTGTATGCTTCTGTCAACATCTTACAAACGTAAAATAAATGCAACGAGTAAGAAATAATTACTTACAGTACAGCAAATAACGCTGTACAAACGACGTAATAAGAACTCATGTCTTCTAAAAATAAAATAGGAAATTCACTGTTTTTAATTTATGTATACGTCTTGGCTAACGAAACTTTTAACACTGAGGACTTTTACCTTCCGTCCCCTGTGCCTTACGTCATAAGTGGCGCCACTTTCGCAGAAGCGGAGAAGTTAAGGGGTACAAAATTGGGAGAGGGGGCTAAATATGGGCACTTTACCCTATAAAAAGCGGTCGTTAATTATGCTCATACTTTTCATAAAACTCGGTTTTTATAAGCAATATTCGATAAAACGAGCAAATATTTCAAATATTTTATTTATTTACCATATTTTTGAAGGGTTATTAAATGCTGGTAAAAATGGGAATGAGATACATGGAGTCGTAGAGATCTTTATTTTTTTATTCACAGTCAGTACATACTCTTCAGGGTTTTGTCACAATAATACACTTTTCAGAGCACTCTCTGTATGAACCATTAGACGGTGCCTTTCTAGATGAAGTGTTAGGCGGTCAGTCCGCAATGTTTTACCGCTTTCTCAGCAGCTGACCAGTGAAATTCGCAGAATTGCCTTAACTGGCAAAAAGGCTGTCTTGCCAGGCAAAAAAAGTAAAGGTACTTCTCCGCGTCTCTCCTGCCATAAGAATGAATCTTAGACGCATGATTTTTCGTCAGCGCCGGCTCCTTAGGCTGCATCTTTACATGAAAATGCAACCTTTTCTATCGAATAGCCATTGGTTGCACTTTGACCTATATGCAAATTCTTATTTTTTTTTCTTTTCATCGGATGACCTTTTTCAACCTGCCCACATTTATTAACACTGTGCTTCACGTTGGCTGAAGGCTTAATTTGTCATTATCATACAGAAAGGGTACTTTTGGGGGGATGAGGTAACCCCATGCTCCCCTCTGAATCTGCATCCCGTTTATGTCTCTCTCTCATTTTTTTTTCTTTATTATATATATTTTTTTGTAAAATGAGAATCGTATCCTGTGCTCAGTAAACTGTGATGCCTTCTATTTATGGTATTCGGTATGGGTATTTCCCTGGACAGTGATTTTATCAAATATCTAGCAATTTATACATTATAAAAAAAAAACTCTCTGCAACTATAAAGTATACACAAAATATAAAATATAAAGCATACCCTAAATATACACAGCATTATAAGTACAAAACTTGGCAAAAAAGTAAATAAAGTGTAATTGAAATATAAAAATAATGGTATTTAAAAATTTCGATTTAACTCTTTATCTACTGACGATTCTTATAAGTACCATTAAAATACCTTGTCAGAAAACTCATTTAATACATCGATTAGTTGTAATATAGTTTACAATTTGCTATAGATATATTACTTTATGTCGTTCCAAAAGCATTACTGGTTACACACAACAAAAATATTTTTAAAAGAATGATTTATTTTGTCTTTGCATCTTTTCAGCTTTCATGGCGTTGGGGCTGGGTGTTAATTTTTCATTCAGAAATATTTCTATATTTCTATCGTAAGAACATTATATTTGTACATTTCCTAATTCTACAAAATACTAAGAAAAATATTTAAAATAAAAGATTTGAGTGGGGCTATAAATATTGCAATTAAATTCAAATTTAAGTAATCCTTCATAATCATTCGATCCTTCTAAATCCTGCTAAAATTTATTAAATGATTATGGAAATCTTCTAATGTAGTTTCAACAATTCACGAAAAATGCTTTAGAAGTTCAAATTTTCATCAATTCATAATTCAGTAGATAAAGGGTTAAAACCTTGATTTATTATTATTATTATTTAATACGTAGGGGTTTCGAGATATATTTCAAAGTTTTTTTTTATTTTTATTGTTCATTTGATTGTCTGGATCCATGTTTATTTCAAACAGATGTAAATCCTTTCATCAATATATAAATAAATAATGTCATTTATTTGTCATCCATATGTGCCATAAGATGACCAATAGGACTTTCTTTCCAAAAACATATTTTTTTTATCTGTTGGACGCAGAAGAAAATGTTTCACACATTGTCTTTTGGAGAAAAAGTTTGAAATATATGACTGATATCAATACAGGTTTTTGTTCTAATTAGTAAGTTCCGGAAAAATCTTTGTATCTTAATTGCATCCCCTTACCCCTCTCTGATCCATTTATTTGCATTCCAAACGTACTAAAAACATACATATAATTCCTGATATTTCTGTAGAAGTTCTCAACCGCCTTTAAGGGGTCTCGGGACTCTTAAAATTGAAAAAAAAGAAAAAAAAAGGACCATTTTCAACATTTAATATCTTAAAATGTATTTGATATTAAGACACAATTTTAAATGGGAATGAAAGATACAAGTATGTTCTTTTATTTCAAATATTTGAAAAATTGCAAGATGCAGAATTAGCATTTACAGGGGGCTCCAAACTGTCAGACATTTGATGAGCAGAAAATCGGCATAACAGCTTATGCGCACGATTAGAAAATAAATTTAGCAACTAGAATGAAAATTTTGGTGCCTTTTTATACCTCAGATTATAGTAAATACACTGAACTTAAATAAATTTGCATTTAAAGCATTTTTATATTTTTAATACAAAGTTGTATTTAGTTGATGCAAAATTTAGAAAATTTCAACAATATAAACACCTAAAACACTATTTTCTTTTTACAATAAAAAGAAAAATTTAGGTTCAGTTTATACACACTAACATGAAACATGTGGTTTGAAAATTTCATGAAAAATTATTCAGAAGTTTTTGAGATATCGTGCGCGTTATGCCCAAAAATGTCATTTGGAGAAAAATGATTTAAAGATTTGGAAACACCACTTCAGCTATTGAGCGAGTATAATTCTAAATGCCATAACTTCTGTTCTAATTGAAATTTCAAGGTAACAATTATATCAAAATGTTCAGAAAACATAGAATTTTAACATCTAAAAAAATTAATTTTTCGAAAATTTTAGAGCTTTAAGAGTCCTGAGACCCTTAATTTACTTATTTTTAATGAACTTGTTTAAAAAGCGTAAAGCCAACGGATTGAAAGTGTGTCCAAGCCTGGTATAGAACCAGTGTCATTTCCATTACGTGCCAGAGCTTTACCACTGAGCAACCTGAACCATTCCAACACTAGCACTTCTCATTTACTCAAAAAAAAAAAAAAAATTCTTTAATTTCGAATCGCAAAAATTATTTATTGCAAATAAAAATAAATAAATGAAAATAACAACATTTTTAACATTTTTACTACGAAAATCACATTTTGAAAACCTTTTTCTCCAAAATAAACATTTGGAGGACAATTAAAGAAAATAAAAATGAAAAACTTACTACAGAGTGTAGTAACTTTATCTTTAACAGAAATAAAGATATATTAATTTAAATAAGGCATGTCTTAAGAAAACGCATTCTATGAAAAATATATTTAAATCTTGGCAGATGGCGTAGCAACCACAGACAGTACTATGTATAAGTTGTTACATCTTTTAATATTAATATCGTATTTATAACGCGTTTATATCAGTTTCTTTAAAAAATTTTAAGATTTTTTTTAAGCTAAAAAGCAGAAATATAATTTTGTCATAATGAAGAGAATGGATATTTTTTCCTACTGGATTAAATTATATTCAAGGATGGAGTGGCACAGTTGAAGTTTGTTTCAACTTAGCGAAAAATATCCAAACCAGGAATCGAATCTGGATACTTGGCCATGTCGAACAAATAAGAGTGAATTATGTCAGCTAGGTATCGTTTGGATAGCTTAACAGATGAATCATTGGCACGTTGCGCCAAGTATCCATGTTCGATTCCTTCTCTGTATATTTTTCGCTCTGTTGGAATAAACTTCATCTGAGCTACTCCAGCTCTGAATATGAATATAATTTTGTTTCGAGATTTTTGAACCCGATATAACCATCATGAATTTGATATATATTTATTTCTTGTTACAAATCATTAGAATTTACTTCCAGTTTTATCACAACTTCGAGATAAAAGCATAAATCACTTTTTCCCGAAAGTGTTTAAAGTAATATGTGTAAAAGCGTATTCAATCGATAGCTTTTAACGATTTGTTTATCATTTTCTATTAAGAAATATCCCGTTTTCTAGATACATTTATCATATACATGAAAGATTATATACATTTTCGAATCAACCATAGATTTTGAGAACGTTGAAAAAAGCGATAAAGTTAAAGAATGTTGAATTTTAGATGACGTAGCTCTCAAATAGAATTTTCCTCTTTTGTGCCTTTGAAAAACTAAATTGCTTCATACGTCAGCAAAATCGCGTATTTTTTACTTTGTTTCGTACAGTTTAAAATACATTTCTAACTCTGATAAAATACCCACCCCAACAATAAGATATGATGTGGTGTTGCTACATTATTTTCGAAGAAAGATTATGTGAAGAATCTATTGCTATAGAAAAATCGCGGAGAAAAGTTTTATTTTTATTTTAATTTTTGCAACATTGTAAAAATGTTATTCTGATAGATGTTGCTTTATTTCTACAGTATGCCTAAAAGAGGTTTTTAGAGTAATGCATTAATCACGAGTACTACATACGTCGTTACTTTGTGTGATTCATTCGTATTGTTATTATTATTTTTTTTTTTAATATATATGATATATATGATATATTTAAAAGATATATGATTATTGAACTAAATTTTTAATCTTAAGTTTCTCCTCAATAATATCGCTGATTTAATAATAGAATGGATTACAAATACATTTTAGACGTACATTAATTTCGTTTTAGTTATTTTATGTGAAGTACCGGGTGAGCTAAAAGTTCGTTAAAACTTTAAATACTCATAAAAAGGGACGAAATTATGATAAAGGAGTGAGGTTAGCAAGAAAGGGCTCACAAGGTGGTCGGATTTTTTTTACCAGAAAAAAATGTCCACGTATAACCTGACCGACCTTTATTTTGCAACCGTTGGTCCTAGATACATACTTCCAATTACAAAAGTGGTCAAAATTAGACGAAGAGTTCAGATAAAAAAAGTTTGAAGCGAAAATACAATTTAGTGAAGAATTACAGAATCTAAATTTTTATACGGTCCCCCGGTCCTATGAGTTATATTAAGTAAAATTTTCCTGTTACACTGACAAGTAGGACAAAAAAAGTGTCGTTATTCTATGATTAAAATTGACCGAGTAATAGCTGTTTAAAGTTGAAGCCTATATTTGATGCAAATTAGGGGTCATTCATAAATTTACTAGAAATATAATTTCGTCAGATATATTAAAGAAATGGTTGAGAGCAAAATTAGCATTGCAATATAAATTTGAAATCTTTAATCATTCTGACATATCACTGCAAAATATACAGTACTGAACATATAAGAGGATAAAAATAACAGAATTTTTGTTAAATAAAAGGATGAAAAACAACAGCCTAAATTCTTTGCAAAATATGCATATTTTTAAATGCTGTTAGTTTACACTATCTTTCAAATTTTGTGTTGTCGTACCAAGTTTTTTAGCTTTTGAAAATTGATTCTTATGTGTTTTTTAGTGCTGAATCCGAAAATGAGCTTCATTTTAAACCATCACGTCAGGATTTTTATCAAATCGCAAATTTCAAAGTTGAAAAGATCAAAGTTAAAATTGATCCCCCTCCCCTCCCAACCTCATTGGACGTCTGAGCTGTTTAGCTGTAAGAAACCCAGTATAAGCCAAAAAATTGAATAAATTATTGAATTAAATAAAATTAAACCGAATAAAAAAGGTCTTACATCTATTTTATAGTATCAGATTTTTCGCTATTTTTTAACCTTGAAATTTACGATTTGCGAAAAGTTCTGACATGGTGGATAAAAGCGTACGTAATTGTTTTATTCAGCGTTAAAAAATACATAAAACGTAATTATAAAAATTAAAAAACACAACCATCGCAGGTTTAAGTTATCTAATCTAAAACACTTTCTTAAATTTGTTAACGGTAATCTATCTGAATTTTTTTGTGCTCTGCCCTAATATAAGTATGTATAAGATGATAAGCGTCGAAAATCATAATAACATTATAATGTCATCGGATTTAAGTCAGTATGCAAAATTAAAATTCGATCGGACATTTAAACGTGAGTTAAATCTCGAGCACAAATTTTAAACTTTAAAGACAATCGTTGCAAGTTAAATAAAACCTTATGAAAATAACATAATTTTTGTTAAAAGAAATCATAGCCTCAAATCCTTACAACATAAAACATATGTTAAAATACAATTATTTTAACTAATCTGAAACTTAAGTTAACTCAATCGTAATAGTTGTACGATTTCTTTCAAATCGCAGATACCTTGAAATAAGTTTAAGCACTTTATGTACGACCCCTGAAAGCATGGCTGAAATCATCTATTTTGATATGCAAAAAAGTGGTATAAGTCATGAATTTCAAAGTTTCATAACCCGGTCAATTTTAATGTTAGATGAATGGGACTTTTGTTGTCTTACTTGTTAGTCTCACAGTAAATTTTTACTAAATATCACTTATAGAACTGGGGGACCGCATAAAAATTTTAATTTCGTAATTTTTTTAGTAAATGTTTTTATTGATCCAAATCGCTTTAAAGATAATTCTTTACCGCATTTAAACCCTTTTTTTGTAATTGGAAGTATGCATCTAGGACCAACGGTTGCGAAAATAAAGGTCGGCGAGGTTATACGTGGACACACTGTATATATATATATATACAGGGTGTCCATAATTAAACGACCCTACTTTAAAGTTTTTTTTCAGATTTGTACGGTCCGTTCAATTCGAATACCAATATTTTTTTTTAAGTTTTTGCGCTTTTTTTTCAGGGGCAGATCTGTATATTTCTCTTATTTAATCTGAGAAGAATAAAGCGTAAAAACATTAAAAAATGTGCAATTCACTTAAAAATCCAACTGGTGGAGAAAATTTGACCTAATTTTGTTTTCGCTTAAATAAATTCCATTTTCTTTTATGATGTTCTTCACAAAATTTCACAATTTTCTGACCAATAGTTTCGTCTGTAGACAATTTTAAAGTAGGGTCGTTTAATTCTGCACCCCCTGTATATATATATATATATATATATATATATGTATATATAGTTAAACTGAAAATCCGAAACACATTAAACAGGTACTACGACACAACCAGGTTGTGTCGTACAATGTTCTGGAGGCCATGTTGAACATTTGTTATTGGAAGAACAAATGAATGGAGCGTATTGTTGTCCTGTTCATTGTGTTTTGTGTCGTCAGCGAACTTGACATGTAATGCTTAACTTTTTTTTTTCTGCTGAAAAATATCCGACTACCTTGCGAGCCCTTTCTTGCAAACTGCAATCTTTTATCATAATTTCTTACTTTTTATGTGGATTTAATGTTTAACGAACTTTTGGCTCAGCTGATATAGTTGTTTATTGTTTTCAATTATCGGATCGTGAGAGTCGATTCTCTAAAACGTACCCTGACCATGAACGTTTCTTTAAAACGTATCCTGACCATGAACATTTCTTTAAAACGTACTCTGACCATGATCATTTCTTTAAAACGTATCCTGACTATGGAGACCTGACCTTCTTGCAACGATTATAGTTTTAAGTAAGATGATTATACAAATGTTTCTCATTCGCATCTGTTATTTTTATTGCGGAAAAAAGCATCGTTGTATCTATTGCACGCAGAGAAATTTGCTATATGTAAGTATGTTATACGATGTATCTTTCAAGCTGTCCAAATAAACAAATTTATGGCTCATATGGCTCATATATTTATGTCAATATGGCTTCTTATTCTCACATTTTACAAGCCAAGTTATAAAAATATTTTACCAGGCACAAAATAAATGTGAAGAAATTGAAGAATACAAAAGTGGAAAATTTTCAAGAGAGCGAAAAAAACAAGGCGAAAGCACATCATTTGCCACGTTTGATATACGATTTCCCACTTGTTTGAATTATTACTACTAGGGTTAGCAAAAAAAAAAAAAAAAAAAAACGGATTTTCGATTTTTTTGTACTTTTAGCGTTTCTTAGTGCTCAATTCATTTCAAAATATTCTTTCCATGATTTCCAGTGTTTTTTATGTTAAAGATAGGTATATTGTACAATGAAAACCAATATACAGTTATTTAAAATAAATAACATTTAAGAATGCACATTTAATCATCACAGGATTTTTTTCTTACAAAAACTTCCTCGTGTTATAGTTCAAACTGGTGCATTGGCAATACTTTACGTTTCATCACATTTACTTGAAGTTTAACTCGAAACGTTTCTACGCGATTCGCGGATGCAAATCCATAATTACATGAAATGTGGTAATTAGAAGTGCAATAGGAAAAGCCTTATGGAAGAATATTGCACCTAATTTAGAAAATAATGATTCTAATAACATTCATTTGACGCATTTTATGGGCATTTCTTGTACATTTTTTAAAATTAATCATAAGCCCGCGTTACATATTCGCGTTCCTTAAATGTTATAGCGCACTGAGCGATTATCCAAGCATTGAGCTGGTCAAGATTAATTCTTCCATCTTAATCTTGCGCTGCTTATTACTCGTTTATTATCTCTTCATGTGATCAGAAAGATAAATCTGATGACCATGAATAAATCTAAAACGCAGATAGGTTACAAGCAAAACTTTTAATGATTTAAATAACTTTTCGTAACCTTTTAATTATGTACAGCCATCTCCTTATAAATGTTCATACTATTTTTTTTCTAACCCTTTAGTGCATGGTAGGTTAAATTCTGTCTCACATAATTTTATATCTCAAATGCCACATTAGCACAAGCATTTTGAGATAAATTTTTGACATTTATAATGTACGTGAAAGAAACCTTTTACTTATTTCCAAATAACTTTGTTCCTAAAACCTACTGTTATTCAATTATTTCAACATTTTAGCAACCGAAGTACTTTGTGCGTGAAAAGGTAAAAGTATTTAGTAAAATCATATTGCTAATATTTAAATAAAAATTTAGGTGTTAGTTTAATAATTTTATTTTTATAGCTTAGTTCCATATCTATAAATTATCAACAAATGTAATTTCCAAATCCTTTTCTATTCCAAAATATTATCACCCATTTACTTTTCCAATACTATTAACAGAAAGTTATTTAACTAAAATGTAACACTCCAATCTGCGAAATCATGGCGTCTAAGACAGAAGTATTTTAGGCAAAAAACTGGGAAAATATGGTAATTCGCTCAACAATTTAAGATATATATATTTTATAATAGCTGACCATCTGGTGCATCTATCTATGTCTATTTAAATAGCATAAGTCATGTGAAGTGGCTGCTACCCTCAGAAGAAGAGATGGTTCCTTTGTGTGAAGACGTGTTTTTTTTTGTTTGTTTTTTTGTCCCGTTTTAGATTTGTTATTATATTTAAATGTATATTTTTGTTATTTCATGAATTGTTGAACTGAAATTGACTAAGGTTTGCGTATTTAAGAAAAGTGTGAACGTTGTTTTAAACTATTTCTGAATTAGTTAGTTTGTGAAATAGTTTTACTTTTAATATAATAAAAAAATAATTAATATAATGGGTTATTTTGAATCCTTTTTAGCAATGATTTAGATATATTGAAAGATTTTTAAAGGTGTGTCAGCGTTTTGAACCATTTTTGAATTATAATCGTTTTTTTTTTTTTTTTGAAAGCGACATAAAAATTGTATTACCTATTGATGCCAATTTTATATATAAATATTTTCAGGAGGGCTATTTAAATGCCATCATTAAGGTCACATAATTTCACAGATAAAACTATATTTTTGCTGATGTATTATAGGTTTTTACCTCACTGGGTATTGCCTTAAAATCTTTTCAGCCATAGACTTTGCATGTATTCATGTATGAATGTATGTATGTATGCACCTACGTATGCATATACATACGAATGTACGTAAGCTACTCGATATCTCTTGATAGAAATATCAGTTTAGCTTAAAAATTTGCATATTTATTTATTGTAAATAGGCTCTTCTCTAATTAGTTACGAAGCTCATAGGTCAAGATAACGTGGAAAAGGAGGGAATTAAACTCATTTACATTAGTTTAAATAAGTTTTATTTTGATAGATTAATCCGATTAGCTAAAATTTATGTATACCTATTTATTAAAAGGTTACGCTACCCTTATTAGTTTTCGGTTTCCGAAAATCAAGTATAAGGGGTAGATGTTAACACTTAATTCTGTTTCTGAAAGTTTTCGGTTCGATTGATAATTTCGATACCAATTTATAGGAAGGAAGGGCTGCCTACATTAATTCCTTGAGCGAGGGTGTTAATCGTCATTTTACATGAATATAAAAAATTACAAGAAAATTATGCTTTCAATACTAGATATATTTAAAATTACTGTAAGACACTCGATATCAAATTCAGGATATTTATGGTGAGTAAATTTTATTGTGTTGACAGTTTGCAACAAAACCGATGAATTATGATTTGCTTTAGAAAAAGGTTTCATTAGATAACTTCCTGGATTCCCTTCACATTATTGCAACATTAGAAGAAAAAAATTACGCATTCATTGGAATTATCGGATTTCCAATATACAAAATGCATGCAAATGATTTGGAATAAAATAAATGTATCTTAAAAACAGTTTCGATAAGTTATTAAAAGTAAATCCAGATGAGACTTCATTTACTAAAAATTGATCAGTGTTTACTGCACGAAAAACACGCCTTTTAAAGTGAAAAAATACAAATATCATACAGAAAATTGATACCCGGGAAAAGCGATTTTTCTAAAGTATCAAGGCATAGGTATCTACTTATAAGTGTGGAAATTTCGATTTTCAGAAAGTGTTATCACATGATAAAGATGTAATAATTTTATTTAAAAAATGTTCTTACTTTAACAAAATCGTCTACCAAGTCGTTGCTAGATTGATTTCCTTTTTGTGTGTGTGTGAAATTTAGAATATGTGAAACGGGGTTGGAATAAAATCTCCTTAAGAATGTAAAAATACTTCCAAAAAATACTTTAGCCAGGAATCTGTAATACAATGAGTTTATGCTCTTATAAATGTGCCGTTCCATATTCGTTAAAACATTGTTACTACTAGAATCCCATTAATTAATGTATTTGTAACTTAAAAAGTCTATGATGCCCGTGACCCGCTTTCTTAGTGGAAATCGAATCTAAATTTCTAGATTGATTTGTCTAAGCTTTATCGAACTCTCCGACAATCGTTTCACGCGCAAGATCATATACAGAATTTAATTATTGTGTTGCATTAAGAAAATTCAAATTAGGGACTTGGGAAGATTTTCGAAAATTCATCTGTTATTTAAATTAAAAATCGTGTTTCAAACAACAAGGTATGCATATTTTCAAAGACAACATTCTTCTAAATCTGAAGCCTGCATATTTAAAGGTTAGTGAAAAAACATATTAAAATCTCAATATTATTGCTAGTAAAGTGAGCTTAAGGCCGTATCACACAAATTATTCAATGCTCCAGAGATGTGTTATTATAGTACCTTCAAATTATCATCAGAAAAATATAGCATTTTCAGTAAACTTTATATGAAAAGATATATTTATCCAGAGCTATATCGCATGGAATAGTTCAATTTGAATTACGATGGCAAAATTGCAATTAGTTTTGCTGATATCCACGTAGAAGATCTACCTACTGAAAAATGCCGCAATCCTTAATAATTAAAAACTTTAACGAAACACGTTGTAATTCTGTTTCCAAAGATACTGACTTAACACGTTGTTTATAGATTTATTTATACATAAAATATTTCCTCTAAAATCTACAAGATTTTATGTTAGATAATTAAAGATGTTCTCAGTATTTTGGGTATTTTGGCTGACAGTGTTTCTAAATCTTTTTTTATAAAAATACATAAAATAAATATTTGTAATAGATCTTTGTTTAATAACATTGGTATTGACTTTTTTTTTTTTTTTTTTTTTTTACTTTTTAATAAACAATATGTATTTTTTTACATAATATGAATTAACGATTAAATTAAAGGTTTAATTAGTCTCGGGGTAAAAAAGTGGATAGTATACAAAAATTACACTGTTCCACAAAATTTGCTGAAATTGATGTTTATGAATTAAAAATAATATATGCTAAGGCATTTGATGTACTGAACGTGAACATGATAATAAAAAAAGTTGAATTCGCTACTTTGTTTGGTAATGCACTGTACCGTCGTGTACGGTATCTCATTAAACTTCATTGAAGTACAATCAGAAAAAATAAATGTAAATGAATTTATTAAAAACAATAACTGTAATCAAAATAAAGTTGAAATTATACAGAGTAATACGTTTTTTAAAAATTCCTATTAAATTTATCTTTGATGTATGTACAGTAGGGTGGAACTAAAAAACGAAGTTTCGAATTTTATATTCTAATAGTGATTATTTTTTTCCTTTTTAACTCCATAAAAAGAAAATGTTTTTCTTTTAATTTTAAAATGATATTTTCCGGTTCCTCAAAGCGCCTGATTTTCCATAAAAAAACGAAAAAAGCCAATAATTGCATGAAAAGTTTTTTAAGCTTATTGTTAAATTTGTATTTTGCAAAATTAAATTAAGTGTTAATGTCCTGTAATAAAGAGAATAATTTAGTTTGAGTACCTTAGAAAAGTTAGCCCCACTTTATTTGACTTTTGTAGAAGCCAGCGTCGTGGGCGTCAGCTTTCATTGTCTCTGATTTATTTGGCTGCGACACATAACAAGTTAGTCCGATTTAACGGGTGTTAACAGTTTTTATAATTATTTTTCAACAAACATTCGGTGTCAAAAGGGACAAAGTCTGTTAACGTACCTAAATCTAGATAATTGTTGAAGTGTCCTGTATTTCGTGAACCAAAACAATTAACATTAGACTGTCATCTTTGATGAACATATGAAAAAGTTATGAAACATTATTTTTGTGTTCAATTTAACTTGAAATCTGACAGCTGGAATCTGGTACACACTATTTCTAAAATATCTAAAGCTGTTGATGATACAATTAAAAGTGTATTGCTGAGACCTTCAATTCCAACGGTTTCTGATACACAAATCATAAAAAATGATTAGAGACTAGTGCGAGAAATGTCAAAATTTGAAGAAAAATATTAAGATTAGAAAGAATAATCCCACATCCAATATAAAATTGCAAAATGTTAGGTAATCCTGTAAAAAACATTTCTTTGTGTAAAACCACTAAATATTATTGTGCATCAGAACAAGAACGTCACTTTCTCAAAGAGACCAAAGAGAGATGGGGGGATGACAATAGGATCAATAGATATAAAAACTACAAAAAATGTTTAGCAAGACTGGAAATGGAAATATCAAGGAAAAAAGTTATTTTAAAACAAAAAAAATGATGTTTTGATTGAATGATCGTCAAGTGTAAAAGACAGTTCGGAAGGAAATAGTTTAATCGGTTGTTTTTCTAAACCTGAATTTGATAATGAACACGGTGAAAGAACCGGAGTATTAGACGAACTGCAAATATTATTGCAAATGGCACCTTAGAAGATATGGGTATTTCTGATGATAATAAAGAAAAGGTAACTGAAAGAAGGACTTGAAGACGACAAAGAGAAAAGAAAAGAAAGAATTTGAAAGAACAGGAAAGACGAAATGAGTTAATTTTAGAAGGTTAGTATTTTTATGGCAGAAAGGATAACGCTATGATAACTGAAGCAGAGTGAAAAAAGTATAAAGAATCATTAAAGACGAACATCTGGTCTCAGTTCAAAAACCAGGATAAAAATATATTGGTCATATTTCATTGACATCTTCTTCTTATATTAATATAGCCACTGCAATTTTGGTGTATTTTCAAAATAATAACACAGACATTTCAAGTTTGAGAGTTATTAGGTGAAACAGAAACGACTTTAATGCAGGATGCAAATCTGGAGTTGTTAAAACATCGGAAGCAATACCCTAAAAACTTTATAATGGATAACTTCAGGGATGTAGTCGTAAAAATGGCAGAGGGTATTCGCTCTAAGCAGAGGGTATACGCTCAAGGCGTAGAGTATACCCTAGATTGTATATACTGTAGTTTTCATGAGAAACAGAGGGTATACGGTACTCCTTTAAAAAATCCAGAGGGTATACGGCGTATACCCGCGTATATCCTCCACTACATCCCTGGATAACTTGATTATTACATGCAAATGAACTTTTTTCTTAGATACTTATTTCAACATCTTGCTGAAAAACTACGGGTACAAAAGGATTTTCTGGACCAGTAGGAAAGCGACTTGAAAAAATGAGAACATATTGAAATTATAGACTATAAAAACATTGATCCTAT
This sequence comes from Maratus speciosus, assembly GCA_963932465.1. Lineage (NCBI taxonomy): Eukaryota > Metazoa > Arthropoda > Arachnida > Araneae > Salticidae > Maratus > Maratus speciosus. Next base: position 396,906,638 of record OZ010788.1, on the reverse strand, counting down.
CTTGACGGTCTTATCGGATGAAGAACTTAAAAAAAGTACAAACAGGGGATACACCTGAATTTTAGATTTTCTTTGTCATACTCAAACAGTGGAAACGTGTGTGAAAATTGTCCCGCGAGCTGCGTCAACCGTCTTTAAATATTAAGCAAAAGACGGCTTAATCTTGGGAAAGTTGAATTCCCACAATGTAATGACAAAGTTTGCCTAAAAAGACAGTAGGTTGAATATCCAATTTAATTAATTCATAATAAAGGGAGGTAAGGAGGGTGGAAGTCGATATTTAACCACCTCCTCGTGGTGACTTCTGGATAGTATTTGCTAAATAAAAGTAGATATGAGCTAACAGCTATGTTGTTTACTTTCAGTTACTTTATACTGAAATTTCAAATCTTTGACCTCCTTGAGGAACCGGAAAACAACTTAATTTAAAAAAACCTTTTCAGCCAAAAGTTTAGACATCCAAAAAGGAAAAAAGTTTTCACTATTACACATTAAAATAAAAAAGTTTTTTTTTTCACCCTATACTTAAGTTCCACCCTAATGTACAGACATAGAAAAAAAAAAGAAAATAAAAAAGACCATCACCAAACTATTTTATCACAAAATTGCCAAAAATAAAAAGAAAATTCATTTGGTAGTTATGGTTTCGTCCAAATTAGGTATTTTTTTAGCTTAGGGAGCAGTCTGAATAGTGAAATGATAACAAACTTTAAAAGTGCCAATATGAACACCCAATTTTGGAATCCTATATGGATTTTGCAATAAAACTTAACTTCGGATACCAAACAGGGAGTATATTGGCGAAACAGTTTAAGAATTAGATAAATATAATGTCCGGAAATTCAAATATTAAATTCCTTTCTATTAGCTGAAAACAGACTAAAACGCAGGTAGTTTTTTAAGCAGATATATTTTGAAAAATTCTGAACTATGCACATCTGCGAAACAAGAGCTAATGAATTTTTTGATAGTTTTTCATCCAAGTTTAGTCTGTTAATTTCACTGGACAACAGGGGTTTTGTCATAGAACTAAAATTAGTTGATTCTAGATGAGTTTTTGACGCTGATTCCGAATATGCTTTCCGTTTATCTCTAGGTCGTCCAGATTTTGAGAAATTTGCATATTTAAATCTTTGCAAATTTAAGTTTTTCCGTGCTATTTTATGCAAATTGTAGTTACAATATGTGTCACATCTAATTACGTTTCCTAGATAATGACTACTTGACTATTTGCTTCAGATAAATGTCCCGATTTGCATATTCTTAACAATTATTTATCAGTTATTAAACCTAATTTGCGTATTTTTCAATGGTGTAATGTTTACATCAGTATCAACTTTAAAATAGTTGCCGCAGAATTGACGTAATGTTTTTCTAGACTAGATTTTTATGCTGATTTCAAATCTGCAGTCTGTTTTCTTATGTCATGTCAAGTTTTTGTGTAAGATGAATTTCTACTTTTGCACGGCATTAACACAGGTTTGATATAAGATGCTTTTTAGGGGTGTGTAATTCATTGTCAAGAAGGTGAACAGGGTCAGATTCATATCAGAGACATAAACAAAAATTTATATAATCGAAAAAAAATAAGTAGTAGAATCTATCCTAACTAGTTGAAGTTTATCATACAAAGTATCATAAAAAGCTATTTCTGTCTTTTTTGACCAAAAATTAAATTTCACTTTTTTTCAAAAACTAGACGTGATAGAAGAAAAAAGATACAAGATTTGAAATCAGCTCAAAAAACTGGCTTAGAAACAGATTAGCGTACTCGTGCGGCAGAAATATTTGAACGTCAAAAAACATTATTAGAAATACATGAAAAATATGCAAATTAGGTAAAATATTTCACAGTCACATGTCAGTATAATCTCAGAAACAACGTTTTTGTGAAGTAAATTAGGTAGTAATCATAACATAAAACAAAAAACCCTGCCTGATATTGCTTTATACTTTAAATTTCCAAATAATTGTATAAAATTTACTAAATTTGCATAAATTGAAATATGCAAATATCTCTCATACTTGACGTGCTGGAGTAAATCTAAAACTAGATTCGGAATCAGCACAAAAACCCGCATAAAAAACAACTATTTTCTGTTTTAGGAGAGAGCAAAAGTTTAAATTTGTTGACCAGTGTTTCATACACAATTGTACACTTTCACTTCAGAAGCAATTTAATTGTCGTACAGTGTACTTGTTAATATGGTTTAGTAAGAAAATTATTTAAAATAACCGGTTTTGTTATGTTTTTCATTGGACGTGTATTCATTGAACTTTATCACTATCACCCTCCACGTTATAGAATTATAATATAAAACTATCCTAAGCCCCAATTTATGCCTTTATATATAAATAATGTTTTATGAAACAGTATTTATGCGTAAACTGCACTAAATAGATCCTTCGTGAGAGATGATACATTATACGACAATACAGAAAAAAAAGCAACTGAGAAATCTGCTCCTCTAAAATATATTTTTGGCATTTACGATAATTTTTAGTGGGAAGATAGAAATATGTTTATAGACACAAGTTTATATGATAATGAACTAATACTGTATTAAGCACTGTATCTCTTTCTTTCATTTTAATGTAAGTAACATTTGTTTAGACAAATTTTATGGTTTTATTTTAATCAAGTCCTTTTTACGTATGTTTTCTCTTTGTTATTGATTTGTTAATGTAATTTTTCTACTATTTCCAAAATTTTATTGTTACATTCCCTTCACAGTAGTATTAAATTCTAAAAACAAAATTATTTAAAGATAAATTGCGAAATTAAGATTTTAACGATAAATAAAGCTTAATAAAAAAAAATCTATATTGTGCATTTTATTCAACATTTTTGGTCAGGTAAAATATGTTTTATCGCCATCTGTGCTTGTATATTTGCAATGTATACGAACCACATATAAGTGTTAGGATATAATGTAATAAATCTTCAAACGACACAAAGGTTTTGATAAATGAACTTCAATAAATTGCTTCAGGATATCAAAATATCGATGTTATGTGACAGTTTATAAATTTGTGAGTTTAATGCAATAGAATTGAACTGGAAAATCGATTAATTAAATTTATGTAACAAGATTTTCCATATTATTCCCAATGAGTAATGATCATTTAGAAAGGAAAATTAAAGAATTGTAATTTCTTTGAAGTTTTGAGAAAATATTCATAAATATTAATGGAAAAGAAATTTTCCCAACTGCATTTGAGTTTAGTAAAAAGAAGTAAGTGGGATTGAAAATGCAATAACGCAGGATATTCTCTGTGTAAAGAGACATTTTGCATAGAAGCGGAAGGTTTGCTTTTGATAATACTTTTTATTTCATTTGTTTTGTCAGAATTCTTATAGTTAACATTGCCTTAAATTTTGAAAACCTTTTTAAAAAGTAATTTTAATAAAGAAATAATTGAATTGCACATTGTTACATTTTTTTCCCAGATAAATGATTTATTTATTATAAATGCAGAATGTGCCATACTTACACGTTTTATTAAAAATTATTTTATTTGTAGAAATTCTCTTTCTTATTAACATATGAGGGGTTCGCAACCAAAGTAGACGAAGTACAATTAAAAGAAAAAAAGATACTCCATTTAGAGTGTGGATAAAATATGTTTTATACACACCCACAATGAAACAAGTCTGTTTTCACAAACCATCCAAAAGTCATCTTTTTATGTTTTACATACAGGATAAACAAGGGTGCATAGCGTTTGATCAGATGTCCGGCTTGATCTACTGCTTAAAATATTCTAATAAGAACAATATAGAAGCATATCATATACCTTCTATACTATTCAATAATATTTTTTAGTGATTTGACGTGATAATAAAAGATGAATTTGTAATTTTGACTTTTACACTCCCAAAAGTAATCAAGGATCCCAAGTTATTTTGTTGGCCTCTTGTTCTGGTTATATATGAATTTTTAAAGGATAGTTATAATTTAAAGTGGATTTTTCTTAATGATTTAAAAGATAAGATACTTAGATAGAATTTATATAGGTATCGCTTATTTAAACTTCATTTTTTCAAGATGGCAATTGTGAATTTTTGACATGGATAATTTGATCAAAACTCCATTTTCTCTATAAGTGTAATTCATCACGTTTAAAATTTTGAATAATTAGATTTATTTTACCAGAAAAAAAAAATCTGTCTGTAATTGGCAGAATAATTTACATAAAAAATATGTTATTTTATTTAAAAAGTTACTTTAACATTTAGATTTAAACATAAATGATAAATAGTAATTAATTATTGGTGTAAAATATAAATGGTTTATCAGTTCTGAACAAATTATTTAAAAGGCAGCAATAAAGAATAATGTAATATTTAAAAAATATATATTATTTTTAAGAATCATTAAATATGTATAGTATATGTATAATATACAAAGTTAGCCTCAATGATTCATGCGGTTTCAAAACAATGCGTATTGAGAGACGACCTACAAAGACGACCGACACATCACAATATGCATGCTTTCATCTTTAAAAGCCCACCTCTTGAATCACGTGCAGGAATTAATCATTAATGCTCTGTCAGTCATTGACAGAAACATGCTATCGAACGTATGTAAGGAACTGTGTTGCAATTGGTATGTGTACCGGGTGACTAAGGGCTAATACATTAAAAATTTGTAGTATGTACCAAAAATTTAGTGACTGTATGTATATTTTCCTGTATCGCCCATATTATTACGTCATATACCTCTGAATAAACAGTCTTTCGAAACCCGATGAATCATTTAGGGTAACCCTGTACATAAATGAGACGTTGTGTTACCGATTCTGCGTTACCTTTTTCTAAGGATCACCTTAAATTAAAACTTCCAATCAGAAGTAACCACTGATTCAGAAAAAAGTAATTTTAAATAATATTCTCTGATGGCTTTTTTTTTCCATTTTATTTGAAAAACTTTGAATGTGAGGTAGTAACCATTTTAGAAAACGTTCAGTTGCATTAGTAAGTTACAGATTCAAATAAATGTGTTTCGTACTAGGAATTTTTTTAACAATATAAATTAAAAAAATACCAGGCATGTAAGAATGTGTTACTTTTCATTGAAAATAAATACTATTGGGAATACAGTTAGGTTATTTATTGAATCAAAGTTGCCTTACTATGATAAGAAAATCGTGAAATGGAGAGTCTTGTTTCATTTTACGGAGTTATATAAAAATATTTCTTTTAAATCAATTTGTAGGTTTTCAGAATTTTGATACTAAAAAAGTGAAAAACCCACACCTTAAAAATTGATTGCTTTTTGAAGCCTGAGAATTTCAAGAGAATTTAACGTAAATTTTCTTACATACACTGTAGTTATTCTTTTATTTTTAAATGTATGCATTCTGAATGTATGGTAAGCTCATTACCTTTTTATTATTAAATGAGTACTTATAATAAGTCCAATCATCCCGTTTTATCCCGCCGGTATTTAAATGCTTGGATATATTAATCTTGCAGAAGTTTAAAAAAAATATATAATCTTTTTTCAAAGGAATAAAAGAATAAAGGTTCATTTTTTATCAGATGTAAAGAACCACTGATAAAGAAACTAAAACATATTTCGCTACACTGTCCCTGTTTAAATTAGTTTTACATAAAAAATTTATACTGAGTATCAGAAAATAAACATTAATGTATTCGATTATGCAAGGATTTATTGACCTTTGTTTTTATTATACCTTTACATCAAGCAGGTTATTTAAGTAGATAATGATAATTAAGCATTATTTTATAAAGGATTTTTATATTTTACTAGGTACCTAGTAATAAATGTAAAACAATATTTGTACAGCACGTTTCCTTAAAAAAAATTGAATGAATTAAAAGAAAGAAATATACAAATCAAATTTATGGATATTTATACAATCAATAAAATTTTATGCAAAACTTGAAAGCAGTTTAAAGTTCTGGTAAAACTATAAATTCCACATACTACCTAAATTAACATAATGCATCATTCTTTTCTTTTTGAGAGCAAAATATGTATATTGCAGCCATTTATTTTGTACTTATGAGAAAGGTATAATGCTGAACCGTTTACGTTCTAAAACATAAATCTCTTCTTCGGGATAAGCTCTGAAATATGGAAGATTTTTTTTCTGATATAAAGATAGCGAAAAATTTTCGTTCCCCCATACTTCTCGTATTTCATATGAAGACTATTTTAAAATGATGGATATGCCTCCCAAGGTAAAGCTATAGAGATCACATAAAAATTAAATGATGTAGAACAAACAAAAACCATATTATATGTGCTGGGACGATATGGATATTATTTTTAAATATGGATTAATGAACAAAGTTATCCCATATGCCGGTTGTGGTTGTTATTACCAACATATATGCCGTTCGTGACTAAACAACTATTTCTTTAACTTGTACTTGTGGGCTCTGGCCGTTACTTATTTTTTCTTTCTTTTTTAACATAATTTAACTTAAGAGAAAAGCCGTTGAACTTAATTGAATTATCTCGTTGTCATTATTTTTCTACAAAATTCCAATGTATAAGCCGTTAACTTAATTAATTGGATTCCCGCCTGAATTGTTCTAATCTAAATAGAGGAGTATTGCAGCTAATAATTAAGCACCGAAATAAAATAGACATGATGCATAAATAAAAAAAAGAGACATTAAATAAAGTTAATATTTATATTTATTAACATAATAAATATACATGTCTAAATGGAAATGCACATTATCTTAAATAAAACTTCCTTTATTTTATTTGGATCTCTCATATTCATTAATCTATATTTTTTGAAATATTGTTTAGTTTATAATTCTTGAAATATTCTTTACTTTATAATTTATAAAATATTCTTTACTTTATAATTCACTACTATTACAAATATTATTACTTGATTTTGCATATTCAATTTCTAATCTAATAATGAATATTTATTCTAAAATAACTATGTTATATATATAAATAACTATGTTATACATATATATTCTAAAATAACTAATGTTATAAAAATTTAATTTACGCTTTTGTTCAAGTGTTACTCTTTTGTGTATTTAACAAAATTACCGCCCGAATTATACGCTAACCCATTATAATAACGAGGTGGACCCCTGTCGAATTTCAAAGAAAGAAAGTGTTTAAGTAGGAACTGATTCATTAATTTATAACAAATGTTCAAAAATAATTACAGTAAAAAATGTATCTTATATTGGTTAGTCTAACTCTCAAACATATATTATTTTAACCTAAAGTTAACAAAATATTAATTTCTGTGAAAGTCAGTTGGCCAAATTATTAAAATTAAACTTTAAATATGTATTTATTCAAACATAATAACGACCAGTTGTTATGAAGTTATCAATATAGGATCATATGATTGGTATTCCGCAATGAAAAACACCAAGCTTTATTCCACTCTGACATGAGCATAGAATTGTTCACCAGTGAAATATAAACCCGACATAATTTTCACCTTCTAAAAATTTACATTCGCGCATCTCATATCAGTATTCACCATTTCAAAAAATTGGTATTTTAATTTGATCATTTTACAAACATTTTAACTCAAAATTTGAACTCAGGATTGCCAGCAACAAATTCGCATGCGAACAGGTACACTCTTAACTTCAGATACTAATCTCAATACCAAAGAATAAAAATTGCCCTTTATTATGTTTTTTAGGCGCATTTGTGTTAAAATGTTTAGTATTGTCTAAGAGACTGATCGTTTCTTTTAAATATTACGTTATTTTCACTCACTTAAGCATTTCGCTTAGTGTCTCAAACTTAGTATCAGTACACATGCAGAAAGAAAAAAATATGGAAATTTTATGAGGAAAAATGATGTTTTCAAAAACAGTACGTCGTTTTCCGTAACTAATATTTTGGCACAGCATGTTCCTAATGGGATTTTTACGCCACTAAATACCATACAACAAAACTGAAACCATACAAATTAATTTTTTTAATGATTATCAGAAAATAGCATGAATAAAGTTAAATAAACCTCATTATTTCTCTTTTGAAAGCTATCTAATTACACCATTTTAAAGAAATTTATAAAATATTTTTTAAATTAAAATATATAAATGGGGATATTAAAATAAAAGCTACTGTGGGCAAATCTAAAAATGAACAGCGTCAAAGCCTAGAAATCAACTTGACAACCTGGAAGAAATTTTGTTTAACCAACTGTTTTCTGTTTTTTCTCTACTTTGATTGGTTGAGCTTTAATATCTGATTTAAAAAAATCGGCGATTTTGGTTAGTTTACGGAAAATTCGATTGCGTGTTTGAAACTCATCTATTTAGATTGGAAGAAATGTTGTTTTTAAACGCTAAAAGATTAGAATATTCCTTACTGGCTCTTTTGTCACTAGAAAGTAGAAACTACTAACAATAATTCCTTACATTCTAATGCTTTCTGCAGGTGTAGCAGTTCTTTTTTTCACGATTTTTTTCAAAGGACATATTTAAACGCATTTTTATTGCCCTTTTTCGGTTTTTAAATACAGAAAAATGATCCGAATTCATCGCACGCCTACTATACAGTGCAGCAAGCATTGGGAACTCATGTCGGATGTTCTTACGGAATATATTTGCGCCCTTCATTTATGAGCGCTTGTTATTTCCGAATAGTAATTTCAGCTAATTTCTTAAATTCTTATCGTTTCCCCAAACCCTCGACTAATATATCTACAAATAGGCTTAATAACGGAGTTCCGTTGGGATGTAGGTTTGTTAAGAACATAGTGAGCCCTCTGGGGGAGGGTAGTAGAACCAACAAATTCTACAGAGCGTGCGCAGCACGCTTGCTATATGGTGAAACATGCAGCCGTGAGCAGTGTCGGAGATTCATATAGATCATATTGGGTTCTTAATTGAATGATGGTTAACATTATTTCTGAATAGGAATTTCAGCAAATTTCTTAAATTCTTATTTATGTCCCCACCCCATCGAGTAATACATCTAGGTATAGGTCGGAAATCGGAGTTTTGTTCGAATATAGGTTTTTTTTTTTTTTTTTTTTTTTTAGGAAAGAGTGTGCATCCTGGTGGTGGAAAATGAAACGAAAAGATTTTGCAAAGAGTGGATAGCACGCCTGCTGTACATGGTTGCAGGCGGCGGTGGAAAGTGGAACTAAAATACTTTGCAGCACGCGCACGGTTATGATAGTTAGGTTGTGGTTAGTGTTAGGTTAGATTTTGGCTACGGTCAGGTTATGAATAGGTTATAATTAATAATGAGGACTTTCCTTGGAATTAATGATGTTCAAATGCACATTTCTGAACATTTTCTACTTATTAAATAAATTTGTAGCTTATGTACCGATCTGCACAGTTTCTTATCCTTGCCATCCCCTTACCGACTGGCATGGCAGTACGTTCTACAAACCGTAGTAACGATAATACTGAATGAATTAAAAAAAAAATGTAGCATCACATTGCATCACATTCTACACATTTATACCTTTCAAAAAATATATAATGTCGACTTTGTTTTTAAACAAATGAATATGTAAAGGTGCACTTAATTTCCTTTTTTTTTGACCCGGAGAAAATTAAGTACTTCAATAATAAGAATTTTTTGTCATTTAATTAATGATTTAATGAGTAGGATGATGCACTTGTTCTCAAAAGAAAATACTCCTAAACGAAACATTTTCATTTCGAAACATTTTCATTCCTTTAACATATTTTGAAGGAAACATATTTTTTTATGCAGTATGCTTTTCCACAGTTAGTAGATAATACAAAGTACATTCACTTACTGTCTTCATTTTGTGATACAAGCTGTTGTCTGCATCACATTGAAATAATTTTGGAAAATGCATTTAGAGATCACTCTATAATTAGAAAATAAAAACAAAGATATTAATTGCGGTTCATGACATTGTTTTTGTTCAATCGGATAAAAATTGAAACTTTTTAGAATAATTAAAAATATTTTTAAAGCGATGCCACATGTTAATATTAGATTTAGGCAACGGGATTTTTCTCTAAATAATTTTTTCTTCACCGAAAATAATTTTCAAATATAGTGTTCATAAACAACTACAATCGTTTGAAAATATCTTTTAAAGAAGCAATAATTAAAAGAAATAAATATAAATGTACATAATTAATAAAATGTAACAATATATAACATTTCACCATTTTCTCTAAATAATTAAATGCATTTTATTTTTCCAAATCTTACAAAAGAAAACGTGGAATTTGCTATTACACAAAATTAACGTTATGTATTGGTGATATTCGCATTCCTAGTATCTTTCTAATATTTTGACAACATGATTTAAATAATTGAAATTTTGTATTTTTTTCCATCCTAGATTTCACCTCTAAGTGATACTTATACTCCCGCAGCGTCCAGTAAGTCACGGGTAATAAATCATTTCAAACTCATCTTGCGTGACTTACATCTAAATTATTTTCTTCATCCTGTCATATTCCAAGTGAAAGTGAGTTTTTGTATTTTTCTTTGATTTTTCTAGCTATCTGCATACATTATATGATTTTGAAAAATGACTATGTTTTGACTAATAATTTTTTTTATTTTGAAATCTGACATTGGCGCCTTTCTAAATCTTTCCTGATTAGTAACGTAACGGATAAATTGTAATATAGTTAACTATATTTTCTGTAATAGTAAGATGATAATAATGTACAAGCATTAATTAAGTGATTCTTATTCAAATTTGCTTTACTTTTATAAGTAAGCTATGTGATTTGTAAAAAAAAAAAAAAAAAAAAAAAAAAATCTGGGCAATATATATATATATATATATATATGGGTGTGTGTACATTATAAAAGAAAATACATAACATTAAATATATATATATATATATATATATATATATATATATATATGAAATTGGAACAGAAGTGAGCTTTTTTGTCAAGAAAGAAAGAAAAATAGAAAATAATCTCTGAATATGGTTAATATATTAAACAGACTTTTATCTTCGAGATTAGATAATTTTTTTTCTCAGTACTTTAAATTTATTTTTATCTTAATACGACGAATTTAAAAGAATAATGTTTTATACATACATAAGTTCATTGTGCCTAAATGTGATGACGCTAAATGCGATAATGTTCTTTTACTTAAAATCTTAATGCAAGAATTATAAATAAATGCTGTATTCTTAGGCATCCGATCTTAATGAACAAAACTCGAAAAATTTTTCTACATTTAAAACTTTTTTTTTCAAAGAAAGTTTGAATCAAATACACATCGTTCATTTTATAGTGCCCCATGTTTCGTAAATTGCGACAAAAATTTTCGAAATGGGCTCACAGATTTTCATTTTTAACTTTGAAGATCAAATAACCTTATAGAAGCCAAGAACTAAGTTGTCTGTTTCAGTTACGTGATCAGTTAAACTTAAGAAAAGACGTCCAGTTTTCGGATTAGAATTTAAAATTATCTACGCACTTTGGAGACTTTTTTCTCTGCAGGTATTTAATAGCGACATGCCGATTGCTGTAAATGCGTAGAGCCATTTACGATATAACGAGGTAAGTTTATATGGTATTTTTCATATTTTGTATTAAAATGATGTTTAAAGCATATATTATGTTTAATTAAGCTCTGTTCAGCCAGCATAATCCGCCATTAATGTTTTTTTTTTTTTTTTATCAGCACTTAAATATGGGTTTTAAGATGTTCAAAGTAGAAAAATATGCTTACTTAAAAATTTTAATTTAAAAAAAGGTATAGGAAACGCCTGTAAGTGTTAACGCGTAAGTTTAACGCGTGTAAATGCGTCCAGTAACATAATATAGACACATGATTACGGAATTTGCAATACTTTTATCTGATGGAAATTCTGGAAAATGTTCTGCAAATTGAAAACTCTTAAATAATGTTTATTTTAATGCTGTTAAGTAAGTTAATTTTACCAACATTTTACCATTCGTTAGCTTAAAGGCTGTCTCTGATTAAAACAGGATGAAATTAAGTTATGCCCTGTTTGATTAGTCCATAATTTTTATGAATACTTTTTTAAAATGTGATAACTTAATTCTGTTTTCATTTTTTTTAAATTATAATCGACATTTTCTACTTTTAAATTGGAAAATAATAAAAAAATTTAAACTATGTTTATCTAAATGAGTATTTGTATCCATATACGTATATTTAGGTACAGTAAATTTTTATTTTTTTTTTAAGTGAAAGAAACATGAAGAGGGACGGGACAACAAAATGTCAGGCACGGGCTTCTCTTTGGCTTAATCAGAATTATTAGAAATATTGTACGATTTTATCTATTCATAAGGCTGATATATTAATCATGCGATATTTTATAATCAGTAAAGTTACATGTAATAAATGTTCTTGGTAACAATATTATAACTGTAAATGTTTAAATATCACAAAATGTAAGGTTTTGAAAAGAAAATTTTAGAATATTTAAATCGTTTCATCGTTCTGATTTTTTTAAGTTGGTTGAACTGCTGAATAAAGGAATTTATAAGTAAAATTGTTAATGTTTGAGGAACTGAAGTTCATTTTTATGTAATTATAATCATGTGTCATTATCTTCGCATATGTATGCCGGTATAATGACAATTTCATACCAAAAATTCACACACATTCTTGTTTTTTTTTTTATCTAACATTTTAATTATGTTTAAAGGAACATGTTTCCTCGTTTCCTCTATAGTACCTCAAATACAGTGCAATGTTGAGTTTTATTTGTAATTTATAGAAGCCTGGAAAATGGCATAACAAAAGTTTACTCAATTTTTATAAAGCCTTTAAACACATTATTTTCAAAGAAATATCTAAAAGATCTTGCTGGTAGCAATGGTTTTACTACTTCTGACTTGAACTGTCTCAAGAACAAGAAGAATTACTCTGCAGAGCTATCTTATCTTTATACCTGATAAAGAGCTAAAATGAGCAGGCCAGGACAGTGACATTCATTTTCAGTGACAATTATATTTTAATTATGGAAAATTATTTGTAAGATACAGAACTTTTTACCTTCCACATATATGTGTTATATCAGGTATAATTATTAATTAGAAATAAAAAACTAGAAAAAAGATATTTCTACCTGATAACAGACAGCCGTTGTCTTTGCACACGTCACGGTGTGACTTGCCAGGAAAATGACAATCTGAAATTTTAAGTCTTTTAATTGCTTTATTTTTGTGTTATTATGAATATAATATCTCTTGAAAATACTTCTAAGAATATTTTTTATTAGAATGTAAAAAAGAAAATTGCTGTGATATTTCTGTGATATAACATTAAATAGAAATTTTATTGTGCGGACTGCAATTCCCGTATTTTGTGATATTGATCCAAATACTCTTTTAACCCGTAAACTCCACACAAATGCGATTTCTCGCTGACCGAAATGTTGGTGTTATTTAAAATATGCTTTAATTAATTCGTATTTTTCATTAACAAAATAAGACATTTGTTAAATTTTGATTTCTTATTAAATTTCCTATATGAAACATGTAGTTATATTTCCTTATCACTAGATTGTGACCAAAATTATGCGGCGTTGAAGTTACGGAAACCCAAATCATACTAGTGCAGAAATTAAGGGTTAATATTCATGTATGACTTCCGAGAGTTTTAAACGATGTTTTCCGCGACTATCATTTAATTGTAGTTATGGCCATAGCATTGTGGAAAAGTGGGATTAGAGTTATTTATATTACAAACAGAAGCATTATAACAATATTCAAATGACAAGACGAAAATTTTGCAGATTAGCAGTGTAAAATCGGCAAACAGAATGGTGCTGTACAGTCCGTAATAAGTAATTCAAACTTGATGGATCTGATGTAAAGTGTAAATATTGAAATTCTCGATGTTTAATTATAATTTATTTAATATTATGCATCTGAGTTAATGTTTTATTATTTAAATTACTATTATATACATTTTATTTTATAGTTCAGTAATAGGCTATTTATCTTTAAATGTTATGTATATCAATTCTTTATTAACCCTTAACTGTTGTTAGCATTCTCGCAGACCACTAAAATTTGTCAAATTCCAAAGTTAACCTTTAACTGATGTCACAGAAATTGCCACATAACTAGTGTGAAGCGGTCTGTGAGACCGCTCCATCGAAAGTTGAATAAAGGGCACGATTAACTCATCAGATGGTGTTTTTGTACAAAACTTTTTGTACAGGACTATTATAATTAAAATTCACCTATTCAAAAGTATCTGGTGATAGTACTAAAGTTTCAAACGGAAGAAAATATCGGTAGTTTTTGTAGTTAAACTGAAAATTGCAAGTTAAACTATAAAAGCCGCGGTCTGAGAGACCGGTAATATCAGTTAAAGGTTAAACATGTAATTTCCAGTTAAGATATGAATACCAGTGAAATTTCTTTCATTTGGAGCCCTATAACTATTGCTAGGTATTCTGAATATATGAAGTTTAATTATAATAGTCCTGTACTAGTTTAGTACAGAAATAGCACCCTGTGAGTTAACCTTTAACTGGTGTCGCAGAAATTGTCACGTAACTAGTGTGAAGTGATCTGTTAGACAGCTCCATAGAAAGATAAATTAAAGCCACGATTAACTCATAGGATGTTGTTTTTGTACTAAACATTTTGTACAGGAGTGTTATAATTAAGATTCACCTATTCAAAATCTTCTGGTGATAGTACTAATATTCCAAACGAAATAAAATTTCAGTAGTGTTTGTAGATAAACTGAAATTTGCAAGTTAAACTATGGAAATTTAAAAAGGCAACGGCCTGTGAGACCGGTAACATCAGTTAAAGGTTTTTAGAGACTTTCATTCACCTTTTAATCAAGGCTCGCCGTAGTTGTGTGACAATTTCTATCACAGTAGTTAAGGATTAAATAATTCAAAAAATAATTGCAATTAACCCTTAACTGCTATTAGTGATGCTTTTTTTAAATTTTCACAATTGAACTTCGACAGAACATCGCACTAAACATCGATACAGTGAAATTTTGCTTCATTTGAAGTCCAAGTACAATTGTTTGGAGCCTTTGAAAAAGCGAAATTTTATGAGACATAGTTCTGTACAAACGGTTTAGTGCAAAAACAACATTTTATGAATAATCGCTACTTTAATTCATTTTTCAATCGAATGGTTTCGCAGACCGCTCACAATTGTTATGTGGCAATTTTTTGCAACAGCAGTTAAGGGTTAAATAAATATTTTTAGATGAATTGCCATGTGTAAAATGCATTATCACGTTTAGGACTATGGTAGCCTCATTTAGGTTTTAAGTGCCGTAAATGCTACAAAAATTACCTAAATGCGGCAATCGTATATTGTGGTTTTATTCTACAGATAATTATTAAATTTATGCAAAACAAGTTAGTTTTGAACTACAGATACAGTATTTAGTTATTTGCTGGTTAATAATATATATATTTATATATTAAAATGCAAAATATACCCCAAATGCAACAAAACTATGGAGAATCGCGTCTCATTTAGGCACACAGACCTTATATATATTGATGTTCAGCTGTTGCTCTTTAGATATCAAACGTCTTGTACGACTTTATCAAGATACTTTATTAACTTTTCTTTATCTAAACATGGACGCAAGTCCGATGTACACTGTTGTCGAAATTAATGTTGCAATCACATTTTTTGAAATACTTTAAAATGAGTAAAACTAATATTTTAAGGACAGTAAAATGTAACTTTTGGATTGGAACATTGACATACTAAACAAATTACTTATATATTTAATTTTATGAACATAAATGAAATTATTTTTAGCGTTGGAAAAACGTAGACACTGGAGCGCTGTTTGCTAGCAGTTTGAACTAATCTCCGAATGAAATATTTTTTTGTTCGTTAAAGTAAAGAAAAAAATATTTTTATCAGCATCTATACTAATAAAAGAAAGTTTCGCTCTGTTTATGTGTGTGTGTGTATGCTTCTGCGATGGGTAGCGAAATCTAGGGCATGTACGAAGCTGACAAGTTCTGTGATGCCAGCTCTAAGTATCTCCTGATACCCCTGAGACTCACAATTTTAAATTTCTAACAATTAGCTGACTTATTAATTAAAAACATCAATTAAACGAATGGGAAAGTTTCCATACTTAAACTAAGGCATACATGTTTATCAAACCGCAGCCAATTTCTTCGAACAAGTCAAAGAAAAATCGATGTTTTGCAGGAATGAAGGGTTGCTAATGGCGATAAATGTACTGGGCCTTTTTAAAGCGGCCGTATTTTAATATCTACCGTTCCTGGAATCTCAAAAATTGCACAGCCAGACTACAAAAATTTCCTTCAGAAATTCTAAAAATTATTCCGGTATTGGTAAAAAAGTGTAAAAATGCACGAAGAATCTATTTGTAAAAACTACTTTTCTTTCCGTCGAAAGAAATGCAGAATTTGGAGAATTCTTTCACAAACAGTGCACGTGTTTGTAACGCAGTTGAGTGACGACGTTGCCTACTAAATCTTTTTCAAAGCTTATATAATTTTTTAAATATTCAATGCAAAGATTTAATTTTTATGCATCCATGTCTATTTTTTTTTCCCTGATTACAAATATGCAAATTTCGTTACGATCGATTAATTTAAAACTTAAAATGTAATTATTATTTCATTAATTGAATAAGTGCTTTGAAAGACTTATTTTAAAAGTCAGACACGTTATATGGAATAAACAGCGCATATAACTTTTACACTAGCATTCTTTTGAAGGGTATCAAATTTTTAAAAATGCAGCATTTTGAGATTTTAAATTTATGCATTTAAGCATAAATTTTCACGCTGATTACGAATATGCAATTTTCTTAAAAATTGGAAAGTAATATTTTATTTTAAAGAAAAGTCGATTTTTAAAAAGAAAAGAAAGAATTACCAATGACATATTATTTAAATCTAAGCTTCCTCCACTAATTATCTTTATTTTACTTGCGAATTTTTTAATCGATTTTAAAATTTCAGGTATTTGATAACACTTAAAAATTTTTAATGAAAGAGGTGGAGTTGAATATCGGCAAGGGAGGCGGGAAGTCACGTGAAGAAAATTTTAAACCGTACAGTTTTATAAAAAAAGTATCAACAAATTATTATTTTATGTCCAATTTTTTGGGTAGACTTTAACGTTTAAGATATTTGATATAACTTTAAAATTTCAAAGGATGTGGGACAGTTGAATTTCTTGGGACAAAGGGGAAGGGCGATAGTTTTTCTTAAAACAGTAATGCTTTCTGCCATAAGTATCCTTTATATGTTGGCCCCACCAGTGGCTGAGAGGTTCTACTCTCGAAGCTGGTAGACGGGAGGTGCTGGTTTCGAACCCAATCACGCTCGTTTCGGAGTTTTCGTGGTTTTCTTCGAAACCTTGGATTTTCCATGCGTAAATACGAGTTAGGTTCCCTTAGAAAGACCCCCACGAAGGGCACTCTCCCTTGGGCCTATATCCCTCGAGTAGATAATCGGCCGTTAAAAATCAACCCAAGCCTTTATATGTTGTTTTCTGATCGAGACCTCCGATAAATATTTATTATTAAACATTAAAAAAATCAAAGTTTGTGGGGGGGGGGGGGGAGTATATTCCAGTTGCGTGAGAGTGGATTCACGGGTGGTGGGCAGTTTTCAAAAATTTTCAAAAAACATAATGTGACATATCACTGGAAATCCCTCGGACCACTCTTTCATATTATGAAACTTTATTCTCCCCTCACCCAAATTTGCCCCTCTCCTCCATGGGGCCAATTTTCTAACTCGACTCCTAATTAAGCTTCAGCGAAATTCGACCTCATTTGAAATCTTCACGGAAGGTGAAACTTCTCACGGACCTTCGATTGATGGGGTTTAATTTTGTCCCCTGACTATTAGGGAGAATTATCCCCTAAGGGGGGTGAAGCGAAAATGAATTTTTTCATTTTACATATCGTTTTAAAGCTTATGGCCTGTAGATTACTAAACTCCAACTCCAACCTCTTAACTCATTTTTTTATCAGTAGAGGGCGTTTTAAAGTTATAATTTGTTCATTACTCCCCCATACAATTTTCCATAAAGTATGAAAAACATTTACATAAGTAAGTAATCTCAACAATTAGCAGTTTCTCCCCCATTTTCACACAATGTGTGGGTAGGTATTTCAGACAAAATCGAGTTAAAGCTATAAAATCATACAAATTTAAGTTTCATTTAAGAATATTATCACAGGCCCTGGCAACGCTTGTCGAGTGAGCTTATCGGGAATACAATAAGTGATTTATTTATCGCAATGTTTCATGAAAAATATAAAAAATATACTTAAAAATAACAAATGTTGATTAAGCTTATTTGTCAATTTTATAGCTGTTTATTTTATATTAAAACTAGAGATTTTCTTCAGCTTTCAAAATTTAATCTGAAGTTGGCCTATAATGAGATTCAAGCCTATCATCGTATATTTTTATAAGTTATTGAAATATCGGCATTTTTATTATTCACGACACATATATTTCCTGATACAAGTACTTATATATATATTTATATGTATATATACATAGCATATTATCATTTTCAAAACAACTTAATTAATAAAACATATTAATATATTAAAAGTCAGATATTATTATATTAAAAGTTAACATATTAATATATTAAAAGTTACATATTTATATATTTGAAGTTATAATATTAATATATTAAAAGTCATATATTAATATATTAAAAGTTAACATCTTAATATATTAAAGGACACATCAATATCACAAGCCTGCAAAATTCGGTTTGTGGGAAATTACCTAGCTTTTGATAATTGATTCTTACGTATTTTGTAGCGCTGAATCCAAAAATGGCCTTCATTTTTTACCATCACATCAGGATTTTTTGCATTTTTTTTACTTTTTAACTTTGTAATTTACGATTTGCGACAAATTGTGAAATGATGGTTAAAAATGAAGGTCATTTTCAGATTTAGTGCTAAAAAGTACATAAAATTCAATTATCAAAATTTAAAAAAACACAACCATCGCATCTATTTTATAGTATCAGAATTTTGCTATTTTCTAACTTTAAAATTTACGATTTGCAAAAAAACCTGACTTGATGGTTAAAAATGAAGGTCATTTTCGAATTCAGCGCTAGAAAATATATAAAAATCAGTTATCAAAAGTTAAGAAACACAACCATTTCCTCTATCTTTCAGTATCAGATGTTCTCTATTTTTTGAATTTTTACAATTGAAATTTACGATTTGCAAAAAATCCTGACGTGATGGTTAAAAATGAAGGTCATTTTCGAATTCAGCGCAAAAAATACATAAAAATCAATTATCAAAAGTTAAACCCCAAAATCATGCAGACTTGTGTATTCAGTAATAAACTATTTAGTGTTAAATAGATACTAATTAACATAACTTAGTGCATACAGTGCAAACGAACATTCATTAGTTACTTTTTAAAACCTTGAACTTTCCTTTTCAGGAAACTATTTGCGTTTTTTCTCATACAATAAGGTACTTCATAACATTGCTGAAATATTTTGTCATCATTAAGAATGTCTAGAATGGGGTTTTGTATTGTAATTTAAATTTCACGTACAAAATCATTTCAAACTGGATCTGTAAGTAAGTCATACTATAAGAAATGTTCCTTTAAAATGCTGCAAACAATTTTATTTCTGCATTTAAAAAAATTTCTTTTCACTCATTTTACTACATAAAACGACAGTAATTCCATTGAACGAAAAGATAGACAGCAATAAACTATGTTTAATTTCATGAGAGAATTTACTTGTAAAAGAGTATCCAATTTCTATGTAGTACTTCAACATCCCTATTGAATGATATAATGGAAACGAAGGCTAAATGGACGTGAGTAAACATTAGACAGAAATTACTTTTGGTGCAGAAGGAAATATAAAATGTCAAGATCTGGATGACAAAAGAATATCATCGTAGGATAACGTCTGAGTAATCGCAACAGGAAGATAATTAGGTATGACTCGTAATTGTACGGAAGAAAAACTGCTTAAAAGATTAAGTCGAAAATCACCAAAGTAAAATAAAGTTATACTGAAGAAATAAAATACAATGATAGAAGAAGTACCATAAAAGGAATTCTGTAAATTATTTGAAGTAGGAAATAAATTTTCTTTACGCCTTTACTGAATTATACCTGCAATTGCTTCCGAAAAATTCACTTACTGAATTTGTGAAAGCGCAATTATGGCTTCAAGACATGTTACATAAAATTTAGCAGTTAAAGAAAAGAATTAAATACATTCTTTTTTAACGTTATTTTTTGTTTAATAATATCATTGGTAAGAGCAGACAATTTTCTATAGATTATGTAATTTTTAGGTCGCATATATTTTTTTTTGTTATAATATCTATCGAAACTGATCCCGGAAGCATGTTTAAATAGAAACCGATCTAAATTTATATTTGCGTCTAAGTTACATTTTGAAAGAGCTTTTCGTTTGGATCGATAAGATTTTAAACCTTGAACCACGTGCCATATGCATGCGCTAGCACGATGATCGCTTGTTTGAGCAGAACATTTTGAGGGCTTTAGAAGTTAAGGGCGGGGATATACATTTTTCTCGGTTGAAAAACCCGATTATTTTTTATTTTTCCATTCACCATAGTATGTAGATTATCCGTGTAAATCGATTTCGCCAAACTGGATCCTTTCGAAATTATTTAATACTTGAGTGCAACACTCCTGCTGCCCCCCTCCCCCCATTTTATACCATCAATGAACTCGGGAAATTTCTACTTTGACCCACGCATGTAATTGTATCCGGATGTTACTTAGGGAACCCTACGTGTACCGTGCTATGACTTTCTTTCAAAACCATTATACAGATAGCATAAAACAATAAACGTATTTTGCGCAAAATGGCTCAAACTCTGCTCGACCACAAAACAAAAACTACTAAACTGATCTTGCTATTGTTTTTAAGTGAAGGGATAACTATTTTTTGGAGGATCACCTTCAGCCATTTTTGGACAAAATAAACATTTTTAAAATCACACCAAAGGGCGAAAAAAGGGATAAAATATAAACCGTTTTCTCGAAAGGCCGGCATTTTGTTGATTTTAAACGTTTTGACCTCAGTGCAATCTACTTTCAAAATATATATTAAACAATAAAATCTACTTTCATAATCCTTAACGACAGTTGATTGCAGATGGCTCTGGTAATCTCTCGTATCCTGCCAGATTAGATTGGTTGTATTTAAGACGGCCAATTATCTGCACGAGGGATATGGGCCCAGGGGGAGTGCCCTTCGTGGAGGTCTTTCTAAGGGAACCTAACCTGTATTAACGCTTGGAAATCCAAGGTTCGAAGAAAACCACGAAAACTCCGAAAGATTACGCCGACGGGCGCGATTGGGATCGAACCCAGCACCTCCCGTCTACCAGATTCGAGAGCAGAACCTCTCAGCCACTGGTGGGGCTCCTGCCAGATTAGAAGCACACTACGTTCTCGCTAGTACATCTATCCACGCAAGTCGAGCCACGTCATCAGTTTTCAACTAAAAAAAAAGAAATATTCTTCAAAGGATTATAAATAACATGGAAAAAATGCTAAAATTTGCACTCCTATTCGAAAAAAAAATAATAAAAACCCTGCTAAAAACAAGCGTTTTTCGACCTTCTATAGGCCATCGTCATATTTACACAATAGGAAGTACAATAATGTCTCTATCATACGGTCATTGATTACCGATTATGTGTATCATTAGTCAATGACCATGATAAACTTAAATTTCCTTTTAGTGAAAACTACGGGAAAGCCGTGTGAAATGGGGGCGTCTGGTCAAATGGGGACGTTAGAATTCTTACTTATAAATACTGCCATCTTAAGATCTAACAAGTTACTATTATTATCGGTTGCTTGTAGCCATTTTGAATTGTGCTATTGACAATGTCATTAATCGGTTGTTTTCCACAAACGTTTCAGAGTTTGTCTGTTTCTCTTTTCGAATTTCATCATGGACGGTATTGGAACTCACCAACCGATCTTTGAATATTCGATTTTGCTAAGTACACCAATGATTATTCTAGAATTAAGTTACATTTTTACACATTGCCTGATAAATTATTTTAAATCTATACAATTTGACGCATGTTCTTTGGCACACGTTATTTTCTGTGAAACGGAGACATTTGAACAACCAGTAATATCGTCGGTACCATGTCAAAGTATCCAATGTGAAAATAGCCACTTTTCAGGAGGGCAAAAAAACTTATGTAATTGTGGATTCAAAATCAGAGCCAAGCACCAGTAAACAATTATTATATTTTTCGGGTAATGTTTTATATCCTATTTAAGCATGCTATTGAGATAAATCATTTGAATAATTTTACTTGCTAAAAAATCACGTTGGATTGTTTGATATGGTATGCTTATTTGTACGTTTTCAGTTTCGTTGTACTTTTTCAGCTTCAAACTATCCAATATGCGACATTGGATAGTTTGACTTGTAAAAATTTTGTGCTTTTTCCAGATTCGCCGTTTCATAGTAGCAAATATCTCGTATTCAGTAGTTTAATTTGTAAAAATTTTGGTATTTACATACTGAATATAAAACTCTTAAGAGTTTTCTTTAGTAATTTTTATAACGAATATACAGTAAATTAATAAAGAAAAAAGCTTATTTTTAAACATTATGTTAATTTTATAAAATATAAGAAAACAAAAAAATCTCAAATAATGGGGTAGTCAAAAACGGGCACTTCATACCCGTAATTATAAATAGTAATCTTCGTACTATTTTTTCTAAGAAACTTATGGGCCGCCTTCCAGCACTATTTTTGAATAGAAATCTTTGATTTATTTAATCTCCCATTAAAAAAAGTTGGAGCAAACGATTTTGAAGAAAATTTGGAAGCAACTCATAATAGGCTCTTTTAATACAATAATTGCAAATTTTCTCGAGAACGTGGGGAATGATAAAAGGGTAATTTTTTTCAAGACTTTATTGATCCTTAAAACGTTTTTATGACTTTTGCTTTACTTTCCTGACGTCTAACCGTGCTGTAACTCTCGTAAATATAGTCATGTTGCCATATAATTTATTTATATTTTTGATGTTTACTATGGCATGTCCGGTGAAAACGGAACGTGTAGCATTTATAGGTCCTTTACAGGACGCTCAAAAATATGCCGTTACATTACGCTTAATGGGGAAAGAAATATTTGTGGTTTAATTTAATTATGTTACACTATTTCAAACATAATGAAATTTCTATACATTATTGAGGTGCACAGCAACATGTCTACGTTAGAATATGACGTGTACAACAGTTATCGCTCATTTACAGTAGCACACAAAAGATTTCGCATAAAGTGCAGTCTATTACCGATAATTGCTGGAAATGTATATTATGGTGTGCGTTTTCAAACTATGGGCATACCATATTGTATGTATAAATTCTATAGATTGTATACAGAACTGCCTAAAATAATTCGTTAATATTAATATGTATGATTCTGAATTGCTTAAACGTAGTTTTTAATCGTGTTATGCATTTCGAAGCTGAACTATAGTTAGTATATGAGATGATTGTGGAATATAAGTAAAATCATATACAGGTCCATGCGAAAAGCTAGAAACATGGATAATTATGGATGATAATTTCTGGAAGTTTCATTTTAGTAGTTTTAAGCTTCTTTTATTCTGAATTAAATTTTTAGTTTATTATCTGGCATGTATAAAAACCTGTAGGTAATATACAGGGTTGTACAAAAGATTTCAGCTATGCTTGACTATTGGAAATTATTTAATATGGATTTTCAACCTATTTTATTTTTTAACACTTCCAAACAAGGTTCAAAAGTGTTTATGAATTCGGTTTGTCTGTCCACGCTCTAACTCACGTAAATATACTCGGATTATCTTGCAATTGAAAAATATTAATGGTGCTTACAATGGCATGTTTAGTATTGCATGTGAAGTGTGTAACATTAATAGTTCATTTACAGGTGCACGCAAACGATTTCCATCATATTATGGTATATGGGGAAAATCGTTTGGAGGGTATTTTAATGACATTACGCTATTTCAAATGTATTAAAACTGATATAAATCACTGAATTTCATTACAAGAAGATTAAAACAGAATAGGGCATGCATTCATAACATTTGTCGTTCATTTACAGGGGCACAAAAAAAATGAAATGTGTTATAGTACTGCCTTTGAGCAATAATTGCTTTAAGTGCGTTTTTGAATTTCTGTATGCGCTTTTAAATTTAATTATTTTTTTATGTTGTATAAAAATTCTATACCTCGTATATGGGGCTGTACAAAAGACTTCACATCATAGATAGTATGCGGCAATTTAGTTTAATTAGAAAACGCGTAACGCAATTTACACTTTAAAACTTTAGCAATTTCCGCCAATAAACGAAAATATACTCGAATTTCTTGTATAGGCCTGTATATTACATACATATTTTTATACATGTTACGTAATATGGTAAAATTTAATTCAGGCAAAAAGTCGTTATAAACACACTTCCAGAAATTACCAGTCACAACCGGCAATGTTTTCAGTTCATTGCGTAGCCCTGCATATTAGGAATTTTTACTAACATACTTTAGCATGGTAAAAAGAAATAAAAGACAGAAATTGCATAACTCAAGTAGAAACCTCCTTTAAGAAAATCACTCCTATACAAAGTAATGCTTACAGATTCTTTTGTATAGCCCTGTATATAATCTATAAAATTTGTACGCCTCACGTAATATTCAAATAGTTAAAAACTCATACTATAATTGAGAACGCACTTCAAACAACTATCGTTAATAGACAGCAGTGTAACCGAATTATTTGTGTGTCCCTGTAAATTAACAATAACTATCATACATGTTATATTATACAGTAAGCAACTTGTAATATATATCAATTATGGATGTCAATTTCACTTTGTGTTTAACATTTTAACATTATTAAAATATGTTTCAAACATTTATTTTACTATAAATCATTATACAACAAAATTTATTTGTATGAGATTGTAAATAATAATAAATTACTTGCACATCATATTCTGCATAAAACATGTTTTAATACACTTTATAAATCCATATTAATTTCATTATGTTTAAAATATCATAACACCATTAAAAGACACCACTCTTTTTCCCTATTAAGTGTAATGTTACGGGATTCTTTTGAGAATCCCTGTAAATGCACTAAAGATTCTCACATTCTATTAGCAATAGAAAACATAAGTAAACGTCAAAAACATATGCCAATTGTGTTAAATTTCTATCCATATGTAAACTGTTTTTGTCTTCCTGATAAAAAGGCTATTTTCATACTGCATAGTTTGATATGGTACGGATGCTTAGAAAAAAGTAAATATCCAAACATTTGGGGCATATGCCATAGTCGACAGTTTGACATTGTAAATTTTAGAAAAAAGTGCATATTGGATACACTGAAATAGTCACTATCCAAATTTCTAAACAAGCTATAGACGTGACAATTTTAATTAGTACGCATCATGCACAATACAAAAAATGGCACAAAATATGAAAAATGCATTTTTTCACATTGGATAGTTTGACATGGTAGCGACGATATAATCTGATGAGGATGATGATTGATGAATGATAATTATCTTGAACTATACGTAAACTCAGAGGACAAAGAAGGGTGGATTCATTGTTGGAACGGTAGATGTTGGGCACCTGAAGCATGTTTTCCTACACAGCGGTGAATTTAAAACAGTCTAAAAATTTGATTGATGTCAATTGATGCCGCTTCGAAAATGTGAAACTTTTTTTTTTGTGACATCATATGAATTAAATATTACACATTTCACATTAAAAATTATACATTTAAAAAAATTTTACTCGCTGCCTTGTATTTAGAAATCTCAATAGTTAGTTTTACAATTGTTTTGCCAATGCCGTGCTGAAATTTTATTGGAAAATGAGAACCAAATTGGATCCCGTCGGAATTTTTAGAAATATGAGCCCATTTATATGCATTTTTTTTAAAGTTTAAAAGTTAAAATCACTTTCTGATTTCAATGATTTGAGACAATAAAACTCTTTACACGAAAACGGTTTAAAAAGGTTTAAAAAACGGTTTAAGGCATGATATTTGAAACGCTCAAAAATAATAACAGTTAGAGATTTCTAGTGGCAAATAATTTATAATAAAGTAATTTTTTAGTAAAGTATTAAAAAAGTTGAACTTTAGCAATATAGTAATAATTTTTAAACATCTATGATCTTTTTTTTGGAATCGCAAAAAATGTTATATAAATATTTTCAAAATTTTGCATATTATTTCGTTCACACTGAAGTTGATAAATAGTTTGTATTCTTACTTTGACATAATTTAGAAACATGCTTTAAATACATTTTTTTGGCTCTATTATTCTTGATAGTTTAATGTTACAAAATTTCATAAATCAAATGAACAGATATTTATTCATCCCATAAAGCTTTCACACAAGTGTTCTACATAAAGCTTCTACATAATGCGGCAAAACATATTCATAAGACAATTTTTCACATATACCAGTAAATTGCAACCTGTCTGCTTTGAAAAAAATATGTATAAATAACATAGAAATTTACTACTTTATATTCTACATTTACTAGTTAATCATCGTTAAATCATTCAACTGCCAGATTTTGAAAATATATATCAAGTAAAAGGAATTTGCTCTCCAGGGAAAATTTTGAACATCATTTTTTTTTGGCAGAGATAAAGAATGAGGATTCATTTCCATTATATACATTTTTTTCATCCTTTTCAGAAGAAAGATTTTAAAAATGGATTTCAGCGATAAAGATATCGATTTCAAATTAAGAATGTAAAAAGTGTACAAATAATAGCAAAATCTTTAAAATAAGATTTTGTTCATGTATTATAATTCTCCTTAATAAATATGAAAATTTGTGTACTAATGTGGCATTTGCTGCTTTTAAAATTTGTATTTTTAGATTAAAATCTTAGCATGGTGCTTAATAAATTACACTAAAATAAATTTATATTTCTACTACAAAACTAAACGCAAAAAAAAAATACGTTATTTTCAATTTATTATTAATGAAAAAGTTTTTCATAATGATATGATAATACGTTTTTTAGAATTTAGTTAAAATTATTTTGTTAAAGAAACACATTATGGCACCAAAGCATATGTGTTGCATTTTTTGTGAATTTTTTTGATGAAATGCCTGCGTGATATTTACTACTTTTGATTCGCTCCATTATTTAATAAATTATAAAAAAAATTAAATAAGATGAAATAAATTATAAAAAAATTGTAATTTTTTAAGAAAAAGATATAATTTGTTTCATATTGATTACATCAATTAAAGTTACAAAAAGTTATATTTAAATAAATATTTAAAAGTAAGTACAAATACAGCATATTTCAACAGAAATGCAAGCAAATTGAATATTGTTGCACATATTACAAAATACTACAGATATACGGTTACAACGAATGTAAAAATCAAATTAGAAATTAACAGAAAATGGTTTCATTTTAGTAGACATAACACTTTTTGTCTAAGGAGAACGTTTTTCTCATTTTTTTAAAAAAAATTAAAGCATAGAAAACATTTCCTGAATCATCCTATAAAATAAACATTTTATAAGCACTATCGTAGATAAATTGCCTAAAAATTCATAAACATAACATAATTATTTCAAAGTAATTTATGCATTTTATCAATTTATTAACATTAAATTTATTGCTATAAAAATAAAACACAAAAATTCAAAGGGATTTCTTTTTTACTTTCTTCTATCTGCAATAGAAGAAAGTATTGTAATCGAAATTCTTTTCGACTTCCGGTTTTCGACGGATTTGCATGTTTTAGGGGTCAGAGATTCCAAAAAACATGTTTATAGAAAATTTCTATCTGCCTGTGTGTCCGTCTGTCCGTCTGTCTGTCGCCATTGTACCATCAAAAAGTGTATGAAGTTATGTATAGAATTAAACCAAAATTTTATTATACGTTTTTGGCTATGGCAAGCAGGTCCTCCCTGAATTTGGAAAAAAATTCGCCTGTAGGGGGCGCTGTAATAGCGATTTTTGTGCGATTTTGAATATTGCACCATCGAAAAGTGTATGAAGTTATGCATAGAATTGAACCAAAAAAAAATTTAAGTTCTTGGCTATGGCAAGGAGGTCTTCCCTTAATTTGTAAAAAAATCGCTCGTAGAGGGCGCTGTACTAGCGATTTTTGTACAATTTTTGTGCCATTTTGAATATTAAACCGCCGAAAAGTGTATGAAGTTATGCATAGAATTGAACCAAATTTTATGTGTTTATTTTTGGTCATGTCACGAAGGTCCTCCCTGAATTTGGAAAAATTCTGCCGGAAGGGAGCACTATAATTGCGATGTCTGTACCATTTTCATTATTGTACCATCGAAAAGTGTATGAAGTTATCCATATAATTGAACCAAATCTTTTGTGCATGTTTCTGGCTATGGCAAACAAGTCCTCCCTGAACTTGAAAAAATTCCGAAAGAAGGGGGCGCTATAATTCCGATCTCTGTTCCATTTTCATTATTGTACCATCGAACAGCGTATAAAATTATGCATACAATTGAACCAAAATGTTTGTGCTTGTTTTTGGCTTTGGCCAACAGGTTCTCGTTGAATTTGGAAATATTGCGCGGTAAAGGGGCTCCGTGCTAGCGATTTTTGTGTACTTGTCTTGATTTTTCGTAGTTCTATTGTGCATCGGCGGGAACTCGCTTCCTGCTATGCCGGCTATTCGCAAACAGCTGATAACGACAGAATAAGGAAAAAATAATAATTTTAACAAATATCATGATATAGATTAACTCGTTTTGACTTGAGCAGAAATTTAAGATGAAAATCAAAGTTGGTATAGTATTGAACTAATAATATTGAAGTATTAACATGTGTAACTAGGTTTTGAAATATTAAGATTTATAAGATAGAAGAAAGCTTTGGGATTGGCACATCCAACTAGTTGAGATATATTTTTAATATAAAAGACATATAAATTTATCTTAAATATCTTACAGATATTTGTGAGTTTTTTTTGTGATGTATTGTAAATTAATATGAAACACCAGTACTTAAAAAATAAGCAGTAAGCTATTCATTGGATTTCTTGATAAAATAACTTATTAAAATTTAAATATATACATATATATATATATATTTATTTATTTATTTATTTATTTATTTATTTATACATATATATTAAATTCAAAATCATATATTTTATATTTTGATGGGGAGATATATATATGTAAGTAATGTAGACATTGCCAAAAGACTGCCCACGAAAATTATTTAAAAACATGTGTAAATATTTCCATAATAGTATAAGAAAATCCTGACGTAACAAATAATTTTAACCGAGTGTATGGGAGAAGCGAAACACGTGATTTACTTGTCATTAGGGACTACCATAACGAAGGTACTTTATAATACCAGGATTTCGGGATTTTTTGGACTATTAGAAATGCAATTTACCTCAATTGATTGCAACTACGCAGAACACTAGATAGTAACACTAATATATTTCTTTAGAGCTATTACCAACTGATCTGACACAGGAGCACCCAATGTCTGGAATTTACTTTTCACTGGTATGCTTTTTGAAAAAGATTGGTATTCAGAAGAGTATTTGTAAAAAATGTGGCGTCATAAGAGTTAACAATACAATTGTTCATATAATTTAGCTTATAAAGTTAATTTTACTCTAATTCCAGTGACCATACCATTTTGGTCAGCCAACCATTATCTATAAGCCAAAATTTATTGAATTAAATCATTTATCTTATCTAATTCATTCCAACGAGCATTGTCAAATTTTAGAAAATTGGGTTCGAAAAGACTGGTCAAAAACATCATCTGAGTTTCGGCCTTTTCTTATGTCCTCAATGTGTGACTGGGTTCTATATTATTAAACCGATTAATCCCAAAGATAACTTAACTATGTCAGATGATGTGAAGTTATCTTTAAGATTTAATTTCTACGACTGAAATAATTTTGCTTATACCCAGTATTCATTTTGAAACATAAATAGTTATTATTACTTTACTAAGTTTTTAAAAAGTAATGGAATTTTTTTTTCAAATATGCACTGTTAATCTACAAGACACAATCTTGAGATCCCAGAACCAGACCCGTCGTTCCATGGCGACTGTTCCTCTTATATAACTGTATTTTTAAATTATTTAAATTAGTTATTACATTTTTTGAATGAAGAATTTCAATTAAGTTAACCTTATTTAAATGAAAATTAATAGATATAGTTTAATTTCCAAATGAAATGTGGTTACTTTAAATTGCGGCAAAAATCAAAAGCATAATTTGAGTTCAAATTCGAAAAAGTATTTTAAAATTTCAGACATTTATACATAACCTACATTTTTCATAATATGATAAGAGATAAAAATGCATGCATTTGTCGTCTCAGATTTTAGTTTCATGCATTTTCCCTATTAGAACATGTTGTTGAAATTTTCCCGATTTCAGTCTGAAGAAAAGCAATTAAAAGTATTTCAAAATTAAAAATTATTGTCACATAATCACAATATAGTTCACCAATTGATTTGTTTCTTGTTATGTGTAGTTTTTCTAATAGTGATTCTTAAGCCCTCTTTAAACTTTAATTGTTGTTTAATTTATAGCTTATGATATATTTACAAAAAAAATAACAACATAAAGTTACAACTTGGTAGTAGTTCCATATTTAGAGAAATTTAAACAATTTATTTATTTTTAAATATTTAATTAGAAATACTAAATTTTAAAAATAATATCTATATATGGCCATTCACCAGAGTGACACAATTAGCTCGTACAACAAATTTGTGTTTCAGATTTGCCCTCTCTCCACCTTCTTTATATTTCTCTCTCTGCTGTAATACTGAATTATATATATATATATTAAAAAGTAGAGAAACTACATCTTTAGTTTTTGATGTCTGTTTTACAGTTTTAATATCTATATAATAATGTATCAGACATAAAT
The DNA here is from genome assembly GCA_963932465.1 of Maratus speciosus. Classification (NCBI taxonomy): domain Eukaryota; kingdom Metazoa; phylum Arthropoda; class Arachnida; order Araneae; family Salticidae; genus Maratus; species Maratus speciosus. Next base: position 396,875,698 of record OZ010788.1, on the reverse strand, counting down.
GCATATATTTTCATTCCTGGGCAGTTGATCCACAGTATTCCATAGATGTATATATTTAAAAATCTATTTAAAAGGCCGACCAATATACCTTACTGATAATAAAGTTTTTAAGTTTCTGAAATCAAATTAATTGATATAATATATATATATATATATATATATAATATCAATTAACTTATTAATTAATATATATATATATATATATATATATATATAAACATTATATAATTACAAAACATCATCTGTTTCCAATTACTAAAATTAAATTAATAAATTAATAAATTTAGCTTCAATTCATAACTCTGACATTATACAAAATAAAGTTATAATATATGTATATATATATATATATATATATATATATATATATATATATATATATAATATATATATATATATATATATATATAATATATAATATATATATATATATATATTATATATATATATATATATATATATTATATATATATATATATATATATAAACAGGATGTTTCTGAAAAAGGGGGCAAAACTGTACGGGGTGATAGAACGTAGTTATACGATCAAATTTTGTCAGGTAATCTATGGTCGAAACGCAATCGTTGAGAAGTTAAAAGGTAGTTTTCTACTGTCACAGTTAAAGAATTAACATAAGAATGAGATGGGATACTTCAGAAAACATTTTATTAACAGAAATGTAATTAATGTACATGCTCAAAGAAATTGCTCAAAAGATCTTCCGCCAGCTATAGTGCACACTTCACACCTGCAGTGCGCGCTTCACACCTGCAGTGCGCGCTTCACACCTGCAGTGCACGCTTCACACCTATAGGATAGGGACTGACGCACATTTGCATGGACACTAGGCATTTCACAAATATCACCGGAAACAACAGCAATCCTGGTGACTAGATCCATATCGTTTTCAGTTGGGCACTCGTAGATTAGGCTTTTTATATGGCCTTACAGAAAAAATCCAAACAAGAGAGATCCGTCGATCTTGATCGCGAAGCTATGGGAGCACCTCGACCAATCCATCGCCCTGGGACAGTGGGAAACTAACTTTTAACTTCTCACCGCCTGACCATACATTCTAAGACGAAATTTTCTCCTATAGCTGCGTTCCATCACCCAGCGAAGATTTGCCCTGCTTTTTACGATACACAATATACTTATATTAGAGAAACATCTTACTAAACATCAGTGTATAGCTAAAATATGTATGACTTTCAGTTAATAGAAAATACGTTCAAGCATAAAATAAAATTCTCGAGTATTTAAGAAAAATATTTCAATTTCATAACCTAAATGGGCTCTCATAGGCACATTTTTATTTGACTCTGATTCAAATCAGTATTTAATTCTTTTCTACAAAAATATTCTTAAATTGTTTTTAGGATATTGATAGTTCTGCTTACAAAATGGAAAATTCATTCAAGTGAATAAAAATTGTTTGAATGTTATTCATATCATTTCGTTTTAAACAAATTTGGTACAAAATCGTTTATTCTGTTAAAATAAATAAATGCTCTTTTAAGGAGAAAACACATTGGAATAAAAACTGCATTGTGACAATGTTCGTCAAAATCCGTTGTATTTAAAATTATAAAGATATATGCAATATAGAATAATGTAATTTCTCGAAAACAAGTCACAATTCAAAAAGAAAACGAGATTAACTGAATGCACTTCATTAATACAAATCAGTTAAATTCCTTCAGACTTAAAATTTATAATACAAAATTTATGCATTAATCGTAATTAATCTCTTTTTTTTTTTTTTTTTTTTTTACTTCAAACATAAAATAATAATACATAAAAAGGAACTTTATAATAGGAATAATTAATTTTAAAGCTTCTTTATCAAACGACAATTTTCTAATGATGTTTAAAGAAGTTTATTGAAAATAAATGAATACTGGCATCAAAAATCTTGGCCTTTCTTTTAAATATATTTCAAGCTAATCTGTTTTATTTTCTTCATTAATTATTAATGTAACGTATGCTTTCTTGAAGAGCAAAATAAAAGATAAATGAATTAATTTTCATAGTTTTACAGGAACGTAACAATTTATGTATTTTAATTGCATTTTAATGAGTTTTAAGTATACCATTAAAAGCTTTGTATAAAGAGTTTTTAATGTCATAATAGTTATCGTCTAGTTGGTGTTTTCATTATCTATTTAAAAGCAACTTATTAACATAAATCTCACATTTAACTTCACTTTGACATTATTTGTCTTTAAAACATTTACCAGAACATTTAACAGATATAGTAGCTATTTGTGTTAATGTTTGAAAAAGTAATCATATGAGTGTTCAAAAGAGTACACTTTAGTATTTTAATTTATTGTATCTTTACTTTAAAATATTTTAATATACCTTAGACATATTTTTTATAATAGTTTTAAAAAATAAAAAAGAAAGACGAATCTTGGGCAACGCATACAAAAATTTTTTTGAATAATATGAGAGTGTAAAGGATATCACCCCCAAAACCGCTAATGATAATTTCAACAATTCATATATTAATTAGGAAAGCTTAATGGAATTTTTAATACCACCGGTTGTAATAATGGTAAGTGCAGTTTGAGAACCTAAAGAGATATATTGGATGGAGAGTTGTAGCATTGCCGTTGAATATGAACAAGTCGGTACGTCGACAAGATGTTTTCGCTGAAACTTTCTGTTACACCATCATCTATCTGAGAATTCTAATAAAAGCATGCTCAGTCCGACTCTAATGAAATAAAGCAGTAATTTCGTAATAAAAATTCTGCCTTTCTGAAACAAGTCATTGAACATACGTGCCTTGAAGTAGCAGGAGATACATTTTGGAAATCCAATGAAGCTTACAACAAATAAATATGTTTTTAGAATTTCTTCGTAATTTTATCGATATTTCATCAGGGTTACAGGTTTACCAATTTTCAAAATATACATAGACGATTCCTATTACATTAACCCATTAAGCACCGCTATATATATTAACAGGTTTTTTTTTTATGGAATCGTTGTTTTTTCTTAGTGAACAGGATGTTATTAAAGTACTTCTGAAAATAAAATGGATTATTTATGAAAAACAATATGTTCCCGAAATGGGAGCAATGGTGCTTAATACGGGTAATTTTTTTTAAATGTATTTTTGCCTTCGTGTAGTTATAGAAGTTATTTTTCAATTCTTTAGAAATTAAAAGGACTATATCATTCTGAAACAGACACTTTATGAAAAATTCAGATAAATTACATCTACAATTATAATAAGCATCTACATTTATGATAAAATGAAATCAATTTACTTGTTCACAGGCATTTTTGTTATATATCTCTATATTTTTCATCATTCCATTATCTTTTCTCTCTATTTTACATGAGAGACGACTGAACAATTTTTATGCAGTATTACATTGCACTATTTACTTGAGTATTTTTTGACATACTTTACACCTAGATTTCTCCCCAGCATTTTCTAAAAAATGGTTGACGCCATCGAAACGCATGTCATTTGACTGAAAACCAGAAGTGCCCGAAAGAGGACGTTCTTCTATTTTCTGTTCTACTTTCATCAATGACGAAACAATTTCATGGAGAAATTCTATCTGAGTAAGTTTTCCTTTACATTCCTTGTGTTCTCGCCAAGCTGTTACAAATCCCACATTTAGTGTGTTGATGAAAAATGGCCACCACCATTTTTCCATTTTGTTTTTGGGCGATAAATACTCAAACACCGATCAAGCAAATCAGCACCTAATATGTTTTTGCTATAAGACGCTATAACATGGGGCTGCGGTATATCAATTTTTTCCTTATCCGCCATGCTCCAACTTTTTGCCGAACCTATTGGTCAAAATTTCAAGTAAGACAGACATTCTGATTGTCTTTCCATTCCACAATGCTAATTGATTCCGTAGCAATAGAATCAAATGTTCCTCTGTCTTTTTTCTTCAAAGTTTTGGAATCTATTAAAAGTGAATTTTGCAGCCTGTTTTCTGTGTTACATCTTCTTCATCTGTTACTATTCCGGAATCAGGCGGCAAACAAACGATTTCCGTGTCATCCGAATAATCATCTGAATCTAATTGTTCAAAATATTCCAAAGCTTGAGACAGAGTTAAAATTTCACAAGCATATTTTCACTAAAATCGAAATATATGATATGAAAAATAGAAAAGGCTGTTAAAAATATATCTTTTAGCAAGAAGAAGATATCTAATAAAGTAACAAACAGATTTTAACAGTAACACTTCAAAGAAACGTTTGTTAAAAATGAATAAAAAGCATTTCCAAAGTTTCTTTACAGACTTTTTCGCGCGCATAATAAAAGCATCGTATTGGGTCTTCCTAATTTGGGGCGTGGCCTTGAAAGTCTGGCCTTGAAAACTAACGAAAGCGCCATTGCTGCCGTTACGGGAGCAACTCGTTCTTTCATGAGTTGTGATCAATCTATTATACTTATTAACTACGGATGTATGTAGTAGTATTGAAAAAATTGACAGTTATAAACATAGTTTGAATAAAAAATATAATTTTTTATTAGTAAGTTATTTTTTTTTATTATTATTCTTGCGAAAACGGTCAAAAAACTAAATTTCGTCTTTTTAAACATTAAAAAAAATGGAAAATACAAATTATTTTTTAAAAAAGAATTACAGAAGTCATCTCATATATTCAAAATATAAATAACATAAACATTTTGACATTTTGACAATATATAAAAAGAAAATTTTTGAAAAAAAATCCTAAAATAATGTTCCCAAAATGGGCGCAATGGTGCTTAATGGGTTTAATGTTGTTTTACGTGTTACTAGGTGTGTTATTAATTTGTTAAAAGTTTTAAAAAACTTTAAAAAGGAAAACACTATGCTAAAAAGCTCTGGTTTGCACATATGAGGTTATATCGAATTATATTTAATAGCAAAAAAAAGTTGTTGTTTTAAAAATTACCAATTGGTTATTATAAGCATAATATGAAGCGCTTATATATATATATATATATTATATAGATATATATACAGAGTGATTCATAAATATCGAAACAATGGACTATCTCTTTAAATATTGCCCCTAGGCACATACTTCCAATTGCAAAGTTTCATAAAAAAAAGTGCAAAATTTGATGAGATAAGTTGTAACTCCATGGCTAGTCTATTTCAGAAAATACAAAAATTAAATTTTTATACGGCCCCCCATAGAGTAAAATTTCCAATTAGGAATTTATTCCTTATCCATTCCTGAATTAAACACAAAAAAATTCATTTCGATATCTTCAAAATTCGGGGAGATACTCAAAACCAAAATTCGTGACTTACACCATTTACCTATGCTCTAAGCGACAAGTTATTGACCTATTTTGAATGCAAGATAGGGATCATCCACAAATTGTACGTTATCAAACGTCAGTTTAAGACAGCGCCTCTTCTTTGACATAAAATAGCAGCGTACAGATTTTACTTTAAACTTGCTTTCAAAATATGCTGGAGGTCTGCATTAGAGGTCTGCACGAGTCGAAATATCCAGGCCTAGACTCGGCCAACCCATAGAAAAAAAAGTTCGTCCTGGCTTGGAAAAAAGTTAAAATCTCAGCCGCGAACTTGGACCGGCCTGACTAAATGTCTGTAAAACATAGTTTTTTTTATGTCGATATGGTTAAAAGTTGTTTCGTATGAGGAGTTTCAACCAAAAATATTTACTATAGCTTTTATTTTTGATATTTATAATGTTCATTTGTAAAGAAGCGCCGTAGTCTGTGATATTTATTTTTTAAAATTAATCTCTATTTGTATGTAAATGTTTCACTTATAATTAATATCGTTAATCCATATCTCACGTATCGGAGACTTTGAAAAACGCTATACAGTAAAATCTTCTAAGATTGAATCATATAGGAAAGAAAAATAAATGCGTTAGAGACAAGTTCCCTTCTTAGCAGGTGTAAATGCAGTCTATTCTTTTTTTCAAGTAGTACGACTTCGCTCAGAGGGATTAGTCTGAGCGATATTGCTGAGAACATAGATTTAATAATAACATGCGTTAGCAAAGAAAATGAGGTGTTATCTTTAATTGTCCATATACTGCAATAAATTGAAATGATGAAAATAAACGAATCGTAGAATTACAAAATCTTATATATAAATTTGTATACACTGTTTAAAAAAGAAATGGGAAAGCAAACCACGCATGGCAGCCATGTATGGATATAAAATTGAAAGTACGCAATATATTAAATGTAAAATAGAAAATGAAATACTAAATTGTCTTATATCGGGCTTTTAACTGTATAAAGTGACGTCAAGAACATAATCAGACGCTGCTCACCAATTTGAGTAACTTTAAATGACAAATATATGATGTATAAAAAGAATGGACTGTACTTTATATGGTATGTGCTCCCTCGGAATAATCAATATTGTACAATATCTGTTACCGCGGATGCAATGAGGTTGTCGATAAGTGTTAAGGAATTCGCTCTTCAAAATCTGATATAGTATCAAAGTACCTAACACATCAACAGTAGCATGCAGTGTGTCGTTAGAGTGTATTTTAGATACGCTCGATTCTATTTAAATTATGAGTGTATGCTGGCCCCTACATGCGCAGTATTGTTTTGTTTTCAAACATATTCTCCACAAGTTGAGCTGTATTTAACATGTACTAAATAAAAGATGATTGCAATATAAAGTATGACACAAGATCTGAATATATCGTTCGCATAACCTTTGAGCTGTCAAAGTATCATTTGAAGTAATTTACAAATCCATACATATTTTTTTAGCAAATCATGCAAGCTAAAATACGCCAATATGAACCCGATTATGAAATTTCACCGGAATAAGTTAATATATAAAAAAACCTACTAATGACAATTGAGAATATGACCTTATGATAAAATGTCTAGAAAATGAATCAGATTTTTTTTTTAAACAGCAGTCTCTTCTGTTAGTGGCCTTGGCGAGAGAGAGAAAAGCTTAGAGAAGGAGAACACTTTAATAAGTACTTTCGGGCAACCTACTCACTGTTTCTTACAGGGCTTTATTCAATATTTACACGATGTATTTAATGCTAGATAGGTATCTATCAGTTTTTTTGTATTTACATTGCATGTTTTGTGGAGGAAATGCAGGATTATGAAATATTTAAAATTGCTATACCTAATAATTCCAAATTAATGTTAATTGAGATCGCTTTCCGTTCACTTCATCTTTTAATATTTTAAATTTTTTAGAAACCATTCATAGCGACAATTTTATATTTTAAAAGTATCCCAAAGCAAAATTTCAAGTTTTTAGGCTCACCAGTAACACAGAAATAGAAAATTTTCGAAAGTTCTTTGTTTCTGCAGTGTTTTATGTAGCGACATTTATAGAAATTGTTCTGTTCCGAGAATTTGTGTCATGATAAATACAGCCATGTGAATTTTCATGCTTATATTCCTAACAATTCCATGTACTTCGTTACTTAAATCATCTTTAGATCTTTTCCGCTTTGTTTAGTCTTTCGATTTTTTTAGAATTCGTTCTACAACAATCATTTACATCTTATAAATTACTGTCATGCCAAAGTTCTAGTTTCTAACCCCAACAGTATCCCAGAAATTTCAGCATTCCAAATAAATCATAATTTTAGAAATTTTTACGTTCATCTGTCAAATTGAATTTTCGAACCTTTTAGAGAGCTTTCATAACGAGTATTTACATCTTAAAAGTAAACACCACACCGGATTTAAAGTTTCTAACCCAATCAGTATCACAGAAATCGAAATTTTAGAACTTTTTTGCTCCTGCAGCGATGTATGTTATTGCACTGACATAAAATGCATATTTTTTTTCAGAGCAGAGATGGCCACCAACATTTTTTCAAGTTGGCTATGTAGTTTCAGAGATAACATCTCACAAATGTACAAACATTAACAATATTATACACTTTATAATATTATAAAGCTTAATAATATTAGCATTAGATGTACAGAAACAAAAGCCATTTATCTGTTACAAACTCAAGTGCCCGGTGTTGCTCAGAATTTGAAAGATGTTTGTTCTGAAAATCAATTTCAAAATTTAACATACAATGTAAAACAAACATTAAAAAAAGCAGTCGAAGTGTTGTACGCATGAATCAAATAAAAACACAATATAAAAATGTATAAATGCATATAACAACGCAAAAGAATACAGCTATAAATGAACTTATTTCAATTTATAATTGGAGCAATAATGTTAAAATACGCCAATTTTTCCATAATCGGGTTTTTATCATATTTCAATTACTTTTTTTCATACTCATTTGACGTTATACTATATTTACCACGTCCTTTATATTTCCATTATGACGTAATATTTTCCCCTTTCACGTGGAAACCTTGAAATAGAAAAGTTATGAAGTTAAATTCACTTTCATTTAAATTCGTCAAACTATTTATTTAATTTTCATTTTTCACGTGAATATCTTGCAATAGAAAAGTTATGAAGTAATATTCACTTTTTCTTAAAATTCGGCAAACTATTTATTTCATTTTTCACGCGGAAATCTTTCAGTATAAAATTAATTGTTGTAGTAAGAATTTTATTGTGTATTTTAATTGTTGGCAACTGCTATAACGAAAAATGTTTAAATTTGATAAGAAATTGCTGTTAAATTGGTGGTTTTTTATTAATTAAAAAATAACTATAAATTATTTCGATTCCAGATTACTTTAGTTGCCTCGGCCGTGATTTAATACACATGTACGTATCTTTTCACAATTTTGGCTTCCAAACTGTGGATTTGTATAGAATTACAAACAGACAGATAATCAAATTTTCATTTTTATACATTACATTATATACAAACACAAATAACTTATCTAATACGTGTTAGCAGATCCATTTTTAAATATATATATATATATAAACCAGTATAATACTTATTCTGTTTTATTTTCATAGTCATTTATATCATTTGCCAAAAAATCTCACTTTCTTAGCCCCGAATTGAGTGATTTTTACAAAAGCGCCAAAGTCCATATAAAAGCAAAATACCATGAAAAACATTAAATGCCTGGTAATAAGTTACTTAGAATGCGACATTGACGATCAACCATTATTGGCATTCAATCTTATACTTTGGCGATAGAATTTTGGTCCACGGGATAACTAAGTAGTACCAAATACCGTTCTGCAATTTAACTTCAATTTAATTTAATCTTCTCTATTCTACTATTTTAAGATTTTTATACCGTCGTATTGGGGAGAAAGAGTACTTTTAAATGCAATTTGTTTGAAAACTGCATCTCAATTTATTTTTGAACTATTAATTTTTTTATAGCTTTTAGCGCCATTTGTTTAATTTTGGCAACTCAAGCACTCCATTTCTGTAGAAAGTATGGAGGGGGGGAATAGTTGGAAAATATTAATTACACCTTTTTGTTGCCTTTCTCCCTTAACAACTTGAAAAAATGTAATTAAAATACGGGCAATTTTGAAAAAAATATAAACGAATGATTTCTTTTTCAAAATTTAATTTTAAGTATCTATATTAACACGTTCACGCCGGCGCGGTGGGTCACGCTCGACTGTCTCAGAGTTGTCATGTCTCCGGTTTTTTGCACACCAGTATTATTTTAGAGAAAATGTTGTTCCCTTAAATCGCCCAATTGTTCTAATTAAATAAAACAATATTTTCTTTATTAAAATACTGGTATCCAAAAAGCCGGAGACTTGGCAGCTCTGAGACAGTCGAGTGTGACCCACCGCGCCGGCGTGAACGTGTTAATATTACAAACAAATGAGGGCATATGAATCATCAGATAGCCGATTTTGTTTTGTAGAGTTTCTTGAATGACGACATCTCTTTTTTTTTATTTGTGTATTATTCAGCGATAGTGACGTCCTATGCGTACTTTATTGTAGAAGTTGTTTAAGACTGGATCGTAAATGAAGAATTCTTCAATGGATGCGGATGACGTCATCCTGTACAAAATAAAGGTGTGTGTTTTAAGTCTTGAAAGTGAAATATGTTTTGTACTATCCGTATTTAATTTTTTTTTCATCGAGGGTGACACTAAATTCTGAAAAAACAGACTTCTCGTTTTCTAGTTTTTTTTTCAATCTTTGTGCAGTTTCGGCCTCAAAAGTGAGATTTGTTGCAAAAAGATATAAATAGCTATGAAAACAAACCTGATGAACGTTTATGCTTATTTTTACAAGTAAATATGGTACAGATGTCATATGCGCACCGAGGTACATAATTGGCTCCAATGTGACGTTACTTTGCCTGACATAATAACCAGTGGCGACTCGTGACTGTCATATTTTGGGGCACTAAATGCATGGCGGATAGTATTATTCTTATCTTACCATTATTTTAAAAGAAAAATATTACCTTGTTTAATGGTCGAAAATTCTGTCAACAAATATGGAAAAGATTTCTTTTAAAGCAATAGTGGTAAGAGAAGAATAAAATTGGCAACTATGGATTTAGTGCCCCCCAAAATGCCAATCACGAGCCACCACTGATATAACCATATATAACCCTATTATAAATTGTTTTGTTCTATAATTATATCATTTATTGATCGTTATTTCCTTTTAAAAATATTAGAAAATATTTTGTTTTCATATTGAAATAAAACATAACGTGCTATTACAGCACGCTATAGGTAACTCGTATTCAAAAACGACGTTTTCGCCAAATTGGCGTAAAAATAATCACGCCAAACCAGGTGCGTTTATGGTATCTGTGCCATAAATATAAACATTTTATTTATATAGATAATATCATTGCTTTTTATATATAATTTACTTTTGTTTGTATATAAAAATAGGTAAATGGCTTGTTAACACAAAATAAATTGTATAAATCTTAAAAAAATTGCTTGAGTATATGAAACAATATAATAAGTTGCACGGAAATACGAATAAAAGCTTACTTGCCTTGACAAACCCATTTTTGCTACCTCGCCAAGGTACTTATACAGGAAAAGTGTGAATTTCATTTTTAAAGACGAAGAAGAAATTAATATAAATGGAAATCTTTTTTTTTTTTCATGCTTTTACTAAAATTCTCAAAAATTTAGAAAATATATGTTTTTTAGATGCACTAAATAGTAGAAAAGTCTTCAAAAAAAAACCTTAAATGCACGGAGTTTAAATTTAATTCGGTGAGCTCAATTTTGGAAGATAAATGAATTTAAATGGGAATTTTGCCAAAATAGCCAGCTATCTCCAAGTTGGCTTCATATATAGAAACTTCTTTTGTCGCTGAATTTGGCTATATTTCACCACGATGGCCATAGTTTGGCGATATCGTGGTAACCATGTCATTAGTCCTTTTCAACAAATATTCATTGTTGAAGCTATTGCTGGTTTCTCAATAGAAAATCAATCGAAACCAATAATTAACCCCACCCCCACCGTTGCCCCCTAAAGGATCGAATTTTAAACACGTGGGTAAGTGTAATCACAGATCGCACAGAGGGTTTCGTTAAATATTCCTTTCAAAACACTTTATCCTTTTGAAAAAACTGTTAGTTCCAATTTCGCAACCGGGGGCGCACTCTTTTCTAAACAAACCTCTATCCGAACGAAACTCCGTTTTATCTACTATCCGTAGATATATTCGTTGAGGGGATTGGGCCGATAGCACCAGAGATAAGTAGGCGCCTTTGGCGGTAAAAAATGTAACTAAAATATGTAAGGCTATGATGCATAAAAAGAAAGAATGTTCAAAGTGGTGTCGGCAAAAGTTACAAAAGAGCTTCCAGGGTAAAAACGGCGGAGGTTAGAAAAATTGCTTAAAATACACAAGTTAGAGCCTGGAGAAGTAAATAATATAAGGCTTTTTGAAAATTTTATTATTTGCCGTGAGGTCTGAGGTATTCAGCTATACATATGCAAAAATTCATGTCTGCAATTTAATTAGGAGCTCTCTTAGAAATAATTGCTTAAATATGTGGTTGCTCAAAGGGTTAAATGTAAGACTTTTTCAAGATTTTATGATTTGTCGCCTGTCCTCAGGTGTTCTGCTATATGTATGCAAAATTTCACTAATCCAATTTAATAAGGGGCTCGGTTAGAAAGAATTACTTAAAATACGCATGTGGGTGACCAAAGGGTTAAATGTACGATTTTTTCAAAATTTTATGTTTTCTCGAATGCTATGTTGGGTTCACCTATAAGTATGCAAAATTCACGCCTCCAACCTAAATTCATTCAAAATTTTATGTTTTCTCGAATGCTATGTTGGGTTCACCTATAAGTATGCAAAATTCACGCCTCCAACCTAAATAGTGGCTCACTTAGAAAGAATTGTTTAAAATACACATGTGGGAGCCCAAAGGGTTAAATGTACGACTTTTTTAAAATTTTATGATTTGCGTTTGACGTGAGGTGTTCAGCTATAATTATGCCAAATTTCACGCCTCCAACCTAATTAGGGATTCAGTTAGAAAGAATTGCTTAAAATACGCATGTGGGAGTGCAAAGGGTTAAATGTACAATTTTTATCAAAATTTCATGATTTCTCGGATGATGATTGGTGTTCACCTATAAGTGTGCAAAATTTCACGCCTTCTAAATAGGGGATCACTTAGAAAGAATTGTTTCAAATACATATGTGGGAACCCAAAGGGTTAAATGTATGACTTTTTTCAAAATTTTCTGGTTTGCCATTTGATGTGAGGTGTTCAGCTATAAGTATGCAAAATTTCACGCCTACAACCTAATTAGGAGGTCACTTGAAAGAATTGTTTAAAATACACATGTGGGAGACCAAGGGGTTAAATGTACTACCTTTTCAAAATTTTATAATTTGTCGTATGATATGTGGTGTTCAGCTATAAGTATGCAAAATTTCACGCCTATAACCTAATTAGGGCTCACTTAGAAAGAATTGTTTAAAATTCACATGTGGAAGCCCAAAGGGTTAAATGTACGACTTTTTCAAAATTTTATGATTTTTCGTATGATGTGTGATGTTCAGCTATAAGTGTGCAAAATTTAAAGTCTCCAACATGTATAGTTTTTGAGAACGGCCTCTATGACAGACGAACAGACAGACAGAGGAGCGAGACGAATAGAGTTTCGTGAGATGAACGAAACCCTAGAAATCAATGTCAATTCAAATCATATTAGATGTAAATTTCCAACCTGGCGAAAAATGTCCGGCCCAGGATTCGAACCCGGGAACTCCTGTCTGAAGCCGCCAGTGCTCTGCCATTTGAGCTAACCCGGACGATTCTGGTCGAACTTTTTCACCCAGATAACCTTGATGATTACAGCATCTGGTCTGAAACCTGGTTCAGCTCAACAGAATAAATCACAGGTAATGGAACTCCAGAAATCGCTGGATACTAAATTACACTAGATTAATATTAACACAATTATTCTAATTGATAAACAAATCATATTAGATGTAAATTTCCAACCGGGCGAAAAATGTCCGGACCAGGATTCGAACCCGGGACCTCCTGGCGGAAGCCGCCAGTGCTCTGACATTTGAGCTATCCCGGACGATTCTGGTCGAACTTTTTCACCCAGCTAACCTTGATGATTACACCATCTGGTCTGAAACCTGGTTCAGCTCAACAGAATAAATCTCAGGTAATGGAACTCCCGAAATCGCTGGATACTAAATTACACTAGATTAATATTAACACAATTATTCTAATTGGTAAACAAATCATATTAGATGTAAATTTCCAACCGGGCGAAAAATGTCATGACCAGGATTCGAAACCGGGACCCACTGTCTGAAGCCGCCAGTGCTCTGACATTTGAGCTATCCCGGACGATTCTGGTCGAACTTTTTCACCCAGCTAACCTTGATGATTACAGCATCTGGTCTGAAACCTGGTTCAGCTCAACAGAATAAATCTCAGGTAATGGAACTCCAGAAATCGCTGGATACTAAATTACACTAGATTAATATTAACACAATTATTCTAATTGGTAAACAAGTCATATTAGATGTAAATTTCCAACCGGGCGAAAAATGTCCGGACCAGGATTCTAACCCGGGACTTCCTGGCTGAAGCCGCCAGTGCTCTGCCATTTGAGCTATCCCGGACGATTCTGTTCGAACTTTTTCACCCAGCTAACCTTGATGATTACAGCATCTGGTCTGAAACCTGGTTCAGCTCAACAGAATAAATCTCAGGTAATGGAACTCCAGAAATCGCTGGATACTAAATTACACTAGATTAATATTAACACAATTATTCTAATCGGTAAACAAATCATATTAGATGTAAATTTCCAACCGGGCTAAAAATGTCCGGACCAGGATTCGAAACCGGGACCTCCTGGCTGAAGCCCCCAGTGTTCTGCCATTTGAGCTATCCCGAATTCATACCGGATTCGCTTAAATTTATTATAAATCTTCTTAATTATATCTACAAGTTTTGTATTGACAAGGTTTTCATAGGACCAACTTTTACAGAAAGCAATATAAAAAATAGGGGAACGGAGGGGGGTTTTAGAAGAAAAATTACTACATCTCTGTTAATCCAAAACTAACTGAGTTTATGTCTAATCTTCATTTAATTTTTGTTGGTGAAATTAGTACTTTACGTCGAAATCTACCTGCGCCTGTAGGCCGAGACTGGATGATTTTTTGTTTTATAATTATGAAATTTTGAGATTTGCTGGGATAAAAAAGAAAGAAACTTCAAATATTTGTGCTACAAAACTTGAAAAGGAGTGATTGAGCTTTACAAATTAATTTTTACAGTTATTTACTCACTTCTAAAAATGAAATACGGCTCAAAGGAATAAAAGCTTTTTACATAGTTTTCGTTTCTAGGAATTTCTAATAGTTCGCAATATATTTAGACATTTTTAAAATCCTCTTATTCTCATATGTATTGGGAAAAAAGTAAGTTTAGCAGATTATGAAGAACAAATGTGTCAATTAACTGTTTGGAACGTTTTACTCTTTTATTTTGTTATTCGTAAATACCCAATGATAGTTGTAGACATAACGTTGTTCTTTTAGAACAGAAAAAGGTTTAAATATGGGCAAGATGTCCCATTTTGAGCTCGGACCAGCTATATGTTCATTATTTTCAAGTTATTAACATTAATACCACTTAAAACAGGTGAGCTTTAAGATAGGAATGTAAAAATTGCTTGCACTATTCTGTGTATTTAATAATAAATTTAAAAGTTACAGACGTGAAATCAGTATTTTTTCAAATGATGGTTTAAATAGACATAACGGCCACTAATAACATTATATAAAAACACAAACAAACTGCAAACACAATCTGCGATTGTGAAAATAGCTACCATTTAACAGAGGAAAAGGTGTAAATATGGACACCTTTTTTTGCTTTTTACTTAAAGTGGCTCTCATTTAAAATTTTTCAGATTTTCGACGTTCAGCAACAGCTATAATAAGTTTACTAAATGAGAGGATGCAAAACAATGATTAATATCAATTGTTTTACTTCAAAAACGAAGATTTACAAAAAGCTGTGAAAAAAGCACCAGAAAAAATGAAAAACAAATATGAGTCCTTTCCACAAAAGGTATAAATAAATAAATAAAATAAAACATAGTTTAAGATGTTTTAAAATAGGATAAATCAGTAGAAAATGGTTGAGAATTTATTTATTATAGAAAAAATAATATTATATATACACTTGATAAAATATCATTAGTTTACTACACGGTGTACAAAACTGTTGTAAAGTCAAAAATAAACTTATACAAACATTAAAATAAAGTTAAAATATCTACGTTTCGGCCATCCTTCTATGACCTTTCTCAGGAACGTTGTCCAGGAACGTTTTCAGAAATCGAAGACATAACTGGCACTTTCAGCCCGGCACAAACTAAGTGTGCCTACATTTGGAACATTGCACATTTAACCAACACATCTCTGAGTGGCTTCACATAACTTTCCATCACAAAAGATGTAAGTTACATTCTTCGAGACGGGTTTAGTCGCATCGTTGAATTCCAAGTCCATATCATCATCACTGTCCACAAAGGGAGGGTCAGCGATAAGTCCAGGGATAAATAGAATCGTTCCGTGGGTGGATTTTTTTGGAGGCCTTAGGTCTTCCCACCCCTGCCCCCTGACCGATCTGTAACTCCGGGAATACTCAAGGATGTCTTCTTGAGCACTTTTGTCAAGCGACTTGGTCAACTGATCCCTGCATAGTGCTCCAATGACAATGGACCTAGCTGCTTTGCGGTCCACGTGTAGTGGTTCTCTTCTTCATGTTGGTTGCAGAAATATGCCGACCGAAGAAACTACATTTAAAGTTCTCGGGGAACATTTCGGTGTTTCAGAAGCCTTAAAAATTAGCGTATCTAGAGTTTAATGTGCTTGTATATCAAGATAATTCTAAAAAGATGGAGCCCATATTTACACAAAGAAAGGGTACCCGTATTTACGCCAACCCCAACTAAGAAAGATGGCATCTTTCACCTGTAACCTAAAGCATGACTAAAGGCGTTCTTCTGAAAGTAGTTTAGGATCTTCGCTTTACCGATATCACTCTGAATTTATTTTAAACTAACTGTAAGGGCATGAAAAGACAACAATTTCTGATACCTGTCGAAAGTTTGCAGTTCCGAACAAACACCAATTCCCATAATAACTCACGCTGCATTCACACTATTTGACAAAATAATTCCAACTGCTCCATATTATCTTATATAAACAAGTGGCATTGTAATGGAGATTTATCCTTTAGGCCGTGGCTGATCGTAATAAAAATCCAGGTATAGCAAGATGTTGAAGGAAAAAAAAAACTTCAATGTATTTTACGAAGGATTGTTTTTATTTACTCATGAAAAGCAGCGGGTAGAGGTACAGAGCAGGGGATGCAAACCTTAGGCTCTTTTTAGAGCAGCATCCGAGGCAAGGGTCAGAGAAGAAGTCCGTTGATTACGCAGTTAAAATTCACGTGCTTGGCGGAATACAATATCGCCAATCTACAAGTATTTTGCGCTATGCACAAGGGACTCTAAAAACCTTGGCTGGTAAAAGATTCGCCAAATGCATGCGATGAACTTATTACCTATTTGAATTTTGTAGGGGGTTGTATTTTGACATCACCAGATTCCTGTGGTCTGAGAAAAGATAAGATACACCGTACATTGATACTAATGTGATTAAGTAAAAACAGAAAAATGTTTCTAAATAAAGACAAAGGGTGAAAAACTGACAGAATCGTTAGGTAAAAACGGCACGTGAAAATGCGGTTGCGGAGACAGATGCAGCTTGCAGCTGTCACCAAAATATGCCGCATTATAATATATACGTATGTAACGTTCTTAATTTAAAAGTGCAGTGCGAAAATAAATCTAATGAAAAGATTACATGTTAAGTGATTTTTAATGATGTGCTCGATTCATGACTAAATAAGGATGGGAAAGGAGTTAAAATGCTTTTGTTATGAACACATAGCAGTAACGTTATTCTAGAAGGTTAAATCTTATGTGAGAAAGTATTTCAAAGTAGGATTGTAAGACTGAATCACTGGTTTTATTTTATTAAAGGAATGAGTAACTACAATAATTTAATTTAAATGTGAGGGGCTATTAATATAAGCGATATCGTTTTTGAATGTTAAATTTAATTTAAGGGCTGCAGTGTGTGACTATAATGCACTTAAAAAATAAAGTATTAAAATGAATTTTAAGTGAAACTGCGGGGGGGGGAATAGAACGAAGTCATGTATAACAGGATAGTCGTTATATATATCACCTGGGACATCGCCAAAAAAAAGACTTTTATTGCCCCGTGTGCATGGGGAACACAGAAAACATGCATTACACATATAACTATATTTTGCAAATATAAAGGGTTTTTTTTCTTTTTTTTTAAAGCAAGTTGCTGTCATGAAAATACTCTTTAATCAATAGTTCAGCAGTATTCAGAGATTTTATGAATACATAATATCTAATTTAAATTTCTGGATATCCATCTTAACAACAATTTTTTTAGAAATGTTGCACCATGGTTTTTTTTATCTGAGTCGACTTTGACAGCAAAAATTTAAGCAGCATATAACTATTCCAGTGACTGCTTTTTATCAAAATAGTGATCTTGCTTAGGATCATTTTATGGAATAAGCACAAGTACCAACAATAAGAACATATAATAAATAAGCACAAACGCAACACTAGAAGAACTGCGTATATGGTAATAAATGAAATACGTGTATTTGTAAACAGAAATGCAAATGTAATATAATTTAAAAGAAATTGAAAAATGATTACAAAATTTTAAAAAAAATGTAATGTTTATGCACGCAGCATAGGATGACAAAAAAAAAGAGATGCATGGAGCACGCCCATGAAAAGTGACCACAAGTATTATGGCGTCGGCTTAGGGCTTCGGCCTTAGATGAGGAGGGAGTTTTGAGACTCATACAGAGCCCGCTTATATGAGTCCTTGCTCCTCCGAATACACTAGCGGTCCTCTAAAAGAGGACACGTCGGTTTACTGGCAAAAGTTGATTTTTTGTAAATTGGAAAACCAATTCAAAGGGGTTATCTCTCAACACAATGAAGTTTAGACCCTTGGGGCAATAATTTTGAACGGTAACAAAGCTTCGAAGGGGTTAAATAAAAGCAAAAAAATAGATAATTATCATATATATATATATATATCAAATCAAAAAGGGGGTAGACAATGCTAGAGTGAAGAGAGACGAGAAAAAATAAAAAGTCATAATCAGGTTAAATAATGCACACGTCATTTAATTAAAAGGTAACTAACTGGTTGACTTAAAAGTTAATGTGATCAAGTTATATGAGAGAAAAAAAAATGAAGAAGACTTTTTTTTATTAACTAACAAATGTAACTATTAAATGTGAGAGTTATGACTGTTAAATAAAATGTAACTTTAAAAAGAACAAGATGTAAATTAAGTGTCAATTTAGTGAATGACAAAATAAAAAAAAATGTCAATGACAGTTATGTGTATGTAAATAACATAAGAGTGCAAAGTGGCATGAAAAGAGTGTAAAGTGATACAAAATGTTTTTTAGAAGAGATCTTCGAAGCAAACAGTCATGGGCCAGCCATAATGTTGTCAAAGAAAAATATCAGTTGTAAACAATAGTACATTATTTTCAGTTTCTCAGATTATCCGTATGCGGTTGATAAACATTAGGGTATTTGTTATTGTTTACATGACTTGTAGCATCGAAAAAATGCCCATATCGAGGTGGTGCAAGAAGTAATCTATCAATGTGCACATGAAATGCTGTATTGTCAGCAGCATACAACCTCTTGATCGAGAATTACACAGGTGAATGTTTGAATGTTACAATGTATGGTCCAGTTTACTTAGGTTTGAATTTATCAACATATTTTAAGTACACAATATCTTTAAGACAAATGGTTCTTAATTTAGCTTTTTGTCCATAATGTTTATATCTTTTATCCTAAGCTGTTTTAATGTTATTGTAAGCCTTGTCATATATTTTGTGTAAATCTTCAAGTAGTTTATGTATTTCAATATGTTTGTCTAGAAAAGGTTGCTTGCTACACTGATCAAAAGTGTCAAAAATTAATGAAAGTTCACGTTCAAAGTGCAGAAGATTAGGAGTGAATAATATAGTTGTGTGTTTTGAACCATTATAGAGTGACTTGTGTATAAATATTGCATTTTCAAACGAATGACCGTCCTGTAGGAGTATGTTAACCGAGTATTTGATTGATTTATTGATTCGCTCAGATATCGAGTTAGATTGTGGCCTCGATACCGAGCTATAAAGTACCTTAATGCCTAGAGTATCATTAAAAATGTTGTATACTTGAGATGTATATTCGGGTCCTAAGTCTGACAAGAGGACAGAAGGTCTCCCAAAACTGGTTATTTAAGAGAATAAACATTTAACGACTTTAGCTGCAGATTTATCATTAAGTGGAAAAAGTTCAACATGTCTTGAAATGTGATCTATAATAGTTAAAGCATGTTTACCATTAGCAAAAGGTCCGGCGAGATCTGTACTGATAGTATGGCCAGGATATCTGGGCGTGTAGGTGGGTTGTAAGAGTGCAGGAGGGGTTCGATGATGTTTACATTGAAGACATTTGACACATGAAGCAGTGTCAACATACATGGCTCTCCAAAAGTATCTAGATGATAGAAATTCATAGGTTTTATTAAAACCAATATGAGATAAATGTGAGATTGTTGAAACTTTGCTTTAAAGAGAATTAGGAACAACAATGTGGTATGAAAAAGTGTTGTTAAAAATGTTTTCCTTCTTTAACATTAAGACTTTCTCATCAGAGTGTATGAAATAATTAGGATATTTTTGAGATGGTCCTTTCTTTAGAATAGCATTGTAAACAGTGGACAAAGTGGATTCATTTTTTTGTTCAGTGCAGAATGTTTCATTTGTAATTTCCAATAAAGGATCTGGATTTGTTTGTTTATCAGAAACAAGATAGTTAACGTACTTATTAGTGGCATTTCAACATGAATTATTACTGTCTGGAGTATCATAGTCAACAATAGGTAGTGGTTGAGGGTCCTGGATAAGTTCAGGATTAGTAACAAGAGTTTGTTGATTGTTTTCTTAAGTACAGCGAGATAAATTGTCAGCAAGGACATTTTTTTTTACCAAGGATATGTTTAAATGTGTATGAGTACTCTGAAAGCTTCATGAGCCAACGGGAGATGATATCATCTGGATTTGTAGTCTTGTTGTATTTTTCTAAGGGTTTACTGCCAGAAAGAATTACAAAATCTCTGTTATATAAATAATATTTGAAAGCAGTAACAGATTTATAAATTGCCATGAGTTCTAATTTAAATGCAGGGTATTTTTTCTGACGCTTTTAGAGATTTAGAAAAGTATGTAACTGGTAAAAGTTGTTCATCATGTTCTTGTAATAAAACACCAGAAATAGCAACATTTGACGTATCAGTATTTAAATAAAATTTCTTGTTCCAGTCTGGTAATCTAACCCTGGGTGAATTACAGAAAATTTTCTGTATTGTGTTCATAATTTCTTGATGTTAAACAGTCCATTTAAATTTAACTTTTGGAGTAGTTAGGTTTATCAGTGGCTGTACTAACTGAGAAAAGATTGGAATTAGAGACTTATAAAACGTAATAACACCAATGAGCCTCTATAACTGACGTTTAGTTTTAGGCGTGGTAAAAGATTTATTTTTATAATGTTTGACTGAATCGGGGAAACAGACGGATTTTCTAAATGTTATCCCAAATAGTCAATGCTAGTTTTATGAAAAGTACATTTATTAGGAGACAGTGTCAAGCTATATTTGGCTAAGATAAAGAGAATTTTGTCTAATTTATTACACATTTCCTCCAAGAATTTGCACCAACAATGAAATCATCACGATATGTATATACACCATCTAATTGCAATTCGTCAGGCAAAGATTCCATTAAAGCTTGGAAAATAGAAGCTCTGTTTTTTAATACGAACACTAATATCTTGTATCTAAAAGAACCGAACATAGTAGTAAACGTTAGTTGATTTTGAAACT
This sequence comes from Maratus speciosus, assembly GCA_963932465.1. NCBI lineage: Eukaryota > Metazoa > Arthropoda > Arachnida > Araneae > Salticidae > Maratus > Maratus speciosus. The sequence continues at coordinate 396,854,248 of OZ010788.1, read as the reverse complement.
TTGCTGGCAAATCAATAGGATGAAAGTCGAGAGAAGAAAAATAGCGGTACTAAAAAAGATTTGAAAGGATGGTTTGAATTTTTGGAAGGGGGTAAGAATAGCCTTAAATTAGTGTATTGACTATACGGATTTCTAATGCAAGCCTGAATTTTTGTTTACCAGTTCTGTCTGGTTTCATTTTGACCAATAGCATGGAACAAGCCCATTCTGAACAGTTACGTTCAATAATTTTGGCATCAAGTAGTTGTTTAATCTGTTCCAAAGCACCTTTTTGCAAAGATTGAGAAAGGGGAAATGGAAGTGTTTTTATAGGGTAATCATTAATGAACTTCAAATCAGGTACAATTTGATCAGTATGTCCAAGTGTATCTAACGATTTTGAAAAGGCGGGTTAATAATTAAGTAATAATTTAGTCAATGTACTTGCTTCATTAGAATTTAAATGTGTAAGGTTGAAATCGTTAGCTGATAAATCATCTTTCCTTTTTTTGATGTTTAATTAGATGCCTGAATAAAATTTAGGAAGTGTTGTTCTGAGTTTTGATGCTTATCCAAATTATCAGAAGCGTACTCAAGAATTTCCTCAACCTCAGATAAATGACCCATTTTTGTGTGTTTAGGGTGTCAGAATTATGGTAGTGTCAGAATTATTTTTAAGTGAAATAGAAAAGCAATGATGTAATTGTGAAGGTTTCTTTTTGTTTTGTTTTTCGACTTTTTATCCATTTGAATAATGGCATTTTGACCTACTAATTCTTTTTTATATGCCAAATGTTCAAATAGATAATTTATGTCATCTGTGCTGTTGTTATTTGTGTAAACAGAGCAAAATGTTTGCTCTTGAGGTTCTAAAATGATTTTACGAGTTACCAAAACATCTTGATTTGTCACACCATCACATAAAGTGTTACACTGATCACCTCTACTGACTTTTGACTTAGTGTCAGACGTTTCTAGTGGAATAGTCAAGCTGTTGTTAATGTGAATGCATTTATTGAAAGTGTCAATGATAATGTTAAATTTATTATAAAGTCAAAACCGAAAATGACTTCAAAACTGCAGGATTCCGGAATATCAACTATATAAAAATGGTGCGAGAAGGATTTATTTTGTAACTTATTGGATGCTATAATACACGAAGAAAAAGAAACATCTGAATTCACAGTTTTAATGCTTATGGCTGTTGATAGCCTCTTGTTTTTTAATGTAGGCTTAAGTTCATTAAATAGTTTTTGTGAAAGCAACGATATGATACTTCCAGAATCAGCCAATAGGGTGATATTATGGTTTGCAATTGTGGCCTTTACAAGAGGGAGTGATGGAGAATGAGTGTTTACACTACAAATGATGTGTACTTTGTTATCGCCTTCATTTTCTGTTTGAGTAGTGACATTATTTTCTATTGTAATGTGATCTGTAGTTTGTCACCCGGTTGAATTAACTAACCCTTTTTAGACATTTGTCGTAATGTAGGGTCAATAGAAAATGCTGCTGATGTTGAGTCACATGATTGAGACACAAAATCATCAGCATAAAATATGTGTCTCTGTTCTAGTTTCCTGAACTTGGTAATTGTTATTTCTGTTAAAATTTCCCTTTTTCTGTGTATTAACTCTTTTCCATTTAAAATACGCTTGGGCTTGGTGGCCATTTCTGAAGCACAGTTGACAGGTAACTACTTTCCTTTGTGGAAATTTGTGAGGGGGAAAAACGTTTGGGGAAAATTCGAAATTTGAAATTTTTTTGTATCGCATTGCATTCGAGTTATATTTTGGCCTACTTCCAATCTCATTTTTTACCTTCTCTGTTTTGGGTTCTGGGGGTACAACTGATAGCGCATTGAGTTTTTCGGATATATCTTTTAATTGTTCTTCGACGTTGTTTTGAGATTTACTGACGGATGGTAATGAATGCAGAAGTTTTTCAGTATGCAAAATCTCATGTAACACCTGTGCTCTTTCAACAGCAGCACGATAATCATTAATACCCTCTTCTTGTAATTTAATTCTTATGTTAGCTGGCACACCCTCCAAAAATTTCATTAGTTTAATTGTGTTGCGAACATTTTCATCATTAATGTCCGCATACACTATTGCGGCTAACATATTTATTCGATGAGCCAGATTTTTAATAGATTCCGTTGGCAAAAGAGATAAACTAGAAAGTTCCACACCTGCGACACATTTAATAGGAGGGGAGAAAAAGGCAGCGAATTCTTTTTCAAGCGTATTTACATCGTTAATTTTTTGAAGTTCCGAATTTTGTGCATAGAATTTCTGCGCAGGTCCTGCTAACTTGTCTACAAGTACAGCAATGGTAGTTTGAGGACTGTATTTGTTAATTTCAGCAACAGATCTAATCTGATTAAAAAAATAATTTAAGCAAATCCGGATCTCCATCAAATTGGATTAGATTGATGGGAATTGGTCAAAGCTTACTGTAAACAAATTCTTTAAACAAAAATAGTTACTGAGGTTCTAAATAAACACATAAAAATGAAACACATATAAAACAGTCAAATGCAAAGCAAATAAAATAAGAAATAAAGCAGTATAATTATCACATTAAAAATAGATATAACAGTTAACTAAAAAAATATTAAAATAAAGGATTTATTTGAATTTTTTATGAAAAAGAAAAAATATATGAGTCTATATAGAGATCTAGAGATCTATATAGAGTCTATCTTTTCAATAGAGAAAATACAAATTGCTATAGTTCCTTTTTTTAAATTGCTAGGAACTAAAAGTCTTTCAAATCAAAATACTTTGAAGCCAAAAATCAAACATGTAAAATTCTTATTTTATATGTAGTATTCTTAGTACATAATAGTAAAAGGGGAAAAAATATATTCCTCTTTAAACATTTTTACAAAAAAATGTACATTTTAGTATGCATTGAGAGTTAAAAAAAGGGGGGGGGGTGTGTGAATTAAATAAGAAACTGGGTTTTAAATAAGAAACTGGAAAATTCAATGCAATGGGGGAAATAATATATTATAGATATATAAATATATTATAATAAACTGCACAAAAAGTAAAAACAGCAATATCACTGTGTTTTCGTATCCTAAAATTATGTACAAAAACACAATAATATAAGTAAATCAAACTTCAAACAATACTATGTATTTTTTCTTTTAAAACCAGTACCCGTTAGTACTTATCGTACTGAGTATGAAAGCAGAAAATGGAATGTAACTTGCTGTTAGATTAAAATAATGTTTCAAATATTTATTTTATATTTAGAAAAAGAGGGGGGATGAAAACACCTGCTTTCATACACTAAAATGTTAAATTTATGGTTATGGCACTGTTTTTTCATTTTTGTATAATATTTTTTTATGAAACTTTTTTATTTTTAAGTGCTCTTTTTTTACACGTGCCTTTTATTTATGACCATTTATGACCTATTTGTCAAGATCATAAAAATTTGTTTGAAATTTATGCAGAAGTACATCGTGATTCGTTTGTATGAATCTTCAAAATAATTCTTTGGCATTGCGAGATTTTTTTATCACTAGAACGACTCTGAACGACTTGTAGAAAACTCAACTCAAAAACACACACTACGACTTCTTTGGGGCACTTAGATTTCACAAACACACAGTTGGTGTAGTACGTTAAAAAAACACGACACAAGCACAGAATTTGTCGATCAAGTTTTCACGGTGAAAACACAATAAACACGCGGAGCGTTGCACTAATATATTGCAGGAGGGTTGAACTTTCGAAGAGTATTACGTAGGTTAGAATGGAAAAGACACTGGCTTCTATTTCAGTCCGAAAAACAAATACGCAGGTTGAGAATCGCGTAGAATCACAGAAATTATTCCAGGGGTGAACGGCCTCACCGCACTGGGGATGAATTTCAGGCGCTTTAAATACAGGTTTAAACGATGATCCGGGGGTTGCAAACAGAAGGGAAAGAGAGCATTCTTATTGCCGATCCGTTGATTCTAACCGGTGGGGCATCAAGCAGAGGGGTGGGAGCGATGTCTCGAGCGAAACAAGAGGGGAAGGAAGATAGAACGCAGACGGCGATATTCCTTCGGCAACGGGCAGTCGTCAGGGGCGAGTCCAGGGATCAACCACTTGAAGAGAGTCCATGCAGATGGCGGAGATAGGAAGCGAGTATCTCTCCCCTTACATCTTTTTTTTTTTTTTTTTTTTTTTTTTTTTTTTTTTTAGTTTGGTGAAAACTGGTCAAGAGACCAACATTTTGTGAAGTTGTTTTATCCTTTAGGCCGTGACTGATCGTGAAAGCAGAAAAGTGCAATAAGCACTAGTTCAAAAAAAAGACTCCAATATATTTTACGAAGAGATCTTTATTCCATCATGAATATGAGCGGGGAGAGGTACAAGACTGGGGGCGAAAACCTTAGCCTCTTTTTTAGAGCAGCAGCCGAGGCAAGGGTCAGAGAAGAAGTGCGTTGATTACGCAGTTAAAATTCACGTGCTTGGCGGAATACAATATCCTCAATCTACAACTATTTTGCGCCATGCACAAGGGACTCTAAAATCATTGGCTGGTAAAAGATTCGCCAAATACATGCGGTTGACTTATTACCTATTTGAATTGTGTAGGGGGGGTATATTTTGACGTGACAAGATTCATGTGGTCTGGGAAAAGAAAGGATGCACCGTACATTGACACTAATACAGTTAAGTAAAAACAGAAAAATGTTTCTGAATAAAACACAAAGGGTGTAAAACTGACAGAATTGTTAGGCGAAAAGGGCACGTTAAAATGTGGTTTCGGAGATAGATGCAGCTTGCAGCTTTCACCAAAATATGCCGTATTATAATATATATGAATGTAACGGTCTGAATTTAAAAGTGCAGTGCGAAAATAAATCTGATGAATAGATTACATGTTAAGTGATTTTTAATGATGTGCTCGATTCATGACCAAATAAGGATGAGAAAGAAGTTAAAATGCTTTTGTTATGAACAGATAGCCGCAGCGTTTTTCTACAAGGTTAAATCTTATGTGAGAAAATATTTCAAAGTAGGATTGTAAGACTGAATCACTGGTTTTATTTTATTAAAGGAATGAGTAACTGCAAGAATTTAATTTAAATATGAGGGTCTATTAATACAAGCGATATCGTTTTTAAATGTTAAATTTTATTTAGGGGCTGCACTGTGCGACTATAGTGCACGTAAAATAAATAAAGTATTAAAATGAAATTTAAGTGAAACTGCGGGGGGGGTGGGGGTAACGAAAACATATATAACAGGATAGTCGTTATAGGCATCATGTACAATCCTGGCCGCCCGTCTTCAGCACCTCCAATGGCCACTTCGGGACGAGTGCCCAGCCCATTTATTTACACCTGTGCCCATTTTTACACCTTCTCGTCTATTATTTCAAGTAATAGCACATACATAACGTCACTCACGCGTATTATAAACACGCCTTCTTAGTTTTTTTAGTTCTGATTTGTAAGAGGCAGATACAGCTCATTACGGTTAGGTGACACCCTCACATAAAATGCCTCGAGAACTTGTGAACTCGAGTGGGCTTTTTCTTGGAAGTAGTTAGCACCAGAGAGATATCAAATAATCTCAATTGTTAAAAGGGCATACTAGGTTTATTTGAGGTTTAAATATACCCCTCTCTGTTGGAGAATAATCCGTTTTGAAGCCGACTCTTCTATTCATTTTTTATATCAAGACTATGTTCAAATTGTAAAGATAGACAGTCATTAATATTTAAAATATCCTATCATAAAATATGTCAAAACTTAGATTATTTTATTATCAGTGACGTGCAAAAAGTACAACAGTTGTCATTTAAAATCTACAGAATTTCGAATTAATGTACCTAAAAAAGTTTGAAAGTATAGCAACAGAAAAAAATCACGACTCGACTGCGAACGGCAACCATAAATCAGCTGTTCAACCTCTCTTCTATCTTCTTTCTTAACAAAATGTGATAGTTCCATGTCCTTGCCACCAGATGGCATAACATTCTAGTATCTTTTCCAAAAACTAACCCTTTTTTAGACCGAAGCCTATATTTTGGTCTTTATAACTATAAATTTCATTATGAATGCAGTATATATAATTATCCTATTTTACAAAAATACGTCTTTTTAAATGTACAACTCTAAACCTTTTCCTCTCTATCAAAAATATGTATAAAAATACACAATTTGCACTTTGTAAGTAGACATATGAATCAATAGACAACAGAAAAATGCATTTTATTTAAGAAATGTTTGCATTAATGATACAAATATAAAAAATTGGAAATTGGTTTAAGCAAATGTTGAAATTTCCGGCCAAAATGTTGAATATTTTTGTGCATTTTATCTTACATATCTTAAATTCATATTTATATGCGGCTATATATATTAGTCCTAGTGATACGAATTCTCCATAACATATACAATATATTATTTTATACTATATTATATAAAAGAATAAATTTTAAAAAAATGAATTATAAGATGTTTAATATTTTCGGACAAAAATGACTTTAAGAAATAATTGTTGTGTTTGGAGATAGGAGGTGAAAGAATAATATTGTAAAGTTATTTTGGATATTGAAATTCCAATTAATAATCCAGAATTCATTTTTTTAGGATCAATCGTATAGTGTTATAACATTTTGTTGTGGCCACAAAAGACCACTTTGTGGCCATAACAGTCATTTACAGACCATAACAGTCATTAATTAAAAAAGAACTGAATTTACTTATCATACATTTGGTAATTGAGAACAAAAAAATAAAAGGTAAAAGCATTACCTGAATTGACCTGAAAGAACAGAAAATGATGGAGACATTTGCAGACAAGAAATAAACAGATGACAAATCTTCCTTGATTTTTTTTAATTTATGAAGCAATTTTTCTTGCAGAACATAGCGCATTATCGTAGAGTACACCTCTTATTCTTTTAGATGTACTTTTTTTATGATGGACGCATTCATTCTACGTTCTTACTAAATAAAATAAAATAATTTTTTCCCTTGGGGAGTGTGGAGGCACAGGCATTTAGATGATTTTTTTTTAGCATCATAATTCTACGACATGAAATAAAAGCATCATTTGAATAAAAATAATAATAATGCCGTCAACAAAATTCTTATCCATATCTTACTGAAGAATCAGAAGTAACTGATCAAAGAATCTTGCCACAAAAAGAAAAAAGACGAAACTATGCAGCCGATTACACAATCTTGAAGAAATATTCTTGCACTTTTAATATTTCTTACTGTAGATACGAAATCCGTTTATTATTATTTTTTTTTGTAGGAGGGGTAGAGGCATCCACCCATTCTCTGCGTTCGTTGACAGAGCACTCATGCAAACGCGGACATAATTCTTCGCAGAATGGCAAAAGGCAGCCATTCTGCATTGAAATCCCAACTCAACTGAACGCGCACGAGCTCTCCGAAAAGAGGAGTAAAGGGAGGATTGCTATAATACTTGAAACACGCCAACATTGGCGGAATGAACATACAGGCGCCCTGCATTGGCATAAAATGCAATGCTAAAGTATATAAAAAAACTGCTTTAAAAAAAGGAAATTTTATAGATTTCACTGAGATAAGATGCCAGACAGTAGAAAAGAGTTACGAATTTTGAAATTACGAATTAAACTGATTTAAATATTATTGGCTAAGGGGCGGAGCTACACAAGAATATGACTTCACAAATAGAAAGATATGGAACTTTCCAGTTAATTCTTTTACCGGAAGTACAGATTTCAAAACGACGTTTATGATTTTAAAATGAATGAAATGCTATACCAGAAAGAAAAACTTACAGGAGAAGGTTGAAAAAAAGGGAATTAAAATACATTTGGAATGTGAATATTAAAATTAAATGAAAATAAGATTAATAAAAATATTTTCTTAATGAAATTAAATAAAAATAAGGCAGTGGTTCTAAGTAACCACAACAGTAATATATTAATATTGTTTTCGAAAATCATGAGTAAATGTCCCTGTGCTATAGACTAAAAAATATAATTTATTAGTTTGATGATAAAAAAGAAAGAAAAACTAATATTTTTAGAATAATTATTGGAGATTCAAGTAAAATCACTAAAGTTATAGATAAACTTAAGGTACATTTTTTTTACAGAAGAAAGAAACGAAAAAAGTAGTTTTGCAAACAAAAAAAGTAATTGAATTTTATTTTCGCGAATAGTTATTTTCTTCAATTTGTTAAAAGATAATTTTTCTGTATGAGGCAAATTTGAAAATCAAATAAACGCAGAAGATTATTTTATTTGAGATCTGAGTGGTGTTTTTTGTTTGTTTGTTTGTTTGTTTCCAGAAAAAGAAAAAAAAATGTCACAAGAATTTTTTTATGCATTTCACTTATATATAAATTAAATAAATTTCGTGAAATATAATATTTATGCTTAGGAAAAATTTTATTCGTTTAAAATACTGAAATTGAATATATTTATCTATAATGCTAATAAACTCAGGTATTTTTCCGCGGCTACGCAAGAGAAACTATATAAACATTAATTTTGTATTTGTTCAAAAGTTTGTTAACTCTTTTGTGATAAACGCCTGATAGAGAATTTTTGATGATTCTATCAAACTTATTTCCTAACAGAAATCATAGCGTAATTTAATCTCAGAAATTGATTAAATAAGTTATGTGTTTCAATGCAAAAATAATGGTAGAAGAATTTTTAGATTCTGAACAATGTATAAGGCATTTTTTCAAGCTTTTTAAAATTAATGCTTTCTTAATTTGTATGATATTTTGTCATAACTTATTTTATTTTAATCATAGTAAGTATTTCAAATATGTAAAATTTTCTTAAATATATTTTTTAAATATCTAAAAAGAGTGTTTAATACAAATTTTCTGCAATTATTAATATTGCAATTCATTTCGTTAACCAATTGTTACGACTTTGTTTCGATTTTAATAATAATGGCATAAAAAACGTGTACATCATTAATCTTGAAATTTTGTTATTTATTTTCAAACGTTTTTCGTACAAATGAGAAAAGTAACATGGAAACATGCTTCTAGTCTAAGATTCTTGCCAAGAGATATTTCATATTTTAGAACGTTCCCTCGAGAAAATATGTATCTTACTTTAAATAGAGAATGTTATCAGTTTCATTTTATAATGTTTACCTATTAGAAGGTAAACTTAATGTGAAACTGTCAAATACAAAGTATTAAATTCATAGCGTTGCTCCTTATAAAGCATTTTTATGGTGATAATGTACTGTATATATATACATATATAGTATGAAAAAAAACTCTCATAAGCACTTTTGAAACATTTAGCTACATAATATATATCTAAAATATTTATATTAGGATAACTTTTTACTCGTTTAATGCATTTTACTACAAAGGAAATGTGATGCCGTGAATGGAAATGGCAAATATATGTTATATATCTCCATTAGTCTGCTAGTTAAATATTTGTAATGAAAATTAAAATATGTTCGCCTAATGTGCTTTTTTAATTTAAGAAATTAATTTAATAAGGCAAATGTAGTAGTTCAAATTTTTAATTATTCGGGAAAACAAACGTTTGATTCACAGTTTTTGTCTGTTACAAGAGTTTTTGAGTATTTTCTAATATAGATTTATTCTATCATATATTCGTGATTCTTAACTGACTGTCAAAATTTTCATCTTTTCCCCACGAGAAATTGACGAAATTCGAGTTTTTTTTTTCTCGCGTTAAACTGGCGAAATTCACGCTTTTCCGCAGCCGATCAACAAAATTTTCAATTTTTCCGCGCAAGATTGACAAAATTCGCGTTTTTTTTTTGTGCTGGACCAACGCAAATCGCAATTTTTTCGAGCACGAACAACCAAACTCCCGATTTTTCCTTGCTCGATTGGCGAAGTTTGTGATTTTTTCCGTGCATCATCGACAAAATTCGCGATTTTTCCGTTTTGAACAAAGAAATTCACGATTTTTTCCGTGCCCAATCAACGAAATTCTCAATTTTTCCGTACCTGAACAACAAAATTCTCTATTCTTAACTGACTGACAAAATTTTATATTTTCCCGTGGCTAGTTGATGAAATTCACGTTTTTTTCTTAAGAATTCTGGACAAAAATTGCATTTTTTCCAGTTATAAATTAACGAAATTCGCGGGCTACTGGTTGTGCACTACTAACGCATGGTGCTATACATCCCAGAGAAAAAATGTAATTTCACCTGTTGAATCTTAATTGTAGGCACATTTCTTTTACGTTTTAGTTGCTGTTTACTTACAAGGAGAGAGCCAACCTTGTTAACCCGAGAGTAGTCGCGACATTTTTTAGAACGTTAGTAGTCGCGTTCGGTCCATTTGCCGCCGTTACCAGCAGGCCGAAAACGAAGGGGAAACTTGCCGGTGTTAACAGATAATCGAAAACGGATAACGTAGGGTGAAAATATTGACTGAACTTTAAAAGATTACAGCAATTATTCATTTTACAACCTTTTACAGCAAATTATTTATTTCGCTTAAGTATATATTCAGTTGGCATCTAGATAAATGTTTTTAATAACTCTTTCTCCATTTTGCATAAATACTTAAAAGTAAATAGTAAATGATTTGATTGAATTTCTGATGTTACTATGAATCAATAATTAGTAGGAAAACATTTACGAATATGAATCTAAATTCGTGATAGCGGTATTTTTATTTTATTTTTATTTATTTTTTTGGAAGGACCTAATCAGAGTCAGGTATATTTTTATGATACTCCGGCACTCTATATCCATTTAATAAAATAAAATTAATAAATTTAGCATCAATATATTACACTGACATTAAATTGAACAATTAAACTGAAAATAAAAATTGAACCTATGACATGCAACAGCAAATCAAATACAATACTACTAATTCACCAGCATATTATATATATATTTAGATAATAAAGAAAAAGGTAAAAATTACTTAATTTCGAAATTATAAATGTAAATGTTGTAACTACGTTTTATTTATTTATTTTGTGGGGTGTCTATGTGTGTATGAGGGGGGAGAGGATGGGGGGACTCTCGAGATTTTATGATTAAATCCATTTTTCAAATGAAAATGCACGATTTGTAGTTTTTCTACTTATTTCAGGGTGGGAGCAGCGCCCCTGAATAAAAACTCTGGATACGAACTTCGCTTATATAAAGTAAATAATAAGTTATTGAAATTATATATTTAATTTAAATACATTTGCAATTGTAGATTTAAATCCTAATATGGATAAATTATTTGAATTAATAGAATCACTGAAAGGTTCATCTTAATAGGGATGTATTTTACAGCAACTATTTAATTAAAATAAATATTCAATTGTACATTTCATAATAAGGTATTATTGTTATAATTTATTGTTTTATAATAACATTCATTAAAATAATAAAAACAATAAGAAATTTTTCTCCGAAATTATAAATATGCAGCAATAATTTTATTTAAATGTATTTTCTCTCGTATTCTGAAAAACATTATTCTGAAAAATAGTTTGAACAATTGATGAAGGACAACAAATTTAAATTTGTTAGATACCGTCCCCAAGCCTCTATTGGATTTCAATAATAATAATAATAAAAACATTTTCGGGGGCATTGTTAAAAAAAATGTGTTTTTACTTACAGTATGAAAATTTAAAAATAGATAAATTTTAGAAAAATACTTAAAATATTTTTAAAAATCATAGTATAAATATTCACTGAATTATCCAAAAGAGATTTTTATTTGCGTAATTTCTAACCTACATTATAAAATTCTCATTATTGTGCAAATAAATTATATGTATGTTCATCGCAGATATACATACTACATTTCTGAGAAAACTGATTTATCTTTCGAGTTTGTTTTATTGTAAAAAACGGTACTTTTCAGATTTTGGAGATACGGCAATTTTTTTACTGATTCCCACAAAATACTCTTCTCTCTCTTTTTTTTTAATGGTTTGGCTGTGTTATTGTCTGTTTTTTTTTTGTTTTTTTTTCATTTATATGTTCCGGTAATAAATGGAGAGCAACTTCTTTCAAATAATGATGATGAATTTCCTTTTTTTTCCATATTTAAACGATTATCAATTTGAGAATTTATTCCCGCAATATTTGATAATGAAAAAAAAATGTAAGTGACCATCAATCAGTTTTTTGTGCGAACTGACTTCACAACTAATATAATAAAACAATTTTAATTAACATTCTAAAAGTAAAAAAAGTACTCTATGAACGGGTAAAATAGCAGAAAGAAGAAAGACGATATAACAACAGACAGAGAGTCTGTACTTCGAAGAAACTTTCCCCCGCAGATTTCGCGGAAATGGGAAAGGATGAACACGAGGGGAAAAAATTCAACTAACACAAGTGTCGCAACGCGGTCATTTAGACCGATTGAAACTTAAGAAATGCTAAGAAAAATGCTAAGAAATAGCAGGAATGACTTGCAATTTTACTACACAAGAGTGTGAACACTCAAGGTCAGCTACACGGAATTTGGCTATCCTAACTTTAACAGGAAATGAGTTACAAGAAGATAACGCATTTCGGGCGGAGAAAAGACCAACGCGCGACTATTAACGGGTTAATCACAGATTTTGATTATTTTAATATATGTTGTAGGGTAGAGACCACTTAGTCTCAGGTTCAACGGATTTTATACAACGCTCCTTAGTTCTTGAGGAACCAGGGGGTCTAATAGTAGTACGCAACTTAAATACTTACTTTCTAAAAACATGGACGGGTTGGGCGTAGCTCAGCTGGTACGGCGTTTGCGGGCTGGTCAGCAGGCCCGGGTTCGATGCCCGAACGCGCTACATTTGTCTTTCTTACTTTTTGTTTTTATAAATATACTTGTAATTATAATTTAATGATTTCAATTAAAAATTTTAATATCGTACATTAATTATAATGTTGGCAAATTTTTATTTTATTTTATCATTTTTTATTTTGAACTATTATTTCTTATCCTTTAAAGAGATTTAAAAAGAAATTGGATCTATTATTGAATAATAAAAATTCCAAAATTGTTACAAATTTGTTGTAGCGCCATCTAGTTATGATAAAATAAACATATTCAAATAAAATAAAAATAAAAGCAGAAGTAAAGGTGGAAACAAAATATTTGAAAGCCCAAGCATACGTATTACAAATTTAAAAATTTTTAATATGCAAAAAATCCGTTGTAATTTAATTCCGATGCTAATTTTTAATATAAATATGCTTGTTACTTTAAAAACACAGTAATAGTATCATCGTATTGACTTCCCTTGTTAAAACAATGCATAAATGATGTTTCTTTAAAATCACGAATTGACACAATTGTTCAATGTCATTGCATCGATAAAAAATATATGAAATACATTTTAAAAGTGATTTTTAAAAAATTAACACATTTTTGATGTTTTATACAACTATTTAGCTAAAAATAAAATATTAAATAGGCTAAAATTATAATTGATATACAATATTATAAATTTTAATTGACAATGAGATTATTAAGTTATAATTACAAGCATATTTATAACACAAAATATAAGAAAAATAAATTTAGCGCCTTCGGGCATCGAACCCGAGCCCGCGGATCAGCCAGCAAATGCCGTACCAAGTGAGCTACGCCAAACCTATCCTCTTTGTTACAAAGTAAGTTTTTAAGTTGTATACTAATATTAGACCCCCTGATTTCTCAAGAACTAAAGAGCGTGGTATACAATCCGTTGAACCTGAGACTAAGTAGTCTCTACCCTACAACATATATTAAAATAATCAAAATCTGTGATTAACAAGGTTGGCCCTCTCCTTGTTAGACTGCACATCCATGTATAAACTTTAATTTTAAAAATTATTATCATTATTGTATTTTAGCTCTTTTGCGTCTTTTGAATTTTTCGAAATTATAAAAGTCGCAATTAGCGTATCGAGTAAAAAGAAAAAAAAAATAAAAAAAAAGAGTTCCATTACTTATTAAGATTAATTTGTTCTGTTTTGTGTATCTTAGTCAAAGGCGTTCAAATACGGGAATTATGGTACATATTTAAATCATTTTCGAAAATGTAAAATTATTTTTTTTTAGATATAATGTTCCTTACCACTGTACCAGTTTTCGTACCTGAAGAATTATAACAAATAAAAAAAAAACTACTTTATTTGTAGTTTAAAATAAATATATTAATAGTTAAGAGAAGTAAATTACCCTTTATTTAAATTTACTCTTAAAAAATTCCTCTCAGATTCAAACGTAAAAAAGTTTTAAAAATTTCCTTATTCTCATTAATGTTATTGAGTGTTCAGAAAATCAAATTAAATTTTGTATGGACACAGTAAGCATACATAACTTGATTATTATATAAAAAGAATTTGTGAGTTATGCGGAATGTGTCCATCTTTGGCAGCAATAAACCATGTATTATCGATGAATTCCGATGATGGGAACAGAGATTTTACTTAAATTAGTAATAGCAAATGTGGATTACCTTATGATGCCACAGTTTAGCCCTCGATTATCGCGTATTTAAGACAGTACTTCTGTATCAATAAAATTACATTTTGTTGCTTCCAGAGTTGATAAAAAACCTGGTTTTTGGTTTAAACCAGGTTTTTTTTGGTTTAAACCGGGTTTTTTTTTAACATATACATGCATATGTATTGATAAAAATAAACATTGTTGAATATATAAGTAATATAACTTCATTTAAAAATAATTTAAATTAAATAATTACAATAATTATGTAGAAAATTGAAACCATTGAAACAATTTTAGTAAAAGCTATGACGTATGTTCCATGAATAAATTCTCTACATAGTGAAACATTGATACCTTGAAAATCTTAATAAACAATTTTTTTATTACTGTAGTACTATAAATAAATATATGGTGTAGTTTCATAAATACAATATAATTTCCCATGGCTATTCAAAATCATTTCTTTGAAATATTTGCAACCTGAGATATCTGATTTTTCTTTTAAAACACTACATGGACAATTATTATCTTTTATTGAAAGTAAAGCTTTTAAGCTTTTTATAAAGAATCCCTGGAATGATTTGAATTTAGCAGTAGAGTCTTTAGACGTTTCAAGAAGTATTTATTGTCATTTGACACTTCTCAGTACAGTAAAATAAGGCGACAGTAAAATAAACAGAAATACTTATTTACCAGATTTTTAGACTACCGAAAACATTGATCTTAAAATGGAAAGTAGATTTATAAAAGTTGTCAATCTTAAAAAATATTCAGTAGGTATATGTCGTATACCCGCATATACTCTCCACTACATCCCTGGTTAAAAGTAGAAATTATTTATATCCAATAATTTGAAACACTTAAATTACAAAAATGAGAAAATATTACATTAGATTTTTTCTAAAAAACCAGTTGGTTAACCAATTGTTTTAAACCATGCTAAACCTGCTGGTAACAGAATAAAATAGATCATAATGCAAAACCCTAATCCCAATGTAGGAATGCAAAAAAAAAATAATAATAATAAAAAATAAAAACTTGCTAAACCCAATAGTCATGATACAACAAAGTAAACTCACAGCCAATCATTCAATCACCAATGGATAGAATTACTTATAATTATGTCATCATTGAGGCATAATGTAATCCTTAGTAAATCTTAAGTAATCTACCAATCTTAGTGAAAGTGTATTTTGAGCTCAAATCTGCCATTTTGGCTATTTTTAAAAATAAAAGGCTTGAAAAAGAAGAAGATAGAGAACCAACTACTTTTTTTCAGCTAATTTTAGAAAAATTAATTAGTCTGCCATGTAGATTTAAAGTTTATAAGTAAAGTTTGATTGACTAAAAATGTTTGTCACTTTACAAGTTTATTCCTTCATCATTATTCTAAAGTTTTGCTTGTAGCGTCTACATAACTTGGATTTTGCATTTTTCAATAATGTGTAAAATAAATGAAAACAATAGAAAAAAAGAGAAAAAATACTAAGGAAAAAAACATGGTTTTTAAAAAAACCATTTGGTTTAAACCATGGTTTAAACCAAACAACCCTGGTCGCTTCTAATAAAATTATTGTTGCACAAAAGGCATGAATTTATACCACGACATGACGATCTATGCTTTTGAGATTAACATTGTTTTGTTGTTTCTCATAGTTTCGCGGATAAGGTTGCAAACCTCACAATTTTGCTTCTAAAGCTGCTGTAGTCACTCACATCGCTGTACATAATACTTTTATTATGGATAAATATTTGTCGGATAAGTCTAGTTTTATTCGTTAATTTTTTTGGGGCGTTTAAAGAGGCGACATTTTGCGCCTTATATAACAAAAGTATCCAACATCCTTTATATTCGTTACGAATTCATGCCGACTTAAAATTATTAACTTATAAATATAGCATTTCTTATAATTTAAAAGGTAGCACAATATCAATAAAAAACGGCTATAATTAGTTTAATTTCAAAAAAAAAAAAAAAATCGAATTCTCAATCTGTATACCCTCATAGCATGCATGGTCACGGTGACGTCACTGTGACGTCACTGCAAGTCACTGTGGTCACGTCACATCTGTGACCGAAATGCCACCACTCAGTGATGTCACATTGTGACTGAAATGTGAACTTCTTAGAAAACTTTAAAAACTTACGAAAATTCTTCAAAACATGTTACTTTTTGTAAAATTATATTTTTCTGGCAATTAAAAAAAATTGTGACGTCTCTGTTATGTCACTGCTATGTAACGTACGCCACGTCACATATGTGACAAAAAAACCAGCATATTGTAAGTCACAGTGTGACAAAAAATATGAACTTCAAAAATCTTTGAAAATGAAGAGAAATATTTTAAACAGCCACGAGTTACAGCGGCATAAGGAATGAAATTATATTAGTGGATAGCAAATGGTAAATTCCGTCACTAAAGGGGAGGGAGGGGAGCATAATAAATAAAGTGCACGATACAAGCATTAATAAACTAAATTTTTAGGCTATATTTTATCAATTTGATATCTAAGACAGTGAATGTATACTTTTTTATGATTTCAATTTTATCTAGCATTTGGATAATATATTTACAATTACGAATATTAAATTTATACACTTTACATATTTAGTTTTCTGGGAGGAAATTTCACTCTTTCTTTCTTTTTTTACCAACCAGAATTATTCGAAACACTTCTGTGGTTTCAAACTAAAAATTTTCTATTACAGTTAAATCTGCACCTTTTAATGAGCATGTAGAAAGAGTCTTCAGAGTTTAGTCATCTATGCATTTCTTGCTTTAGAATATTTTTATAATTTGTATTCAAGTCATAAATTCTACTTCTTTCAGACTTTTAAAATAAAATTAGCATTTTCCGAAAATAAAGGAAAACAAACTTTACTTTAAAAAAATAGAAAAAAAGGGGGGGTGTCGTTAATACATTAAATTTATTTTTACACCTTTTAAAAATTTAAACAATGTTTTATCTAATAAACTCTAATTATGAATATTATTATTATAATTATTTAGAAAAAAGGAACTTTACAATACATTTTAACTTGAATTATTTGGTACGGATAAAAAGAAAAGATTAATTACATTGGACATTTCTTCAAATACAAAATTTTAATGAATGATACTTTCAGAAAATTTCTGCGCGTTCAAATTCCATATTTCTTGTATACAAAAACAAACAATCTGTAACAAACCATCTGCTCGGAAATCGTCTGCCCACAGAAAAATATATATGAGAATACGCGGGAAATAGTTCACTTGTTTTAGAACAACACGTCTACAACACTTTAAGATAAGGAAATGACCATTTTAGGATACCCGGTTATTAATGGAACGTGCATGTAAGTTTTATTTAATTTAAATATTTTATTCCTGGTTGTATATTATGAGTTAAATAGTTATATTTGTAAGAGACTGATCTTTAACTGTCAGAAGCGATATTTTCCAATTTGACAACTGTGAAGAAAAATATTTTAATCTGCCATCGCTTGAAAAAAAAAAAAAAAAAAAAAAAAAAAACTGCGCAGAGACATTCATGCCTACATTCATACTGGAATTAATATAAACATTAATTTACTCTTACTTGAGATTGAAAATGTATGGAACGACAATGATTTGGAATTATTTTATCGGCTTCTTACTATTTTTTGATTACTAACATTTATAGTTATTATTATTTTGGGGTTAAATATGATGTTCGATTATCATGAGATTACGAAACTGTTTCAAATTAGAAATTAACATTATACTGGGAAAATGTATTTTTAACATATTACAGTAGTGAAACATTTGAAGGAATTTTCTTTTAGTGCTATTAATATTTTAAATTATCTTTTAAAATCCTAAATCTTCAAACCAATGTTTTCAGATTTAACATTTGCCAAAATTATAAAATAATAGGAATTCCTTATACCATATGGAAATATTTTTGAGATATTGTTAAATCTAATAATGCATTTAATTTATCTATTGTAGTTTGCTGTTGTTTAACAGTACAATTATAAATACTAATTATTATTTTTAGTGTTTTTCAAATTGGTATATTTATTTTTTTTAATTGTATGTAAGCATTTTTTCTGTTTGTGATTTTAATCAAACATTTAATTATAGACATTCTGAATGGGTTATTAAATTTTCTTCTATTGTAAATTAATTTTCTACGTGTATGATTCGGGTAATTATTGGCACTAAAAAGTAAAATATGATATTTAAGCATTGAAATAAAGTATTTTTCATGCCTGATAGGAAGTTATAGATTAAACTGCTTTAGTATATATCTTTTTAAAGTTCATATAATACAGGATACATAATGTAGGACACAAGTTGTAAAGTGCTTATGACTTCGGTTTGTCTCTCCGTCTGTCCGTCTAGCAGTCTGTGCGCACTCTAACTCTCGAAAATATACTCGGATTGCCCTGAAATTTTTGGATGGTATTGACGTTTACCATCGCACGGTACCTATTTGTAATTAAGTTTGTAGCATGATTTGTTCATTTACAGGGACAGCCAAAAGTTTTCCGTTACATTACGGCCTATGGGAAAAAGTCGTTTCAAATGAATTTTTATGATTTTACGCACGCTTTCAAACAGAATAAAATTTATATGCATTTATGAAGTGCACTAAAATATGCATTCTGTTGACTATGCGATGCAAAGAATAGTTAATGTTCATTTACAGGACTAAAAAAAGAATTCAAATACATAATGATATAGAGGTGGAGGGAATTGTTTGCAGCATACTTTAATTATGTTAATCTATTTCGTATATAATGAAATTGATGTATGTCGCACAGGTTTACATACTATAAATTATTTCATGTATAATACGAATAATTCGTATATAGCATTTACAGGGACACACAAAATCTTTCAGATACCATATTGTATCCGAAGTACTGTTCATTAGCGATGATTGCTGGAAATATATTTTTAATTATGATATGCACTTTTATGATTCACTATATTTATGCATAGTGTATGGTGTATATAAATGCTATAATTCCTATACAAGGCTACACAAAAGTATTCGTAAGGATTACTGGGTATGGGCGCAAATTGCTTAAAGGTGGTTTTTAAATGAGTTATGCTTTTTTTCGCTGAACTGCATTTAATTTACCAAGAAATATTTGTAGAATATAGATAAAATGATATACAGGGTCACGTAAAGAATTGGATACATGGCCGTCTATATATTATAATTTCTGTAAATGTGATTTCAGCAGTTTTAAGAGTGTCTTAGTTTGAATTAAATTTTAACTAAATAGTGGCGTGTAATAAAGATTTTACGTAAACTACAGGGTTGTACAAAGGTATTCAAGTATGTTTCCATACATTAGTATAAATTGCTGAAAATGAATTTCAACCTGTTAGGCGTTTTCTTGCTAAACTAAATTTTCCCATTATATAGTATATATACACTTAAAAAAATGGGTACTCAAAATTGAGTAAAAAGTACTCAATATTAAATGCGTCACATGCACAAAATATCTCCGATCCAAATGTACTCAAAGTTGAGAAACACATGTACTCATTTTTTATTCCATGACTGTGATCAAATATGAATCGTTATGTACTGCCCCCCCCCCAAAAAAAAAAAACAACAACCCTAAAATGTAAAGTAAAAATGTACTGACATTTATTTCCCGTCCAAAGTTCTTAACAAGAAATGTTTAATTGATTATTTATCAAGAAAAATAGCAAAATTCTTAACAAGATACTCAAATCGAATATTTTTATGACAAGAACATTATTTCCAAGCAATTATTTTTAAAATGCTGTGCATAATTTAATATTTACATTAATAAACATCATTTATGCCGCCATAAATGAAATGAACCATTACAGGGTACAAAACTATTTGTTTGTTTGGGTTTGATAACATGTGATGCTTCAAAATAGAGAAAGCATAGGTTCATTTTTGATCCAAAAATATTCAATTCAATATGAGTACGTCGGTTTCCTCATTTTTGAGTACTTCATTTTTTTCAGTGTATCAACCTACAGATCAAATAAGGGCTGTTTAAAATAATTGGAAAACATATTTGGCTATGGACGGTAGCTGCTGAAATCAGTTTTTCAAATGTTTTATGCGTTTTCTAAAATGTTTACTTAGTTATCTTATTTACGTCATTTCCCTAAATTACGATGTCTTGTTAAAGCATTCAGAAAGTGTTGGAAAGTATATTTTAATCTATGCTTAACGCATGATTTTTCTTACTCGTTTTTTTTTTTTTTTTTTTTTTTTTTTTCTATTTCCCAGATCAGTCTTTTCCTATAAAACATTCCAAATCTATTTAGCTCATATTCACAAAGTACAATATACACGGGAATAAAAAAATTAAATAAATATCGCTTATCATGCCACTCTATAAATAATAGTTGTATTAATATCCGTTAGTTTTCATGTTCGTATTTAATAAAGCAATGACAAATCAAAACAAATTAAAAAACTTGCACATTCTAAATATCAAGCATAGAACTTAATAAAAAAATATGTCAGTTGATAAGCATTGTTTTTTAAGTGGAAAAATGTAAAATGTTTTAGAAGAATAGGACTCCAAAGTAGCGATATTTTGCTAAAAAGTGCGGTAAAAAGATAAGATTTTATATTTACAGCAAAATTTTATTTTAAAATTCATCGCTGTATTAATACTTAGAAAATTTTCCAGAGAGAATGATTCGCCTTATATACAATATTTCAAATGAAAATCAAATGTCAAATTAATTGCTTAAAAGGCGCAAAGGCCAACATTGTGAAAAAGATTCCATGCTGGGACTCGAACCCGGGCCATTAGTGTAGCACACTGACATTCTACCGACTAAACCACATGGAACGACGCCCAGCCCGTAAAATTTTTCACTATTACATGTTCGCAAGGCTACAAACGCAGCATAAGATGGAATATTTATCGTGAGCCACCGACATGGGGGTAAACACGAAACTTAATTAAATCCAGCATCGATTGAAACTATATTAATAATTGGAAATTTTTCCAGGGAGAAACATTCGCCCTGCATACAACATTTCAAATTAAAATTGAAGCAATTAATTTGAAATTTGACTTTCATTTGAAATATTGTATGCAAGGCGAATGGTTCTCTCTGGAAAAATTCCCAAGTGTTAATATAATTTCAATCAATGCTGGATTTAATTAAGTTTCGTGTTTGCATCATGTGGGTGGTTCACGCTAAATATTCCATCTTTTGCTGCGTTTGTAGCCTTGCCAACATGTAATAGTGAGAAATTTTCCAGCCTGGGTATCGTTCCATGTGATTTAGTCGGTAGAATGTCAGTGTGCTGTACTGATGGCCCGGGTTCGAGTCCCAGCATGGAATCTTTTTCACTATTTGCGTCTTTTAAGCAATTAATTTGAAATTTGATTTCATTTGAAATCACAGTGTTTATGACAAGTTCGTCACAAATGACACATATTTCACAAATTGGTCACAATGTGACTTCAAAGCATTGTCGCTTTCGTCACAGGTTCGTCACAAAGTTAATGCCAAAATAGTCACAAATGACACACTTTTCACAAATTTGTCACACCGTGACTTCACAGAGTGGTCACAATGTGACGTCACAAACGTCCTCTAAAACGGCCATAACGACCTCGCATTCTAGTCACTGTGACGTCACATCGACGGTCACAAAATCACAGTGTGACTTCACAACGACGTCGCCGTGACGTCACCATGCCTTACGGGTATGTATCCCTTTATAATGATTAATGTATCACAAATTAGTCGTTACCTAGTTTTAGAAAATACCGGGTCTTGAAAATTGATAGTTTTTCAAAAAGTTTTATTTCTAAATACAGAAGTGAACTCACATCAAACTAATGTTCATATCGTAGTACCTTTTACTTCATAAAATTACATTAAAAACGAAACAAAATATTTGTAATTAAATATCTGTAATATGTGTGGAAATAAACTTTTATATTTTAATACAATAGATGAAATTTGATTTTTAAGGAATTTCTGGTATTTTGTAAAGAGTTTTTAATAAGTGCTCATATTGAAAATTATATTAGATACAACTTTTAAAACATATTGTTGTATAAACAATATGGATTAAGAAACATGGTTTAACCCTTAAATGCCGGGTGTTGCTTTTCGGCAACATACCCAATTTAGGCTCTAAAATACTATTAGAATGATATTGAAGCTATAATGCCTAATGTTGCCAATAAAATACATTCTGAAAATATTATTAAATCTATTTTCAACATGTAGATGGCAACACTTGAGCTGTTTAAGAATAAAGATCGATTTATTTTTTCAATTGTTGCAACTTGTTCTTTTTTTTTTTGTTTGGATGCTTGCGAAATACCCTATTTTGTTCTGCAGTGAGAAAGTAAAATTTTTTTCTTATTATAGTTCCTAAAATTCTTGTGTGTTTAATATTATACAATTTTATTAAAGGAAATTATTTTTTCAATTAAAGACCAGAATTGCCGATTAGTAATAAACTGTTTTTTAGCCGTAAACCGTACTTAAAACAAAATATGAATTTTTTGAGTATTTTTCCCATGATTTATTTAAAATATGAAAGCCGAAAAACACTATTAGAATGATTTTTGAAAAATCTGGCATTTAAGGGTTAAGCAAATCAGAAAATAACAATGTATAACAAATGAAAAAATTTATGTAGTGATTACTTCATATTTTTATTCATAAATGTAGGTTTGGAATTCATAATTTTAATGCACTGTGTAAATTATTGTACGTAAGAGGACTAATATAGCGTGCAGAAGACCTTCGGTTTACTTTATGTTGTTGAGACTGTGACTGTTCTACCTGTAGGTTGAACCGATATCGCTGTTATTTTAGAATTGTATTTTTTAAAGTTTACATGTATGTTTTATTTGGGTACTATGATGTAAGAATCTGATGATAAGGAAGCTACAATTTTAAGCTACATTTCAGATATTATGTCTCATGTATAATTGACTCATATTTTGCGTTTTGATTTCATATCAAACGTGTCTTCATACAACATTTTATGTCTTTAAATCATACTAATAACCACCCACAAACACTATAAACGTTATATTTTATAGATTTCAAGAAAAAAAAAACGTGGAATAACTATTTAGTTTTGAATCCAGTATATGCTACACATATCATTTTTCTACTAGATTAATCTTTAAAAATATTTCTGTCGAAATCAGAGACTGAATATGTAAAAAATGCTCGCATCTGAAACGTTACTCTCTAAAATTTGAAAGTGTTAAAAATTTAAATGAATAACTCCCTCAACTAATTTTCTAATATTTTAAAGGGATAATATTATCCGTCTACAGTCACACAGTTGGTTGACATCTAGAAAGTACCAGTTTATGTTTTAAATAAATTTATTTGTACAGAAACGGAATATAATCTCTAGAAATTAAAAAAAAAATTATTTTGAAACTTTAAATAGATATTCCTTAAAAAAAAATATTTTTATATACAAACAACGTATTTTGTTTAACAGAATAAAAGAAACTCAATATAAAGAATTTCATCACTTATTAAATACTACTTTAAAAGTTAAACATTGAATTGTAGTTTAACTCAGAATTGAATGTTTAATTAAAATGCGAAAATTCGAATATAGGGACTTGTAATTACATTTCCATTGAGACATTAATGATATAAAATCTGATATGCTTATTTTCGACATCGATCAAGGTGAATTTAAATCATTTTCAGTTCCAGGATTTGATTGCATTGATTACTCTAACGATATAGGTATGTGACAGACAATTGCTTTCAAAATACCTAAGGGAATAAGATAAATTAGAGAGGAAAATAAATTGTTTAATTTAAAATTAGTGCTTCATATCAGATTTTTTTGATAGTATCTCTTTCAATAAGACTTGATTTTTGATCTGTTTCAGTCCTTAAAGAAACTTAATTTCAAATGGTAACATAATTTTATCAGAAAACAGTAATTTATTTACGTAAGATTTGTAATGTAAGATTGTATGTAAATAATGAATACAAGTGTGTTTATAATTTTGAAGAACATTGATTTGGATATTTAATAAATTTTGCGAACAAAAAATTAACAACTGCTTAGAAACTTTTTTTGCTAAATTTATAACTTACGTCTTCTTTATCCATTAGCTTTTTGAGCGCCTACGGTGTCCTGTGATTGATATGCTGAACTCGAAATTAAGAGTTTGGGATGAAAACAGTACAGTGCGTCTCAAATGTATATGGACAGGCGATTTTTTGAAATAACAGTTCAAAAAATTAAGCCATAATCACGAAAAAAATAATAAGCAAATGGAATTATAATACACGTTTATGAAAATAAAAAAATGCAGTATAGGTTTTACAGAATTTTTGTACAAAAAATCAAAATCAAAATAGGCTGCCTCAAAAATATATGGACTTTTCGAGTTTTTTGCATTTAAATTCGAATTTTGGATCCGTTCCTTTGACTTATCTTGAAAGCCGTATCACGTAAGCTTCAAACTAGTGTTTGGAGAATGTGTGGCTATAAAGAGAACCAATTATGCTCTACGTATTGCTTTAATTCTCGAATAGTAGAAAATTGACAAACATGAGCATATACATCTCGTGCAAGTACTCCCCAAAGGTTTTAATTGGATTTAGGTCTGGTCTGATTGCTGTCAAGTCTATAAAAGTCACTTGAATCTGCGTAAACCAAGCTGGTGTTGAATGAAAGATGAGAATCGACACATTTTCCTCTTGAAATTTTTGAGTTATCCCTACCAAACATGTTTCCAAATGGAAGTAGATTGCTATTAAGGACATTTTAATAAGAGAACTGTTGACCATTAAGAGAAGCAATATGCGTTGTTCCATTGAAACAAATAGCGCCCCACACTATGATAGAATCTCCTCCTTGTTGTCAACTAATGACCTCCCGTGATACTCATCGCAGATCATGTCGATGGTATGCCCAGCCATAAGTGCCATCCAAATTGGTTTTGTTTTCGTCACTGAAGAAACACTTAACAATTAATCTTCCCAAGGCTTGTGTGGAACGCGTGCTTTTCTATAGTGCACTTTTAGAATAGATTCCGCGTACATTCTGCGTTATTTATGAATTTTTCTTGCCTGTATGTGACGGTGAACAGTACAGCTCGTAGTAAGAAATGCTATAGTCTTCGAAATATCACGAACAATCTTCTTTTGTGTTGAAACTGCTCGAGAAATCTCTCTGTCTTGTCGTAGAACTGCTTTTTTTTGGTCGACCGTAATGTTGTTTTGCAATCGCATTGTCTTTTTTGATAAAATTTCACAATTTCTGGATCTGTTACTCTTTATTTGTTTAACAATATCAGAAATTTTAACATTTGAGTCTTTAAACGCCAAATTTTAGCTGTATCAGCAGCAGAAAATTGAACGTTGCGAGGCATTTACCCACTATTCGATAATCACAGAACGCAGAAAATGCAAATTTTCTTGATATGGTGGGAATAAAAGTAATCCCCTTCATTGTTCATATATTTTTGCAACAGCTTATTTTGAATTTAATTTTTTCTTACAAAAAATCTGTAAAACCTATACTGTATTTCGTAGTTGTAACAAACAAATATTATGATTCTATATCCTTATTATTTTTATTTTCGTGATTATGGCTTCATATTTTGAGCCGCTATTTCAAAAAATCGCTTATGATGATCGCTTATGTCCATATACTTATGAGACGCACTGTAGTATCAATACTATAATGCTTTGGGCAGGCATTTAACAAATACCTTCACTATATTACCATTTTCGAACATAATTTCTATATAAAATATCTCAATTAACTTTGTACAACTTTGTATAAAACATTTCAATTAACTTTGAAGATCTTTCGAAAAAATCCTGCACTAGTTTTTATTTTTTCAAATCTGTTTTCATCTACTATATTTACTATTCTAAAAACTGTTTCTAGTTTACTAGATGTAATTTTACAATAACTTGCTTTTCCATCTTGAGTATATCTTTTATCCTGGGTAGCATAAAGTCGGACATTTTACAAGGCTGCATATATATTTTTATATGCTCATCGATACACTGATGCATCCTAGGGTAATGTCAGAAGAAATTTTAGTTTAATGTTGCCCACGCTTCTCGATAGCCTTATTATTCTCATTTATACTAAAGAATACTAAAAATTAAGTTATATTTTTATATGCATAATGATCAAACAAACTTTTGAAAAAATGTCAAAGTAACCTATAACGAAATTTTAAACAATAACCAATACTTTAACAAATTTGATTGTGAGAAATAATTAATTATTAAGTTTAGTTACATTCGTATTTTATTCAAAGAAAAAAAGTGATATCAAAGAAAAAGTTACTATTTTTAATTCTGTTTGAATATTTCGATCATATATTACAACATATAAAAATATAGACTTCCATAATTCAAATGTGATTTGTCTTATTATTTTTTTCAATGGTATCAGTGTTGAAAGTATATAAGTGTAGAGAACAAAACTTTCAAAAATGATATGTGATTCAGGATCGTTGGAGGCATTATTTGTTTCATAGTGTTCATTAATATTGTACTCGTAAATGTTTTTTTTTTAAATAAAATTACAAATGGTTCAATTTACAATACTTTATCTAGTTGAAATATTATATCATCTATACATTTAAATCATATTGGTACAGTAGGCTTTATACTTTTGTATGCATGCAAGCTTGAAAACATCATAAATATAGTTTAGTCTAAAAATGTAAACAGTTAAATGATATTTTTTTTGTACATTGCCTGACTTTAAATTACTAAAGTTATTTTCGTCATTATTTTTCTTACTTCTCTCTGACAATGCGTTTTCCGAATTTTCTTTTATTTGCTGATTCTAATAGTTTATAAACATTTATGATCATGTAAACATTAATACTTAAAACCAAAATACGGAAAATATTTATAACAGAAAAACAGTACAAAAGGCGAGCGGCTTGGCTAAAGACATGCTCTGCAGGGTTAAGTCAGACTTTACGCGTGTTACGTCCCCTTCACTCGCCGAGACCAAAAATGAAAATTTAAAAACCATGAAAAACTAAACAGATCTACCAAATCCAACAAAATATCTTTCTATCTCATTAGATCAATCAACGCATCAAAACCACCATTCTCATCCATCACTGTATTCAGTTCAGTTCCGTAACTGCTACTTTTAATAAATTCACTAATTCTCCTGATGAAATTGCGAGGATAACCCTGTTTGAATCCTTGACGACACCAATTAAAAATGCCATTAATCATATCCTTAACTCTAGTACTGAGTCTTTGGATTCGTATTAAGCCGTTTCTTAGGACATTTTTTTTTAACCGATACATGAACATTTGAATCAAAATATATCAACTTTAAGGTATTAAAATCAAAATCATTTCACTTGTCAAATAGCTTAGATATCAAATTTTCACTTTCTATGTTTAATTTCACATCTAGAAAATTAACATTTTTACAATTCTGGGAGGAGGGTTCCATTTCTCAGAGACGTAGGATAATATGTAAAATCAATTTTTTTCAATATCATTATTTAATTTGACTATCAAAACATCATCTATATATCTGTAGGCTAATGTTTGAATTATTATTTCTTTCATATATATGTAAATAGATGTCTGCCAATATGGAACTGCACCTCCCCCATTGGAATACCCCGAATCTATTTAAATATTGTATTTCCTTCGTAGAGGTAGTTTTCTTTTACTAACAACTGAAATAAATTCATGAAAAAATCACTATGAACATCCAAAGTACTATTTGTATTATAAAAATCTACTATTTTTTCTTTTAAATCTGTCAAATCAATTGTGTTATAGAGGTCTGTAAAATCATAAGCGTGTAAACTAGTAATATTTTTTTAATTTATTCAGATTATCTAATAGGAGATTTAGATAATAAAAGACGTCTCTCCCCCCAACGCTCCGTCAAACACTCCTTCCAATACCCCCAGCAATGCCTAGCTAGCAACACCAATATATGATCCAAAACCACAAGTCACACTTCTGAATTTGATAGGGGTTTTATGGAATTTAGGCACTAATATGAGATAAGGGAAACTTTGACTCATTTGTTTCAGCTTAACGTTTTTGTAGAAGACTTTAATCCTATTTTCTATTACTGCAGCTTTTGAATTTAAAGGTAAATAGTTATTTTTTATTATTGTAGCTATCACTTAAAAGTTTACCATAAAGTACATTACATGTCAGAGCGTAACTTGTATTTGCTTTATCCACGTAGGTGATTATAAAATTTTCCTGAATTTCTTTAATTGAATGTGTAAGTTTGCTGTATTTCTCCCTATTAACTCCGTCAAGATCTCTGAAAAATTCTCGTTTAAAATCTCTTAATATATAGTACTTCCACTCGTCAAAAATACTGGAAGGCAAATTATATCTATACATTAGTTTATTTATAAATATATCTATGTTAATTGTAAAACGTTTAATTGCAACACTTTTAGTTACAGTACGTTTCACACGATATTTTGTACCGTACTTCATTACCCTCCTCAACTCCTCGTCCTTTACTATCTTTAGATCTCCACTAATAACATGTCCATGATACTTGTCTATATAATTAACAAATTCAGAATAATTGCAATGGCAGATACCGCCTGCCATACTTCTCTTAAGATCTTTAGCAAAAGCATTATAATTAAAAATAGTTCTCCCCAAAGGCTTATCATTTTTAAAACCCTTAACTATTTTTAGTTTTCCGACAGGTAGTAATTCATTGTATTTGTTCAAAATTTTATTGTAGTTTACCCTCCTATGGCTATCACCCAAATAATCCATTATAAAATAGATTTTATTTACTGCACTTACTTGGCCATAATCAATGCTACAATACATTTGTAATTTTTGTGTCTTGATTCTATACCTCAATAAATCCAAACCTAAGTCAACATTCCCATTTTCTACCCTAGACTGTAAAGTTCTTAGAGTTACGGGAATTAATTTCTTTTTAATGTTGAAAATCAAGCATTTAATAGCATTAACTTTTCGCTCACCTTTATAATTAATTATTGCATTTACTATGTCTGTACAAGTATTTAATTTTTTCAAATGATTCAACTTAGTACAGTGATTACTATTTCTAATCAACACATTTCCAAAGTCATGATTGATTTTGTCATAAATTGTATCATCTAAATATTTAGTTTTAAAGTATTTAATTATATTACTATGGTTAAACATAACATTAAGTGCATATGGGTATACCGTACCAAACTTTATCATCATATCCTTTTCACGAATCTTTCTTTCCATTTTATTAGGTATAATACACAATATAGAAATCCTTATGTTACCTATGCCATGTTCTGAAAAATGTGAAATTTCTATTTCTTGATCCTCTTTTTTATAATTAAGATTTCTAATGTCTGATTTGTGATTGTTGAATCTCTTATTTAAAGGAGTAGAAGTATCTCCTATATACATTTGATTTCACACATTACATTTTAAACAATACACACAGTTATATACCTTACAAAATTTTAAAGATTTTTCTTCAATCGCTTTGTCACCATTATCTATATCGGCACAAATGCATACTCTACATCTTTTGTCACTGCATTTTATTAAGTTTATTCCATTAATATCTTGTCCATATTTTATACCCCTTTTATAAAACCACTTGTTTTATACCTTTTTACTATATCGATACAATCTGTGTTTTTCTTATATTTATTCAATAAATTTGTATTATAAACATATCTTGTCCTATATCTTACAACCTCTGTATCACTATAAACACCCTCATGTAAATTATAAAACGATTCACAATTTTTCTTCATTACTATACTATCATCTATATAACTCTGCATGCTATAAAAGTTGCATACATGACATTTCCCCCTCTTCTCACTAAACTCACTATAATTACAACCATAATCTTTACGCTCCAATACATCCACTTTTTTAAATACATTTGGTCCATGGTAACTTTTTGACGATCCCCTCCCCACCATGGTTTCAAGAGCCGACCGAGCACTACGAAGCTTAGAAGAATTCCGTATCTTGCGGGTACCTTTTAGAATATATTTTTGTCTATTCATATTAAATGTTTAATTATTCAATGTATATACAATATAAGCAATTCAAAATATTTTAAAAGTGTACTAAAAAAGTGTACAACTGTAACAAAGTAAAATAAAATTAAATAAACGTATAGCAATATAATATAAACCCTTTAGAAATCACAAAACTCCTAAAATAAACAGTCGTAAATCTATTAACTAACTATCCAAAAAATCAAGCAAAAAATTAATAAATCCAAACAAATCAACGTAATCCAACCAATTATCATCAACTCCATCCACCCACTCAGCAAATAGTTATATTATGGCAAGCATAATCATATACCGAATTTTTATTAAAAAGCATAAAAGACATACCTGACCCAAGCCTACAGTAGTCCATTAAACTAATCCATGCAACTCCTAAACACCGAAGAATAAATTACAAGATTGTCACTATGTAGACGTAAATTGGCCACCGAATACTCGAGACAAAATATATTTAAAACCACAAACAAATATCAAACTTCATCACTCACCATATTTAAACTGAAACTCTACATCAAAAATACTAAAACAACCAACATAAACGTTAATACTTAAAACCAAACTAAGGAAAATATTTATAACAGAAAAACAGAACAGAAGGCGAGCGGCAGGGATAACGAAATGCTCTGCATGGTTAAGTCAGATTTTACTCATGCTACGTCCCCCTTCACTCGCCGAGACCAAAAATGAAAATTGAAAAACAATGAAAAACTAAACAGATCTACCAAATCCAACAAAATATCTTTCTATCTCATTAGATCAATCAACGCATCAAAACCCCCATTCTCATCCATCACTGAATTCAGTTAAGTTCCGTAACTGCTACTCTTAATAAATTCACTAGTTATTCTCCTGATGAAATTGCGAGGATAACCCTTTTTGAATCATTGACGACACCAATCCAAAATGCCATTAATCATATCCTTAACTCTAGTACTCAGTCTTTGAATATATATATATATATATATATATATATATATATATATGTATGTATATATATAAGTGTGTCAATAAAACTTACAGATAAGGCAGATTTTTTATGTTTTTTCTGGGGTTATGTAGAGAATATATTGTAGTCAACGAAAGTAATTATAAAAATTAATTTCTGCAATAATGAACTCTGCAGATGAGCCTGATATTTCATGGTCTCTTGGCATTACGCAGAGAAGGTTTGTTGCTGAATAAAAATAAATGTAAAACTTAAATGTCTTAGTACGTCTGTAGCGCATTTAAAAATAAAAATAAACTTGCAATGCTTCTGAGATTATCCACTCAGCACTACATTATTTCTACGCAATGCGAAGGACAACATTTTGTCACGTCTGCAGATATTACATTGAGTAAAAAGTTTTCCACCAAAAATTCCTTTATTGCAAAATGATAAATACATACGGAATCATCAAAGCTAATGAGGATAGTAATCTCCGTTCAAATCCACAATCGTCTGCCAACGTTCTTCCAACTTTTCAATCCCTTCTGCGAAAAATGGTGGAAGTCCAGAAAGGGATCAAGCTCATTTATGACCACCTCATTTGAACTGACGATTGCGCCATCAAGATGCAACTGCAGATATGAAAAGAGATAGAAATCTGAAGGGGCCATGTTGGGGCTGAATGGTGGATGTTGCATCAATCTCACTTCAGCTTATAGAACGTGTAGCTGGTCATCGTACTATCATGGGGCCGGGCGTTGCCTTAATGAAAGAGAACGACCTTCATTCTGAACTCGTTTCTTCGTTTTTCGCGAATGGTATCGCGAATTTTGATTTATTTTGCAATATTTAGTGTTGAATCCTTTCTGTCTTGATCAATGATTTGCTGTAACTGCTCATAATCAACTTCAATAGGGTGACCAGTACGTGGTTCATGTTTAATGCCAACATTTTCAGCTTTAAACGTCCGAAACCAAACTTTGACTGTATTATAAGAAACACCATTGATGACTAAACTTTAACACATTTTTCTAAGGTATTCAGTTGCACTGAGTTTGTTACGGAGCTCACAGTACATAATCGTGTTGATCTGCTGACGTGATATCTCCATTTTAAACATTTTTTTGAAGCACAGTATTATAAATTTTTGACAAACAAATTACACAGTCATGTAGTTCATATGCTCTGCTTTCGAATGCAAAAATTGGTTAGTGGGAAAGCTAAAAACCACACAAGTGACAGCTGCTGGCGCGAACGTATTCCCTTTGGCGGGAAACTTTTTACTCAACGTAATATTTTGTACATATTTATGGGTGGAGGACAAAGTTTACTTCCAATAGCGTTACTCCAAAATAGTGTTTATTAACATTACTTATCAACCAATTCAAAAATGAAATCTGTCAATAAAGCATTTCTTTTGGACTATATTTCATTCAGCATCCGATTTTCACTACATAATGTTAGGAAAATATTACTAATCTGCATCATTTGCAGATTTCATTCGTACAGAAATTTCCTTATGTATTTTTACTTTCTGCTATCTTTACAAGAAGAAAGTACTGGATTCGTAAAAAATTCCGACTTCCTATTTTCGATCGATTTATACGTTTTAGAAGGTCCTGAACACGATTTGTTGGTTTTTGGAAAATGTCTGTCTGTGACAAAATATTTGTGGTCACTCTATCGCAAGAAAAAATGCACGGAATTTGATCAAACTTTAGATTTAGTAAGACCTTGATAAAAACTTGTGCTCATCACTGTTTGGTGTATATCGCCCAACAGGTGGCACTGCTCTGCGAATTTTCCAGGATTTCCGCAATCGATATATCTCAAGAAGAACTTCACGGATTTTCATAAAACTTCAGATTCATTAGTCCTTGATATAAATTGGCGCTGAATACTTTCTGATAAAAAGCGCCCAAGAGGTGACGCTGCAATGCTGCACTTCATGATTTTCGCAATAGCTCTATCTCATGAACAAAAGCACGAATTTTCATAAAACTTCAGATTCTATTAGTCCCTGATATAAATTAGTGCTGTTTAGGTATTTGTGTAAATCGCCTAACAGGTGCGCTGCTATGGTGCATTTTTCACGATTTCCGCAATAGCTGTATCTCAAGAACTAATGCATGAATTTTCATCAATCTTCAGATTCTGTTATTCCCTGGTATAGATTGGCCCTGGTTAGTTTTTGGTTTAAATCGCCGAACAGTTGGCGCTGCTATGCAGGATTTTTTTTACTATATTAGCTCTATCTCAGATACTAACGCACGGATTTTCATCAAAATTCAGATTCAGTAAGAAATTGGCATAAGTTGTTGCTGATTAGATTTTGGCGTAAATCACCTAACCGGTGTAGCTGTATGCTTCATTTTTTCAGAAAATATTAACATGCATGAGACAGAAGAAAGTTTTTGATTGCCACATTCGACTAAATTAATATTATTCTTTTATTTATTTGTTGATGAAGCTTTAATTTCGTTATGGAAAATTAGCCATAGAAATATTCTGAACAATTTTTACATTCAATATGTACAAAAAAAAGTATTGAATTCGTGAAAAATTTCAAATTCCAGTTTTCGACGGATTTACACGTTTTAGGGTCAGGCATCCTAAAAAAAAAAAAGTTGTTACAAAATGTATTTCTGTGAGTCTGTGACACTATCTGTCTGTCTGTATGTGACACAAATTTTGTGGGCTCTCTATCTAAAGAACTAATGGAGGGAATTTAATAAAAAAATTATATTCAGGTACCCCCTAACATAAGTAAGTGCCGATTAGATTTTGGTGTAAATCGCTTGACCTTCTAACCCCCACGAACTGATATATCCGTTCACTAATCTGAAGGTTTCACTGTAGTAGAACCAATTTATAAATTAATATAATTCTGCAAATATAACGCAGTTTTAAAATATTTCGTGATGATTAGTATTCTCAAGGCTTATACTCCAATACCTAATTAAATGTTTTATATCTGGTTAGAAAAATAATCTTTTTTAGACATAAAAAAATACCGAGAAAACAACATTACAATTCTGCTCATTTGCTCGGCTGCCAGGACGTTAATAGGTGGCGCTGCTAATCTGCATTCTGTTAGTCACTGGTATAGATTGGTCCTGGTTAGTTTTTGGTTTAAATCGCCGAACAGTTGGCGCTGCTATGCAGGATTTTTTTTTACTATATTAGCTCTATCTCAGATACTAACGCACGGATTTTCATCAAAATTCAGATTCAGTAAGAAATTGGCATAAGTTGTTGCTGATTAGATTTTGGCGTAAATCACCTAACCGGTGTAGCTGGTATGCTTCATTTTTTCAGAAAATATTAACATGCATGAGACAGAAGAAAGTTTTTGATTGCCACATTCGACTAAATTAATATTATTCTTTTATTTATTTGTTGGTGAAGCTTTAATTTCGTTATGGAAAATTAGCCATAGAAATATTCTGAACAATTTTTACATTCAATATGTACAAAAAGAATGTATTGAATTCGTGAAAAATTTCAACTTCC
Organism: Maratus speciosus; assembly: GCA_963932465.1. Taxonomy (NCBI): domain Eukaryota; kingdom Metazoa; phylum Arthropoda; class Arachnida; order Araneae; family Salticidae; genus Maratus; species Maratus speciosus. The sequence goes on along the minus strand of OZ010788.1, from coordinate 396,819,350 downwards.
AGTTTTCGACGGATTTACACGTTTTAGGGTCAGGCATCCCTTTTACAAAATGTATTTCTGTGAGTCTGTGACATTATCTGTCTGTCTGTATGTGACACAAATTTTGTGGGCGCTCTATCTAAAGAACTAATGGAGGGAATTTAATAAAAAAATATATATTCAGGTACCCCCTAACATAAGTTAGTGCCGATTAGATTTTGGTGTAAATCGCTTGACCTTCTAACCGCCACGAACTGATATATCCGTTCTCTAATCTGAAGGTTTCACTGTAGTAGAACCAATTTATAAATTAATATAATTCTGCAAATATAACGCACTTTTAAAATATTCTGTGATGACTAGTATTCTCAAGGCTTATACTCCAATACCTAATTAAATTTTTTATATCTGGTTAGAAAAATAATCTTTTTTTAGACTTAAAAATAATACCGAAAAAACAACATTACAATTCTGCTCTTTTGCTCAGCTGTCAGGAGGTTAATAGTTGGCGCAGATATGCTGCATTGTTCACGATTTTTGCAATAGCTCTATCTCAAGAACTAATGCGCACATCTTCATCAAACTTCAGATTCAGTTATTCCTTGATAAGAATTGATGCTGATTACGAGTTGGTGTAAATCGCCTAATAGGTGGCGCTGCCGTGCTGCATTTTTCACAATTTCCACAATCGCTCTATCTCAAGAACTAATGCAAAGATTTTCATCTTCAGATTCAAATATATCCTGATTAATATACCTGTTTTGTGTAAATCGCTCAACAGGTGACGCTGATATACTGCATTTTTTACGATTTTCGCAATATTTCTATCTCAAGAACTATTGCACGAATTTTCATCTAACTGATTGAGTTAGACACAAGTTTATGCTAATTAAGTTTTGTTGTCAGTCACCCAATAGGTGGCGCTTCTATGCTGCATTTTGCTGTATTTACACGATTTCAGGGAATTGTCATATCTCAAGAACTAATGCCCGGAATTATATTTTTTTAGAATCCTCATGATGAGCATGGATTGCAATTATATCTTGACACTGTGATAGCGAACTTTGAAGTATGCTGATGTATGATGATGAGAACATGTATGAGGTGGAAAAAAGTTTTGAGATTGATACATCTGACTGGTTTACAATTGATTTCATTTATCAACCCATTTTTTAAACATAATGCTGTGGAAAAATTAAAAGTCTGTCTCATCTCTAGATTTTTCATTCCAGAAATCTCCTTATATATTATAAATTAATATTAATATAAATCCTATATATATATAATATACTGAATACATAAAATATTATATATGATAAATTATTACTTTATAATTATTTGAATTAGCAAACCATAATCTCTATGTAATGTTCCACAATATAAAAAATCTGCCTGATATTTAGATTTTATTGATACAACAATTTTCTTATATATCTTTTATAATTATTTTCATTCAAGAATCGATCTTATCTACGTAACGCTGGATAAACAACGAAAAATTTGCCTCACCTGCAGATTTCCTTAATAAAATTTTTTTTATGTATATTTTATAAATTTGATTTGATGATTCATCTTCTCTAAATGATACAGCGGAAAAATTAAAAATCTGATTCATCTGCGGATTTAATTATTGCAGAAATTTTCTTATATATATTTATAATTATTTTCATAATCTACCATTTTCAATACTTAATGATGTAAAAACTCTAAAAATCTGTATCATCTGTACATTCCATAGATACATAAATTTTTCTTACATAAGAATTGTAAATATTATTATTCTGCATCCCATCTGCTGTATGTAATGCTAAGAAAACTTTAAAAATCTACCGCCTGTGATAATTTTTTTCATAGTCTGCATGGGGTGTTTGCAAAAAACATACACTTAAAATAAAAATTAAGTACCTAAATTACTTGCATGTAAGCTGCTGCTAAAATAAATCTATTCAAAACCAGAAAATTTACTTAATAAGTAACGTGAAATAAGTATCAATTCGAAATATGTTACATTTTATTGAATAAAATTTCTGGTAGGAAACGAAGTTATTTGAACCACGGCTTATACGCCGGAAATTACGGTATTCACAAACTTAGACAATCAGGCGCTTTGATGAAATCCGCCAATGACAGTTTCCTTATACATTTTATGATAATTTTAAATTATCCCTCAAATTATTTTATACTAAAAGTATGCATAAACATTCACTACCTTGGACTTTAAAGAATAAACCTGGATGAAACTAGGCTGTTCGTACAAATACGTGGTCATTGGTGGTCATTTTGGGTCATTTTATTATTAACCTAAAATGGCATATGCTCATTGCAATGAGCCGAAAAAAAACCAAGATGATAAGAGAATTAAATGGGCAATTTTAAATTAGCAATCAGCCTGAAAATATATCAGGCTGATTGAGAAACAAATCATCATTTTCCAATAAGCCTAGCTTTCTCTAGGCTGTTTACAATAAGACTGATGAAAATCAGGCTCATTGGAAAAGGCAGATGATTCTCCAATTAGCCGGGCTCTTTGCAAACAGCCGGGTTTCTCAATTATCCTACGACATATATACTAGGAAAAGAAAGTGCATATGCAAGCATTGATTTTTGCCGTCCGTTTAATATACGGTCAACAATATTTCTGTTTCTTTCAAGATGCATACGTTGTTTCAATATAATTTATAATTTGTATTAACTGCCCTGCTGATGGATTTTTGCTTGATTTTTTAAAATGTGTTTAGGCATTTATTTAGTAAATTTTAATATATTTCAATAATATATATATTTATTTATTTTAATATGACACGCTTATAACCGCATAGAAATAATACTCTTTATTACTTGCATAATGAATTGTAAAAATCTTTCACTGTGTTATGAGTGATTTATATCGAAAGAAATCACATTGATACAATTGAAATGCATTAAAACTTGCTAAACAAACCGATGTTTCTGATCTTCATAACACAATTAAACTTTAAGTAAACAAAAAGTTATGAAAGAGAAATTAAATATACATCCTATATTGTAACAAATCAATTAGAACATATTAAAGATAAAATATCGTATTTGCGTAGTAGGGTTGGGTGTGACGTAAAATTCAACACTTAGCTAGAATCTTCATTTTTTACATTTTTTTTTAAATTTAATTTATATTTAATGCAAAAGGTCTGTTAAAATGTATTTGACTGAAATTCGAGCTTAAGTAAAACAAACTAGTGGACTGTAATTATTTCAACGCCATTGATAAACTGTCTGAAGATCATATTGTTTAAATATGTAGTCATCAATTTTTACAAAATATCACAAAATAATGCACATCATAAAAATACACCAAAAGGATTTTTTATTATTAATATTATTATTCTCTTTAGGGTGTCTTTTTAAAACAAAATAAATATTTATAATGTTTTATAACAAAGGTCTTGAAAGTAATATAATTACGCTGCTTATCATACCCGTAGAAATCTGACTTCATTTTAAATATCTGAAATTTGTAATTGAAAAATCAGAAGGTATTGTAAGTTGTAGAGTTATAATAAATTTGGAACCATGCAATTTTCCAATTAAGACTTTTCTCCTGTTACAGGCATTTTCAATTTGAAAACGTTTTATCGTATTTATCCTTATTTTATGACAATACACATTCAATATAATTTAAATAATCAAATAATAATCAGACAGTTTAATAAAATTAGCTTGAAACATTTATCAAGAAATAAAAATGCATTAATAAGGCAGTTTCTGAAAAAGTCAATGCTTTTAACGCCAACAATGATAACAAACATCTGTTTACTCTGCTTCAGAATGACAGATTAAATTTGCATTTTTATTTCCAGTAATCAAATAAGACATAGTAAAATTCATTTTTAAATTCAATATATAGTTTCCAGCGTAAAAGCAAGCTGCTTTTGAAAACTTTACCTTATCATTATTCACTTAAAGATTGTTTTCCTTCTTCTCTGAGACATAATCAGTTCTGGACTTCTTTCTTCAATTTCGTACCATTAGCATATTCATGAAATAACTTAAACTGTTTGAATGTTTATGTCTTTGGAATTCTTTAAATTACTCACTACATTATATAAAAAATATGCCAGAGACGCATTTAATAAAACTTTTGTTTTTTAACATTAAAATGTAGTAAACAATTTACTTAAACGTTATAAGTGCATTTTAAATAATTTCAGTATTAAGGATTTCCATACATTATTTATTATTCATTAAAATTTAAAGTGTTATTGTTTATTCGAAAGCAAGACTGATAAGAATTTTTAAACAATTTTCAAAATTATACATGTATATCAGAAATAATCATACGATTTGTCTAGCAAAATAATTGTATGTTGATTTGCATTTTACTTTTTAATCGTTTTAGAATAAAATTTTATTTATTCATTAGGAAAATCCAACACTATAATCTAAACAGAAATGCTTCAGTAAAGCACTTTGATTTGCCATTGACATTTTATTGTCTTTTGAAAATTTACATTTTTGAAATGCTCCACTAAATATCTATTCAGCTAATTATTAATAAGAGTTTACGTGCTGAACATTCATATGTAAAATTCGAAAATATTTTTTTTTCATTCAATATGTATTGGAATCAATTCATTCAATATGTATGAAACCAATATGTATTTGAATAAATTTTACACTGTGCAGTTGGAATATTGAAATATAATTTCCCGCTTTTTTTTAAACCCGCGCACGAATAAAACTGCAGAAAAGTGCAAAATCTTTAAAGCTGCTACATTAAAATTTAAAATAATAAATTAACTGAATTACAACAACTGCTTTTTGGAGTAAAAAAAATGGAAGCACAAAAAATAATTTCATCTGCATGTATAAAAAGCATTTTAATATATGTCATGCACTGACCTGCTTACAATAAGCTAATGAAACTTTTAAAAAGCCTACAACGTATTCTTCAGTAGAAATATTCTTAATTAAACAAAATCAACTTCTAAGAAATTGGAAAATTTTAAGTTAATAAAAATAGTCATCTATTTCTAATTTGATTTTTACTTTAACTTTTCTAGACAAATTAGCATTTTACGACGAACTAACGACTTAAAAAATTGACTTTATGCATAGAAAAGCATTTCCTTTGGTAATTCGGAAATGAACAATAGAGTGGTCACCCATAGGTTTGTTGAATTTTCTATCATACCTTTTTATTCAGTAAAGTTCTAGAAAAAAGTAACAATAGTAACTGAAATAACTGAAGTATATTCGCTATTTTGCTTTTCAAAAAATTTATTTTAAGATGTTCACGTTACTTCAAAAATAAATTACAAAATGGCCGATTTTTCCGACTAGGCTGGAGACAGTGGCCAGTATAGGAAAATGAACAAATCTTATTGATTCAAGATGTATATTTAATCAACGCAAGCTAAAATTAACACACTTTAAGAATAAATATTACGTATTATTAAGTAAATTATAAGTACTAAATCATTGGAAAATAAATAAACTGTAATTAGCATCAATATGACGAATTTAGGAATACAAGCTAACCGAGCAGACATGCAAATTATAAATGTCGAGAGTAAGCACTTCGAGAAAAGTTATTGCCTAGACCTATCTTTTTCTCTCAAAGAAAACATTTTTGAATAGTGTTCTCTTATGAACAATGAATGAAATTCGTTTCTGGCCAAAAAAGCCAACTGGCCATTTTGTCGGATATCTTTGTGGCCACTTTGGCCTACATAACTTAGAGAGTTTTGAAAAAACAATAATTGAAAAGGTTATTTCATACTGATCAAACAACATAGGAGCAAATAATTACAACACTGCATATTATTTATCTATAATCAAGAAAATGTACACCACTTGTCTGGAATCAAAAATGCGAAAAAACGATATAATGGAATAAAAACTATAAATTATAGCCTTCTGCTTCAAATTCACTACATTACCAGCCTCAGTTTCGCCCACTTCCCGCATGACGGAGCTTATTATACAGCGAAAAAAAAAAATCACCACTTTGGTCTCACTGGCCATTTTACCCTTCATTCATCTACAATAAATGAATGATATTTAAAATATTTATAATTTACTTTCCGAGTATTTTTATAAACTATTCTTTTATAATAAAATTTGTAATGACGTTTAAGGTACTAAAAAGAATAGTGAATAGCGCTTTTTATTAGTCATCTGGCAGAATTTTTGAATTGTGATATTTGGTATATTTTACAACGAAATAGATGGATACTACTTTGAAATTCTAGTAGATCTTTTGAATAAATGTATATAATTGAAAAAATATTTAAAAAGTATAAATTAAAGTATAAAGTATAAAGTATAAAGTATAAATAATAAATTTTAATCGAATTTTTTTTTTTACCTTTGTGTACGTCGAAGTTAATTTTTATTATTAAATAAAAATTGAAATGTATATTTGAAAACTTGAGACTTTGGAATATATATAAATTTGCAACAGTTGACATTTGTACTCAAAGAATATTTAAGTGTCCATAATTATATATAAAGTTATAAAACAATAACCGTAGCAATGAGATAAAATAAATTTAAAGTAAATATTTGCATAGTGTAATTTTAAATTCAAATATTACTATAAAATACAATGTTTGATTAGCCAATGAAAAAATATATATTTTTAGAACGCTTATTAAAGTAAGGGAAAAAATTACAGCTCTAAAAATAAGGTAAAATTTATTATTTAATGTTTCTTATTAATCATCGTACATCTAGAATAATTAATTTCTTAAAATAAAATTAGAATGATCTATAAAAGGAAAAGAATAGCGATTAGCTAAATTGAAATTTTCTTTTTAATCGTTAAAATGTAATTAGATTTATCATTATTATTTTTTACAATAAAATTATTTTACACACAGTATTAAATATCCCATTTACATTAATTGAATTAAAATGGTTTTAAAAATATTTCATATTTCATAATATTGTCAATAAAATATGGGACTGAGTATTTTCAAAATGTTTTTATATTTTCTGATATCATAAATAAAATATATTTTTGAAATTAGTTAACATTATTTTTGACGCTATATTTTGTTTAGAATAGCACTCGGTAGATACATTTAAAAGTTTTTATTTTTTGGGTGTAGAAACAAAAAGACACTCTAAAATTACTGTTTCATTAATACTGAAAAAATAATTAAAACCTAAAATATCGCATTGTGGTTACTTTGTGTTTCCACTGTAATAAGGGGTCATAAAATATTTAAAAATTGAAATAAGTTCACAACGTTCATATTTACAATTTATTTGCAATTGTTACAGCAAGAAACTACCAATGTATAATTAAACTTGATTTCATTTTTATAAACAATCGGAAGACTTCAGGGTATTTAAAAACAACAAACTGATATATCTGTTACACTATTTCGTAACAATAACGAGACATTTTAAGGGGAAAAAATAATTTATATCTCTCCAGCTTCGTTATAAAGATTCCACAACAACAAACACAACATTCCATAATTCAGGATTGCTGACCAGGACCAATTGCACTAATTTATACAATATTTCAGGCAACATTATTAGAGTAGCACGTTGCAGTTGTCTTTAAAAGGGCTCCACAACTCTGGCTCGGGAAGTATGGTGTTTCACTATAAGTAAAGCATAGAGTTATTCATTTCGGGAAAAAATAATTAAATCTGTAGAGCATCATACAGAGTAAAAATATTCACCAAACCGATAAAGAATATTGCGGCATTTCAATACATAAGTTTTAGTAGTTAGTTACAAAACTAAACTAAAAATCCATGTTACATAAAATCATTTCTATTATTCTGAGGGTATTACTTCCTAGCACAAGTCGTGAGCTTTGAAACGAGCTACATATGCACAAAAATTTGCACTCTTGACACATGTTTTAAAGTATCTCCTAGAGGAGTGATTTATGCCGGAATGCAGATATGCCGAGAAGCCAATGACATCTCGGTCAAACGTAGAACTATATTTTTTAACAGCGGGTAATAACAGAAGTAAAACGTCTTTTCTATAAATAGCACGATCAAAGTTATTTCGTAAGTTTACAGAGCAGAGCCTTAGCATGTGTACCGTTCACGATTAAAAAAAATTACAAAAATCTAATATGATTTTTATAATCGCACGCAATAGAAGACGAAAAACCTCAAGCTGATGCTCGTTGGCTAAGACAGAAAATATTATTTCAGGTTAGATATCCTAAAAAAATACAGCCAATAAAAAATTATCATACTGTCGCAAAAGAAAATCGAACTGAAAGCAAATTCATTGTCCAGTCTCTTGAGTGTCGCCATATTAACACGTCGTCGTCGACATGACTTTTAAATAGAAAAACACGATTTATTTTCCCCCTTCATTCTGATCAAAACAGCATTAAAATGATTTGAAATAGTATATAATACGTAATTTTAAAGGAGGAATTTTTTTTTCTATACACGAATATGAATAAATAAAATTTTAATTGTAATGCTGATTGAGCTCGAGTCAGTCCAAATCCAAAAAGTGATATAAAAATTGAGTCCGTTTTATCTGCGTCTCATACGTGTGCGCACACTACGTCACATACGTGTTTTTGTAAAAAAGAATGCAAAACCTTGGATATGGAATGGAAAGAAAAGGGTAATTTAGTCGTCGGTTTTTCGGAAGCGCTATTGCACTGGGCTCCGGAGCCCAGTATTTATGAGCTTCGATGAATTCCACCCAATATTTAAATATTTATTAAAACGAGATAAGTTCCGGAGCCGGGCTCCGGTGGGCTTCGGCGCAAATTAAACCTTGGTTGCGGATATGAGTTTTAAAAAGGATTCTTTTAACAGATCAGTATAAAATCCTTGGGGAGAATATAACACAAATAAGACACACAGCTTATTCTGTTTAAATGTAAATTCTAATTACTAATTAAGGAATATCTGAAAAACTTAAACCGTCATAATATTTCAGGATCTTTAACCTATCTACTCTTTGCAATATAAAGGTTGCTAAAACTGAGTATGATGAAAACTTAAAGTAAGTACATGCTTTAAAATATATCACAAAAATTAATTTACATAAAAATTCATATCAAAATTCTTCAAGGAATAATATTTAAATGCACATAAAATATTTCTGCATCTTAAATGTAACATTAATAGTAAGATCAAAAATCAATTTATAGAGTAACTCTTGGATAAATGGCCATAGTTTTTAGAGATAGAGATAAGAATTCTTAGAATGCAAATACAAGAAATGGCTATGCATATTTGAAATCTTTTCATATATACTCATCATATCTTGGTCTAAAAATAATTAAATATTGAGAATAAAAAGTGGAAAACAAAATAGAAATTAAAATGACAGATGGCCATATCTCCTTCAAGCTGAGGAGAGATGGCCAGCGAAAGAAAAAATGAAGTTAAAAAAACAAAAAAGTAACACATATCATGTAGTTAATGATGAAAACATATATAAATTTCTAAAGATGCGATTATATTACAGAAAATAAGTGAATAAAATTTGAATAAACAAAATTTGAAGTATAATTTCAATCCTTCACTTTTCGTAAAATTTTACCACATTTTCAACAAAGATCTTGACATTTGTACACATTTCATGGAACCACTTCTGGCATTGTATCCAGTAATCCTTTTTGTATATGCTATTATATTTTTTCCACAACCAACAGAAGGAGCCACATCCAATCCTCTAGTTTTTCACTGTTTTCTGAAACAAAAGTACACCCTTAGGCCATGTTATATTACTGTTATTGAAATATTTATATTACTTAAAATTTAAATAATTATATCAATTAATATAATTATAGACATACAAATTATATAATTATTTTAAAAATAAGTATATTTAATTAAAATTCTCACTCCGTATAATTTTGAAATATTGATTATAAGTGGCCACCTCTCCTCGATTTGATATGGCCATCTATCCTAAAATTGGTGGCCAGGATGCCACCCAATTTAAAGTGTTACTCCGCCATTGTGCGTCTTTATTTTAAACTTAAAAGTAAAGATTAGATTATATATGTACCTTAAAACTCCTTATAGTAAAACAAATACATAACATACGTAATGCAAAACTTCCAGATACCTAACTTAACAAAAAGATACAACCACTAAGTTAAATAAACATTAAAATGACTCTTTCTTTTTATAATTTAAAAACACTGCTGCGTCGTAATGAATGATCACATTGAACTATTTCTTACGAACAAGTTTTATGCTGCAATCTATGATATAGATTTTGGAATATTTAAACTGGTCATCTCTCTTCTATGGCCATCTATCCTAGATTCACCCTAATTATATTAAAAAGAGAAATTAAAAAAAATGAGTATTAGATACGAGTCCTATATTTAATTTACCATTACATGTAACTCTTCTGAATCCCGAAAAATCATGTTTATACAGTTTATTTCTATAATATTAAAACTTATCATTGTAATTTTTTCTCCAATCAAGCTACGTTTGGCATACATAATACTGGTTATAAATTTAAAGGGAAGAGTGAAGTTTTGAAATCATTTAAGGTGGTAGGAAACCTTTAAATCTACAAAATTTTCGAATTTTTTTAATACATATTTTGATTCCGTAGTCATTTCTGAACAAAATGCAAAAAAACTGCATTAAAAAATTCACATTAGTTTACTAATTATGGCAGTTTTATTAAGACTACATATTAAGACTTACATAGGATAATTAAACTTTGCGTTGCGTTTATTCAAAACGGTAAATTTTAATACTGCGCGCAGTGTTACTAAAAAACTATGCATGGCAATCAAAAGAAATTTTCAAAACATATTCATTTCTGTATTATCTACAACTTAAAACCAGAAAAAGGTAATTTTTTTATTGTTTTTTTTACTACGAAAATATTTTTTAAAAAGTAAAAATTTTTAATTTTCTGTTAATTTTTTAATTAGTCAATATATTTTTTTCAAATATTCTGGTTTTAGTATAAAGGTATCACTATTATGTATTTATTTTTACCAAATTTTACTCTTTAAACGCATATTTTCAGATTTTATCATGCCCGCAAGATTTTTTTCTCTTATTATCATATATTTTTAAACTTATCATTTCAATATTTATTTATGAATTTACAAGCATATATATGTATATTTTAAGTATAAATTTAAATATGTGCTTTATATTTAAATGAAGTTTGATTTTCATTTTTGTCTTATTACACAAGTTTTCAAGCTTGGTACATAGTGATATTTTTTTTACTTTTTCGACGTATTCAAAGGTATCCAACCAATAAATGATTAAATGGAAATCGGAACCAAGAATACGAAAATCTATGAAAAATAAATTAATATAAATAGATGGTCGTTTAGAGGAATCTAAATGGAGCTGCGATAGGAGATCATTTTAGTTTTCTCCTCAAACAGTAAATTCGATCAGATAATTGTGGCAATCAAAGTACCGATGATATAGCATCTAAACAACTTTCCAGATAGCGCAGCTTTTTTGTTGCATTTACTTTGAATATAAATCATAATTATTTTATCTGTCTAACCAAAGTAAAATAAGTTCTATTTATTTATTAATGGATATCAAAAAATTTTAAACTGTCTTACTAACTGCTGATGTTTAACCTGTGTGCTTTTTGAAACAATATTTATAATTCAGATTCAAAATTAATTTATAATTATATTTAAATAAGAAATTTTAAATATTGAGTTTTACGGAAGACCCATATGAAGCTCAATCTGCCCTCCCTTATGTTCGACATGCGTAACATAAAATGTGTCAATTATAATTCACTCTGAATTCGGTTCTCATTTCTTTTAATTAATTTATCGAAGGAATTGCTAACGTTCGTTTTTCAAACAATTGAATATTGTATTTCTTATTATAACTGTTCTGATTCTCTACAAATTTTGTTGTTATACTTTATTTGTAGAATGGAAATATTAGTTTGTAAAATACTTATGTTTTCAACTTTTTTAGCCAATCTTAATATCTTAGAAATAAATAATTTCATTCATAAATTTTAAACGAGAGAAGGTTTGAATCAGACGAAATGAATCCATGAAGGGAAATCTGAATTGAGAAAGCAGTCTGAAAAGTGTATTAACTTAAATAGATGATAGTTCAGAGACAGTTAAAAGGATCTGAGATTGGAATTCATTTTCTCTCAAAACAGTAAATTTGATAAGAGAAATGAGGCAATCAAAGAACTGATGAACTGGCATATAAACGTCTTTCTAGATAGAGTATATTTAGCGATGCGCATTTCGTCGAGAATAGCATTGTAGAATTGTTGGAAAATTTCTTTTTTTTAATACATAATAATTTTTTTTATCGTTGTAGTCTGAAATTCGAAAAATTCGAAAAAAAAATCAACTTTTTTATAAACAAGTTGACATTTAACAAGATTAATTAAATAATTCATGTATTTTACAATCTTCTTTAGAAGAAAAATCAGATTTGAAAACAATGTGCACAACTGTTGTTAAAAATCATATTTTTTCCCCTGAAATAATATAGTTGCAACAAAATTCTTTTAAAAAGCTGTAATATTTATTGCTATAAATTTTGAATTTCTCGTAAAAGATAAAACTAGAGTCCATAAAATTTGTAGAAATGAAATATGTAGAAATGAATTAACTGGAATTTTCATCGAAAGAAATGTTTTGAAGAATAAATAAATTGAATATATATATTTTTTAATGTACTTTACTCTGAAAATACTGAAAGCAAACACTCTTATTTTTTCTTTTGTTATTACTACAAATACCGGAAAATTTTCTGTTCAATATAGTTTTAAGGATTGAACGTTATTTAATATGCATAAGCATATTATTTACGTTAAATTATTAAATTCCTTGTTACGTCTTCATATCTTAGTTTAAACTTGCTGCGAAAGTAGTCAAGATCTTTCTTTAAAAAAAAAAAAAAAGCCAGTTAAAAAAAAAAACTTATATGAACTTCAATGATCTGAAAATTTGTAAAAAACAAAAGTAATATATGTGATAGCAGGAAAAAAATATAGTTTATATACCAAATTGTAAAAATTGATTCTCTGATAGATTTTACTGTTTTATTAGAAGTTCTACTGGAAAACTATGTGTATAGGACATGGATATGCATCTTTTATGGTATGTGTGCGATTGTTAAAAAGGATCTAAACAGTAAAAAAAATAACAAATACATTTTGAAGGATTCGGTAATTTTTTTTGAATAATAATAGAAATTGCCAGCGGATAGTCTTTTTTTTTTTACTCTATTTTTACGCACGAAATTCCATCTCATTTATTTTTTTCTTAAACTAATTAACGTTTAAGAAATCTGATTCCCACTGTTATAGAAAATACTTGTAACAAAAACATACAAGATAATGTTTAAAAATACTGAAATTTGCCGCAGAAGTAAATGGAATTAAATTCTCTTTACATTAAAAAATTCAAATGTTACTACAATAATTAAATTTTACTTTCTTAAAACATTTACCTCCAGAAAAACGGTTAATAATATAACAAAATGTTATTATAAAATGTTCAAATTAAGAAATATTTATATTTAATATGTACCAAGTCCCTTAAATATGTTCTTGCAGTGCTATCTAAATTACTGAAGTAACATACATATAAACAAGCAATAATGTACAAATTATTGAGCTTTATTTGATAAAATATTAATCTTAATAACGCAAATAATTGAAAAGAAAACATTAAAACGTGATGGAAAACGATACAATAAAATTTATAATGATAAAGATTTGACACATGAAAATAATAATGGAAGAGCTATTATTTTTCTTGTAATCTGGCTGGTATTGACACTTGATTTACTATTTACAATACAAAATCTATAAACTATTATATTTGGTTTTAACTTCTGATCTAAAGATGTCAGGTCTTTTTATTATACAATTTAAATGTTTTAAATTTCTTTTAAAATAATTTATTAATATTTTTATGGAAATGTGTTAAACAAAATTGCTTTCTAATTTCTTATAATTAGTGTGTAGATATTATTCTGATATTTTATGATTGAAGATTACACTCACTCCAAAAACGTCCAATTTCAAATTGTATAAAAATAAATAAATAAATAAATAAAAAATAAATAAATGAAGTATTTTCTATGTTTTAAAAGCAAAGAGGCTGTCAAACATCTTCAAAATAAACATACGATATTTAAATCTAAAGAATTTATTTACAAAATTGGGAAATGATGAAAAAGAATTATCGTAACAATGGCAAATTTCAAATACTTACATAACATAGCAATGGCACCTAACCAATTTTTAACTGTTGAAAAGCTCTTTATAAGCAATACGACAGTAGGAGAAATTAGAAAACAAAGAATGATTAATTTATACTTGCCGACGTCTGTACAAAGTAAAATGGGAAAATATCCAAAAAGTAGAATTATTCAATAATGTAACTTTAATATAGTCGAAAACATGCAAAAATAATTAAAATAAGGATAAAATTCAATATATTAAAAAAACATTCTGTATAAAAAAAAATCTTATGTTTTTTATCTGTTTTTTATAAATAAGATTTCTATGAGTTGTAAATAAGTTCGCATTTTCAAAATATCAGTTTATTTCACTCCTTTCGATAAGTTAATATAAATTAATTCATAATTCAATCCAATCATAAAAAATGTGTGCTTTGAGACCATTCCGATACTTCTGAAAAAAAGGACAATTAACGCTTTTATGGGCAAAATACTTCAGTTGCTAAATTGTTGAAATGATTAAATGACACCAGGTTTTACGAACAAATGTATTTCATAAAAAAATAAAGCTTTTTCTTCGCATACGTTATAAATCTAAAACTATGTTTAAAATTTCTGATGCCATTGTTGCATTTGTTAATTTAATTTAAATGGGGCATATATATTCCACAGCCCACGATAGGGTTAAACATGAAAAAACTTTTTGTAATGAAATTATGGGTTTGCAATAAATTTCAGTAAAAGTTTTTTGAAATTACGTAAAATGAAGGGAAGCTCTGAACTACGAAAAAATTATTTTACTCATTCTACTATAAGGTAAAAGCAATTAGAGATCGCACACAAAGAGATTCGACCGGGGGGGGGGGAGGTAATGTGCGCGCGTAGCGACTTCTGGTAGTTGTACAGCAGCATTAGTGCAGTGTCTTCATGAATGTGCACATTGATTGTTCAAAGTGTCTTGGATAAAGCATTGCTATTTTGTATTGTTTTTACAAATTAAGTGCTTGAATTTTCCTAGCTGTTCGTCAAAATCTTTATAGAATGCCAGTAGTACAAAATAATTTGAACTTAAACGATTTCTTATAAACTACTAACACCTAGACTAAGAATAAAAACACAACAATCCATTTCTTATTAACCCAACCCATTAATTATTTTTGTTAATAAATTGCAAATTTTTTGTTAATCAATTAATTAAACATTTATATATATATATATTTAATTTACAAATAATTAATTTGCTAATAAGTTCATTTTTTTAAACTAAAATAAATTTTCTAATAACACCTACAATGTTTTGGAAAATCTTTCACTCATTCCAAGTTGTTTAATGTCATCGAAATCAAAAAGAAACAAGAGTGCAACTAATGTTACTGATCCACAAAATATACATGAAAAAATACTTAAGAAGGATGCCGCTACAAAAACAAAAAAGGGTGAAGATAAGGTTCTTCCAAAAAAAAAGTGGGATAAAAAATCTGAAGGAAAAAAAATGAAGGTCAATGAGGATGAGCGCATTGGATGTCTGGAACTGCACCAGGAGACAACTTCGACCACTGACTGGATTCAATGTATTGCTTGTGGCAGGCGATTGTACGATAGCTGCATTATTTACAAGAATAAGTCCATCGATTGTGGATGACAACAACTTCGGTTAGCAAACAGAATACATTGAAACTATGGAAATGAAAATGATGTAATTTTCAAGTTAAACATGTTATAAAGTAGATTAATGTTATTTTGTAATCTTGATAGGGCTTGCTTTAACTGATATTTCAATATTCTTCTTAAATTAAAATTCTTTAAATGTTGTTAAAATTCTTTCTTTTTTTTATTATTTAAACATGAGTTTGAAATATTCACTCCTAATATAATAATATTTACTTACCTTACAACAATTTAAGTGTAATTATTGTTGTTAAAAATTTAATTGTAGTTATTATTAATAACAATTGCTTCTACCCATGTGCGCAATCTCTCCTATCCATGTGCGTAATCTCTCCGACCATGTAAGGAGGGATTGCGCAAAATAGTTTTCTTGGTTTTAATACTGTTATTCTATTAAATTACAGCATAAAAACAAAATAACAATGGAAATGCATAAAAAGCAAATGAAGTTAATGTTATTCATGCATAGTTTAGCAAAAAATTTATATTTAGATTTTTTATTATTATTCTTTTGAAGTGTGCGCAGATTCCCCTCGTTTTACCTTATACTGGGAAATATTCAATTTAAATCAAATGTGAGAAATTTTATTTTTTCTAATGCAAGATCCTTATGAAATTTTAGTCTGCTTCTACCATATAGTTAACGATTCTCCTAAGTTCCCCGATGACTCAATGCCTACAGAGAAAAATTTGATTTAATCGAAGAAATATTCATAAATATTTTTTCTTATCACTTAGCGTTAAAACATTGTAAATATATTTAATGTTTAATAAAAATAAAAATAAATTTAAGCAAAAAATACAGCTAACAAATTATTTGTAAACTGACGAATAAACAGCTGGTAATATAGAACGTGAAAAATAATTTCTGTATAGAAAACTAGGATCAAAATCCACATATTCTGATTTAAATACAAAATTATCTCACTCAAAGCCGGGATTTCGTAACTTCTCGTTCATATCTTTAAAAATATGTTGCACAGACTCATGAAATGCGATGACGTAATGAGAAATCCTCGAAATAGCCACCATGCCCTCCCAAACAAGAATTAAACACACACTACGTAATTCGGTATGTAGCCGACATTACATTCAGTAACTCTCACTAAAGTACACCGACCAACCCTTACACTGACCTAAGGTCCTGCCCGTTCATCTGATGATGACATCACATTTCATTCAAAATATTTGTAAGGAACATAGTGCTAAAATAGCTTTATTATTGATAAATTTCGGAAGAAAAGTTCCGTTTATGATAGAAGTAAGACTGCGAGATTCTGGTTTCCATGGAGTTTCCATATTTGAATACTTTTTCATATAACATAATCAAATTATAAGTAGATAGTAAAATATAAAAAACTAAGTTTAATGATTGTAAGAATAATTTGACGCATTTATCTTAAAGGTGCTGAACGATGAGACAGATTTTTTTTTTTTTTTTTTTTTTTTAACTTAATTACAAATACACAGTTTAATCTTTTGTGAGATTATGTCTTAGTAATTTTCACCTCTTTATAAAATTTTAAAAGAAGAAAGAAAAAAAAAATCTTTCAAGTTCAAATATATAAATGGTGAACTCACCTATTATTGAGTGGTTTATTTTATTTGTAACTACTGAATAAAAATATGATATTTAAAATCTCTAAAATTGGCAACTTTATTTATCTTTTTCTTCAATATTAGCACATATTAACACTTTTAAAATAATTAAATTTGAACATTATTTTTATTTCGCTTTCGTAAGAATACAATGCAGAAATCATATTTCTAATAAATCATATATTTCACTTACACATTTATGTAATTTTTTTAAGTATAAAAATTCAATGCTTATCATATAAAATCCAATTCATATGTTATAAAAGAAATATCAAAAATACATTTTTCAATAAATAAAACATTGTTCTCAAATTCCTTTCCTGACTGCGGAACATTTCCTCGTAAAAGTAAACTAAAATATTCAAACAACAATGTCTTTATATCAGACCTAAAATACAATTATACATAATTCGTGGTTATATATTAACCATAAAATATGCATTTGTTTAAGAAATATATAACATTTGTTTCAAATTATATACATTTCAGGATGATATTCTGTATTAGCCGATACTGTAAACAAAATTTACAAACAATATCGGAAAATATTATATATTATTAAGTGCTTCATTAAAAAAAAAAAAAAAAAAAAAAAAAAAAAAAATCACGTTTTATACTAAATAAGTGTTTTCTAAATTTTTCTATGCTGATACTCCTCAAACAGTCAGTTGAGTAGCCTGGATATTGCAGATATTATTCTCAATGATGCAGAAAGTAAAATCATTAGAAATGCATAAATAAAAAAGCAGTGTAGTTAGCATTTTTTAATGAATAAACAAACTTCATATGTTAACCCATTTATGCCTGATTTTTTTTGTTTTCTCAAATTTGATGGTAAAATCACTTTAAAATGTTGCAAAATGAACTGGAAAAATACAAAAAAAAATTATGCTAAAATGTATTTGTATTTATTTGATAAAATGTAAACGTATTAAATATGGTAATATCCACATGTGGAAGAAAGCATAATTATATGTTTTGTCTAAATTTACATAGCTTAAGCTTTTTAATTTTATATTAGGAACTATAATTAGTATTTTTATGTACTATTAAAAAATATATTTATTTATTTACAGAGATTAATAACGTTATAAGTATTATTATAATAAATTAAGAATAATAGAATTTGAGGCTTACAAACATTTTTTTTCAAAATCATCTTGAAAAGGACTTTACATAAATCCCTGCCCCTTAAATGGCAAATAGGAATATGTACCTATTTGCGCCTAGCACCCTATATTTAGTACGTTACAAACATGCACAAAAAATATGCTTGAACGTATAATTTCGCAATTTGAAAAAATACGTATTTCAAAGAAGTCTACAAGCAACGATTGTGACTTATTTCTTTGAATCCTTGATACATAAAATACAAATAAACTTACTTTTAATATTTCGCTATCTTGAAAAATGAAAATTCTATAAAGATCGAAAAAATGCCTTCATTTAAGCCTTCATTTAAGGCCTTTAATCAATCTTATGACGCCATCTCTCGGTAATAGATAAAGACATTTATAGACAACTACTTCATAAAATTTTCATCTTGTAAAGAAACATAAAATTATAAAAATATATTAAAATTCAAAATGTCATAAAAATGGGACGATAGGCATAAATGGGTTAATATCTCTTCATGATGTGTAATCTTAATGCAGTAAAATCTTTGGATAAACCCTTTAAATAAATTTGAAAGATATAGTACAGAAATTCCAAATTATTTTGTAAAACCAAAAATAGAAAAGGTGCAATTATTCTTTACTCCTAAAATATATTTTTTACATATAATACATTAAAAAAGGATACATACATTTGAATATAAATGTATTATTCAAAAAAGTGTATTGACTCAAACCATACGAAATTTTCCGATGGCTTAAATGAAAGGGTGAAAAACTCCATTAATCTACTTAAAATAAGCAAATGAAAAACTGTATATGTTTTTCTTTTTCAAGATTTTGCGCCGTAGGTGTATGAAGAGTTTTTATATTACTAAGTTACATTAAGAATATCTGTTTCAGAAAACAAAAGATATGCTCTTTTCAGTTCTGTTATTTTTTTGCTCATTATATTACTTTTATAAATTACTTTCCTACTTACATTTATCCATTACATTAAAAAATATATATATTATGAATATTGACTTGGAAAAAAAATCATCTGAAATATTTAGCGGAATAATACCTAAGAATTAAAATCAAATCTTGTTATCTTAAAATATCGCAAGATAAATACTCACAAGAGAAAATGGAATTCATAAGCATGTTTTAATATATTGGAACTGTAATTGGATTTTTTTCCTATTTTAAATACAAAAACTTTTCTAAAACATAAAATAATAATTCAACTGCTTTAGGCAGATTTAAAATTTTTTTAAATATAATAGCTTACTTTACATTTAATCTGCAGTTGGTAAAAATGAAAGTTTTGATATGGTAGTAGGAAATATTTTTTAGGAGTTAATATTTTTTTTATTTCATCAAATTGTTAAAATATTATTTTTTAATTCAAAGCTTACTCTGGATTATAATGTTAGCACTATGCAAGTATATGTGTAGTTTTTTAAACCTGAAAACAGTCCAAGAAGATTTTGAAGAAATCCCAATATAAAGGTATTTCCGGTATAACATTACAGTCCAAATATTCCCCCTGGAACTTGACTTCAAATAGAAACCAATTCACTTTAACATCGATTTAGGCTTATCAGGCATTTCTTTTTCTGAAAAGCAAAATGTGATGCTTTTCACCGTATTAAAAACCATCTTATATCAAAATTAAGTAACCTTTTCCATTTCGTTATTTATTCACCCCGAAACATCCTTTGATAAATCATTATTCAAAAATACTAAAACATTCTTAAAACATTTATTAATAAAGTGATGCAACTGTGAAATTTTAATTTAATTGCGTTATCTCACCCTGCAACAATGTCGGATATTTAGTGAAATGCTAGATCAAAAGTCGATCAATTTCAGCATTTCATTATCTACAGTTATATTAACACTTCATATTGAAAATCATTGTATTTTTATGACTTGAAAACAACTTCAAAATTAATTCTGAGGAAAATCAAAAGCTTTTATCTAATTACTTAAACACTATTCTATTAGATAATTACTCTCATAGATATGTAATAGTTTCTTTAATATAAGCTTAAATGTGACAGTAGAAAGTAACTCAAATGTATAGTTTATTATTTTATGATACTTCAAGGCCTGCATATACCATACAAACATGCATGCAGAGTTCATTTTAATAGAATATATGGAAAACATCATGTATTTTTTTTTCATGTTTAACATTAATTTAAAAAACAAAAATTAAAAGGAAGAAAAAAACATGAAATCTTCATTTATCGGATAATGCACATTAACTTTTCGAAAAGATACATGGGAAACACATTTAATATTATGAAAGACGTGTATGGATTTCGTATGGAGTCTAAGTCCGCAATAAATGGTCTTAGTGAAGAACCTTTACGCTAGGCGTGAAAGTTCTTCTTTTGTGCCGCCAGATATTAATAATTGTTGAATGGTGACTGATACCCGAATATAATTATGACGCCACGTCAACTTGACATTGTGACCATCAATGGGAAGTTGTCATGGTAGTATATAAGTCCATCTGTGACGATGCACTTTGACCAATTTGGGAGGTTTCAAACCCGAACCGAAACGTACCCGAACTCGAACCGACCTTCTTTTAAAGGGTTATCTGTTTTTTTTTTTTTTTTTTTTTTTTCTGTAGTATGATTAGGATAAGAATGCTACATCCTGGTCGGTAAACCTGATTTTAACAGCTGATAGAAACTTATTGTGTCGGTTATTTAATTTCTTTTCTCTTTATGGGTGATTTTAGGATAAGGATTCAAATTTTGCATGCATTCGTGTGACACGGTTTTACACGAAAAGGACCCGTAATGATAAGTCTGGTTACACTACTGGATGTACGGTTCCTACCAGAGCCCACCATGCAATAAATAAAAAAAAAACACAGATTCAATAAAGTCTTTGTAAAGAGTTAATTTGAGATAAATTATAGTCACTCGTCTCAATGAACAATCGTCACAAATGACACTTTTTTCTATTAAAAGGGTAAAAATAACTTTTTTATTTTCTAAACATATATTTTTGAAAAAACGATTTCTCTATATAGCTTTGCAGTATAAAGTAACTGAAAGTTCATTTTTTTCTTTAACTTGTAGTCTAATACTTAAAGAGCAAAATAAAAACTACAATGTACACAAACAAGGTATAAAAATGTATTCAGACGTGGAAAGTTTTATATTCGGACAAAGAACCAGAGAGGGTCGAGCATTCATTAAAAACTGAAATGAAAATACATCCATTTCAGCAGATATGGTGATCCCCTCTCTAATTTATATTATAAAAGGATATTAATTATTAAACGTTGGAAAATGCTAAAAACATAATTTAAAAGGATTTTAAAACTTAATCGAATATTATTAGTTTGTTCTACGGCAAGAGATCAATTGATATTAATTAGTGTTTATCCAGAAGGGGTTCTCCCCCAATATACACAATTAAAAGTACGTTATTTTTTAATATAGACTTGAGTTATCACCATTTTGGAGCATTCATGGCGCATTCTATTCTCGTGTTCTATGCGTCCGATTTCAACAGGAATTGATTCATTCAACTTTGCTTACGATTATCTTGCAGTTTTAATTACACCTTCCACCGCTGGGGATGCGCTCTAATCTCGGATTCTATGTGCTCGATTTCAACGGGTTTCAGCTCATTCAACTTGGTTTTTATTGCCATACAGTTCTTATTTCAACCTTCTATCGTCAAAAGGGGCATTCATACATCGGGTTTTAGGGACCGGATTTCAACAGAAATAGTTTCGTTCAACTGAGCTGACGATTGACGTCAGATTTACCGGTGCGTGCTCAGCACGCCTGCTATATTAGTGCCGTAGGCAGCGGAGCCCCATGCAGGAGGTTTATTCGGTAAGAGGATTGTTTGGAACACACTGTAAACTATCGCAATACTGAGGCAGCAACAGTAAGTTCATTTTGAGAGATATCTTTGCGCGTGCTCAGTACACCGGTATGCGCTGCCGTAAGCAGGTGGGACCAAAGCAAAAATATAGTTTAATAAATAACAAAAATATATAAATGATTTTTAAAAAATATTGTTTTAAAATCCACTGCTTTAAACAAAGCAGTGGAAAAAGCAAACTTTTTTTTTTAAATTCCTTACATGTCATATGATATTTTACCTATAGCTATAAGATTTATTTTGGAACATATGCAAACTAATTGTTATCAAAATAAACTGTTCATATATTTTCTCTACTTTTATGAACATATAAGAAGAATTCTCACAACTTATTGACTTTTGGGGGAAAAAATCTGACAAAATTAAACTTGCTAAAATAACATTTTAATCTGACAGATGAATGCCTTAATGATTCAAAATAAAGAAAAAATCGTCAGCAGCAAAATTTGTTTTATTTAACTGAGGTTTAAGTTAAACCTGCGAGTTTAACTTTCCTTACCATTTTACCCCTATAACTTTTTATTTTCTTCTAAATTTTTACTTATAATGAATTTGCATAGTACCCACAGGACATTCAAATAAGAAATAATAACAATGTAGTACTTTTAATACAGAATTTCTGTATAACATTGTCTTAAAGGGGTGTTAAAGAAGGGACGGTAAGGTAAAAAGAGGGGATGGTATTGGAAAAAAAGGGACGAAATGGTAAAAAAAGGACGGTAAGGATGGAACGGTAAGGACAATTACCACCTATTTTTAGGAAAATCATGTTAAGACTAAGTGATAGCCACAATGTTCATTGATTTTGAGAAACAGTTGATAACATTGAATTATATTAATTTTTTTTTAATTTACCTCGAAATGCTGATTTAAATGCTGATTTAAATTTTACAGTAAATTTCCTGCCAAAGAATTTTAGACATTATTTCTCTAGCATACTTTTGCATGAGAAAAAACTTGAAAAAAAAAATCTGTGGCTGCATCTGAAATGATTTTTTGTATAATTTTAGAAGAGGGATGGTGAGTAATCTAAAACCTAGGGACAGAGTTTAAAAAAATAATAACAACCCTAAAAATGTGTGCAGGTTAATTTTTTGCTACATATTTATATAAAACAATAGTTCCAGGTTCAGAAAAATATTACATTGAATTATTTTTATTGAAACAATTTTATCCAGGCAGCTCCGAACTTAAAAATCAGCATCAGGGTCATGGGACAGTAGATGCGTTTTCCTGGTATTTCGACCTCCAACATCGTCCAAAACTTATTTATCTCGTTAATATTGTTATGTAATCATGCAATGGTATGTTCCCTAGTATATGAAATAAAAAAAATAGCACAAAAAGTGTATTAAATAAAAAAAATATTATTCAGGGACATGAAAGTCAAAAGATTGTGAGAATGCCACGTGAACTATATGAAATTTAAAAGTACTAAAATAATACAATTTTATTGAAAGTTTGATCAATTTTGATCAAACACTGTGTTTAAAATTAGAAGCTTAGTTTGGAGTAAACAAAACGGTTTAAACGGAGCATGCACGGTATACAGTGCCGTAGACAACAAGAACCGAAGCCATAGAATATTTTTTTTTCAAAGTTCGTATGAATTCGAGTGCACCCAAGCCGCAGTTTTGTTTTATAATAGATTCGTTTGGAGATATATTTTTTTCTAAATTCGAGGTTCGTTTCGAAAAATGGATCAACGTAGCGGGCAAAGTTCAAAGTTCTAATAATATTATAATATTTCTGAAAATTTTTGAAATGTAATTTGTCTTTGATAATTATGTGGATTGTGACAGTGTATTGCAAAATGTCATTTGGACATGACAATTAAGAAATAACATGTTTATAAGTTCTTCCTACAGACGGATTAAGAACTGAAGTCAATAAATGAATTTTAGATACTTTTTTTTTTTTTTTTTTTTTTTTTTTTTTGCCTTAGCATTTTAAAATAGTATCAGCAAGATATATTGAGATAATTTTGTGAAGTTTAACTTGCGAAAAAATTTTCTGCTTCATTTTAAATTTGTCTACCAAATAAGTAACACGTAATTTATAGATTGGTGGATTCTTAAGCGAAAATAATATTAATCATCGCACAAAGCTTTATTTTGAAATATTTTACATATATGGAATTATTCATGCCTATATATTATCCTCATTTTATTATTTTTGTGAAATTACACATTACTAAATAATGGTGAATAATGTATGACGTATATTCATGAAAATTGATTTTGATTTTTTTAACAAATGGGTTCTGAAAGATTAATATAAAATCCATATAAAAATAGCAAATAAAACCTTTGTGCAACAATATTAAAAAGCAGAAAAACCAACGTTTAAAATGCACAAATAATATATGAAAAGCAGCAAACAGCTGTTTCGAATCTACTAGCGAGATTCTTCTTCAGTGCAAAAGGAACAGCGTGCTAGAAAAAGCAAGGCTGAGCAAAATCATAGACAGAGACGCGCTGGCTTTTATACCCTATGCGGGTGGCGAAGGCGCCGAAACAACCAATGAGAGAGAAGCAGTGGAAACGACTGGGTGGACAAGTAGCGACATCTACCGGAGAAGTAGAAAAAAGAAACCAAAAAAGGGGAATTAAATTAACGCTTTCCAAATACTTGGAAATTCTGGAGTACTAGGTAAGTCATTGACTAAAGAGTGAGAATTTTTAATGATATGGTAAGCTTCCCAAAAATCAAGATCAAGGTTAGAAGAACATTTTTGGATAATGATGGCTGAGGAAAAATCGAACCTATGTTGAGAAGACCAAGAATGTTGAGCAATAGAAGAACGTTTGAGCTCCTGATTTTTAACATAACCTTCATTCTCTTTTAAACGAAATCTAAGAGCACGTTTAGTCTGACCAATATAAGAAAGACCACACTGACAAGAGATCTGGTAAATGCCCCAATTATCTAGGCGATCAACGGGGTGTTTGAGATTTGAAAAAGGGATTTTATTAACAGGAGAAAAAATAACTTTAAAATCAAACCTTCTTAGGATTTTAGCAACTTGCTGACTGATTTTAGGAAAAAATGGTAATACAACTGAAGTATTAGAGTTGGAATTAGAATGCTTTTCAGAATGGTCGGATTTCGTCAATTTCTTATAAATAGTATCGATAATATTAGAGGAATAACCACGATCGACAGCAATAGCTTTGAGGTAATTAAGTTCAGCACTAAGTAACTGAGGAGTGGAACAAATATTAGTAGCCCGAAAAACAAAAGTATTGAAAGCAGCGAATTTCTGGTTAGGGGGATGAGAAGAATACCTGTGAGGTGGGAGACTGACAGCAAAAGGTTTACGAAAGACGGTAGTCTGAAAGCCATTTTCACAACGAATAACAAGGACATCCAGGAAAGAAAGACAGTTATTGGTCTCAATTTCAGAGGTAAATTGAATGCAGGGATCAATGGAATTCATAATAGAGAGAATATGATTAATATCCGAATTCATTTCAATCAGGACATAAACATCATCAACATAACGAACATAGAACGGAAATTTTAAGATTTCAAAAAGCTTGACCTCAAAATAGTGCATATAAATATCGCATAAAATTGGACTAAGAGGATTACCCATAGCCAAACCGTCAATCATACGGAAGAAATTACCATTGAAAACAAAAGTATTTTGCGACAAGCAAGCGCGAGTGAGAAGTATAAGTTCCTCGATTTCAAAATAAGAGAAATGGAATTCACAAAGCCTTTTCTTGAGGCAATCTAAAGCCCCCTCAACCGGAACGTTTGTAAATAATGATTTAACATCAAAAGAAACCATCATGTGACCCTGCGGCTTAAAATTATGAAGTTTTTTAACAAAATCAAAAGAATTCTTAACAGTGAAACAGTTACTGTTAAAAAAGTACAGGTTTTTGGAACACTTACATTTCCTACTTGATTGTAGGCGTAAGAAGGTTATTCCTAAATTCATTTCCAAGCTTTTTGAAATCTTAAAATTTCCGTTCTATGTTCGTTATGTTGATGATGTTTATGTCCTGATTGAAATGAATTCGGATATTAATCATATTCTCTCTATTATGAATTCCATTGATCCCTGCATTCAATTTACCTCTGAAATTGAGACCAATAACTGTCTTTCTTTCCTGGATGTCCTTGTTATTCGTTGTGAAAATGGCTTTCAGACTACCGTCTTTCGTAAACCTTTTGCTGTCAGTCTCCCACCTCACAGGTATTCTTCTCATCCCCCTAACCAGAAATTCGCTGCTTTCAATACTTTTGTTTTTCGGGCTACTAATATTTGTTCCACTCCTCAGTTACTTAGTGCTGAACTTAATTACCTCAAAGCTATTGCTGTCGATCGTGGTTATTCCTCTAATATTATCGATACTATTTATAAGAAATTGACGAAATCCGACCATTCTGAAAAGCATTCTAATTCCAACTCTAATACTTCAGTTGTATTACCATTTTTTCCTAAAATCAGTCAGCAAGTTGCTAAAATCCTAAGAAGGTTTGATTTTAAAGTTATTTTTTCTCCTGTTAATAAAATCCCTTTTTCAAATCTCAAACACCCCGTTGATCGCCTAGATAATTGGGGCATTTACCAGATCTCTTGTCAGTGTGGTCTTTCTTATATTGGTCAGACTAAACGTGCTCTTAGATTTCGTTTAAAAGAGCATGAAGGTTATGTTAAAAATCAGGAGCTCAAACGTTCTTCTATTGCTCAACATTCTTGGTCTTCTCAACATAGGTTCGATTTTTCCTCAGCCATCATTATCCAAAAATGTTCTTCTAACCTTGATCTTGATTTTTGGGAAGCTTACCATATCATTAAAAATTCTCACTCTTTAGTCAATGACTTATCTAGTACTCCAGAATTTCCAAGTATTTGGAAAGCGTTAATTTAATTCCCCTTTTTTGGTTTCTTTTTTCTACTTCTCCGGTAGATGTCGCTACTTGTCCACCCAGTCGTTTCCACTGCTTCTCTCTCATTGGTTGTTTCGGCGCCTTCGCCACCCGCATAGGGTATAAAAGCCAGCGCGTCTCTGTCTATGATTTTGCTCAGCCTTGCTTTTTCTAGCACGCTGTTCCTTTTGCACTGAAGAAGAATCTCGCTAGTAGATTCGAAACAGCTGTTTGCTGCTTTTCATATATTATTTGTGCATTTTAAACGTTGGTTTTTCTGCTTTTTAATAAAATCCATATTCTCATTTTCTAAGAGTTATTCATAATTTTGAACACAGTGTTTGATCAAAATTTATCGATTTTTCAATAAAATTGTATTATTTCAGTAATTTTAAAGTTCATATAGTTTATATGTTCATGAAAGTGGAAAAAATAAATGAACTATTTATTATGATAGCAATTAGTACGCATATATTCCAAAATAAATCTTATAGCTGCAGGTGAAATATAGTATGACATGTAATATTGTTTAAAGCAGTGGATTTTCAAATAATAATTTTCTTTAAAAAAATTTTAATTAACCATAATGAATAAAATTCTTTTCCACATCCTTATTAGACATATGTTAACAAATGAGATCATTTTAAAACTAGTTTTCTAAAAAAATGAAATAAGTATAATAATGTGTAAAAAATATCATATTTTTAACAGTAAGCGAAACTGTACGTTGAACATGATGGTGTATAATTCTTATTAATCTTGGCTATAGTAATACTTTTAGTGTAGAATAATAAGCCCAATAACAATTTTTCAAATTTTATTAAATTTTTTTTTGATCCGGATGGATGTTAAATAACAATGGAAATTCATGAAATGCATATGTATTCATGCACAAGAAGATTCAATAGAATATGTCGGGGTAAATAGGTGCTGGTGTAATTTGCTGCCAAATTTTCAATTATTATTATCAATGTCTTGTTATATGGTATGAACCTTTAATTTTTTTTATAAGTACTTACACATCTATACTGTACAATAAATATATCCCTTCTATTTATGTACCACATTTTCAGAAAGAAAAAATTATACTCTGAAATATATCGAAAATTGTGTAAAATAGTCCCCTTCCGAAGTTTCAATATCTCGGTACTTTCATGAAAAAAAAAAAAAATAAATAAAATAAATAAATAAATAATAAAAAAAAACCTGATGATATACGTATAAATAATAAATTGTATTTGGATGTTGTAAAGACACCCTAATAAGTATTGCATTTCTTATCTCTGCGTCTTTGAAAATGAACCAGATAATAAAATAATACTTGTGCAAGGATCAAAGTGTCCCGTGTAAAAAAGAAAACAGGGTAATCTGGGGCCGATGAAATTTACATGAAAATTGATTGGTTTTTACTGTAATGTTATTATATTCGCTGATTGTCGTTAACATTTCTGTGGAAAAATTTATTTGAGGGAACACATAGATAATCCGATGATAATTTGCCGTACTCACGCATGCACTTATCTAAAACTGTTTGAGTTACTGTTTACCTTGAACCAATACTCTACAACGCTTACAATTCATACTATTAAAATTTAACAAGTATTTAATTCATACTATTAGAATTATATAACCTGGACATTTTTTTATGGACATTCTAAATTATTGAGCTAGCCTTAAAACATGTTAATTATTATTTATGTTTTCACTGATGTCCAAAAACGTGTGTATTAAAACTTCTGTTTCAAATACCTAGGTTGTATATTTTGAAAGTTTAATTTAGTTTTAAATAGCACCGTTTAGAGGTCATAAAACATTGTGAATTCCAACAGAGATTTTAAATTTCTTCACTTAATTGCTATTTCAAACTGTCTATTTAAATAAACATGTGCTATTAAGAGGCCACACTAGTCACTCGGATGATAATGTTAATCCTATATAAAGTTATTTTCAAATATCTCTCTTGAATTTTGATATTTTCAAATGATTTTTTTGCATAGGATAGTTGAGGACAATCTACAATCGGGCTAGTTTTTACTTTTTTTTTTAGTTCGAGATTTTTTTTTTTAATTACATTAACTTTCGGAACTGGTCTGCACCGGTTCTGAAATTGAAACTATCATAATATAAAAAAAAAACTATAACCAAAATCCAAAAAGTAAAAACTAGCCCGGTTGTAGATTGTCCTCTGCTATCCTATGCAAAAAAATCATTGAAAAATATTAAAATCAAAGCGAGAAACTTGAAAATGACGCCCCCATAGACTTTACATTAACATTTTCCTTTTTTGCCGTGACTGAAGTGGGGAATATTCACAATCCTCTCAATTACTGTCTGATTAAAAAAATTACTAGTGTTCTCAATAGCAAGCTGTTAATGGCAACATAAATGACATGCACCTTATTACCTCGAAATATACGATTGTAGTGTAGCAGTGGTTATAAATGTGACATCAAATTGCTCATTGTTGGTAATTTGGTGATTCATAGTTTCTTTTTTTTTTTTAATAGCTCTAAGAACTCGCCAAAATTCCTTCTTTCTTTTATGAATTTGTTCTTCTAAGAGATATATTTTGCATTCTATATTTACGTATTTTTAAAAAGAACTATTTAAGAACTAGATAAGAAAATAAAATTTTTATTTTAAAGAAATTAAGCACAAAATTATCACGCCTTATCCTAATTATGTAAAATGCGCAAAAAGGTCAAACACTTGTCATTTTCTTCAAATTAAGTGAAACGTGAAACTGACATAAAATTCATTTGCAAAGGTATCTATAATTGAATATCTATTATATATTTGCGTTGTAATTGGTTACATACATTAATGAAATTCTTGAATAAATTAGCAAAATTTTATAATTAAAAAACAAGTAATCAGATTACTAAACTTTTAAATTTCGTTAAAAATAATTCAATAAAGTTTTGAACGAAGGCTTTAGGTTTAAAGATTTTGTATTAAAACATTAACAGAAGGAAAAAAAAATAAAAATAGTGTTTTATTCATAGCAAATTTTTTTCAGAGAATTTCTTGAACAAATACAACATATTTACCGTGCACAGATAATATCTTTTTATAATATAAACTGAAGCATGAATACTGCATATCAATTTACTACACTAACTCAGAAATTTTAAAAAGTAAAAAATAGAGTTTCCTAAATTCTAAAATTATTTACACTGCTTGAGGCAAGGTACGGCTTTAATGAAAAATATAATTAAATTTTATTCAGTATATTTTAAATTAATAAAAATACAAAGCAGCAATAACTACTTATAAATAAATCAAAAAATTAAAATTGAGACTCCCGTTCCTCAACTTATAATCACATTTTCATAAAAAATAATGAATTAATTTTATTATAGGTAGGGTTTATTGTATATGGTTGTTGCCTGCAGCAGAAATATAATTATTTTTTTTATTGTCTTTTAATTACATTAAATTAACACTTTGATGATGGTTTGTTATATTTACTTCCCAGTGCTTTATTATTTATTTTAATCTTAACAATTTTTTAAATAATATCTGCATTATATTTATATTAGAATTTTACAAGAGAAATCAATATGAAAAAAAAATGTTGCGCATGCTGGCAGAACATATGAGGAAATATCACAAAATTTCAACTTACAGGAATAAAAATCTAGCGAAATTAAACATAATAAAATAACATTTTAAACTTATAGACGAATGCCTTAACGACTCAAAATAAAGGAAAAAACGGTCAACAGCAACGATTTTTAATATTTTATTTAACTAAGGATTAAAGTTAAACTTGCGTGTTTTATTTTCCTTACCATCCACTTGATACTTTACCTAAATTTTTATTTTTTTCTAAAGATAGAACATTAAAAAAAAAAAAAAAATATTTTTAGTATAGAATTTTTGTATAGCATTGTCTTGAAGGCTAAAGTTTAGCAGTTTATAGTATTTTATGTAGAATTTTTTTATTATTATTATTTACCTGCAACACACATGTTCCAGACATGCAATTAATTATATATACATACTAGGTTAAAAAAAATACATTTTGTTATTTAAAATCATTTACTAAAAATTTCACGTTTGCAAACAGAAATATCAGTGTATGGACGGTAAGAATATCACAGGAGCGGTAAGGAATGTAGCAAGTAATTACAATTGAATATTTAGAACAGTGTTTCTCCTACTATTCGTCGCGAAGAGATAATGAGAAGTTGCAGTTAAACCGCAAAAATAAAATGTTTATGTACAAGAGATAACTGTTATTAAATAATAATCATCAAATATTACATAATTGGTATTGTTGCCAATATAGTATTATAAGTAAACGTAAATGTGTACTAAAAGAAGGCTGCATTTATTTAAAAGCTTGAAAGATTTACTACATGTGGATTTACATTTCAAACACACGGAAGTAAATTATTTTCAACTAATTCAATTTTTGATACTACTATTGAATAAAATGCTTTTCACACTGGTATGAAATAAAAAAAAAAATATATTTAGGATCATTGTTCCGAAAGAATCCGTTACATTTTGTTATTTAAAATCATTTACTAAGATTTTCACGTTTGCAAACAGAAATATGAGTGTATGGACGGTAAGAATAGCACAGGGGCGATAAGGAATGTAGCAAGAAAATTACAATTAAATATTTAGAACATGTTTCTCCTACTATTCGTCGCGAACAGATAATGAGAAACTGCAGTTAAACCGCAAAAATAAAATGTTTATGTACAATATATACCTGTTATTAAATAATAATAATCAAATATTACATAATTGGTATTGTTGCCAATATAATGTGATAAGTAAACGTAAATATGTATTTATAGACGACTGCATTTATTTAAAAGCTTAAAAGATTTACTACATGTGGATTTACATTTCAAACACACAGAAGTAAATTATTTTCAACTAATTCAGTTTTTGATACTACTATTGAATAAAATTAGGATCATTGTTCTGAAAGAATCCGTTACTAAGATTTTAATAAAATAGTATAATAAAACAGGATATTTATTTATTATGAATGCTTAGAGGATCTCAATGCTTAAATGTTTTAAAAACGATATTTTTTAACAAAATACATGTGAGCCATTGTCCGATAATTTTCACATTCATGAATAAGAAACATGTGAGCTTCAACTTAAAAAGAAAACGGCATTTATAAACTTCGAGTTTTAAACTTACATGTTCTTGTAGCTATAATTAGAAGACATTCTTATTCAGCATTAATGTTTAATACTTTACTATCTACGTACAATCCTTGCCACCCATTTAATAGTGAACTGGAACGGGGATGGTAACGAAAAGGAACGGTAGGAAAAATTATCCCCTATTTTTAGGCAAATAATGTTAAGACAAAGGGATAGTCACAATGTTCATTGATTTTTAGCAACAGTTATTTACATTGGATAAAAAAAAAATAAGAATTTATCTCGAAAAGTGCAGGAATGAAACTTGGAGACGGTAAGACTACCAATAAAGCCACAATGCTTGAAAACGATCTTTAAATCCTGGTTTAAATTCAGCACTAAATTTCCTGTCAAAGAATTACAGATATGTTTTCTCTAGCATACGTCTGCATGAGAAAAAGTTTTAAGAATTTCTGTGGCTGCATCTGAAGAGTTTTCCTGTATAATTTTAGAAAGAGGGCCGGTAAGGAATCTAAAATCAAGAGACATAGTTCAAACAATAATAACAATCGTAAAAATGTGTGCAGGTTAATTTTCTGCTACGTATTTATATAAAACAATATTCCTAGATTCGGAAAATTTTCTATTGAATTACTTTTATTGAAACAATTGTATACAGACAACTCCAAATTTAAAAATCAACACCAGGGACACTGAACGGTAAGGAATTTCATGGTATATTTGGAACCGCAACATCATCTGAAAATTATTTATCTCGTTAATGTTGTTTTACAGTCATGCAATGAACTGTTTTCCAATATAAGAAATAAAAAAAAACCCAAGAATACGTACTAAAATAAAAGAAATATTATTCAGGGACTTAAAACAGGGTTCGTACTGTTCAAAGACTTTCAAGCAACTTTTATCAGAAATTTTCTAAAGTAATATTTGCCTTATTTAATGAAATGAAAATTCCATATTCAGATGCAGCGACCAGTACTTTACAAAGTTTCTGGTACTAAAACACATAAAATTCACTGAAGCTCTTGATGCGTACGAACCCTGTGAAAGTTAAACCTATGCGAGAATGCCTGTTATTGACAATTTTGACATCCTGGGGGCTGCTGAATATCCATATTAGACATAATGTACGGATATTCTAAAGGCAGCCATAATAGTACTTAAGAAAAAGCATGCACCCCTTCAACGTGACAACTTTCCAACACGCATAATCCGATCAACCGAATTAAATCTCTAAGAATTCCAAGGTACCAACCAACTTTCATAGCCGTTCAGCCCAGACATTATGTATCCCCGTGATTTCCATCACTTTAGCTCACTTTAGCTCTTTGACAAACTTTGTGTAGAGATGGAAATTAAATTTTGTGAATGTCTTTGTATATTAAAATACCTATTAAAGCCTTTGTGCAGGGATATTAAAAAGCAGAAAACCAACGGGGAAAAACGTTTAAAAATGCACAAATAATACGTGAAAAACAGCTGTTTGCTGCTTTTATCGTATTATTTGTGCACTTTTAAACGTTGGTTTTCTGCTTTTTAATATCTTTGTAATTAAACAAATTGAATGTTCAAGCTGCTTCAATTTTAAAAGCCTGATATAACAACTTTTGCGTTAGAATGATCGAATGTACTTCATGTCATCAAGTACTGGTATCTATCTGTTGTTTCAATCAGTTATCTATTTAAATTACGAAGACAT
Source organism: Maratus speciosus (assembly GCA_963932465.1). Taxonomy (NCBI): domain Eukaryota; kingdom Metazoa; phylum Arthropoda; class Arachnida; order Araneae; family Salticidae; genus Maratus; species Maratus speciosus. The sequence continues at coordinate 396,785,200 of OZ010788.1, read as the reverse complement.
GGCATATTTTAGATAGACGTTTATAATTTTTGAGATTTTTATTTACATTTTCGTAAATTTGCATGAACTATTGTGTGCCTAATACCCTTAAACATACAATTAATTCGTTTATTATGTATTAAAATTAATTATTAACTGAAATTAATTAACTGTACTGTTTTTAAAAGTTTTATTCTATATAAGTATATATATATAATTTAAAAAAATCACAAATATTGTTTTCGCTATTAATATAAAACTTTTTGTATTTATAACCGAAACGGCTATAAATTTAAATACTGTATACAGTAACAAAAGGAAGGAAGAAAATAACGAAAGTTTCAACACACTCATCAGATAATGAATGGAGATTACAACAAAATCTCTTTTTTTAAATAATAGTTTTATATAAAAAATAGTTTGTTTTTCAAAAAAAGAATAGATTTATATATATATATATATATATAAACACGTTTATATTTTATTCTTTGCGACTTTTATTTTTTTATTATAGTAAAATCACCATTTTGCTATGTGAGACACCATTGTAAATGACAGTATACACATAATTTTGCCTTAGTTTACTTTGAGTGTAGAGTATTATTTAATGCAAGAAAAATAATCAAATAAATATTTTTGTGTTGCATAAATCTGGTAATGTCTTTTCTAATGTGGAATGTGTGTGTTTTGTAATAATTTGGTACAATCTTAAATATTTTATTAATAAATATTGGTTTTAAATGACGAAAATTCAAGTAAGGGCGATTCTCAATATGTATGCAATTTCCAGATTCTGTAAAACAGCAACTGTTAAAGAGATAAACCCCAACTCCGAACCGTTACATATGTATAAATAAAGATTACGTTTCTTTACATAGTGAAGTAACATAAATTTCATAAAGAAAAATAACCTACGATTGAGACAAGCATCTCACGGTATGTGAGAAGCATATATCTAATCAAGGAAAAAGAAAAGACCCACAAGAATATGTCAAATATAAAAGAATATATCAGAAGAACAAGCCCACTGGGTGAGATAAGCATATTATACTAGACAAATATAATGAATTATTAAATTAAATGTTAGTTTAGGTCAAACCCAACCCCCATAGCTTATGTCTAAGTTACAACCTCAAGCAGCGAGCTCAATTAGAAATTAGTATATTAATCTCACTAGGTTAGCGCGTTAGTCTCCTATCAATTCCCTCCTAGCTAAGTAATAGTATGCCAATTCATAGTTAACTTGCCATAATATAATATAAAAATAATAATAATAATAAATAAATAAAATCCTGATTCTAATATTAGAAATGGTTAAAAATATAAATTCATTTTAAATAGCCATGCATTATTTAAGTAATCTAAAGTAAATTACTCTAGGTTGTTTAATGTGACCTAGTGCTATAGGATAATATTAAAACAATATATATTATAAATGATAGTTAAGTAAATAGCTATAAGTAAGTTTTAAGTGTAATAACATGTACAAGATAACCCCTTTCTCTTTCAGGTTTTTTTTTTGACTGCCGCCTCTTTATTATTCGTAGTTGCACATAGGCTATAGCCTGCACAAGCTACCGGATCCTCTCCAGTGGGAAGTCTACGGAGCCAGTTTCTACGCGGTGGTGTACGGTAGATAGGCGCAGTCTCATCCCCCTGCATCGTTATGTTTGCCTAGCATCCCGGCCCAAAATTAACTTTCGGTGCAACTTGTCTATCTACGGCGCTCCATTTTTTGTTCTTTTTTGCTTACCCCCCCCCCCCCACCCCATCCATTTTCTTACGACAAGTCTGCACCAACAATTCGGCTTCTAAACCCCAGGTCAATCAGAAGTAGTTTGGGCAGCGGTGGCCCAGTTGGCAGAGCATCGAATCTAAGCAGCTAAGGCCGCGGGATAGAGGCCTACTGCTGGCTGTAATCCACCACGTACGCTAATGACGCCTGGTGCATGTAGAATCCGTCGTGGGTGCAAAGTCCTCCAAGTTACCTGTGAATTATACCTCTGGAGGTGCCTTGCCAGGTGACGCTCTCGTCATCTGATCAAGGTTCTAAATTACGAGACCAACTTGAATGGCAATGTGCAGGTGCCAAACAACACGGTATATAGTTAAGTAACTGGAAAAACAAAGTATACACAAACGATCAGTAGGCACTGCAGATAGAGTGACGATCCAGGCAATGTTGTCAGGTTTATTGACGCTTCGAGGCGATTAGGCGGTCTTTTGCCACGATGCCAGGTACTAAACCGTTAAGCTGTGCAGATAGGGGCCTGGTCATCGGTTAGAAAGAAAAAGAAGTAACATAGACTACAGTGCGTTTGACGTGTTTTTTTTTTTTTTTTTTTTTTTTTTTTTTTTGCACTATGGTATTCAATAGAGATAACTTTTTTTAATGCAAACTGAATTTTGTTAGTCTTAAGCAACGCATTTATCTTTATAATTTGGAATAAAAATTTAAGCAAGAAAATCTAAGACTGGCACAGAAATGGGGAAACTATGGGTTTTCGATATCTTAAATGCTCTCTGCTGATGAGTCCATCAGTAAATGTGGTCGATAATTTTAACCCCTAGCCTATGGAAAATATTTCAGAAAACGTGCCAAAAATTTGGGAAAAAATGTCTTTAATTTTGTTCGTTATTATCATCAAAATGATAGAAATAGAATATTTAAAAAAAAATAACGAAATAAATAATATAGTAATATTTTCACATATATGTAAAATGATAATGGATTAGAGTATTTTTTCCTCAAATTATAAAAAAATAAATCAAATGACATAATTTTCAAGATAAATATAATAAACTAATATATCAGTATTATTATTTAAATCAACTTTCATGATTTCCATATCCCTCAGATTCCTTTGAATTTCACAAATCCTTTACAGATTTTTCTCTTGCCCGAACTCAGGTCGAGCATACGCAAATTGGCGTATTTGTGTTGTCTGAAATGAGTTCGAACGTCACAGGCAAGGGTTTAATTGGTCTTTTAAGAAAGAATTCATACTCTCCCACTATTAGAGCAGATAATCTATTATTGAACTTTGTCTGTCCACTAATAACGCATTTTAATCTTTCCGAATTAAAAATAGTTTTTGTGTAAAATGTTTTAAAGCAGCAACTTTTGTAACATAGTCTTGTGTAGAAATATTTAATTAAGAAGCGGATATTCGATGTTATAGTCTCAATAAATCTAAGAGCAACAAACAAAAGGTGGGCTAAAATGTTCTTGCAATGGACATTACTGGTACAGTTACCATTATCATTAAAAGTTATATACAATCGTTCTGAAAAAAAAAAATCAATGTATTTGAAGTTATATGCATATAATGATTTTTTGTTTAAATTAGGAATAACTAATAAACTGTAAGATCAAATTTAATCTGTAAATTAAATAAAAATACATCTTTATTTTTTTTTATCATAGTTAATATGTCAGAAGACCGCTTTTGCAATATTTTTAATTATTTATCAGTTTCAGATAGAATAATTAGCTTTGAGCTTGTTGCGCAAATTCATAATTAATTGAAGATTAAAAATTGCTTTAATCTCCATTTGAAAATCATAAAATTAATATATTTGAGTTTAAAAAATATTTTTATGTAATTATTTTTTTAATTAAGAATACATAAATGATTAACTATATAAGAACAAATTGAATCAATAAAGTAAAAAAAAAAATCCTTTTTTCCGCTTGGGTAGTTAATATATAAGAACGTTATTTTAGGTCGCTTTCTTTACAAAAAGCTACCTATTGCAGCCGTTCGGATGAAAGCGATTTCAAAAAATTTTGCTATATTTTCATCGATCATGACCCCCAGACCCCGAAACCACCCTCCGTTCAAAATTGACATATATATATATATATATATATATATATATATATCTGACCTATGTCACACTGTAACTCACGTATTTATGAACCGATTTGGATGTAATTCGGTGTTTACATAGTACATACCAATGTCTCGACCGAGTTCGTTGGCCAGCTTCATCCGCCATTTCGTTTCAAAATGGCGGACATTTAAAATTTTTAAAAAAATTTAAAACTTGAAATGTGGTACCAAAAAATTGAAAATGGAAAAATATTTTTTTTTATGTATTTGACCTTTATACAAAGACTCCGTAGCATTTTTTGTTTCGTCTATATCTTAAAAAATGGCTGAGTTATAGCCTTTTGAATTTCTAGCGAAGCTGACATTTTGAAACGTCTTGAATTTTGTCACGCGATAAAAGGCGTATTTATGAACCGATTTGGATGTAACTTCGTTTATATATAGTACAGACCAATGTCTCGAACGAGTTCGTTGGCAAGCTTCATCCGCCATCTTGTTTAAAAATGGCGGCCATTTAAAATTTTAAGAAAAATTTAAATTTGAAATGTGGTACCAAAAAATTGAAAATGGAAAAATATTTTTTTCTTATGTATTTGACCTTTATACAAAGACTCCGTAGCAGTTTTTGTTTCGTCTATATCTTAAAAAATGGCTGAGTTAGAGCCTTTTGAATTTCTAGCGAAGCTGACATTTTGAAACGTCTTGAATTTTGTCACGCGATAAAAGGCGTATTTATGAACCGATTTGGATGTAACTTCGTTTATACATAGTACAGACCAATGTCTCGAACGAGTTCGTTGGCCAGCTTCATCCGCCATCTTGTTTAAAAATGGCAGCCATTTAAAATTTTAAGAAAAATTTAAATTTGAAATGTGGTAGCAAAAAATTGAAAATTGAAAAAATATTTTTTTCTTATGTGTTTGACCTTGATAAAAAGATTCGGGAGCAGTTTTTTTTTCGTCTATATCTTAAAAATTGGCTGAGTTATAGCATTTTGAATTTCTAGCGTGGCTGACATTTTGAAACGTCCTGATTTTTGCCACGTGATAGCAGACGTATTTATGAACCGATTTGGAGGTACCTTGGTGTGTACATAGTAAATACAAATAACTCAACCAAGTTCGTTGACCAGCTTCAATCGCCATCTTGTTTCAAAATGGTGGCCATTTAAAAAAATTAAAAAAAAAATAAATTTAAAATGAGATACCAAAAAATTGGAAAATGAAAAAGATTTTTTTTTTGTATGTGTTTAACCTTAATACAAAGATTCCGGAACAGGTTTTGTTTCGTCTACATCTAAAAAAAATGGCTGAGTCATAACATTTTGAATTTCTATTGTGGCTGACATTTTAAAACGACCTGATTTTTGTCACGTGATAACAGGCGTATTTATGAACCGATTTGAATGTAACTTGGTCTGTACATAGTACATACCAATGTCTCGACCGAGTTCGTTGGTCAGCTTCATTCGCCATCTTGTTTCAAAAGGTTTGCCATTTTAAAAAAATGTAAATTAAAATTTAAAATGAGGTATTAAAAAATTGGAAAATGAAAAAGATTTTTTCTATGTGTTTGGCCTTGATACAAAGATTCTGGAGCAGTTTTTGTTTCTGAAAATTTGTTCTTTTGTTTATATCTCAAAAAGTGGTTGAATTATAGTACTTTGAATTTCTAGCATAGCTAACATTTTGTAACGATCTTGTATTTGTCACGCGATACCACACGTATTCGCCTATTTCGATGGAAGAAGGCATGTGGATAGTATACATCAATATCTCGACCAAGTTCGCTGGCCAGCTTCATCAGCCATCTTGTTTCAAAATGGCGGCCATTAAATTAAAAAAAAAATTATATTTAAAGTGAGGTGCAAAAAAATTTGAAATTTAAAAAGGTTTCTTTCTTAAGTATTTGACCTTGATATAAGGATTCAGGAGCATTTTTTGTTTGTCTTTATTTTAAAAAATGGCTCAGATATAGCAGTTTCAATTTCTAAAGTGGGTGACATTTTGAAAAATCTGATTTCTTGCCTGCGACAGCACTCGTATATATCAACCGATTCCGATATGAGTGAGCATGTGCACAGCAATTACTAAGGTCTCGACCAAGTTCACTGGTTAGCCTCATCTACCATGTTGTCTTAAAATGGCAGGCACTTTAAGAAATCGCCGAATTTGGCAGCCAAATATAGGTTACTTTAAATAAAAGCAGCTTGGATAAAGCTGACTAATTTCGCGAAATTCTCATTCATAATGATTTGGTATTGATAAAAATTAGTATTGAATCTCCTACATTCGGTTTTCACTTAATTGAGCTTCGTGTGTTTGAAAAATATAAGTTGGCTTTTTAAAAATAAGGATTATGAAAGCTACCTGTTCCTCCCGGCACTGGCCGGAAGGACTTTTTAATATGATTTCTAAATTATTTATCTGTTTCATAAACAAAATATTCAGGAAATAAAATATTTGATAAAGTTGAACCATTTTTAAATTAAAACTTATGCTAAATTAACATTGTTTTAGTATTGGTTAAAAGTTATGGAGCTACATAATCTACTTAAAACGTTCAGTGTTTGAAAATTAGCTGTCAAAAATATTGAGTTGTATTCAGATCTCTTTTTTTGTTTTTCTTGATGGGAAGCCGGTTTATTTTTAATTATTTTGCAATAAATTTCTATCGATTATTATAATACTTTTATCGAAAGAAAAGAATTTATTGCAGAACGATTGCAAAATAACATTTAATAATGAAATTAACTAAAACTGTTAATTTTTTAATTTTTTCTTGAGATATAATAAATAACAAATAAAATTTTGCAAACAAGATGTTTTAAAATATATTTTTCTTGGAACTTTATTTTTTTTTTTCGATTTATCTTCTTTTTTTCTATTTTATTTGATGATATTTTTTATTTATCATCTTATCTCTTTTCTACATCACAGCTGTAAACGATCCTTTATATAACACGCACTGATTCTCTTCAATTACATTATTGCGTTACTATCAGTACTAGCCACCAAATATATGCACAATTACTAGATTTCGCGTAGTTTGCTACTACCTCACTACATTATATTCTAATTAACAGTCACTGGATTATATTCTAATTAAACTTCACTGCATTATGTTCTAATCAACCGCTACTTCTGAGACTACTACTTTAAATTAATATTATTTATTGATATTTGCTGGTTTATAATTGCAGCTTTAAGCTAATTATTCTAAGGCATGCCAATCTGTTAACTGTAATTATATAACTTAATTGTTACATTTACGTAAACTTACCACTAATTTCTCTGGAATAGGAAGTCTGATAATTTTAAATCATTCTTTTTTAAATAATGTAATAGAGCAACGCATTTTCTCCCAGCTTTTATCACACCTGTAGAGAATGTATCATAACTTTTTCCATTTAAATGTCGATTTGTGGAAAAAAAAAAATCATAAAAATATAATTTGAAGACTTTTCTAATCAATTCAATTTAACTTATTTTATTTTATATGGAACAACATGCAAATCTGTGTTTTTCTTACTGATTGAAGTTTAGCACCAATGTGCGCCTTTTATGTTCCATATAATCTTATAATTAAAATGCTTTTATTTTAATTAACATTTTAGGTAGCTTTCATTACAAAAAGCTACCTATTGCAGCCGTTCGGAGGAAAGCGAATTCAAAAAATTTTGGTATATTTTCATCGATCATGACCCCCAGACCCCGAAACCACCCTCCGTTCAAAATTGACATATATATATATATATATATATATATATATATATCTGACCTATGTCACACTGTAACTCACGTATTTATGAACCGATTTGGATGTAATTCGGTGTTTACATAGTACATACCAATGTCTCGACCGAGTTCGTTGGCCAGCTTCATCCGCCATTTTGTTTCAAAATGGTGGCCATTTAAAATTTTTAAAAAAATTTAAAATTTGAAATGTGGTACCAAAAAATTGAAAATGGAAAAATATTGTTTTCTTATGTATTTGACCTTTATACAAAGACTCCGGAGCAGTTTTTGTTTCGTCTATATCTTAAAAAATGGCTGAGTTATAGCATTTTGAATTTCTAGCGTGGCTGACATTTTGAAACGTCCTGAATTTTGTCACGCGATAAAAGGCGTATTTATGAACCGATTTGGATGTAACTTCGTTTATACATAGTACATACCAATGTCTAGACCGAGTTCGTTGGCCAGCTTCATCCGATATCTTGTTTAAAAATGGCGGCCATTTAAATTTTTAAGAAAAATTTAAATTTGAAATGTGGTACCAAAAAATTGAAAATTGAAAAAAATATTTTTTTCTTATGTGTTTAACCTTGATAAAAAGATTCGGGAGCAGTTTTTGTTTCGTCTATATCTTAAAAAATGGCTGAGTTATAGCATTTTTAATTTCTAGCATGGCTGACATTTTGAAACGTCCTGATTTTTGTCACGTGATAACAGACATATTTTTGAACCGATTTGGATGTACCTTCGAGTGTACATAGTACATACAAATATCTCGACCGAGTTCGTTGGCCAGCTTCATCCGCCATCTTGTTTCAAAATGGCGGCCATTTAAAAAAAATTAAAAAATTTAAAATTTAAAATGAGATACCAAAAATTGGAAAATGAAAAAGATTTTTTCCTATATGTTTGACCTTAATACAAAGATTCCGGAACAGGTTTTGTTTCGTCTATATCTAAAAAAATGGCTGAGTTATAGCATTTTGAATTTCTATTGTGGCTGACATTTTAAAACGACCTGATTTTCGTCACGTGATAACACATATATTTATGAACCGATTTGGATGTACCTTGGTGTATACATAGTACATACCAATGTCTCGACCGAGTTCGTTGGCCAGCTTCATTCGCCCTCTTGTTTCAAAAGGGTTGCCATTTTAAAAAAAATGTAATTTAAAATTTAAAATGTGGTATTAAAAAATTGGAAAATGAAACAGATTTTTTTTATGTGTTTGGCCTTGATACAAAAATTCTGGAGCAGTTTTTGTTTGTGACAATTTGTTCTTTTGTTTATATCGCAAAAAATGGTTGAATTATAGCACTTTGAATTTCTAGCATGGCTAACACTTTGAAACGATCTTGTATTTGTCACGCGATAACACACGTATTCGCCTATTTCGATGGAAGCAGGCATGTGGATAGTATACATCAATATCTCGAGCAAGTTCCCTGGCCAGCTTCATCAGCCATCTTGTTTCAAAATGGGGGCCATTAAATTAAAAAAAAAATATATTTAACCCGAGAGTAGTCGCGACATTTTTTAGAATGTTAGTAGTCGCGTTCGGTCCATTTGCCGCCGTTACCAGCAGGCCGAAAACGAAGGGGAAACTTGCCGGTGTTATCAGATGATCGAAAACGGATAACGTAGGGTGAAAATATTGACTGAACTTTAAAAGATTACAGCAATTATTCATTTTACAACCTTTTACAGCAAATTATTTATTTTGCTTAAGTATATATTCAGTTGGCATCTAGATAAATGTTTTTAATAACTCTTTCTTCTTTTGCATAAATACTTAAAAGTAAATAGTAAATGATTTGATTGAATTTCACTATGAATCAATAATTAGTAGAAAAACATTTACGAATATGAATCTAAATTTGCGATAGGGGTATTTTTATTTATTTATTTATTTATTTATTTTATTATTATTATTATTTTTTTTTTTGGAAGGACAGAATCAGTCCGGTAGATTTTTATGATACTCCGGCACTCTATATCCGTTTAATAAAATAAAATTAATAAATTTAGCATCAGTATATTACACTGACATTAAATTGAACAATTAAACTGAAAATAAAAATGGAACCTATGACATACAACAGAAAATCAAATATAATACCACTAATATATATATATATATATATATATATATATATATATATAATAAAGAAAAAGGTAAAAAATACTTAATTTTGAAATTATAAATGTAAATGTTGTAACTACGTTTTATTTATTTATTTTGTGGGGTGACTGTGTGTGTATGAGGAGGGAGAGGAGGGGGGGGGGCTCTCGAGATTTTATGATTAAATCCATTTTTCAAATGAAAATGCACGATTTGTAGTTTTTCTACTTATTTAAGGGTGGGAGCAGCGCCCTTGAATAAAAAATCTGGATACGAACTTCGCTTATATAAAGTAAATAATAAGTTATTGAAATTATATATTTAATTTAAATATATTTGCAATTGTAAATTTAAATCCTAAGATGGATAAATTATTTTAATTAATAGAATCACTGAAAGGTTCATCTTAATAGAGATGTATTTTACAGCAACTATTTAATTAAAATAAATATTCAATTGTACATTTCATAATAAGTTATTAATGTTATAATTTATTGTTTTATAATAACATTCATTAAAATAATAAATACAATAAGAAAAATTTCTCCGAAATTATAAACATGCAGCAATAATTTTATTTAAATGAATTTTCTCTCGTATTCTGGAAAATATTATTCAGAAAAATAGTTTGAACAATTGATGAAGGACAACAAATTTAAATTTGTTAGATACCGTCCACAAGCCTCTATTGGACTTCAATAATAATTAAAAAAAAAAACCTTTTTTGCGGCATTGTTAAAAAAAAATGTGATTTTACTTACAGTATGAAAATTTAAAAATAGATAAATTTTAGAAAAATGGTTATTTTTTTTTTTTTTTTAAATCATAGTATAAACATTCACTGAATTATCCAAAAGAGATTTTTATTTGCGTAATTTCTAACCTACATTATAAAATTCTCATTATTTTTCTTATTTTACAAATAAATTATATGCATGTTCTTCGCAGATATAATACATACTACATTTCTGAGAAAATTGTTTTATCTTTCGAATTTGTTTTATTGTACAAAAATGATACTTTTCAGATTTTGGAGATAAGGCAATTTTTTTACTGATTCCCACAAAATTCTCTTCTCATTTTTTTAATGGTTTGGTAGTGTTATTGTCTGTTTTCTTTCATTTTTATATTCCGGTAATAAATGGAAAGCAACTTCTTTCAAATAATGATGATGAATTTCCCTTTTTTCCATATTTAAACGATTATCAATTTGAGAATTTATTCCCGCAATGTTTGACAATGAAAAAAAAAATGTAAGTGACCGTCCATCAGTTTTTTGTGCGAACTGACTTCACAACTAATATAATAAAACAATTTTAAGTCAAATTCTAAAAGTAAAAAAAGTACTCTATGAACGGGTAAAATAACAGAATGAAAGAAAGACGAAACAACAGGCAGAGAGTCCGTACTTGGAAGAAACTTTCCCCCACAAATTTCGCGGAAACGGGAAAGGATGAACACGAAGGGGAAGATTTCAATTAACGCAAGTGGTCGCAACGCGGTCATTTAGACCGATTGAAACTTAAGAATGCGATAAAATGCTAAGAAATAGCAGGAATGACTTGCAATTTTACTACACAAAAGTGTGAACATTCAAGGCCAGCTACACGGAATTTGGCTATCGTAACTTTAACGGGAAATGAGTTACAAGAGGATAACGAATTTCGGGCGGGAAAAAGACCAACGCGCGACTATTAACGGGTTAAAGTGAGGTGCAAAATAATTAGAAATTGAAAAAAGTTTCTTTCTTAAGTATTTGACCTTGATATAAGGATTCAGGAGCATTTTTTCTTTTTACTTTATCTTAAAAAATGGCTCAGATATAGCAGTTTCAATTTCTAATGTGGGTGACATTGTGAAAAATCTGATTTTTTGCCTGCGACAGCACTCGTATATATCAACCGATTCCGATGTGAGTGAGCATGTGCACAGCAATTACTAAGGTCTCGACCAAGTTCACTGGTTAGCCTCATCCACCATGTTGTCTTAAAATGGCATGCCCTTTGAAATCGCCGAATTTGGCAGCCAAATATAAGTTACTTTAAATAAAAGCAGCTTGGATAAAGCTGACTAATTTCGCGAAATCATCATTCATAATGATTTAGTATTGATAAAAATTAGTATTGAATCTCCTATATCCGGTTTCCACTAAATTGAGCTTCGTGTGTTTCAATAATATAAGTTGGCTTTTTAAAAATAAGGAATATGAAAGCTACCTCTTCCTCCCGGCACTGGCCGGAAGGACTTTTTTTATTGGTTACGCTTTGCGTATTACTTGAAAATTGTGGAATTCTGCAAATAATCAGATTATAATATCGTAGCAAAAGATTTTAATATAGATTTTATGATGTATTAATTGAAAATTATTCCGAAAGTCATAAAAAATCCCTACACTGAGCTACAGCTTTTAAAAGAACTTTTTTTTTAAGTATTTATTTTATTCTAAGGTGTAAAAAATAAATAATGCAATATTTGGAAGTTAATCGACAAGAAATAACAACGATTTTTTCCCGTTCTAAGGTTGCCTACTTGTTTCTGAAGACGAGAAAAAAGTGTTTAATTAATGAATTAGGCCTTTGTCTCTAATAAGAATAGAAACTAACGATGGATATATCTTGCATAGATAAATACATTGAACAATGGTGGAAACTTTTTTGAATATTCTTGCATTTTTTAAAACTTTTTGCGAACTTAGAGATAATTATGCGCTGCACAAACAAAAGATTTCGTGAATTGATAGGGTATTTTTTCGTTGATGTTACTTTACGAAATTAAACGCCTGATTTGCTCATTTTCTCTTAAAACAGAGAAGAGTAGAAAGTACTTTTCAGATTAGAAACACATTTCTTAAACATTTCCCCCTTAAGAACAAAAAAATAAAAAAAATCCTGAAATTTCTAGTCCAATGACAGAATATTTCATTAATAGCCGAAAAATGTTTTTGAATAACAGGGTGTTGTGGCAATGTGCTGACTGTATTTTTATGTATTTTGGCAAATTCTTTTTGAAAGTGTAGTATCCGTAAAAGAAATTTTTTATCAACTAAAATAATAGATATTGAAGTAATTAATTTATTTTTGTGTAAAAATAATAATTGTCTTTCAATCCAATTAACTTTAAGGAGTCTTGTACCTTTTAAACGCGTCGAACATTAACGAAAAACTTCAAAGTTTGAATTAGTCTATCTTCAAAGCCTTTTTATGCATGAAAATGAAATTTTGGATATTAATTAAACAGATTGCGCTTTGTAATATGCTACCATTAAAAATTTATTAACCCTTTACAGAATTTGTGTATTGTTGAAATCAAAATAGCTCTTTTTTTACTCCATAAGTCATTGCGCGCATGATATCTTGAGAAAGTGTGTATGGATTGGCATGAAATTTGGTAAAGGTACTAAACATATATGTGTGTTTAAAATGATCTACTCTTAGGCTAAAATTATTTCGTTAACTATATAAAAAAATATTTTCGTAAAAAAAAAATAAAAATTTTGTATTTTTATTGAATAAAAATAGTCATAACTAAAAATATTACCATTGTAAATACTTAAAAGTAGATCATTTCAAACACACATATTGTTTTAGTATATTTACCAAATTTAATGACAATCCATACATATTTTCTCAAGATATCATGCGCGCAATGACTTATGGGGTAAAAAAAAGAGCCATTTTGATTTCAACAATACACAAATTCTGTAGAGGATTAATAAATTTCTGTTGGTAGTACATTACAAAGCATAATCTGTTTAATCAATATCCAAAATTTCATGTTTATACATAAAAAGGTTTTGAAGATAGACTATTTCAAACTTTCGTTAATTTTCGACGCGTTTAAAAGGTACAAGACCCCTTAAACGAAACTTTTATGGATATTGTTTCTTCGTTGTTGTCTTTATCGTATGCAATAAACTGAATGTCCCCTCATCATGCTAAAAAATATCTATTCAGATGATTTGACTTTTAAATTTCGGAGAAATGTGAAATAGCTATAAAGTATTGTATGACTATTTCATATTTAAAAATTACTTTCAATACAAAAAAAATATATATAAGAGTATCATTTAGGAATATCAAAATATTTCACACTTTGCTAATTTTCTTGTTTCCATGCTCTATTTATCATATAGTAGTATTTGCGTTTGTGTAAAATGCATTCTAAAATAATTTTGCAATTAGCTAAAAAATATAGAGATGATCATTAACGATTTACATAGATACATAATTTTTACCATCTAGAAATCAATTTTTCTAAAACCAAGCAAGTATATATTTTAGTAACTAAAAAATCAATTTTCTAATTTAAATTTGTTTTCCAATTCGGGTATGTTGTTTACTTAAAAGTTTTTTAAGGACACATGTAAAATTATTTGAGTAAATTGTCGGTTTCTTGCAGAAATAGGTAAGTTTTTAAAATAGCACATGCATTTTATATTAATTATGGAACGAGCTAATTGATTAACAATATTTTTATCGAGCACTTTTCTATTAATTTCATTTTTTTATTTACCAGGTATACGTCTATGTAATTGCAGAATATTATACTTTTACGTGTTTCATAAACATCGCATACAATTTAAAAATATTTATTATGGCTTATAGAACAAATGTACCAAAAACGTCCAAATGGATATAAACATTTTTATTTCATTCTTGGTAACCCTTAAAGGTGCAAATCATATTAAGTAAAATTAAAAATGTAATTACGTAAAAATTCAACATTCTCGAATTTTAGAAATTTGAATATTCTTCAAATATTATTGTGGTAGTAAAATAACTTATAACAAAAATTGTATATATATATATAAAAAAAAACTGTTTAACATCCATCTATTGGGAGATTACACCGTATTGATTAAAGGCTACTAAGTTATTATTATGAAATGTTTTGCTTTAAAAATTATTTCGTGTGTATTTTCATACACTATTAAACTACATGCATTTGAAAAATAAATAAGTAGCACAGATTCATGTAACTTCTTCTTTGCTATTCGAGTTACACTTTCTAATTATAAGAAAGCCAGAAATAAAGAATGAGATTTATTTACTAACAACAGAAAATTTTCTTTGGGGTCAGAAAAGTCTTTTTAGTTAATAGATCATAATTTTAGATAAATGTAATAATTTGTTATGAAACATACAGAAAATGTTTAACGAATAGGAAAAATATATTCATAGATGTCGTTGTTATTTCATTAAATAGATAAGATCAGTCAAGCAGGTTAAAGTACACGAAAATACTGTCAGCGTTAGCTATTTTTTAGTTTGTTTTTATTTCCTATATATGCATGTGCAGAATAGTGTTTGTAATCATAAAATGTACTTCATAGTATTTAAGTTATTTTTGTGTGCGTAGTTTTGTCACTGATATTTATATATATTTTATTATCTTCAAAATGACAGACAGTTTATAATAATTTTATGTAAAAGTGTCAACTTTCCTTATACATTTTTTTACAAAGAGATTTCTAAGAAGAATTTCCAATGTGTGATTATCTTTCAATTTAGGATTAATTATTTGATTGTTTGGTTAGTCGGTTTTGGGATACTGGTGTCATTATCTGCAAATAGGGATTCAACAGACCGAGATCACCGTTTAAATTGGTATCCTAATTACGAAAATCATCCAGACAGGGATTCGAATAAGGAACTTAATGCAAGCAACCAAATCCTTCGAACAATAAAAAATATCTTTTTTTATATTTTTTTAACAAGATAAATCCAATTATCTAAAAATTGCTTTAGAGCTGTTTATTTTTTAATCTTTTAAAACTAATAAACAAAAGAATATGGGTTATTTGTGTAATAGTATCAAAGTAAAGGGTGTCCCTAAATTCACGCAAATAGTAATTTTTTTAGAAAACACAGGTGTATAATTAAAAATTGCAACATTTTTATTGATCCGTAAAGTACACAGTATAGAGTTATGTATGGAATAACACATCGGGAAATGGCCACCACGGCTTTGCTGGAAGTCCTAAAATTCGCACAAAATTTTAAATATGCTGCATTTGTGGCTAAATATTTTGTGACTAAATTGCAAGTTACGGATATGGGCAACAGGTGGTTTCAAGAAGACGATACCACATGCTACACAGATCGAGAAGCAATTCAATTACTGTATGAGACATTTCCGGGTTGTGTAATTTCCCATTTTGGTGATCGGAATCGGCATCCCAAATCATGCGAGTTAGCGTCATTAGACTTTTTTTTTTTTTTTTAAGGTCTAAGGTTTATGCCAACACCACCTCGACCATGCATGTTTCGAAGGAGGAAATCGAG
Organism: Maratus speciosus; assembly: GCA_963932465.1. NCBI lineage: Eukaryota > Metazoa > Arthropoda > Arachnida > Araneae > Salticidae > Maratus > Maratus speciosus. The sequence goes on along the minus strand of OZ010788.1, from coordinate 396,769,238 downwards.
TACTCTGTTAACGAAATTCAGCCAGTAAAGCCGTGACCAGTAAATATGCCAGTAAAGCCGTAGAAACCAGTTAACCATATGCTATTTCATTCATAATCATATGCTGTATACTTTATGAACGAATAAAAAATTACAATATTGAAATATAAACTTGTGTTGTCTATCAAAATTATTCATTTCCTGAAAATTGGGCCACCCTTTATTTACTAGTCTTTTATGTTTAATTTCGCGTATTTAAAAATGTTTCTATAAAATTTAATATACGTTCCGCCTTTTGTAAAACAAAAGGAATTTATTTGAAATTACAGTAGAACCTCGGTTATTTTAAGTAATTGGGAGCAGCCCTCTTTCGCAAAATCGAAATTTTCGGATAATCGAGAATGCGTCCATTTCAAAATTAAGGAGAAATATATGCAATATTTCTTATTATGGTAACGAGTGCCTAATAAAAATAAAGCAATAGCAAAACAGAAACAATATTAAATTACCTGAATTTTAATTTTGAAATTAAGTACCTTTTGCATATATCACAAGGGTTTGAAAAAATGTTTTGTTTGTTGCAGTTTCGATTGCTTTTGCTTTGAAACTCTATCATTGTGTTTCCTAATATTATTAGTTCACCCGTATCACAGTCTTTCTGCTGCTCCAGACGTGTCAAAACTTTTGAAAAATATTCAAAAGCTTCAGAATTGCTAATTTGTTCGTCTTGTTCGTTCCACTCCGCAGCTTACGGGAGCTCAAGTTAAATGCAAAGGAACCCTAAGAAAGGGGATCGAAAATATTTATATGTATTCGTAGTTCAGAAAGGAACACTTAGTGTGCAGTGTTGTAGTCGTAAAAAAACCGTGGGGTATACGCTAAATCAGAGAGCAAGTGCTACAGTCATGAACGTTCTTGATTATAGTATACTCTATATCTTTATTTGAAAAGCAGAGGGTATACGAAGCTTCTTTAAAAAGTCCAGAAGGTATACGGCATATACCTCCGTATACCCTCCACTGCACCCCTGTATGATAGTTTTAAAAAAAAATCTTTCAAAATGGATGTGCACACAAAAAATGCAATAGTAGAAAAAAAAAGTTTTAAAAATTGATTTCGGTTAACCGAGAGCTTCGGGTAAAAGAGGTCCTACTGTATTCGTTATTGTTCTATACAATTTCTAAATTTCTAACTTGTGCATCATCTTTCACTTCATCAAATTTTGTTACACCGTTCTGAATCTGTTGGAAAGTGTTTCGTAATCTAAGTTCAACGCATATTTTTTTTAATTGTTTTAATTGTAAAGAATTTCAACATCTTAAAAGATGCCTTTTCTTGAATTGCAAAACTAAATCCCTTACAAATTTAAAATCGTTCAGAATATATGATGATCTGTGAATATCAAATTTCGATAGTATATTTTCTAATAATATAAATATAAAAACGAATGATTTTTTTTTTTTAATTCTCCACCCCATTTTGGTATACAGTCTATCAGAGGTGTTGCGATAATTTTTTATACGATGCAGATTCTGGATATTTAACACCGGAAAAGACTGGTTTTGTTCAATTCGGATGGATCCTAGTCAAGGCCTCAGCGATAAAATTTTCTTGGATGTCAACCGTTATTTAAATGGTAATTAATATTATAGTAAATCGAAAATATTTTAAACTGTCATTAACATGTGATAAATTTATGAGACTTTATTATGCTTATTCAATATCTTGACAATATACTTGAAAATTTAATGTATAACTCAATGTAATTCGAAGCAAAATGAAGATTTCCACAGATTATCATGCTTTAGAAAATAAATTTGATAAAAAATACTTCATTATTTTCTGTTAATGCAATTACGTTAGCACATTCAGTTACTTTGAAAACTGAAGGTTAATATAAAACACGTTTTGTTACGGAACCTTTTCAAGATTTATACTACTACTCTGTACTATTTTAATGCAAGACGTTTTCGTCCTTTTGGCGACACATCCATCATTTTTATTAAAAGATCGACTATGAAGTAAAAAAAGAAGTACCTTACTTCCATTATTTATCTCTAGCAAGTAGACTTTTGTGATATATTTCCCTAGTGTAAAAACGTATTTTCCTTAATATATATATATATATATATATTTAAAAAAAATACGTCTAAAAAGTTTACATCATAAAAAAAAAAAAAAAAAAAAAAAAAAAAAAAAAAAAAAAAAAAAAAAAAACATAACCCGACATAATAAATTGCGTCGTTATTTCCATACAGTTTCTCTTAAAGTGATTCATTGAGCTTATACATTGCTTTTAATAATATTCTCTTTAACTATGTTCTCTTTATTTTATCTTGTTTTATATTTTAGAAATAAAATTTATGATATGTATAAGCATAAATCAACATGATATATGAAATTTTCTACAATTTCATTACCTAGATTTGTGAAGAAAAGTTGAAAGTGATTTTATTATGAGACAAGTATTTATCGCTGTCAATAACGCTAAGAATTATGGTATATTTTGAACTTGATTTCATATTATTAAATTTTTATACGACTGAAAACCCCTTTTTTCCCCCTTTTTTTTCAGGCAACATCACAGTCTATTCGAAGCTCGCGATTGTAAAATAATAAATATACAGAATATATTATTTTTTTCTCCATCTTATATTTAGAATTAATGTCCAATATTTTGTCTAGATATGTTATTATAAAAATTTAAATTTTGAATAAACATTTTGAAAATTCTTTTTAAAAGCAATGCATTCAAGTATTTTATATACCAATTTGTTCATCATTTTTATGACTATATGGAAATTCAGGAAGGAAATTTTTGTATTGATGCTTGTATGATTCTTAACAAATTATGAAAAAAAAAACAGAATAATAATACAGAATAATTATCCTACGGTTTCCGTGTTTTAATTAAGGAACTTGTGACACAGTCTACAAGAATAGGTGGTCAAAGAAATAATTCCAAGTAGATTGAAATTCATTATTTTTCCATTGCCAATAATTTATCATAATGCATCTAGATCATCACTCAGCTCTATTAATCTGGGTACACAGCTATACTAATAAATTTATAATAAACAATAGTTCTTTCATCCTTTATGTATATAAAAAGGAAATATTTTTTATGTGTTTTTCAATTGTATAAATATTTTATCCTTAATTTTTGAAGACATTTAAAGTGAACGATACTTAATGAAAATGAACATTTGAAGAAACTTTATTTATTCATTTTTCATAGGGGAGAGCTTCTGAATTTGGACATCTTCACTTATTTTCAGTTGTAACTCACATCCTTTTTTGGAATATCTACAAACTATCATTATACGTGGTCAATTTATTCTTCCACTAACTAAATAATCCTTTAGAGCAATTTCTTATTGAAAATCTTAAATTTTATTTTAATTTGAAAAAATTCGCCTAAATTGGACCTCCAGTCTTGGAGTAGGGAATATAGCTAATTTTTCTAAAGGCAAAGTCTGCGATTAGTGAAACAATTAAACAAAGCAACATCAATGAAATATAAATGAAATAAAATTGATGAAAGTAATAGTAACTGTTTCAAATTGAAATATATTCAAAATATAAATCAAAGTTATAAGTAATTAAGAATAGAAATTGTGGAACTAATTGCTAGTTACTTGGATAACATGTAAGAAGTGATGCAATGCTTACACATGAATTTCTTTTGTTCATTTTTAATTCCAGCGTACACAAAAGGGAACCGTATTTGGAAATCTGAACACTGAATCATTTCTGCTATAATATTTTTCCTACAGTTTAGTGAATACCAATCATAACTGTATTGTTTTTTATTTTTAGATTCTGAATCATTATTTTTTTTTTCAACAGAAGTTTACTTTAACTTATGTCTGTAGTTCTCACCTTCCATCATTTTTTATTGAATAACGCCTACATTTAAAACTTCATTCCAACTGCTTTTGTGCGTTGAGTGTTTCCTGTTTGTCGTTTATATATATATTTTTTTCATTTCAAGGTGTACTTTGTATTTTGACGATGTTAACACATCAGTTCAGTACTTTGACTTTACTGACTTTGGCGAGGAAGATAACATTTCTAACCATTCTTTGGCTTTTTGGAGGATTTTGTAGATGCAGCCTTCTTGCGGGTCAATATCTTCACAACCCACTCTTTCCTTTTCTTTTCCTATATTTTTAACAACTTTTGCTGTCACTGATGTTTTTCTTCCAGACTGTTTGTTTGCTTTGTTTTCCTATTTTATTTTACTTTTTTAGTTTTAGTAGATTCATGATTACTGACTCTGACATGTCTCTAATAAAATAATAATACTAAGACTTATGATCGTATATCTCGTCCAATTTAATTTGAATTATTCCAATGAACTGATCCAATGAAGGACACTGCACCAATTTTTATAACAGATAATCTCAAGACTAAGAACAAAAACGAATGACAACAAATCCGCGTGAAAATATGCACAATAAAAGGATGAATTTAGATAGGTATATGAAAACATAACAACTTACCTTAGTTAAAGTATTCTCTTACACTGTTAAACATTTGCGACATTCTGTCCAGTCATTTGACCGTTTTCATCGAAAACGATTACACAACCTTAATTTAACACTATTCTGACCATATTATTGGTCATTTTATGGTCAGAATATAGTTAAATTATGGTTATGAAACCTTTTTTTGAAAAAACGGTCAAATGACTGAACAGAATGCTGCAAATTTCGAACAGTGCACGTTTAAGGGACACAATTAGATCAAAAGAGATAATTTTGGTTTTTAAAAATTGTCTGAAGATAGCACGTGGAAGACGGGTGCTTCTTTTGATAACAAATGACATCATTCTGTTGAGAAGGATTTCAGCGGTAGATTACGTATCTTTCTGTAATTAACGGCGGAATTGCAGCGATCCAAATATTGCTACTCCCCCCTAATACATATAAATTTATTAAAACACTAGCAGGCTAAGCCGCTGCGCTGGTCCATTTTTCCAAACGAACCTTGAATCAAATGAAATGGTGAACTTAACCTTCTATTTTCAAGCATTAAAGACGATCACCTGTAATGTTCTTCCGCATTGTTGAAAACTATGCAAACTTCATTGGGACGCCATTGGGATAGTATATTATCTTATGCCTTGGACTAAATTTGGGCAATTAAGAAACAACTCTTTTAGTTAATAATTTAAAGTAGAGTTTGTACTGTCCATTTTTCCAAACGAACCTTGAATCAAACGAAATGGTGAACTTAACCTTCTGTTTTCAAGCATTAAAGATGATCACCTGGAATGTTCTTCTGCATTGCTGAAAACGATGCGAACTTCATTGGGACGCCATTGCGATAGTATATTATCTTATGCCTCGGACAAAATTTGGGCAATTAAGAAACAACTCTTTTAGTTAATAATTTAAAGTAGAGTTTGTACTGTCCATTTTTCCAAACGAACCTTGAATCAAACGAAATGGTGAACTTAACCTTCTGTTTTCAAGCATTAAAGATGATCACCTGGAATGTTCTTCTGCATTGCTGAAAACGATGCGAACTTCATTGGGACGCCATTGCGATAGTATATTATCTTATGCCTCGGACAAAATTTGGGCAATTAAGAAACAACTCTTTTAGTTAATCATTTAAAGTAGAGTTTGGTATGGAAATGTGATAGTTATGACAACAGGAATTAAAATATTCTCTAATCATCACACTATTAAATTAGAGAGCATTGCAATGATTGCATAGTTTGATTACTGAACTTTAAGAGCATTCGGATCGTTCATTTTCATTTGTTTGCTCTTGAACTCCCGTCCCCTCAACATGCGATATATGTGGTGCTGGTAGCTTTAATTCAATCTCATTACATGTTACATTACATTTTTTAATAAACGTCGTCTTGTGGAAGGTCTACTACTGTTTTCCATGTCTGTTCCAGCAGAGTAAATATAATAAAAAATGTAAAGAATTATTTGCTGTGTCAATGATGAGTGTCATTAAAATGATTTTTATTTCGATGTTTTATTTGTATTTTTATTAATGTTATATAAAATAAATTCGTTATTTAAAATAAAAATTATGACAATTTATATAATTTGGCGAAATTCGTCGACGGGATAACTAAGTAGTACAAATAAATAAATAAATAAATAAATAAACTATTTATATAATAGCAAAAAAAAATAAAAGTAAATAAATAATCTATACTCCTATTATAAAGAGGAAAAAATTGTTTATTTGTCGGAGGTAAGCTCTGGAACTACCGAACCGATTCCAAAAGTAATGGTATCAAAATGATGGTGTTAGTCCAACTTAGAACATAGGCTATATTTTATGTCGTTGCCATTACCCAAAAGGGGGTGCAGGAGCAAAAAACGTTCTAAAAATGCGATTTTTGCGTTACTGAAGGGCCTAGAAATATGAAATTTGGAATATTAGTTACTTATGAGATATAAACGATATCTAAGAACAGTTCTTAAACAATTCGAAATTTAAAAGGGGTGAAAATGCACAAAAAGTGTTCTAAAAAACGTTCTAAATGGTAGTTTCTACATAATCTCAGGAAATACCAAACCGATTTAAAAAATATTGGTGCCAAAATGATGCTGACAACGCTTGCTCCAAGATAGGCTATATTGTATGTCGGTGCCACTACCTCAAAGGGGGTGCAAGAGCAAAAAACGCTCTAAAAATGCGATTTTTGCGTTACTGAAGGGCCTAGAAATATGAAATTTGGAATATTAGTTACTTATGAGATATAAACGATATCTAAGAACAGTTCTTAAACAACTCGAAATTTAAAAGGGGTGAAAATGCACAAAGAGTGTTTTAAAAAACGTTCTAAATGGTAGTTTCTACATAATCTCAGGAAATACCAAACCGATTTAAAAAATATTGGTGCCAAAATGATGCTGACAACGCTTGCTCCAAGATAGGCTATATTGTATGTCGGTGCCACTACCTCAAAGGGGGTGCAGGAGCAAAAAACGCTCTAAAAATGCGATTTATGGGTTACTGAAGGGCCTAGAAATATGAAATTTGAAATATTAGCTACTTATTAGATATAAAGGATTTCTAAGAACAGTTCTTAAACAATTCGAAATTTAAAAGGGGTGAAAATGCGCGAAAAGCGTTTAAAAAACGTTCTACGTGGTGGTTTCCACACAATCTCAGGAAATACCAAACCGATTTTAAAAATAATGGCGTCAAATTGATGGTGACAACCCTTGCTCCAACATAGGCTATGTTTTATGTCGGTGCATCTACCCCAAAGGGGGTGCAGGGGAAAAACGTTCTAAATTGCGGTTTTTGCGTTACGGAAGGGCCTAGAATCGTGAAATTTGGAATGGTAGTTAGTTATAAGATATCAATGATCTTTAAGGACATTTCCTAAAAAAATCGAAATTTAAAAGAGGGTCAAATGCGCAAAAAGCGTTGTAAAAAACGTTCTAAATTCCGATTCCTATGCAATATCAGGAAGTACTGAACCGATTTCAAATATAATGGTGTTAAAATGATGGTGACAGACAGATCTTGCTCCAAGATAGGCTATATCTTATATCTGTTTCCACTACCCCAGAGGAGATGCAAGAGCAAAATGCGTTCTAAAAACATTCTAAATGCCGATTTGTCAGCAATATCTCAGGAAGAATCAAACTGATTTCAAAAGTAATGGTAGGAAATTGATGCTGACAGCCTCATCTCTAACGTAGACTCTATTTTATGTCGGTATCACTATCACCTAGACGTTGCAGGAGCAAAAAAGCGTTCTAAATTTCGATTTTTGTGATCGGTAGGGGCTAGCAACTTAAAATTAGGCAAGGTACATATTTTTTAGATATAAATGATCTTTAAGAACAGTTTAGAAAAAATTGGAAATTTATAATGAGATGAAAATGCGCGAAAAAGTTTCTAAAAACGTTCTAAATTGCGATTTCTACTCAATCTCAGGAAATACCAAACCTATTTCAAAAGTAATAAGTACATTTTAATAAAATAAAATATTACCTTTTAATAAAATAAAAATTTAGTTAGTAGCTTTTAATAAAAATTAGACACATAAATATCACTTGGCATATTTCAAATATTACGCGAGCAAAGCCGCGGGGTTTGCTAGTTTATTAATAAATAAACAACAATAGCCGCGTTACAATGTCTGGCAAAATAATGCCATTTTAGAGATGACTAGCAAACCCCGCGGCTTTGCTCGCGTAATATTTGAAATATGTCAAGTGATATTTATATGTCTAATTTTTATTAAAAGGTACTAACTAAATTTTTATTTTATTAAAAGGTAATATTTTAGCTTATTAAAAGGTACTTATTACTTTTAGGAATAATTAAAACAATTACTATTTAAAACACAATTTGATTAAGCATCATTGTTACACTGCATAAAGCAGAAATGAGACTTAAATTAATGAAACGAAATAAAACTAAATAAATAATAATTTAGAAAATATTTTGAAACTTTTATGCTCAGTTAATACGCTCATTTCAGTATTCATTTGAAGTTTTGAATTTTCTAGAAACCATCTTCTTACATCTTAAAATTAACCATCATGTCAAATTCCAAGTTCTACCACCTCTCTCAACATAAAGGGCTGTGTTGAAATAGAAACTGTCACCATTAATTTGCCAACATTAATTTTGAAATTGGTTTGTTATTTCCTAATATTCCACAGAAACGTAATTTAGAAAGCTTTTAAAGGCCTTTTTTAGAGCGTTTGTTGTTCCTGTGAACCCCAGGTGGTAGAATCATCGGCATAAAATATAGCCTGTGTTGGATCAGAGACTGCTACCATTGATTCGCAGCTATTACTCTTATATTTGATTTAAATTCCCTGAAATTGCGTAGAAATCGTAATTTAGGAATTTTTTAGAATGCTTTTCGCACCTCCCCTTCCCTTCACCCCTTTTTAATTCGAATTTATTTTCGACAGTCCTTCGAGGGCATTTATATTTTATAAGTAACTACCATGACATGTTTAAAGTTTCTAGCCTTTTCAGTATCACAGAAATCGCAATTTAGAAAGTTTTTAGCTACTGAAACCCTGTGGTAGTAGTGGCATAGACATAAAATATAGCTTATGATTGAGCAGGTTCTATCACCAACAATTTGTCATCATTAGTTTTTAATCGGTTTGGTATTTGATAAGATTACATAAAAATTGTTATTTACAACGCTTTTCGCTCACTTCATCTTTTTAAATTTGAAATTTTCTTTCGACAGTTCTTAGAAAGCAGTTGCATCTTGTAAGTAAATACCATGCCATACTTCAAAGTGTTAGACCCTTCAGTTATGCAAAAACGCAAATTAGAACATGTTTTGCTTTTGTAGCAACATAAAATATAACATAAGTTATAGCAGTGGCAGTCACCATTGATTTGCAACCATTACTTTTAAAACAGCTTTGGAATTTCCTGAGATTGAGTAGAAATCGCAATTTAGAATGTTTTTAGAACGTTTTTCGCGCATTTTCACCCCTTTTTAAATTTCCAATTTTTTCGAAACTGTTCTTAAAGATCATTTATATCTAATAAATATGTACCTTGCCTAATTTTAAGTTGCTAGCCCCTACCGATCACAAAAATCGAAATTTGGAACGCTTTTTTGCTCCTGCAACGTCTAGGTGATAGTGATACCGACTTAAAATAGCGTCTATGTTAGAACAGAGGCTGTCAGCATCAATTTCTTAACATTACTTTTGAAATCAGTTTGATTCTTCCTGAGATATTGGTGACAAATCGGCATTTAGAACGTTTTTAGAACGCTTTTCGCTCATTTTGCTCCTGCATCTCCTCTGGGTTAATGGAAACATATATAAAATATAGCCTATCTTGGAGCAAGATCTGTCACCATCATTTTAACGCCATTATATTTGAAATCGGTTCATTATTTCCTGAGATAGCAGAGAAATTGCAATTTAGAACGTTTTTTACAACGCTTTTTGCGCATTTTGACCCACCTTTTAAATTTCGATTTTTTTAGGAAATGTCCTTAGAGATCATTGATATCTTATAAGTAGCTGATACTTCAAATTTCATATTTCTAGGCCCATCAGTAACACATAAATCGCATTTTTAGAACGTTTTTTGCTCCTACACCCCCTTTGGGGTAGTGGCACCGACATAAAACATAGCCTATCTTGGAGCAAACGTTGTCACTATCATTTTGACACCAATATTTTTTAAATCGGTTTGGTATTTCCTGAGATTATGTAGAAACTACCATTTAGAACGTTTTTTAGAACGCTTTTTGTGCATTTTCACCCCTTTTAAATTTCCAATTGTTTAAGAACTGTTCTTAGACACCATTTATATTTTATAAGTAACTAATATTCCAAATTTCATATTTCTAGGTCCTTCATTAACGCCAAAATCGCATTTTTAGAACGTTTTTTGCTCCTGCACCCCCTTTGGGGTAGTGGCACCGACATAAGATATAGCCTATGTTCTAAGTTGGGCGAACACCATCATTTTGATACCATTACATATAGAATCGGTTTGGTATTTCCTGAGATTATGTAGAAACTATCATTTAGAACGTTTTTTAGAACGCTTTTTGTGCATTTTCACCCCTTTTAAATTTCGAATTGTTTAAGAACTGTTCTTAGACACCATTTCTATTTTATAAGTAACTAATATTCCAAATTTCATATTTCTAGGTCCTTCAGTAACGCAAAAATCGCATTTTTAGAACGTTTTTTGCTCCTGCACCCCCTTTGGGGTAGTGGCACCGACATAAGATATAGCCTATGTTCTAAGTTGGGCGAACACCATCATTTTGATACCATTACATATGGAATCGGTCCGGTAGTTCCTGAGCTTATCTCCGACAAATAAACAATTTTTACCTCTTTATAATAGGAGTATGATGATTAGGTGCCGGTTTGGTGCGTATATGACATCTGTGCCGACAAAACTTACCATAATTTAGTAAATATTAAATTTGCCGGTGTCTTGATTATCGAAGATTATAAAATAAATAATAATAATAATAATAATAAAAATAAATAAATAATAATAAGGCACAGATGTCATCTACGCACCGTGGTTTGGAGCATTTTTTTTCTAACGTCAATTTGGCGAAAACCTCGTTTTGAAAACTATTTACATATATATTTTTAAATTATTTTCTATTATTTAAAAAATAAATAACAATTAATAAAAAGTTTAATTAATAACGATAGAACAAAACTATTTATATAATTTAAAAAAGAAAATGAAAGTAATTATTAATTTATTAATAAATAAACAACAATAGTTGTATTACCATATCAGGCAAAATAACGCCATTTTGGCGCCAGGTAGGTATCCCGGTTCGTATATGACATCGGTGCCAAAAAAAAAAATAATAATAATATAAAATTCGTATTCAAATGTCGTCAGACGTTAGATGATGTGGCAGTTAGATAAAAAGAAAAAGAAAAGAACTAAAAAGAAAAAAAAAAATGTCATTGAAAACTAGTCTAACCAAATTTTCAGATTAATTTTTTTAACATAACGCAAGGGCAACAATTTCGCCAAATATTGTATCAGTTGTAAAATTTCACAATAAATTATACTTTAAGCATTACAAATATTTATTTCATGTTTAAATTAAATATATTCGTTTTATAATATTATTTCTCATTAAAACCTTTTTTTTTAAATTAAATATCAGTATTTTTTTTCATTTATTTGCGATGTATTTGTATTATTTTCTAGTGGATATAGCCATTTCAATTCTTTAATCAACAAACTATTCGCCAAAAAATGACCACTGGCAACTCTTTCGTCGAAAATATGAATAAAATACGAAATTTATTACCAAAAATCATAGTTACCCATATTTGACTCATAAACCACCGGGGAAATATTCTCCATCGAATGATACAATTTGAAAAGAAATCCACCGGGCAGTTTTTGAAAACACTCGAGCGGAACTTTTAGAGCTTACTGATTTATAATAGATATATATATATATATGATAATTCCGAAAAAGATTTTAATTAATTGCCCTTTTTATTTAATTGTTAGTAACTTGTTTTAATTAAAATCATCGGCACTTTAAAAGTGCACCATGTTATTAAAAGATCGATAAATCCAAAGTTTGCTGTTCGCGCTATTTTTTTTTCTTAAATAAAAAGTGCACGAATAATGTTTCTCTACACTTATTCCATTTATATTTTGATATCGAGATACACTAATCAGGGCTTAATTTGCGCCAGAGCCCATAGGAGCCCAGCTCCGGTTCTTCTCTTTTTTTAGTAAATATTTAAATGTTGGTCGGAATTCTCCGGAGCTCATAAAAACAGGGCTCCGGAGCCCAGTGCAATAACGCTTCCCAAAACTGAAGCCTGAATTATCCTTTCTTTTCCTTCCCACCCCCAAGCTTTTGCATTCTTTTTGGCCAAAACTCTTATATGTGACGTAATGTCTTGTACACGTAGGAGATGGAGATAAAACAGACTCAATTTTTATATCAGTTTTTGGGCTTAGACTGACTGGAGTTCAACCTGTCTTATATTTAATATTTTATTTATTCATGCATAGAAAAAAAACTTTTCCTCCTTCAAAATTACGTATTATATTATATTTCTAATCCGTTTTGTCTTCTATTGCGTACGAGTATAAAATCCCGTTAGTGATTTTTCTATTTGTTCTGTATCAACGCTGCCCATGCTAAAGCTGTGCTCTACACATTTACAAAGTCAGTTTCACTTGTAAGTAAATATAACTGCCATGTACTGTTATTCTGATAGAAAACAATCGAGCAGTGTCTCCCCTTTTTCTATAAAAGCATCGAATCTTTCCCATAAAGGTGTCAAATTTTTAATTAAATCTGATTTTCAGGGACTCACCACAAAAGGTTGTTATTCGTAAGGAATCGATTATAGCTTAAGATATGCACCTTTTACAGGAAAATTTAAAAACATTGTTCCACTTTTCAGTAAATATATATTAATTTCTGTAAATTTCATTCATTATTTCTTAAACATCCATAGCTGCGACCTATCGCTTTTTTGTGTTAACACTATTTCCGAATCATAATCCTAACCATATTTAATCTCAGAATTAACCATGGTTCGTAACTTACATTAAAATTAGGCAAAGATTAGTATTCGGAAGGGGTGATAACTAAAAAGTGGAGTAATTTGACTGTTAAGCTGATGGCTATATGATTATATGCTGATAGATATTTAAAATTTTTATTTTGCTAAAGAAAAAAAATGCTTTCAATTTTGAAAATAATGTATGAAATATAAATATGCAGATTGGAGAAACAGGGGGGGGGAGGACATTTTTAGTACCGGTACCGTAGAATATTAGAGATACGGTACTTTTTTGTTAGAAATTAAGCCGTGACACTAACATATAGTAATTACGCTTTAATAATGTAATACTAGATAGCAATTGCTTATAAATGATCGAAAAGATAAAAGTAAGTTGTACATATTACAAATGTGAGTCTGCATCGTTTTGCTTTGCCAGTATGAATATGCTATTGAATATTTTAATTGATAGTATGAATGCGTCAAAAATATTATTGTTTGATACCTGCTTTTGGAGATTTCCTGGAAAAAAATTGCTTTTTTCATTTTTTTTGTTTTGTTTTTTTCTGCGTTGTTGTTGTTAGAATTTTTATGTTATATATTTTAGGATAGCCAGAGCAATGTTTCTGTTCTATCTATATCCACGCATAATTTTCATATCTGTACAATGACAAAGGAATTTTAAATCAATATAATTAAATGTGATTTATAAATAAAGCATTATTTTGGGTAGTGTACCTACAATTATCTGTATAGTATTTCGTTACCTATACAGAGAGATTTAAATAGATTGCACAAATGTAAGAGTTGGTACTGAACACTGCTGCATCCACAAAAATATGCATATGAAATTAAGATATCATTCTATTTGTTGCAGTCAAACATACATTGTGTTTAATTTGAATATGAATGTTGATTTCTACGTTTCGATCTATATTCATGCATGACACTTATATTTCTACTATGATTCAGGAATCTTAAATATTACATTGATTAAAAAGTTTTCCGCCAAGAGGAGATTGTGCCTTTGCGCCAACAGCTGTCATTTGTGCGGTTGTTAGTTTTTCAACCAACCAATTTTTGCATTCGAAAGCAGGGCATACGTGCTATATGACTGTGTAATTTGTTTGCTAGAAATTTATTATCTTGTGCTTCATAAAAATGTTTAAAATGGAGCTATCACTTCAGCAGTTCAGAACGATTATGTACTATGAGTTCCGTAACAAACACGGTGCGACTGAATGCCACAGAAAAAAGTGTGAAATTTTAGGCATCTATACTGTTTCTTATAATACAGTGAAAGTTTGGTTTCGGAAGTTTAAATCTGGAAATTTTAACATTGAAGATGAACCACGTTCTGGCCGCCCTATTGAAGATGATTGTGAGCAGTTAAAGCAAATCATTGATCAAGACAGAAATGTTCCAACATGAACTATTGCGTTAGTGTTTAAAGTTTCTCAAAAAACAAAAGTTAACGCTCTGGAACATATAAATCTAACGCTTAAGTTCAACCGCTGGGTGCCTCACGAATTGATTGCTGAAGACAAGAAGAAGAGAGAAAAAAACTGTTGTTTGGCTCTGCTCAGAGATCAAAGGAAATAGAACATTTTCGACAGAATTGTGACCTATGATGAAAACTGAGTGTACTACAACAATACAAGCCGTAAAAAAGGGTGGTCAGTAACTGAGGAACCAGCAGGATCGGTTTCAAAATGTGCCCTAACTAACAAGAAGGTGCTTCTCTGCATCTGGTGGGATTGTAGCGGAATTCTGCACAAAGAGTACCTGAAAAGCAGACAGACTATAAACAGTGCAATATACAGCAACATGCTAATCATAGTTCGCGAGGCCATTCGCGAAAAACGAAGAAACGAGTTAAGAAGGTAGGTGGCTCTCTTTCATCACGATAACGTCCGGCCACACGTTAGTACGATGACCGACTGGACGCTCTACAAGCTAGAGTGGGATTTAATGCAACATCCACCATACAGCCCCGACATGGTCCCTTTAAATTTCTATCTCTTTTCTCATCTGCAGCTGAATCTTGATGGAGCAATTTTCAAATCAAATAAGGAGGTCATAAATGAGGTCGATCTCTTTCTGGACTCGCGCATGCCCCAATTTTTCGCAGGAGGGATTGGAAAGCTGCCAAAACGATGTCAGACGATTGTAGATTTAAACGGAGATTACCATCTTCATTAGTTTGGGTGATTTCGTATGTATTTATCATTTTGCAATTAAAAATATTGTGGCGCAAACCTTTTTACTCAACGTAATAGATAGTAGAACACGACACTATACATCAGAGATAATATTAATTTTTAACTGATATTTCTGATAGAGTGCGTTTTTAGGTGCGTTCGTAATTATATAAATACGTAGCACCTATAGTCGTCGTTCAGTCCGTCTGTCTGTCCGTCTGTCCTTCCGTCCGCATATAACAGAGCAAAAACTACCCGACCGAATGATCTGAAATTTTTAATATATAATTGCTGCAAGATTTTGTCGAGCCATTTCCAATTTTATGAAAATCGGATGTATAGTTTAATTACAGGGACAGTCAAAAGTTTTTCTTTACATTACGGCCAATGGGAAAAATTATTGCAAGTGAATTTTAATGATGCTACAGACTTCCGAATGGTCTGAAATTTTTAATATATAATTGCTGCAAAATTTTGTCGAGCCATTTCCAATTTTATGAAAATCGGATGTATAGTTTAATTACAAGGACACCCAAAAGTTTTCCGTTACATTACGGCCAATGGGAAAAATTATAGCAAATGCATTTTAATGATTTTACAGCCTTCCGAATGGTATGACATTTTTAATATATAATTGCTGCAAAATTTTGTTGAGCCATTTCCAATTTTATGAAAATCGGATGTATAGTTTAATTACAGGGACACCCAAAAGTTTTCCGTTACATTATGGCCAATGGGAAAAAATTATTGCAAATGCATTTTAATGATTTTACAGCCTCCCGAATGGTCTGAAATTTTAAATATATAATTGCTGCAAAATTTTGTCGAGCCATTTCAAATTTTATGAAAATCGAATGTATAGTTTAATTACAGGGACAGTCAAAAGTTTTCCGTTACATTACGGGGAATGGGGAAAAATTATTGTAAGTGCATTTTAATGATGTTACAGACTATGCACTTATGAAGCGCAAAAAAATATACATTCAGTACAATATGGGGTGCAAAAAATAATTATAAAACTAGTTATAGTACGAACGCACCTCATTTGCCACGTTTGACGAGCCATTTCCAACTTGTTTATTACACGGAATTTAGGTGAGAGTAGCCATATTTGGACCGCCGCTTTAATAGGACCATTGCCATTCTGCCGTTAATTACAGGAAGAGACTCCATCTACCGTTGAAATCCTACTCATCAGAATGACGTCACTTATGATTTGAAGAAGCAACCGCCTAACTCGTGCTGTTTTCAGACAAGTTTAAAAAACATAAAGTTAGCTGTTAAACGTACTAAACGTAAGTGAATACTTTAAAACTAAGGTACGTTGTTATGTTTTCATATACATATATGAATTCATCTGTTTATTGCGCATATTTTTCACGCGGATTTGTTTGATTTCGGTTTTGTTCTTAGTCTTGAGATTCTTTGTTTTAAAAAATGGCGCAGTTGCCGTAATTGGGCCAGTTTAAGTTGCTTAAATTGGGCCAGATATGCGATCATAAATGTTAAAAGTAAGTAATGAATTTTGAGGACAGTACGCTTTGTACATTATTTTTTGTAATTTTTTTTTTTAATATTTTATAATAAATTACTATATTCGTGCAATGTTTTCTTTTTTTTTTAAATTCAGTTTAGGCCTATATAAACATAAATATTTTTACATGTTTCTACAATAAATTTTGTTTTCAATTTCTTTTATCTTGCATGTATTTGTATTTATTTCCTTTGAATAATTCCTCCGGAGTATTTGGTTTACAGAGTTGAATTCAAACATTTTCCTCCTGGAGGTTATTTGCGATGGCAGACTTTTTTACAGTTCTGGAGGGAGCAATTAAACACTTTTGCCATTAAAACACATAAAATGCATAAATAAACCTTCCGGGGGGAGTGGGGCTGAATTCAACACTCTTTGAAAATATCATGTTTGCATTTGATTAATCGTAGCTTATTTTTCAATAGAGGATATCTTTTAAACACTTTTCTAATATAATGTTGAAAATGTTGAAAAAGACAAGGAGAAACTGTCCGAAAAAAAAACACCCGTGACAGCAAAAGCTGTTAAAGATATAGGAAAGAAAAAGGAGAGAGTAAGTTGTGAACAAATTGACTCGAAAGAAGGCTGCAGCTACAAGTCCTTCCCAGAAGCCAAAAAGGAATTAGAAATGTTAGCCCCCTTTCTAATTCCGTTAAATCAAAGTACAGAAGGTGCTAAAAAAACAGTTGTGTTAACATCTTCGCCATATAAAATAAACCTTGAAATGGCAAAAACAAACAAACAAAAAAAAAACGACAAAAAGGAAACTATCACAGCAGAAAAGCAATTGGAACTTCAAGTTTTAAAAAATAGGGGTAATGCAATTAGTAAGAAAATGATGGAAGGGAAGAACTACAAACATAATGTAAAGAAAACTCGTGTTGCAAAAAAAAAAAAGTATAATAATTCAGAATCTAAAAAGAAAAATCCAGATAGTGATGATTGGTTTTGCATAATTTGTAAGAAAAATAAAATAGCAATGATTCAGTGTTCAGAGATTGCCGAATACGGTTCCATGTTGTGTGCGCTGAAAAAAAATCAATAAACGAAATTCATGTGTAAGTTTTGCATCACTCCTTACATGATATTTAAGTAACTGAGAATTAGTCCCATAATTTCTATTCTTAATTTCTGATAACTTTGATTTATATTTTGAATACATTTTGATTTGAAACAATTACTCTTATTTTCAGATATTTGATTTCATTATATTTCATTGGTGTTATTTTGTTTGATTCTTTCATTAATCGCAAACTTTGCTTTTAACAAAATTAGTAATATTTCCCAGTCAAAACAACCTGATATTATTTTGTCCAATTTAGGAGACTGGGTGCCCAACTTAGGCGACCATTTGTCGAATTTGAACAACTTTTGACAAATTTTTCAAATTAAAATAAAATTTAAGATTTTCAAAAAGAAATTGATCTAAAGATTTATTTAGTTAGTAGATGAATAGATTGACCCCGTGTAATGAGATTTTGCAGATAATTCCAAAAATTAGGTGAGTTACACCTGAAAATAAGTGAAGTGGTCCAAATTCGGCTACTCTCCTCTACATTAATATATTTTTTTTATGCTATGTAGATATACTATTTCCATGTATTGTTTCATCTGTGGTTATCTTAGAGTCATCCAAAGTTTTAAAAATAAGTTTATTTTAATAACTGAAATATTTTTACGTGATTTTAAAATATTTTTTATTGAAACTCTTGTAAAATTACAAAATATTAAAAGCAATTATCCCTACATACGTAGTACCGTTTCTGTACAAGTAGTATTATAAAAAATAGTGTAAGAAATTGACCCGTGTGGATCTTTATCTCGGTAGAGATCTCATTACTATTTCCTATGACTTTTGAAAAATGTTTTATTCGGTATATATAAATTTTATTTTGTGTTTTAAATATCCCTTTTTGCTTGTCAATTAGAGAACTTAAATTCTTTTGAATATATTTTCGTCTTTAACCAGTATATACTAAGGATTACAATTGATTCATTTGTGTGGTTATTTATCCCTGAAAAATCAGTCTGTTTACTAGGCTTAATATATTTATTTAAGTAAGCTGTTAATCTACGTTATCCTTAAATCGATATAAAGAATCTGCATAAGTCATCATAATATTTATTTGCCCTTACCAAAACAAAAATAAAGAACTATTTTTATTATTAACAATTCCATTTTCTTTCACAGATAAGATAATTTTTTAGATATTTTCGTTAACTATAACATTAATTTGAAATCTAATCCTCCTATAAGTATGCGTGGAATCTTTAAGTAATTACTGAGTTCATCGAACTTGCAAAGAAATGTTAAGAAAGATTTTTGGCGAAAATGAAAAGTCTTACACGGACAAGAGTCAGATAATTTAAAAATAATTTGAACTACTTTCCCTTTTCTATCTAAAACAAACAGATTTTATTTTGGGAAGTTGTGTGTGCCAGCATTTACATGTATATAGAAGAAAAAATAAATACGAAGGCTGTTCAATAAAGAAAGATCATAATTTCTTATTAGCACACTTTATAGCACATAAATTTACATTTATGTTCCATTGTTAGCTTAATGTGTAATGAATACGTGGTATTTTTTTTTGTTTGTATTAATACTTTTAGTATCGCCTATGCTCTACGGCAACGATGGAGTCAACAAACAATGAGCATATGTGCTTTTGCTTGATGCATTTTTACGTTCCCATTAAAATTCATTTTTTTCTCCACTTAACCCACTTCCATTTTAGTCAAAAGTTGCCACAAGTCCATTTTGGTTGACAAGGAATCATCACTTTTCAAAGAAACTAGCCGGCCTTGGCGACCAGTTTGGTCTCCCTTAAAATTTATGTTTCAGAAAGCATGCTAAGCTTTGTATCATGCTACGTTTATTCATAATTGAAATTACTTGGACTTCATTAATCATAATTAATATAATCTCTTAAGCTAATATTAGCTTTTGTTGCATTAAAAAATCTGATTTGTTGATTTTCTTAAAGCAAGTAAACCCTATTTTTTACAATGGAAGTCTAAGGGAATTTGGCGATATATCCCCAAGTTCGCGAGAAACCTGCGGCATTTGGCGACAGAACAGGGTCACCCCCCCCCCCATGTTAATCCCATTATATTTATGGAGATGCATTAAATGCTGTTCAATAACCAATAAGGTGCGTTCCATTCGAGCGTTGCCATTAAACAATTAACAAACAATCGCGATATCTGTGCCACGTACGATAAAGTAATATTAGGTTGAGCAAAAAGTTCTGGAAAATTTTTAATCTAATATTTACCAGAATTTATATTACACATAGGAGTACTAGTGGTATATCTGTAGGAGTTCCGGAATTTCGGCTCAAAATGCCTATTGAACAGTATAATTTGAGTTTGTTGATCCGTTATTATTGGAGAAAAGGTCTAACGATTCTGAAAGCCGTAGATGAGATTAATGAGGTTGAAGGTGCTGGTACGGCGATTCCAAGGAGCCAACATGTTACTTTCAGCAAAATGTGGAATCTGGCAGAACGATGGCAGAAGGTCGTGGACAATGATGATCTCTACTTTGAAGAATATTCCTTGTTGCTTTTGTTGTTAATTTGCGCATAACAACGCAATTTTCACAAATAACCCAGAACTTTTTGCTCAACCTACTATATATATAGGTTCTCATCAGGTGCAATAAGAGACTAAATAATCAATTTACGTTTTGGCTTAAAATCCTATATCTAACAAACTGGTACATCTGTAACTTCGCACACAGATTAATTTCCGTTGTTAAGGAATATTTAAGCATCTTCAAAACTGAGTTTATCAGGCGTCATGCGTCGGTCCAAGAACAAAATATTTTTTTTTGGTTTTGATTTACATTATATATCTAGGAAAAAGATTTTTTGAAATTTGCTAAAGTACCTACTGTCGGTAACAGTGCATATTTAACTAATAAAAATGCGGGCTAAATATTTCTCCAATATTTTAAGTTATTTTTTTAGTCAAAATCTAGTCTGTATAAGAGTTATGTTTTGAAAAATATAGAACATCTCAGTTAGCCACAAATGTAAGCGTGTTACAAAATACAGGCGGACAGTTTCATTGACTTGTACCGGTGCTCAAAAAAAATATCAAATGATCTAAAGAAAGTAAAAGTCATAGTCTAAATTTTATAGACATAGAATGTCAATAATATGCAAATAAGCTACTTGATAGTAACATAAAACGTTATGTATAACTGACAGAAACTTCATCAAAATGTTTTGACCCTTAACCTTTTAGTCATTAACGTACCTTAAAATATAATATTCAATACTACACAAGAAATTGTTATTATTATTTAAAACTTGTTAAAGGAGTTACAGCGTAGCAAACATACACTATGTTAAAAAAAATAGTTTTCTAAATATAGATTGTGGTTACTTGAATGAAAAAAATTAATAATTAGTATTTTATTTTCGAAGATGAAACAAATTTTTCAACTGTACCATTTCTTTAGTGATTTGGATACATTCTACTTAAAGACAAAAAAAGCACAAAAAATTTTTGTTCACTGCACTTTAAGGTTATAAAATGTAGGTATAATTAATAGAGTTTTAATAAGTTTTATTAACATATTTTAAAATATTAAAGACCTCAGTGAGTGAAATATTTTTATACAAAGCAATTTGGGCTGGGGTTGAGGGAGGGTAATTTTTTTAATAAGAACAAATGTATTGTATTTATTTTAGAAAGCAATTCTCTATAACTGGAAAAAAATCAATCATACTTTACATAAGTAATAATAAAATGGATTAAAATTATTTCTGTCTATGGGAAATATAGTTTAAATGAAATAAAAAAAGAAGTTTGTAAAAAAAAGCAAACAACCTCTTTTTTTTCTAGGTGTGAAAAGAAGTCTTTTTTAAAAGCATATTTTTCCCTACTTCAGCCGAAATCAAGAATGCCATTTAAAATAAAAATTGTTTAAGACTAAATATTTCCATTACAACAATATCAAGATTTATTTTTTTTTAAGCACACAGTGACTTTTAAACTAAAAACCAGTTGTATTTGAATGAAATGAAATATAAAATTTAAGTAATAAACAGAAAATCTTTGAACTAATAAAATTGTCCATTAAAATTCGATGCATGTTGTCGCAGCGTAGTTTGTTATTTCTTTAACATTATCAACTGCAAATTTTGAATCAAGGAACTTCTCCACCTCAAAAATTATCTTCTTTAATGTTTAAAGATTATTAGAAAAGTTATTTAAAAAAATAATAACATGAAATTAAGATGAGATTTTACTTTAAAGATTATTTAATAATGTTAAAAGTATATTGCTAAATTGAGTAATTAATCCCTTGAGTAAATACTCAAAATTCCTATAAGCACAAATAAAATATTCTAAAATTGCTTGTAGGTGCATACATATAATATAAAATTATTTAAAATACAATAAAATACTTTAAAAATCCATTAAAATCCCAAAACGTTTTCAGCGAAGCTCTCACGGCCATCTTCAGTGGTTACTTAAATGTTGTTATTTCTCTTAGCGCTTATTCACCAATGAGAGACCCTTGTTCAATAACGGAGGTATGGAAGATTATGTAAGAAGGAAATGTGTTCAAATTTTAACAAATCAAGACTTCCTCTACAAAGTTAACATGTATTATTATTACAAAGGTCTTTCCTTGACGAATAAGTGCAAAGAGGAAGAACAACATTTAAATAGTCACTGAAGGTGAACGTGTGAATTGGACTTAAAAAGTTTCTTGATTTTAATGGGTGTTTAATGCATATTTAAGGTATTTTAAATAATTTTATATTATACTAGGGGGCTCTGCCCCCTGCAAGCTACGCTCGCCAACCCCCGTTCAGAAACCGCATAATCTAAAAACCTGCTAATCTAATGGGTTTTAAATATATTAGAGAAGATTGAATCATACTGAAAAAAGGTGTGCAGGTCTCCCTGTAAACGGGTTTCCATGCAATTCCCTTTGATTACAAAACTTTAAGGCCGAATCAGTTGCTGTTAAGACATCCAGAGGTTGTTTTCTTTTTTGATTAAAGAGGATCAGTTAATCCTTTGTAAAAAAACTAAACTAAAATGTATTAAGTATACAGAGTCTTTATCTCCCGGTATTTTAAAACAATCTCTATAACAACAGCCTTTGTCATTTTACTATCATTAACAGTTCCGGGCGGGCCACTTCGCTTTTTATACTCTAGGTGCCATTTTGGTACTTTAAAGTTAGCCAAGCACAGGTGATAATTCGCCAGATATTATTCTATCATCATCATTTCATCTATATTATAATAGTTCAAGTCATCAAATGCCATAAACAAATACTGCATGATCCCTTCGCCTTTCATACGAAACTTTGGCACAGATGTCATATACGCATATTGGCGCGATTTCTTTTCCGACGCCAGTTTGGGTAAAGCACCAGCAGCATAAACAACAACCGGCTTACCATATCAAGCAAAATAACGATACTTTTGTGACAGTTAAGTACCCGTTGCGTATATGACATTCGCGTCAGAAAAAAATCGCGCCAATATGGGGCCGTATGTGACATCTGTGCCGAAATATTTCCATTTTGATTAAAAAATCAAAACTTTTTTTCCGAATAAAGTTACGTAAAATTTGCCATGGTCGCAAAGAATTCTTGGTACTCTTACGCTAACCGAGTGCAAATCTCGCCAATAGCTTTTTTTCAACTCGTCAGTTAGCATTTTATTTATTTATCGAGTGCTAAATTAAAACATTCATTTGAACTTAAAATTAAATGTCATTGTTTGTTGCATTATTTAACATTTGGTCAGATGTTACATTTGCACCGTAGGTTTGGTGTGATATATATATATATATATATATATATATATATATATATATATTACGAAAATTTGGCGAAAACCTCGATTTTGAATACCAGTTACATATGCATTTTTGGTACTACTTAGTTATCCCGACGACCAAAAATCTATAGCTGAACTATAAGATTAAATGCCAATAATGGTTGATCGTAAATGTCACATTCACTTGACTTTAAGCTAGTTAAACGCATTTATGTCATCAAGTGATTTTTATTTCGACGTTTTATTTGTATATTTATTAATGTTATACTAATTTATTTGTTCTTTCGTTATTTAAAATAAAAATTATGTAATGTGTATAATTTGGCGAGTGGTTTGGAGATTTATACAATTTGGCGAAATGGGTCGACGTAATAACTAAGTAGTACCGTATTTTTTAATTATTTTCTATTATTTTCTAAAGGAAATAACGAAAAAAGTAATTGGTAATTATAGAACAAAATAATTTATATAATTTTTAAAAAGTAATAAAAGCAAATAAACATTTATTTTTAAATAAACAACAATAGCCGAGTTATCATGTCAATCAAAATAATGCTATTTTGGCGCCAATTACGTACCGCAGTGCGTATATGAATATGTGCCTAATATTTATCTTTTCGTTTTGTTTAAAAAAAAAGAAAGAAGTGAGAGCCATCAATTTTAAATGTTTCAGTTTTGAATGAAAGTTTTGTATTTTAAATAAAATGAATGAAAATATCATATTTTAAATGAAATTGAAGAAATATAAAAAAATGCGACGGGGAAAATGTTTGGCGGTTTATCATCTGCGTCTTGCTAACATAAAAATACCGAGTTCTTGATTTCTCTATCAGAATCTTTCGATTTGGCGAAAGATTGTTCAAGTAAATTAAATTATGAATAAAAGTAACATGATACATTTCTTAGCATACATTTAAGGGAGGCCAAGCTGATCGCCAAATTAGTTTAAAATAATAACTTTTTTTGAAATATGAAAAAAAAAAAAATGTCTATTATGATTAAAATTTGAGTTGCCATCATTAGAAATAAAGTATTTAAAATCGTTTTATTAGGATTTTATAAATATAGGGTAGATATATGCACCTACAAGCAATTTTAGTACAGTTTATGCGTGCTTTATATGAATTTTAATCAATTAATAAAACGGCAGTTCTGATTCAATCAATCTTAGTCAATCTGATTGTAAATTAGTTCAAAAACTATTTTAATAAACGAAGCGCAGTAACGTACTGGTCAATACATGTCTTTGCCACGCCACAGATTGCATGCACAACTCCCTGATAGGCAGGTATACTCAATCTTTCATACTTCCGGCATCAATAAAATTATAATAAAAGTGGCTTGGGAACTAAACAACGGGGTGTAGCGTTAAGCTGTCCATCTGACCGGAATATAATCTGTATTGTACCTTGGGGCTCAGGTATACGTCAACAGGTTTGGACACTGTAGGCAGTGATCCTTCAGCCACAGTTTAGATGTTTTTTTAGATTAATAAACAAGAATTTTTGTTGTAGATATCTGGCATGTGTAAGAGTGTAAATGCATGTATTATGATGTTATTTGGAAATAGACACGTTTTTGTAGTTACAAATTAAATATTATATAAATAAAAACATACATTTATTTTACTTAAATATGTGTCACAAATAAAAAACCGAAATATGTTGACATGTTTCGGTTTAATAGTAAAAACCGTATTCATAACATACACATAATCAATAGAAAATGAATGACACTGGGTACCAAAAAATACTCTAAAAACCAAAAACATAAAAATGCAAACACTGCGCCCTCTATGATCTCAAATAGCCTTCGCTACCGCGGCTCCCTCTACCAGACTCACTTTTTAAGTATTTATTAAGGAATTCCAACCATAAAATTGGAATATCAAAGAAAAAAGAATCATTACACACAGTATCCCTCCTAGAATATATCTCAATAGATTCACGGATGATTGACTTGCGGTATAAACTCGAAACGAACACTAATCTACTATCCCTGAAAGAAATATTAACCCCCCTCTTTAAAAACAGCCTTGATAACGCAGTCTTATCCCTACCAAATTTTATATCAGATTCATGCTCTCTCCTCCTTATCCCAAACTTCCTACCTGTGATACCAATATAATAATTAATATTAGAGGTAGAGGGAGCCGCGGTAGCGGAGGCTATTTGAGATCATAGAGGGCGCAGTGTTTGCATTTTTATGTTTTTGGTTTTTAGAGTATTTTTTGGTACCCAGTGTCATTCAATTTCTATTGATTATGTGTATGTTATGAATACGGTTTTTACTATTAAACCGAAACATGTCAACATATTTTGATTTTTTATTTGTGACACCTAATTAAGTAAAATAATTGTATGTTTTTATTTATATCACATGAAAGGGTGAAGTAAAATTTGTTTGAGTTTTTACGAAAACTTACAACAGTTTTTGAAATAAAATATTTTTTTTTAATAAGAAAAAAAAACTACTATTATGGAAATGTTGAGGAAGAAACTCTTTAAAAATGTAGCGTTGACTATTCGCTGTGCTTTCCGAGTATGACAGAGCAAAGGGTTTTGTGTGAAAAGTAAAATCTACTTTTATTAAAAGACAGATTAAATGAATTTTTTGTTATATTTTCTTTAATGGTATGTAAAAGTATCGTCTCGTCGGAGCGTAAAGGGTTCATTCTTAATATTGCATTGATTTATTGTGCATTTTTCTTTCACAGAATCGTCTTCATAACTTCATAACTACCAGGAATATATTTTGGAAAATCGATTATAGATTATGCACTTTAAAATATTGATTAAAAATTGGGAAATTTATCATTGGCGAATCCTCTATGCACAATAGATTTCAAAGGCTTATTATTATTATTTTTAGTGGGTAGGACGTTTGTGTTCGTATGTTTCTGTTCACATTTAAAAATGTATATGTTTATCACAATGAATTATGTTGTATATTACTACTTTCAAACATTTATTGATTATTCAGAAGTTTTCCATTGAAAATTTCAGAAAAAGTTTAGTAAACATTAGATAAAATTGAAATCTCTAAATAGAGGAATTTCGGGTATTATGGAATATCATTTTTTTTATCTGTAAGTAAACATTCATTAAAAGATAGTTACATAACGAACTTTGACTATATAAGGCATTTTTAATGCCTTCAATATGGAAGAAAAAAGCCATATTAATATTTAGCTTTAAAAGAAAAGTTAAACTTTTTGAGCAATGAAACCTTTAGGATAATATAGAATAACGCTATCAAGAATATAAAAAATGTAATAAAAACCACGATTTAAAAGAATAATCAAAATAATTTATTGAGAAAACTTTAGTACATTATCTATAAATCATCAATTTATTTGAAAAAATTCTTTTAGTTTTAGACTAGTCTGGAAACGTTTGTCTACCTGATATTCAATATTACCCGACACACCATATTGAAAGATATAACGTCCTCATCCATCAACATGTTAGCATAGTGAAAAGTTGAAAAAAAAACACAGCAATAAATATAACTGTTTAAACTTATACTGAACATGGTTAACAATAAGATTTTATACGAATAAGAAATTTGTAAAAAATTACATATAAGGGAAAAACGGCAAAAATTGGGAATAAGACTCTATTTCAACGTTTCACTACAACAACAGGTGTAAAATCAGAACTGAGCGCAGTGTTTCATAGGAGTACTAAGTAATATGTAGTAAGGTAGATTTACGCTTGAATGAAACACCGTATGCGCCAGATATTGAAATATCGTCCGACCATTCGATAATACCCGAACTTCCTCTTTTTCTATATGCATTAGAGCTTTTTAAAAACTTAAGAATTTCATTTTAAAATATTGATCAATAATAATAATAATATTTGATTGATATCTATTTTAGAATTTTTTAATTTTATTTACTACCGATTAATTATTTTTTATTTATCGATGAAGAATTTCAAAATTATTAAATAACGTGTCAGGTACGAATATTCTAGAAAACAGTAAAATTTGTTTAAAATATTTCTATAATATGTATAGTAAAAATTTACATTCATATTTGCATATTTACTCGTCACACTAAAGACAATGTAAATAAAAGAAAAACGTTTTTAACATTTGTATTCTATAGAATATAGATTAAATTTCAAAATGTTTTTAGCATAAGACCTAAGAAAAAGTTTCGAAAACATATAATATAATATCATATGTACCCATAACAAATTGATATATTAAAACTTACAAGTTATTCATTAAAAAAAATTCCTAATCTTAAGTCTCTCACATTTGTTAAATATGAAGTTAGAATAATAAATCAAAATAGTTATTCGATTCTGTGCATGCATGACAAGTTTAAAATTGTCCCTCTTGATATAGGACATTGGATTTAATTTTTGGTTGAATTAATTTTACTATTTCTCGTTTATTATTTATTATTATTTTCTTAGTATGATACTTGTTCACCTTTTTTCCATATGTAAAAAATGTTAACATGTAATCTAACTTTGTAAGTAGTACTCTTTGAACAAATTTCAACTGTGTAATGTATTTACTCAGATAGAAACACGTTGAAATAATAATAATAATAATAATCTAATTTAATAATGTAAATTTAAAGATTTCGTTTCGAAGCTAAACTAATATAATCTAACTGTTTTCCATTTTTTACTGAATCGCGTTGATAAATACTGGAATTTAGCTGTAAAATCGCAATTTTAAAAATCTTTGCATTGTTATATTAATTAGTTCTTTGAAAATAGATATTCATAAATGTAGAAAGGCGTACACATATATGAAACAGCACAAAATAATAGAAATCTTATATTTAGAAAATATATATCATGTAAAAAAGTGATTAAAGATATTTCACATTATAATATTTCGCAGGTGTCAAATCGTTTTCATTGATTTTAAAGCTTAAACACTTTTAATTGTTCTAATTCTTTTATTTATAACATATTGTGTAAAGAGATCGTCTAACTGTTTTAAAATCAATTTATTTGAAACAATAAATGAAGAAAAAACACGTTCTTATTGCAAAATTATATATTACAGCAATATTACGTATTATTTCAGAGAAAAACATTGCAACAATTGATAAATGTTAAAGTTTTCTATATGCCTTTGTAAAATATATACTTTTTTCTTCTTTCATACTAAGCACGGAATTTGCGATAAGTAATAAAGAAAATAAATTAAACTTAAAAGTCAGATTACTTGTCTGTGGAATTGTTTTTCTGTATCTAATCCCTGTAGAGAAACTTAAGTGTTTTCAAATGTACGCTAAATTAAGTAAATTCTCTTTGTTTTTCTTTTGTTACAAATAGATTCAAACAATTCAAAACTTATTTATTCGATAATATGTTATAAGGAGAAATGACCTTTATTATTAAAGACAGTTGATTTGATATGCCATTTGTTGTGAAAAAAAATAAATGTAAGCAATTTTCTATTTTTCTTATCAATTTGATTTCTTTTTTATCCGATAAAAATTAACTAGATGTTACTTTGGTTCCGCAGATTTGGTAAGAATACTTTATTACGCAAGAAGTTTTTACACAACATTTCTATACAAAAATTATTTTTCTAAAAGGTTGAATTATATTAAAGAGAAGTGTAATTTTATTATATGTTTCGTTAAATCATATTTTAGCTATTCCAGAATTGAAAACATGACAAAGTTTTATGTTACCAAAATTTAGAAACATTAATTATTTTTCTTTATGTTTCATACTTTTATAAATAAGACCCATTTATAAATAATATGTGAAAGTAATTTCTTTTGCAGTGTCTTTATCATTACAAGAATTATAGTCACGGATTTATATGTCACTTTCATAATTATCAGTTATGTTTGTTTAATGAAGTGTGTGCTGAATATATTCGAAGTGGTATGTTATTACTAATAATTGTATTACATTATTCAATGCTAATTAATAATATCAATATTTGTTGTGTCCAATTCGCTTATATGCATCTACATAAAACGGTACACTTATTGCAGTAATTTCAGCCGCACCAAAGGCATATACATAGTATTTATAAAATGCTAAAGCAGTCGGTGTGGTAGATTTTCATCATGAAATAGTGCATCATATTCAAAATTACAGCATTTTCTAATTGAAAAAAAAATTAATTATTATTTTGTGTTTATATCATTAAGAATAATTAAATGTGTAAAGCAATTTTAATTACATCTGTTAATTTGCAATAACTAATTTATCGTTAATATGATCTTCTCTTCCTTAATACCTCATCTTAAAAAAATATGCGTTTACTTAATTTATAAGAAAAAATAATATTTGATGCACACTCGTGTATTTATTAAGTGAAATTATTTCATTGTTCGATATTACAATTTTATACAATAAAAACGAATGTAAATATAGTTAAAGAATATGGAGAACATAAATAAAATGTCAGGCACTGAAATAGGTGCATAAAATTGAAAGTCAAATCTTTTAAGTTAAGTGTATCCACGACAATATTCAAAATTCAAAATGTATCGTTTTCGATGAAAATACGTTGTGAATATTTCTTTAGCGCTTGTAAACAAGTATTTCGATATCACACATTTGAAATATATTTCTTTATCTGTTAAACCACAAACATATTATCTATAGATAAAAGCCAAAAATATTAGGAATATACATTTTAACATTGGAATATTATATGACATATAACTTCATATTATACGTAATAACACATCGTATTATTAACTCAAGACATTTATTTAAAATTTCTTTCTGCATATTATTGATTTCCATTATATGTTTGGAGAAATATTGTACTATAAAATGTTTCAAAAAGTGGAGAAATGTTAAACGATAGTGGGTAAATATGATTTCAAACTTTATAGTGCAAACAAACTCATGTTATCAGTTTTTTTTAACACATTAAGAAAATATTAATTATTCTGATCCATCCGGCGTATGCATTCTAGAAGGTTTTCAATTATTCAGATATGTGGGATTAGTAAGCACAATTTCTGTTCTGCTAAGCGTGAATGTTTTATTAAGTTTTAGTTATAGTATAAAAGCCCAATCTGTCGAAGTAATTAGTAGAAGGGCTCGGTCTGTCATGTGTCATGTTTATACTAACAGTTTGTGAGTTAGCGAAACAGCACCGAAAACTGGCGATATGAAGCAATTAAAATAATAAAACTTTGTAAAAAATCACCATAAAATTAAAAGAAGAGAGTTAGTTTAACCTCGTGTAGTTAAGCGTCTAGGAATTACGACTTTCAATCTATACTAATATTATAAAAAGGTAAAGTTTGTTTCTTTATAGGGGGTAATCCCTGGAACTACGTATCCGATTTCAAAAGTAATGGTATCAAATTGATGGTGATGGTTCCTGTTCCCACATACGCTATATCTTATGTCCACGCCACTGCCCTAAAAGGTTTCAGGAGCAAAAAATGTTCTAAAATGCATTTTTGTGTTACTGAACTGCCTAGAAATATTAAATTTGAAACGGTAGTTATTTGAATGTTGAGTTACAGAAAACAAATTAATCTTAAAAGTCAGATGACTTGTCTCTGAAATTGTTTTCTTGTATGTATACTCCCTGTGGAGAACCCTTATTATTTTCAAATGCATGCTAAATTAAGTAAATTATCTTTGTTTTATTTTGTTAAAAATAGATTTTAAGTGTTCAAAATATATTTCTTTGATAATATATTATCAGGAGGAATCACATTTACTATTAAAGACCATTTAAGTGCCATTTACTGTGAAAAAAAATGTAAGCAATTTTACCATTTTTCATTTTTTCTTACCCTTTTCATTTCTTTTTTTTTTTTCAAAAAAAGTAAAATAGATGTTACTTTCGTTCAATAGATTTGACAAGAAGATTTTATTAAGCATGAATTTTTTACACAATTTTTCTATAAAAATCTATTTTTCTAAAAGTGTGATTTATATTAACCCTTAACCGGAAACGTACATCTGTAAGATGTTTGCGTCTACATATCTCCCCTTAATATTTTCTCTCTCCGATATTCCAAACTTATTCTTATGCTGTTATATTAAAAAATTGGTCCTGTTAAAGCATTACTATTAAAGAATAAATGTTTAAGTTCACTATTTGGTACAATATTAAGTGTTCTATTTACGCACGGGATTTTCAAGTTTCCGGTTAAGGGTTATATAGAAGCGTAATTTTTATTATATGATCCGTTAAATCACATTACTTTAGATATACTAGAATTGAAATTATGATACATTTGTAAGTTACCAAAATTTAAAAATATCATTATTATTCTTTAATTTTCACACTTATATTAATAACATATTTATAAATAATATATGGAAGTCATTTACTTTGCAGTGTCTTTATCATTAAAATTATTACAGTTTTGGATTCATAGGTTATTCTTAATTAATTTTAAATTATGTTTATTTTATTATGTATGTGCTGAAAATAATAAAAATGATATGTTATTATTAATACTTTTATTAAAATATTTAATGCTAATTAAAAATATCAACATTTGTTTGTGTATAATTCTCTTATATACATCTACAAAAAGCGTTAGATTTATTACAGTAATTTCAGTCGGAGTAAATATAGGGTAATTCTAGAATAGTTGGCCATAGTTTTTAAAGATTGAAATAAAAATTCTTAGAATGCAAATACAAGAAATATTTATGCATATTTAAAATTCTTTTACATATACTCATAATATTTTATGGAAAAAATAATTAAATAGTGAAAAGAAAAAGTGTTAAAAACATTAAAATTAAAATGGCAGATGGACATCTCTCCTTAAAGCCGAGGAGAGGTGGCCATCCAATACAAGAAAGAAAAAGTGAAGATAAATAGCAAGAAAATAACACATTTCATATAGTTAATCATGAAAAACATTTAGTAATTTGTAAAGATGCAGTTATGTGATGAAAAAGGAGTGAATAAAACTCGAATAAACAAAATTTGAAGTATAATTTCAATACATCACTTTTCGTAGAATCTTACCACAAGTTTGGCAAAAGTTTTCATAATTTGTGGACGTTTCATGGAACCACTTCAGGTACCTTATGCAATGTATCCAGACATCCTTTTCGGATGTGTTATTATATTGTTTTGCACAACCAACACAGTGATCCTAATCCAATTCCATTTACTCGGAATCTGTAGAATATGATAATTTAAGTATATTTCGTTTTCTTCGCTGCCAGAATTGTCATGTTTTTTTTTTTTTTTTTTTTTTTTTTTTTCTCGCGTTAATTTTAGGTTTATTAATTTAATTTAGTTTATTTATCCACTTTATGAGTTTCTGTTATGAAAGTTTCAGAAATGTTTCAGTATTTTCTGAAACAAATAAATCTTTAGGTCTTATTACATTGTTATTATTACTATTAAATATTTATATCAATTAAAATTTAAATAATTATATCAATTGATATATTTATATACATAAACGTTATATATTTATTTTAAATTTAATTATATTTAGTTAAAATCATCACTCTGTATAATTTTGAAATATTGATTAAAGGTGGCCATCTCTCCTAGATTTCATGTGGCCATCTCTCTTGAAATTGAAGGACTGATGGTCACCTAATTTAAAGCATCAATAGTGTACGTCTTTGTTTTGGCTTAGAATTAAAGATTAGATTAAATACGTGCTTTAAAAGTCCATATAGTAAAATATATATATAACGTACGTACTTTAAAACATTCAGGTACCTAATTCAAATAAAATATTCAAGCACTAAATTAAATAAGCATTAAAATTACACTTACTTTTTATAGTCGAAAAAAATACTGCACATCACAATATATAATATCGTTGAACTATTTCATAAAAATATGTTGCAATCTATGATCAAGTTTTCAAATATTTAGACTGGCCATCTCTCCTCTATGGCCATCTATCCTAGGTTACCCTATGTACAGTCGTGGAAAAAAAAGTAAGCACCCCTTACTAACTCTGCAAAACATATCGCAGAAGAAAGTTACTGTTACCACACGTTTGGTAATAAAATTTACTTTAAAATGATGTATATAAAATTTCTTTAGGGGCCATCTACATTTTAAAACGAACCATAACTTTTTTTTTTTTTTTTTCATAGCAGTACACAATTCTGACTACATAAATGAACTCTTCAATTATCCTAAAAACAATTTTTTTATGCAATTCGTATGATACGTTTCCGGAAAATTAATGATTTCAAAAGAACTGTATTTTAGGGACTGTACCAAATTGAAGTTCTGTACACGATTGTTGACGGGGTGAGACCGTCCTGATCAAGGCATCTTGAACGCTACACAAGCAGTCATTGAAGACTGCTATATTACAGGATAGCATAAGAAATTTCAAAATATCTAATCACTTCTATCATAGACGGCCCCTTAAACCATCAATTTGACGTTTCTTATGCATAATTTGAAAACTACTTGGAAGAAATATGTGAAATTTTGGATTTTTATGAAGCAAGATTTAATAAATGTAAATCAGTCAAAAAAATCATAGGTTGCAACTCATAATATATTCGAATATTAATTTCATAATTCATATCATAAAATTATAAAAAATGCAAATTCAAAGTTTTATGTTTGGGTATTTTAGAATTATTGCTACACAAAAAATTTGCACATTCGGAGTATAATTTCAAGAGAAATGAATAAAAATATGAAAATGTAATTTAACATTAGAAGCACTAAATTTTGAATGTTTATAATTCAAAACAACTTAACATTCAAATGACTTGCACATTGGTGTCTAGGCATAGCTTGAACCGAAGTTATGAAATATCTTGTAAAAATTGGGTATTGGTATTGAAAAAAATGAAGTTTGGGTTCGTTTTAATATGTAGATCCCCCCCCATAGCAAATTTTATTTACACCATTTAAAAGTAGACTTTATTTCCAATCGTTCGGTGCCATTAACTTTCATCTACGATAATTTGTTGAGGAGTTAGTAGGGGTGTTTACTTTTTTCCCACGAATGCACATAGTGTTCATAAAATGCTGAAGCAATCGGTGTACCTTGACATCATAAAAACATGTATTTTTAACATAATGCATAATTAACAGTTACAGTATTGTTTATTTGAAAAATAATTTTGTACTACTTGGTTATCCCGTCGACCAAAAATCTCTCGGCAAACTGTAAGATTAAATGCCAATAATGTTTGATCTTAAATGCAACGTACACTTGACTTTAAGCAAGTTACGTGTTTACGTCATCAAGTGATTTTTATTTCGACGTTTTATTAGTATTTTTATTAATGTTATACTAATTTATTTGTTCTATCGTTATTTAAAATAATAATTATCTCACTTTGAATAATTTGACGAGTGGTTTGGAGATTTATATAATTTGTTTAAATTGGTCGATAGGATAACTAAGTAGTGGCCTCATTTTTTTTGCCTTTATATCATTAATTATAATAAAATTTGTAAAGTAATTTTAATTAATTTAATTTTAATTACAATAACTAATGTAGCTTAAAATGACCTTATCTTCCACCATACTTCATCTTAAAAAAATATGTACTTATCTAATTTATAAAAAATATAATTTCATGCAACACATGTTATTAGGTGAAATTATTTCATTGTTCCAGATTAAAATTTTATACAATGAAAACGAGTTTAAACACATTTAAAGATTATCGCGGAAATAAATAAAATGTCAGGCCCTGAAGTAGGCGTGTAAAATTGAAAGTCAAAATTTTTAAGTTAAGTGTATTGAAAACAATTTGCGAAATTCAAAGTGTATTGCTTTTCGATGAAAATACGGAGAGAATATTTCTTTTTCGTTCGTAAAAGAATATTTCGATATCCTATATTTAAAATATATTTCCTTATCTGTTAAACCAAAAATATATTACCTACAGGTAAGAGTTAAAAATATAAGGAATATAAATTTTATGTTTGGAATATTATTTGCCATATAATGTCATATTTATGCATAAGGATACATTGTATTACAAATGTAAGAGAAACTGCTATTTATTTCTTGTTATATATTATTGATTTCTCTTCTTAGTTTGGAGAAATTTTATAGTACAAAAGGTTTGAATGTGTCTAATTGTGTTGAACGTTATTGGCTAAATATTATTTCATACGTAAACTTAAACTCATGTTAGAATTTTTTTAAATATTCACAAGATATTTATAGGTATTTTAGAAGATGTTCTGGTACACCAGGCTTAAACATTCAAGACAGTTTAAAAATATTCACATAAGAGTAATTAGCAAGTGTAATTTATGTTCTTCCAGGCGTGAACTTTCTGAAAAGTTTTAGTTATAAGAATGAAGGTCCAATCAGTCGAAGTAATAGGAATAAGTGCTCGGTATGCCGTGAGCCATGTTTATGCTAATAGATTGGGGGTTAGTTTAACACCCTTTACTTTAGCGTCTTGGAATTAACGGTTTCAATGCTAAAATAAAAGAAATTCATAAATATAATCTACGCTTATTCTTCAATCATGCACTTAGTGAGTGAATATTTTCTCATTGGAATACAATAAGTTACTTTTTAAATTATTTCCTTATTTAACAGTAAGCTGTTTCTAACAATTTAGATAAAAAAATCTGTATCTTCGTCGAAAAATTATGGGAAATGTAATTGTAACAAAATATATTAAAAACACACATACAATGTTATTCAATAGCATTCAATCTTTAATTTTGTAATAGATTATCCTTTATGAATGAGCAAACTGCGGTGATAATCCTTTTCAAGATATTACTTATTAATGGGTGTATAGTTTGACAATAAAAAAATGAATAAATTTTAATGTATTCTGATATGAACTGGCCTTTTTCTGCTGAGAGAAATACTGAGAAAAGTAAAAATGCGACGCTTTAGATGCCTCAAAGTACACTGTAAAAAAAAAAATATATATATATATGTTATCCATTAAATTTGTGGGAGCCTTGCTGCATCCATTTTATAGAGTAATTTAACTGAAGCAATAGTTGTCACGTTACACTAATGTGTAATATTAGACTAGTTAAATCAGTTTAAATTACACCATTATATAATTTAAATTACCCCATAAAATTGAAGACAGAATGTTGCTACCAATTTGATAAAGTAACTTCACATAAATGTTTTACAATGTATCTTTACGAATGCGAGGAAAACCTTATTGCGGAACATTTTGGCCAAAATAGCTTTGTCCTTTTAGTATTTCATATTCTGATATTAATGTTCATGCAATTATCTGCTGTATATCAATTTTTGCAATTCCTTAGAAGGTGGAAATTACCCTCCGTAGGTCTTTTTTTTTTTGCTGTATAAATTTGTGAAAAATCCTTTTATTATGAAAGTAATAATAAAACCGTTATCGTATTATCTCAATCCACTTACTCCTCTTAAAGAACATTATGAAGGCAGCATCATAAATAATGTGTAACTAGTAAGAAAATAAACTTTAATTTTAATTGAAATGTGAATTTAATATCATCTGAATTTAAACGAAAGTCATTAAAGAGAGCTTTAAAATAAGCTGAGTAATCTTGGTCCTTTGGAACGCAATCATTAAATTTATGCGACATGTAATTAGGACAAGGTTAAAATATTTTTACGTAAAATTGTTTTCAAAGGATAAATGTAAATATAGCTATTTTGTTTTTCTATTTTAGATGGGTAACAATATTTCTAGATTTATATCATGTAAGTAATGACTGTAATGCGACGCTCAGATACGGAAAAATTCTTAATAATGTACTTCATATAAAACTTTGTCTTTCACATAAAATCTAAGACCCTTTTTGGTTAATTATGCTTATGGCTGGCTATAAATGCTACTAATTATTTAAAAACAGAAATATAAATGATATCACACAGAATAACGGCTGATAATATTAGTTTCGTTTAAGTAATACGTTAAATTTACGTTTTATTAGTATTCAAAGTGTGCTTGATTTTTTAACTTTATTAATTTTACGTGAAATGAAAAAGTAATTTCGCTTGATTGTTAGAATAGTTAATACTTATTATACAGTTAATATTGTTAATATAGTTAGAATAGTGTTTATAATAGCTGATATTTATGAATAGTTATGATTTTTTTTTAAATATAGTCATAAATATTTTTTTAAAAGCGTTTCGTTACTTTTCTGTTTCAAAACGAAGTCATAAGTAAAATGAACTGAAAATTGCAATTATGTAGATCTTTTAACCACCAAACACAGAGCTATCGGAAAGCAATTGGACGACTGCCGCTTGCCGATTCTGGCGGTAACGGCACGATATCAGGTTGCCGATATCGGTTCCAACACTTTTGTGGTCCCCCGGGCGATAGTTGGTCCATTGGGCTGGCACTTCTTCGGACCGGTGCCGGCAGGATCAGCGAGACTGCCGGCAGGATACTATGCCGTCTGCAGCCCGACAGCAGCATAAATTGATAAAAAAATCTTTTTTGATGGCGCCATCTATTAGCCATCTTCACATGTGTCTTTGTTAATATTTCAAGGGAGCGTATTTCGGCGATGGAACAGGTTGGTTTCGATCCGAGGACCCCAGGGACAAAAGGTAAACGCCTTAACCACTCAGCCACTGAGCCTTGCTGCGGGGAGGATTCTTATGGGGTTATACGGGGAAGACATTTCTTTAAGTGAGAGCTTGTTGTTGTGGATAGATTGCAGATGGGAAAATTGGAATTTTGAAGTGTTTTAAAGTTGTTTTTTTTTTGTATTTGTGTTATCCGAATTTATTTAAAAGTTAATTTAGTATTTAAATGAATGAAATAAATATTTTACCGAACTAGTTAAATCAAACGAATTGTTTTTTTTTATAAATTTAAAAATTATTAAATATTTAATGAAATGAATTATTTTTAGATGTTTTGTTCAGTTAATAATTTTTTTTTATTAGTTATTATAATATAATTACATGCGTTGCGTTAATTTATAAAACATATTTTTACTTTCTTCTATCTTTACAAGAAGAAAGTATTGGATTCATGAAAAAATTCGACTTCCGGTTTTCGACGGATTTACACGTTTTAGGGGTCAGAGATTCCGAAAAACTATATGCTTTTACAAAATGTCTCTCTGTCTGTCTGTATGTGACACAAATTTTGTGGGCGTTCTATCTCAAGAACTAATGCACGGAATTTAATAAATATTTATATTCCTGTAGTCCCTAATATAAATTGGTTCTTATTAGTTTTTGGTGTAAATCGAAATTCCTGAGAATTGCCGTGCCCATTGCAAAGAAAAATATTGAAACATGATAATAATTTTTAGAGAATAATTGTTCTTTCTCTCTTTTTAAAATATGGATGAGATCAAACTAATTTTTAACGCGCTTATTCCTTTAAGACCTGACCTACACATTTGTGTATATCATCGTAAAGAAAAAGAAAAAAAATATTTTCCTCTTTTTGTGCGATTTAAAGTCCCACCTGTAACCACAGAATTACATGGATCTTCCCTTGGCATAACCAAACATTCGATATGTTTTTTTCATCAAACATGATCCTATTAATTAGGGTGAACTGACAAAACTTTTCATTTCTACCAAAAATCTTTCACTCTTAAAGGGTTATACTTTGGAAAACATACATTTCAATACATTGCGTATAAAAAATAAGTAAATTAATATACTAATACTTTTCGTAAAACTCAATTTTTATGGCCAATATTCGATAGAATGAGCAAATATTTTGGAATTTCAAAAAATTTATTGGTTTTTCTACTTTTTAAAGTTGTTTGAAATTGCGTACACTTGCACATTTATTAAATTTTGGTAAAGAGGGAAATGGGATTATAGTTTCATATGTCATTCCTATTTGATTTCTCTTCTTTTTCAATAAAACCAGGAAAAGTTTTTAAATTTCTTTTTGAAACCTTAGTTGCTTGAACAAATATGTCATATGAATGCAAGAAAATGTTTTAATTGAATGGAACTTTTTTTTTTCACAAAATACCAAAATTATTAACAAAATAATTGGTTTCCATGAACATGATCTTAAAAATTAAATTTAACTAATAATTAATTTTAAATAAACTAATAATTGTACTTAAAATTTACTATTTTAAATACAATTAAAGTACAATTATTGTATTATAATACAATTATAGTATTTAATTAACTAATAATTGTATTTAAAATTTACTATTTTAAATACAATTAAAGTAAAATTATTGTATTATAATACAATTATAGTATTTAATTAACTAATAATTGTATTTAAAAATAACAGCTGAAATCATATGGAAGCTTAAACTTGTTTATTGAGAAAACACTGAATTCATAGCTTTAGCTGAGTAATTATAAAAGTGTTTACAGAAGTGTTTATTAATTTTTATGCATTTTTTAGCATTAGTACGCCTGCAAAAAGGATATGGATAGGTCCAAGTTCTTTTTTTAAATATAAATCCTTATCATCTGTCTCTCTCCCACTTTCCCTGTATATATGTAGGGGAGAGTAGCCATATTTGGATCGCTCGCTGTAAATGGACCGCTGCCATTCCGACGCAAATTACAGAAAGAGACACCATCGACCGATGAAATTCTATTCATCAGAATGACGATCGATTTGATAGATGCGATTTCATTTTTTCTCCTGTTCAGTCATACCTAACACCCCCAGTCTTGCTGCACAAGAGATCCTTCGAATGTAAAATACAATC
The DNA here is from genome assembly GCA_963932465.1 of Maratus speciosus. Taxonomy (NCBI): domain Eukaryota; kingdom Metazoa; phylum Arthropoda; class Arachnida; order Araneae; family Salticidae; genus Maratus; species Maratus speciosus. The sequence goes on along the minus strand of OZ010788.1, from coordinate 396,729,109 downwards.
CCTTGTAACATCTGAGTAGCTGTGAGCCGAAGTTCGATTTAAAGTATGTTGATGAAATTTTTAGATAGCACAGAGCTAGAAAATACTCATCTGTAATAAGTTAATTCAATCCACCATTAATATAGTCTCAAAGCACTCAAAACATAAAGCTTCATACGAAATATAAATTAATTATAACAGAATATATAGAAATTGGCGTTGGTGGTGCAAGATGGCGAGAATGATAATGCTTTGAAATATTATGACAGTAAAGGCTGCATTTTCTGTGGGATACAGAACAGTATGAAAAACAGTGATCCAGTAATTCATTATGAATTCTTAAACACATGCGGGTTATTCTCATTGAGATGTAAATCAAGCCAGAACAGACTCTGGCCATATGTTTTCCGCTTTCAAATTTTCAAGTTACAATGCCTATTGCAGTATTTATGAATGCAACATGTGCTCCAAAAACGATGGATTTATTCGAAGATTTCTATTATCTTATATTAAATTCCTATTACTTTAACAGCATCTTATTTCTCAAAATTTGTTGCTTTTCCAAGCACATTGCCGTAAAAAATGCATTTGTATCCCTTGCCATATTAAAAAAATTCATTTTCTAAATAGACCTGTAATTTTTATAGCTTATATATACACTATATCGCCAAAGGTTGCCAGTCACTTGCGATTTTAGACGTTTTGTTAAATATCTAGAAATATTAATGAGGAATTAATCTGAAACTGCAGGTGTGTAAACAATATAGTATAGGTCATATATTTCTGCGAAGATTTTTTTCCCGAAATCCCATACGGGACAGTCAACAAATTGAAAAAGAACGAATATCTCTTGGATTAACCTGAAAAATTAATGTAGCAAAAGCATTCAAACTCGAGATTATTAATAATTGGCTTATCGTAATATACTGCGTTCATTTTTATGAGGATAGCATGTATACTCGTAGAGTAATTAAGGTTTTTATAAAAACTGTCCCAAATTTCTCCAAGTTTCTTTGCTTATAATTTGCAGAGTTCTGAATATAAAAAAAAAAGTTCTTTTCAGAAAATATGAAAAACGACATTGTACATAATACTCAGCAATCAGAATTAAAGTAATAATAAAATAGAATGAAATTGAGCAGATTTACTAAAGAAATATTTCACTGTGCATGCGCAAATGCAATCAAAATATAATATTCATAATGTATTAGCTAAGTATATAGAGCAGCTTTAGTGAAGCTCTCAAAATCATAGCTTGAAAATTCTGTAAATTATCGTCGATAGAATGGGCTCGAAATCCGTTGTTCCCAAAAAGAAGAAAAATATGAGGGGTTGTATCAAATATCTGTTGATTAGTGCTAAGATACCGTACACAATATTGCACGTACTAGTATATATGGATACAACCCTCATCTTTTTCCTTCCTTTTGGGAACAACAGATTCCGAGCTTATTCTGTCGACGATAATTTTCAGAATTTTCAAGCTATGATTTTGAGACTTTAACAAAAGTTGCTCTGTATACTTAGCTAATACATTATGCATATTGCATTTTGATTGCATTCACGCATGCACAGTGAAATATTTTTTAGTAAACCTGCTCATTTTTCTTGCAATTTTTATTATTTTTAATTGTGATTGCAGAATATTGTGTACAATGTTGTTTGTCATATTTTCAGAAGAGAACTTTTTCTTTTTATATTCAGAACTCTGCAAATTATATGGAAAAAACTTTGCGAAATTTCGGACTATTTTTATAAAAACCTTAATTTCTCTACGAGTATACATGCTATCCTCATAAAAACGCACACAGTATATTACAATAAGCGACTTATTAATAATCTCGAGTTTAAACACTTTTGCCAAATTAATTTTTAATGGTAAACCAAAGGATATATATATATATATTTTAATTTGTTGACGGTCCCGTATGGGGTTTCGGGTAAAAAATCTTCGCGAAAACATATGACCTATACTATACTCTTTGCACATCTGCAGTTCCGGCTAATTCCTCATGTATTTTTCTAGATATTTAACAAAACGTCTAAAATCGCAAATGACCCATCACCTTTGTCCATATAGTGCATATATATAATGTAAAATGTATTAAAACCAGTTTTATATTTATATTTATAAATATTTTCACCTATTTTTCGTCTGACCCCATATGTGCCATAAGATGAGGAATATAAATTTATTTCGGAAAATATCTTTTTCATCCTTTGAGCGCAGATGAAAATGTTTCAGATATTGTCTTTTGGAGAAAAAGGTTGAAAAAGGTGATTCATATTAATTAATGGATTTTAATCTGCTTAGTGTGTTTGAGGAAAAATCTTGGAATCTTAATATCCTCATCCTACGACACTCTGTTCTTTTTGTTTGTGTTCCATATTACTGAAAATATAAATATAATTTTAGAAATTTGTGTAGAAAATTTCACATGCCTTTAAATTAATAATTTTGAAATTGTTTAATTTCTATTGAACTTGCAAGACGTGCAAGCAGCAGATTTAAAATAGTGTCCAGCCTAGGATATAACCATGGTCACTGAGATTTCGTGCCGACGCTCTGCCACTTAGCTACTTGGACTATACCAAAGTCTAATATTTACGAAACGTCTCACGCAAAAAGAAAAAAAATACTCAATTAAGATAACACAGTTTTTGAAAATAAAAGTAAATAAACGAAAATTAAGATTTTTTTATCATTTTTACTACGAAAATCACATTTTTTATTTTTTTCACAAACAAAAATTTTCGAAATCAAATTGAAGAAAATATAAGGGGAAAATCGTCTACAGAGTATCGTAAATTTATCTTTAACAGAAATGTAGATAAATTAATTTAAGTAAGATATGTCTTAAGAAAAGGCATTCTGAGATAAATATACTCGTATTTAAATAGTATCAAATGGCTTGCCAACCACAAGCAGTACTATTTATAAGTACACCTTCTAATATTATTATAGTATTTATTTCTGGTTTATGTCATTTCTTTTTAAAGCTCTAGAATATATTTTTTTTAAGCTAAGAAACAAAAATTGTGATTTTGTTTCGAGATTTTTGTATCCTGTACCATCTTAATGCATTTCATCGATATTTCTTTCTTGTTACAAATCAAAAGAATTTACTTGCAGTTTTATCACAACTTTGACCTAAAAACATAAATATTTTTTTCCTTTAAAACATTAAAAGTAAAATAAGGAAAACGTGTATTGAATGGATGGTTTTTTAGTGATTTGTTTAAAATCTTCTATTAAGAAATACTCACGTTTTCAAGATTCATTGGAAAATATACTTGAAAGATTATATACATTTTCAAACCTATGATGGATTCTGAGAATATTGAAAATAACTGATAAAGTTAAAGAAAGTTGAATTTTAGATGACGTAGCTTTAAAATAGTATTTTCCTTCTTTGTGCCTTTTAAAATCTAAATCGTTTCAAACGTCAGCGAAATCGCGTATTTCTTCTTTGTTTCGTACTGTTTAAAATACTTTCTTATTTCGAATGAGATTTTTCACCACCTATGATAAGATTATGATGCGGTGCTGCTACATTATTTTCGGAGAAAGATTATGTGAAGAATCTACTCCTATAGAAAAACGACAGAAAAGTTATATTTATTTTTATTTTGTTAGATATTATTCGGACATACGAATTTTTTTATTTCTACAGTATTCCCGAAGAGTTTTTTAGAGTTATGCATTAATGAGGAAGGCTACATGTGTCGTTATTTTGTGTTATTCATTCGCAATGTTATTAATTATTTTTAAAAGATATATGGCCCAGAAAAATTGAACTGTTTCTTAATATTAAATTCCACCCCAATAATATCTCTGATTTACTAATTGAGTTGATTAAAAATAAAAATTAGAAGTTCTTTAATATATAGGTTTTATTTTCTTTTTAACAGTTTTAATCTAAGTATTTTTATTAATACAGTGGTTTATTGATTTTTAGTTACCGGAAAAAACATTGACTTGTGAGAGTCGTTTTTTAAAATCTTACCCTGCCCTTGAAGGCTTCTTTTAAACTTACCTTGTATATGAAGAATTGACCTTGGTGCAGCGAATATACATTTAAATGGAAATGTTTCTCATTTGACCTGTTATCTACATTTGTGGAAAAAGCATCGTTGTATCTATTGTACGCATAGAAATTTGTTGTACGCATGTTATGAGAAGATAATGCTTTTATTTAACAAGACTTGATGCTAATGAATTTGATGTGGTGAACAGGAATATGACAAATTATAAAAGGTGAATTGGCTGTTTTTTTTTTCTTTTGGTAATGCACCTTACCTACATGTACGGCATCTCATTAAAATTCGCTGAAATACAATAAGACACAATGAATGTAAATGGATTTGTTAAAATTAATAACTGTAATCACAATACAATTAAATTCATACAGAGAAATAGCTTTTTTTAAAACATTTCTATTAAATTTACCTTTGATGTATGTACAGAAAAAAGGAACGACAATAAAATAAGTTCACAAAATTACCACACAGAAAATGAAAATAGCCATTCGTATGATAATTTGGAATTGTCCAATTTATGTTTTTTTTATGCTTATGGGACAGTATGCATAATGAATAGTAACAAACATTGAAATTGTCAATATGAACACAAAAGTTTTGTGTCCTCTTTGGATTTTGGTATAAAGTGTATCTTTAGATACGAAACATGTGTCATTTTTTGATGTACTTTAGGAATTAGACAAATATAATGTCTGGAAATTTTAATATTAAATTAATTTCTAATAGTTCAAAAACAGACTTCAATGCAGATAATTGTTTTAAGCATAGCTCAAGATTTACTTGGTAGAATGAATTTTTATGCTGAATTCACATAGTTGAAGTTTCTAGAAATCAATTTTTGTTAAAAAATTCATAAGTTAAATTAATTTTATTTTCGAATTTTAATTTGAAATAATATACATTTTGAAAAATTCTGAATTATGCACATACGTATATTTCCGTAACAAGAGCTAAGGAATTTTTATCGTGGCAACAACCACGTTTATTATGTGTTAATTTCATATATAATTTCACACCCTCGCTTCTGAAACAATTTCATTGTCGTGTAATTGATGCTATAATTCAGTAAGAAATGTATTGAAAATAATCGTTTTTTTTTTTTCCATTAAACATGCATTTCAACTTTGTCATAATCACCGTCTATATTAGAAGTTATAAAAAAAAGTATGGTAACATCTAACGATGCCTTTATGTAGTGAGAAAGAATAGAAAATAGTATTAGTGTGTAATTTGTACTAAATAGTTCCTTCGTAAGCGATGACAGAATATTGAAAAATACAGAAAAAAAAACAACTGAAAAATATCTTCTCTTCTAAAATATACTTTCGGAATTTACGATCATTTGGCGGGAAGGGTTAGATATAAATTTATGGACACAAGTTCATAAGAAAATTATCTAAAATATTTCGTTTATCTTTCACTTAGCACTCTATCGCTTCTTTTTATTTTACAGTAATTCACTTTTGTTTAGCCAAATGTTAAAGTTTTCTATTCACCAAGTCATTTTTACACATGTTTACCTTTTCTTATTTATTTGTCAATGTAATTTTTTCACTATTTCCAGTATTTTAGCGTTTCATTTCCTTCATAGTAGTGTTATACTCTAAAAACAAATTTATTTAAAGGTAAACTGTGATATTTAAATTTTAACGAGAAATCAATTTTTAAAGAAAATCTAAATTCCGAATTTTATTATACATTTTTGCTTTAGAATTTTTTTATGTGCTTTATATATCTGCAATGCATCAGAACTACGTAAACGTGTTAAGGTATAACGTAATACATTTTCAAAGGGCAAAAAGTTTTTGATAAATTAATTGAAATAAATTTCTTGAGAACATCAAAATATGGATGTTGCGTGACCGTTCATAAATTTATGCGTTTAATGCAATAATAATGAATTGGAATATCGATTCATTAAATTTATGAAAAAAGATTTCTCATATTATTCACAATGAGTAATGATCATTTAGAAAGTAAAATTAAAGAATTGTGATTCAGTTGAAGTTTTGAGAAAATATTCATAAAGATTAATGGAAAAGAAAATTTCTTCGATGCATTAGAATTTAGCAAAAAGAAAAAAAAATGGGAATGAAAATGCAATAAGACAGGATATTCTCTGTGAAAAATAGCCTTTTGCATACATGCGTAAAGTTTGCTTTTGATGATATTCCTCTTTTATTTTGTTTTGTCAGAATTCTTATGGTTAACATCGCAAAATTAAAAATTAAATTAAAGACGGCTCCTCAAATTTTAAAAACCTTTTTAAAAAGTAACTTTTAAAAATAAATAATTGAATTGGATTTTGTTATAGTTTTTTTTTTCCAGATACATGATTTAATTATTATAAATGTAGAATGTGCCATACTTAAACGTTTTATTAAAAATCGTTTTATTTGTAGATTTCCTTTCTTATTCATATATTATATAGCCTTAAAAAAAGGATATTTAAGTTAATTTATACAAAAGAATGCACAATTGTTTTTTATTTACCGCAAACACGTGTAAAATATAAATGTGCAGATACTGATGATATGTATCTTTAATCCTACAGTATAATCAAACTAATTCGAAGAGACGGTTGTTTTTAACAATTTCCAACATAGTTGAAAAGTGTTCATGCATTCGGTTTGTCTGTTCACACTCTAACTGTCGTAAATATACTCGGTTTCCGATGCAATTGATAAATGTTATTTAAGGTCACAAGAGCATATTCCGTATTGTACATGAAGTATGTATAATTAATAGTTCATTTACAGGGCACTGAAAAGAATTCCATTACATAATGTACATGGGGGGAAAATCTTTTGCAGAATATTTTAATGACATTACGCTCTGTCAAATGTATTGAAACTGATATAAATCACTGATTTTCACAATATGATTATTACGATTGAACAGGGCATTCATAGCATTTGTGGTTCATTTACAGAGACACACAAAAGAAATCGGTTGCAATACTGTCTTCGAGTAATAATTGCGGGAAACGCGCTTTAAAATTCGGTGTGCGCTTTGAAAGTTAACTAATCTTTTGCATTTTACTCATTATATAAAATTTCTATATTTCATATACCGGGCTGCCTAATATATTGCACGTATTATTCTATTTATTGGCAAAAATTGCTGAAGGGGAATTTTCAACCGAAGTATGTGTATATCTTAATTGTAATAAATTTTGGAATGCATGTGGTTAACAGATATATACATCATATACAGGCTGCTCAAAGAGTTCAGATATTATTTTGATTGTAGGTGGGAACCGCTGAAATTGGATTTTCAAATGTGATATGCGTTTCCATATGGTTGAATTAGACATAGTACTTTAATTTATTATACGGTGCAGTTTTGTTACATTAGACTGAATGCGTTGGAAAGTGTTTCATAACTTATGCTTGACGCATGATTTTTTTCTTTCTTATTTACTTTGTGCTTTAGTTAGAATACAAAACCATTTAAAATTCCTCTTGTTAGGTTTTACGTAAAGGATAAACAAGGGTAGGTTTGATCTGCTGCTTAAAAAAGAATAATATAGAAGCGCATCATGTGGTTTCTATACTATACTATATGGCCAAAAGTGACCGGTCACTTGCTATTTTAGACGTTTTGTTAAACATCTAGAAAAATACAAGAAGAATTAACCTTAAACTCCAGATGTGTAAACAATATAGTACAGGTCATACACTTCCGCGAAGTTTTTTTTCCCGAAGCCCCATAGGAGACCGTCAACAAATTGAAAAAGAACGAATATCTTTTGGATAACCCTGTAAAAAGTAATGTAGTAAAAGCGTTCAAACTCGAGATTATTAATAAGTGGCTTATTGTAATATACTGTGTTAATTTTTAAGACAATGGCATGTAAACTCGTAGAGAAATTAATTTTTATTATAAAAACAGTCCCAAATTTAGCCACGTTTTTTGCTCATAATTTGCAGAGTTCTTAATATAAAAAAAAGTTCTTTTCAGGAAATACGACAAACAATATTGCACATAATACGCTACAATCAGAATTAAAAAATAATAAAAATTGGATGAAAAATGAGCATGTTTACTAAAAAATGTTTCACTGCGCGCGCACAAATGCAATCAAAATATAATATTCATCATGTATTAGCTAAGTATATAGATCAGCTTTAGTGAAGCTCTCAAAATCATAGCTTGAAAATTCTGTAAATTATCGTCGATAGAATGAGCTCGAGATCCGTTGTTCCCCAAAAGAAGAAAAATATGAGGGGTTGTATCAAATATCTGTTGATTAGTGCTAAGATAGCGTACACAATATTGCACGTACTAGTATATATGGATACAACCCCTCATCTTTTTGCTTCTTTTTGGGAACAACGGATTTCGAGCTTATTCTATTGACGATAATTTTCAGAATTTTCAAGCTATGATTTTGAGACTTTCACAAACTTTGCTCTGTATACTTGGCTAATACATTATGCACATTATATTTTGAGTGCATTCGCGCATGCGCTGTGAAACATTTTTTAGTAAACCTGCTCATTTTTCATCCAATTTTTAATATTTTTTTATTCTAATTGTAGAGTATTATGTACAATGTTGTTTTCATATTTTCTATAAATCACATCCAATGAGAAGTACTTATTCAGAAATGTAGTTTTAAATATTTTTTATTCTCTGATGACATTTTTTTCCTTCGATTTGCAAAATTTTAATTTGACTTTGTACCATATTGAGGACATTTTTAGTTGCTTTAGTAAGTGCCCGGTTCAAATAAATATGTTTGTACTATTATTTCTAAATTAAATACCGTTTATATAATAGTATGTTATTTTTTATTTAACAAAATTACTATACGGAATACAGTTTAGTTATATATTGGATCAAACCGGGATTACTGTATTATTAAACATCGTGAACTTGAGAGGTTTGATTCATTTTGCAGAGTTACAAAAAATATTTCTTTTAAATCATTTTGTAACTTTTCAGAATTTTAAGGCTAAAAAGGGGTAAGCCGCACACCTTAAAAATAATTGCTGAAGCCAGAAAATTTCACCAGAATTTAACGTAGAATTGCATGCACACACTGCACTTAATCTTGTATTTTTAAAGGTATGCATTCTAAATGTATGATAATTTTATTATCTTTTTATTATTTAATGAGTACTTAGAAAAAGTCCAACCATCCGTTTTTTTTTTTTCGCCAGTATTTTAAACGCTTTGAAATATTAATCTTGTAGAAATTGAAAAAGTTTATAATCTTTGTTAAAGGAACAAAAAAGGATGGTACTTTTTGCCTTTACCTCAGCAGGTCGTTTAAGTAGATAGTAATAATTACGCATTATTTTATACGTGTCCGTTAAATTTTACTAGGTACTTAGTCATAAGCGTCAAACAATATTTTCGAAGAAGTTTCATTTTTTTATAACAGTCTTGGAAGAATTAAAAGAACGAAATACACAAATCAAAGTTATGTATATTTATATTTGTGGATATTCAATAAACTTTTATGCAAAACTTGAGAGCAGTTTAAAGTGTTGGTAAAACTATAAATTCTACATACTACATAAATTAGCATAATGCATCATTCTTTTCTTTTTCAGAACAGAATATGGGTATTGGGCAATTAATTTTGTACTAATAAGAAACGTATACTGCTGAACCGTTTATGTTCTAAGACATGCATTTATTTTTCGCGATAAGCTCTGATATATGGAAGATTTTTTTTTCGAAGATAAACATATTAAAAATATTTCTTTCCAACATAATTCTCGCGTTTCAGATGAATAAGATTTTTAAATGATGGATATTCCTCTCAAGATAAAGATATCGATTTCACATTAAGATTATATGATGTAGACTAAACAAAAATCATATTATATGTACAAGGGTGATCTAGATATTATTTTAAAAATACGGATTAAGTTTTCCATGATACCGGCTGTGGTGAGTTATTTCCCACTTATATACTGTTTTTGACTAAATACAACTGTTTCGTTAATTCGTGCGCTTGGGCTCTAGCCGGTACATATAAAATATTTTTATCATAGCTTAACTTAAAAGAAGGACTATTGAAATTAATTAAATTATTTCGTTGTAATTATTTTTGCATAAACTTCCAATGTATAAATCGTTAAATTTATTAATTGGATTCCATGTCTGAATTATTCTAATCTAACTACAGGAGTATTGTAGCTAATAATTAAGCACCAAAGTAAAACAGACATGATGCGTAAATAAACAAGATACATTAAAGAAAAATAATATTTATATTTATTAACGTAATACATGAACATTTGCAAATGAAAATACACATTAAAAATTTTAAGTGGATGTCTAAAATTCTTTAATTTATAATTTATGAAGCATTATTTAGTTTACAATATATGAAATATTCTGTCTTTTATAATTTATAAAATATTCTTTTTTCATAATTTATAAAATATTTTTTAGATTATAATTCATTATTATTAGAAACATGATTACTTGACATTGCAGATTAAATTTCTAATCTAATAATAAATATTTCTTGTAAATTAACTTTGCTTCTAACTTAAAATATGAACTTATTCAAAGAAATTACTTTACTCTTTTGTGTATTTTACAAAATTATATCCTAATCCATTATAATAATAATACAACTGCTTGAAGCTAAAAAACAGTAATCATGATATGATATTCCCATTCGTAATAAATACAAATACTTTTTGTGTTTTTCTGTTTAAGACTTACCACTAGACAAACTAGACTTACGCTGTACCCACAACTATTCCCCCAAGGAGTAAATTTATGCAGAATAAGAATACCAACTGCATTGTCCATTTTTTTACGTGACTCGACGTCTTATCGGCATCGCCATAAAATTGTTTTTGTCAAGACACAGTAGAATTCACAAATAGAATTCATTAGTCTTTAAAATTATATAGAAGAATTATTTTTAGCTGAGATTTAACTGACTTCCCCCTTTCTTTTCCATCTTCGTTATTTACTTCAAAAAACTGTTCCTGCATTCGTTTATAAATCCCATTTTTTTTTTCAAATTAATGGAATTTAACTGTTTGCGGCTACTGACTTCAAAGATATATAGGTAGTGCAAATATTTCTCAACAACCTGTATAACAGAAACACGATTTAACTACGAAACTGTCATTCACAAAAGGGTTTAAACGCAAAAAATTGACAAAAGAGTCCGTTTCTTTAAAATTTTGTGAGCATTTGGGCGTTTACATACATTTGTAAATAGTTTGTAGAAGCATACAAATACATATGAACAAAGGAAGTATATATAACACGTACTGTTGTGAATATTAAGGCCACGTTTACTTATAATTATTTAAAATTTGATTAACTTCTTTATGGAATTTATCTGAATTTACGGCGTAACTCTGGCTTTTTCAAGAACAGAAATTCCCAAATCGTTCTTAATAAAGAAAATCAAACTTTATTAAATAAATTCCCAGCTATATATGTAGGGATTTGCACCTCTTCATACCATTGTCAATCCCTTTCCGGTACGTTTGACAGACTGTAGCAACGTTAATAATGAACGATCATCACATTCTATACATTTATACCATTCAAAAAATAAAAGAAAAGTCGATTAAAAAAAATAATAATAATAAGTAAACGTTGTCTTAATTTCGTTTCTTTATGCCCAGAGAAAGTTAAATAATTAAGTAAGAAGAATTTTATAACATTTAATTAATGATTTAATGAATATGATGATGCACTTGTTCTCACAATTTTGAGAAAACTTCTTAAGAAAGAGAGAAGAAGAGAAATTTCTTAAGAAATTACTCTTAATCGAAATTTTTTCTTTTTGTTTATTTTTATCTAGCATATTTTCAAGGACATATTTTTTTCATGCCGGTATACTTTTCCACACTTAACAGAAAAATGCAAAGTACATTTTCTTACTGTCTTCATCATGTGGTACAATCCATTAGTCTGTATCACATTGAAATACTTTTGATAAATACATTTAAGTTCATTATATAATTAGAAAATAAAAATAAAGGCATTAATTCCAATTTATCACATTGTTTTAGTTCAATCAAACTTCGAAACTTTTTTAAAAATAATTAAAAATATTTTTAAATAGATATCACATTTTAAACATTAATTTTAGGAAATAGCCTTCTTCTCTAAATAATTTTTTTTTTCACCGAAAATTATTTTCAAAATATAGCATTCATAATCAACTACAATCTTAATAAAATATCTTCTATAAAAGGAATTGTTAAAAGAAATAATGTTATAATGTACAAAATTTAAAAAATCTAACAATATATAACATTTTACACTTTTCTCTAAATAATTAAATGAATTTTATTTTTCCAAACCTTATAAAAGAAAACGTTGAATTTGCTATTACACAAAATTAATGTTTAGGTATTTGTGACATTCGTATTCCTTGTATCTTTCTAATATTTTGAAAAGATGATTTAAAGAATTGAAATTTTATGTATTTTTTCTATCCTAGAATTCACCGCTAAGTAATACTTATTCTCACACATCGTCTAGTAAGTCACAGGTAATAAATAATTTCAAACTCATCTTGCATGACTTACACCTAAATTATTTTCAACACCCTGTCATATTTCAAATGGAAATGAGTTTTTGTATTTTTCTTTGATTTTTCTGCCAACCTGAGTACATTATAAAATTTTGAAAAATGACTATGTTTTGGCTAATAAATTTGGCATTGTTTTGACGTTGGCACTGTTTGATATCTTTTATATTTACTAATTTAAGAGTTAATTTTTAATATTCTTAACTATACTTCGGTAATAATAAGTTGATAATAATGTACCAGTATTTTTTAAAGTGATTCTTAACCAAATTTCCTTTTGTACGCAAGCTCTTTGTTTAAAAAAAATCCCGGCAAGAAGAATATATATGTGTGTACATTATAAAAGAAAATAAGTAAAATTAAAACTTTATGAAACCGGACTAGAAGTGAGCTTATTTGTGAATTTTAAAAAAATGTTAAGAAAATAAATTATAAATTGTTAACATATTAAACATACATTTATCTTCAAGTTTAGATAAATTTTTTTAAGTCTATATATATATATATATATATATATATATATATACTGATTATAGAATATGACAATTCATCAACAATTTATCATCAATTTCAAATAAAATTTATAAATTGAGTATCAAGGCATGATACAAACATTATACATATTAAATTTGGTTATACAATTATTAAATTAAATAGTCACTAATGAATTGTTTAAAAACTAAGTCCAATCATTAATAAATTAAGTATTAAAAAATTACAACATTTAAAAATGGTGAAAGGTCAATATTAACAGGAATGTGAACGCATAAAAAGAATAAATAAAGATAAATATGTAGGAAGTCATAAATATTTCAAATATTTTGTCAAGCTATTTGTAATTAAAACATTTTAACCAATGAAAAAATACCAGAAAAAATGTACCATTGACAGCTCCAATAAATCCAATGTACGAAGTGTAGGATCTCAAAATTTAAAATACATAAATTCAATACAAAAAACCACAAAATTAATGCAAAAAGCAAGAACTAATGATGAATAAAAATATAACTTAAGATTCGTAACTCGTTTTCAAGGGCAATATTAAGATATCATAAGTAAAACACGGTTAATTTCTGAAATAGAAATAATAAGAACTAAGTAAAACACGGTTAATTTCTGAAGTAGAAATAATAAGTAAGCGCTTGAATGCGATTGATATTTGGCTGTTGCTCTTTAGATACCAAACGGCTTGCACGACTGTTTCAAAAGAATATTAATATTAACTTTACATTATCTTCACATGGACACAAATGATATATACACTGTTGTATAAATTAATTCTACAAACTTATTTTTTGAAAAACTTTAAAATAAGTTACATTTTAAGGACTGCAATATGTAACTTTTGGATTTGAACATTGGCATATTAAATAAATTACTTAACTATTTAATTTTATGGACAGAAATTAAATCTTTTTAGCGTTTGTGGGAAAATACATAGACACTAGAGCACAGTTTACTAACAGTGTGATGTATTACCCTAATGAAGTATCTTTTTCTTGGCGATTGAAGTAAAGAAAGAAACATTTTTATCAGTATTGAGAATAAAATAAGTGGTTTATTTATTGCAATATTCCATAAAGCAAATAGAGTAGTCCGACCAGTAAATGAATACTTAAGCACATTTAAAAAGAAAACGATTTATTATATTTTAATAAACAGTACCTACTGGTGTTTGACAGTGCAAATAGATTTGTTGGTTTACAAATTATTCAAAAATAACAAAAATAATTTTATATTTTACTTGCTTGGTATGCTAGAGATGTCTTAATAGAAATCGATGCAAAAGCCAAGTAAATGAATAATTATTACCAATGAATGAACGCAAAATTTTCCAGTGAATGAACAGGCAGCAATTTAAAAATACTTAAATTTCATAGTTCTTCTTTTATTTTATAACTTGTACAAATAACTTATAACATGATTTTTCTGAAGTACTGTTTTTTTAATCCTATTTTTAGGAGTAATTATTGATGGGTATTATGTTCTTAAAATATTAGTTGTTGTTTATTAAAGAATATTGTGATATTTGTTATTTTTGTATGGAAATAAAAGTAAATTTATTATAATAATGAAATTGGAAAGAGAAAATAAGTCCAGTTGGCGATTATAAAGGGAAATTAATAGGTTTATTTCAGAATATTAAATTTTATCGCTTATTAATTTTGTTAGCATAAAGAATTAACTTTGGAATGCTATATTTTTATGTTAAAAGATTCCTAATAATAGATATGTTAACAAGACAATTAATTGATTATGCCATTTAAGTATTGTAAATTTCATTAATTGTTCAAAAACTATAAAATTTGAAGGTGACTATGAAGTTAAGTCAGCATTTTATATTTTTATTTGATATAATTTTCAGGTTAGAGGTAGTTTTATTTTCCAGGTTCTTATAATTTTTAGAATTCAGTAAAAAAAGATGGAATTAGGCGAAACTTCTACTTGAGATTCACAGATAAAATATAATTAATAATTTCATTAAAATATTCTATTTAAATAAAATTTTCTAAATTAAATTAAGATATAACATGCAGTTTAAAATTTTTAATATGTTTATGAATTATAAAAGAATGCAATTAAAGAATTAATGTAAAATTGAAAATATTTAGTTTCGAAGCCAGTTTATTCAAGAAGCCTGAGACCCTTGTCCCATATCCCTGACATATAAGATGATGGAAGTTAACTGTTAGAGTAAATTGATAGCTGGAATTATTGGGAAGGGAGGACCGACTAGTAAAATT
Source organism: Maratus speciosus (assembly GCA_963932465.1). Taxonomy (NCBI): domain Eukaryota; kingdom Metazoa; phylum Arthropoda; class Arachnida; order Araneae; family Salticidae; genus Maratus; species Maratus speciosus. Next base: position 396,713,812 of record OZ010788.1, on the reverse strand, counting down.
TAACAGAAATGTTAGAACAGAAAACCACAATATATTTTGGCGCACCTGATAATTTTAATTTCAAGCAGTCGTCATACTAAACACCTGCAATACTGGAACAGGTATTTGCAACAGAATTGAAAATATAACTGTGACATTTAAATTTCTGTGTTTTTATTGGATAGAATTTCTGGTTAGAGTTAGTTATTTCCAGTTTCTACAATTTTTAGAATTCTGTAAGAAAAGATGGAATTGTGTGAATCTTTTGCTAGGATTCTGAGATTAAAATGTAGTTTAAAAACGATCATTGATAATAGAAATTAATTGTTGGTTTTTATGCTTTTTAAATAATCACGCTGACTAAATACAGCAAAGTTTAATATGTTATTTTCAGTAAAGTACCATTGTTTTGCACTACATTTTGATGAAGTTTTCTAAGACTGAGATTTAATTGCCCATATTTAAGTTTAGCAAACTATCTCACTGTTGATTCATAACACCTAATGATGTAAATTGTGTAAATATGCTATTGTTTTAACTAGTATTAATGTGGTATTTATTTATTTATTAGTTATTATTTTATATTTTTTGGTGGTTAGTATTATGTGATGCAGCTATTTAAGTATACTAAATAAGTCAACTGCTATACTAATACTAAGTAATACTACTAATAAGTATTATAATAATAATTTTATTAACTATTCTGCTGAGTCTCAAGTAGAAAATTTAGTTATTTGTTTATTTATTTCTTGTCGAAAATAAATAAATAAATAAAATTAAAATATTTTATTATTTTAGAATTAAATTGTTTGCGCTAGAAATTAATTTTTAATTACTTCTTTAAGGGAAAGCAAATCAAATCCTTAAAAACATATCTCGTGTAAATGTTCAAATTAATAGGTAGACTCAAAATAAAAGTATTGAAATAGTCCATGTATCAAAATTACGCCAGTATTACCCTCCTGGCAAACAAAAGTTGTCCCATGATCATCAACAAACTATTATTAAATCGCTAGCTTAATATTAAATATATAATAGTCATAAAATTAATAAAATTAACTAAATAAATTATAATTAACTTATTAATTCTCCTCTGTAAACAGTGTGTTCTTAAAAGACGTCATAAAAATATTTAGTGCTGAGATTGTTTACTTGAATTAGCTTTTTATGCGGGGGTAAATAAGTTGATTTGAATTAATAATTACTTGTATTGAATTGAATTAGATTAGAATAGTAAATAAATTTCAATTACATTAAAATTATTAAAAGTTAACTGGATTAAATTAAATTAAATAACAGTAACAATTATGGAACAATTATTATAAAATATTAAACATTATAGAATTTATGAAACTAATTACTGATTTTGGAGAATCCTAAGAATTTATTATTTTAATTTTAATTTTTCCTTTTTTCTTTCGACTTAGTATAAATTCAATTCTTTTTTAATCTAGTATTGATAGGAAATTACTTATATGCTATGTAACGTTTTACCAGCCAATGTCATCGAATACAATAATATTTTTATTATTATTTACTCAAATGAAACCTATTTATTATTTTGTTTTTCTTAGGTATATTTTCATTTATCATTGGAAAAAAATGCATTAATTATGAATTAAGTTATAACTTTTCAAGTATATTAAGTTATTGATAAGAAATTTGAAAGTTAATGTTTATTATTGTTAAATTATTATTGCTATTGTTAATTATTACATGAAAAAAATTTATAAAGAAGATTAATAATGAATATTAAAATATAAGAAAGGTAAGAAAGAGAAGTTTGAGTATTGGGAATATTTATGCATGATGCTGTGATTTTGAAGACATAAAGTTTTATAAATCTGTAAAAACATTAAATGACTATATTTAGAAAATAGATTTAGCCTTTTAATATTGCTGATAACATCTGAAGATAATGAAATTATAGAAGTTACTAGAGAATTTATTAAAACTTGGTAAGAGTAAGGTACCACTATTTCTATAATAAGGCACAACAATACAGAGCATATAGTTATAGTTTTTACTGTTGAGGTGCGAAACTGTCAAAATGTCCAATTTTGAACTCATGCCCAAATTTCAATGAACTGTACCATAGTATCAGGATATTAAATTATACCAACTAAAAAAATGAAGGAGATTGAACTAAGTTGAACTTTGTTGTACACATTTTTAAAATTAAAAAAAAAAATATTTTCTCCATATTTTTCAATTTTAAAACAACTATCAACGTGTCAATATAATAACAGTCTGAACAATATTCCATAATTACTATTTTAGTGTTAAGTAGATTCTAAATAACATACTTCATAATATAATTCGTATATCGTTTACTTTCAAAACATAATAAAATAAATGTTCCATTGAGATTTCCCTACATTAATGTAAATAAATTTGGTTATCTTAAGGACGAAAAAAATTTTTTAAACGATTTCTAAAACTATTATCATAAATTTCTTCATTATTTTCGTGGCTATTTAAATTCACTGTGTACATGAATCATTATAGTTATGGTATATGCTTGCGTTACACTCAACGCTTATTAGAATAGCTGGAAATGCAGAAGAGAAAAAATACTTTCCATTTAAAAAATAAAGTAACATATACAAAATAAAGCAATTTTATCATATGTAAATATTTCCGTTAGTATTATTGCTATAAAAATGGGAATATGTTGGGTTGATTTTTGACCGCCGATTATCAACACGAGGGATATAGGCCCGGGGGGATATGCCCACCTTGGGGGTATTTCTAAGGGAACCTAACCCGTATTTAGGCATGGAAAATCCATGGTTCGAAGAAAAGCACGAAAAATCCGAACGAGTAGGCCGACAGGCGCTATTGGGTTCGAACGCATCACCTCCTGTCTACCAGCTTCGAGAGCAGAACCTCTCAGCCTCTGCTGGGGCTAAAAAAATGCGAAATATCTACAAATCATACTAGGATAGAGTTCGGCACCATCTTAGCGAATAGATTTTAAAACGTTGAACTATCATTTTGGGGGTATTTTTCGATATTTTTCTCATAAAATAACAAATTTTCCTTAACAATTCTGCAAATAGTTTTATGTCTGTATCTTACAAATTTTCTTTTCACTCATTCTATTGTATAAATCGAGAGAAATTTCATTCAATGGAAAGATAGAGAGACAAACTATTTTGAATTTCGTGAATAAATTTACTTGTAAAAGTGTATCCAATTTCAATGCAGTACTTCAGCGTGCATATTGAATAATATAAATGTAAAAGAAGTCTAAATGGATGCGAGTAAACACTAGATAGAAATTACTTTTTGTGCATAAAGAAATATCAAATTCCAAGATCTTGATAACAAAAGAATATCACTCTTGGAGAGTCTGAATAATCTGAACAGGAAGAAAATTTGGTTAATTAGTTAATCAGGTAATTAGGTTTGCTACATTATTGTGGATCAAGTTAATTGTCTTAAGGCCGACAAATATATATATATATATTATAAATGATTTCGAAAACAATTAACATAAATTAGTTATTTATTACATGGGTATGTAAATGCCCTATGAGTATGATTCGTCTTTGCAATCATATATGCTTGCATTACGCTCAACGCTTATAAAAACAGCTTGAAATGCAGAACGGAAAAAATACTTTGCACTTTTAAAATAAAATAAAATAAAATAAAGCCCTTTTATCAATCAGGAAGCCAGGACCGTTTCCAAAGCAAATATTTTCCTGAGTATTTTTGCTATAAAAATTACGAAATATCTACAAATCATACCAGGATGGGGTTTGGCAACAGCTTAGTGCATACAGTGTAAACAAATATTCATTAGATACTTTTTAAAACATAGAAATATAAATTTCCGGATACTATTTGTCTTTTTTCTCATAAAATAAGGTACTTCATAACATTGCTGTAATATTTTGCCATCATTAAGAATGTGTAGAATGGGGTTTTGCATTATAATTAAATTTCACTTACAAAATCATTCAAAAATGGAACTATAATTAAGTCATACTGTAACAAATGATTCTTAGAAACGTTGCAAACACTTTTATTTCTACATTTTAAAATTTTCTTTTCACTCATTCTACTTTTATAAATCGAGAGAAATTTCATACAACGAAAAGATAGGCAGAAACGAACTATGTTTCATTTCGTGAAAGAATTTATTTCTAAAAGAGTATACGATTTTTATGTAGTACTTCAACATGCCTATTGAATGATATAAATGGAAACGAAGTCTAAATGGATGTGAGTAAACATTAGGCAGAAATTACTTTTGGTGCATAAAGAAATATAAAATGTCAAGATCTGGATGACAAAAGAATATCATTCTAGGATAAAATCTGAGTAATCTCAACAGGAAGATAATTAGATAAGACTCGGAATTGTTTAGAAGAAAAACTGCTTAAAAGATTAATTGGAATACCGGCAAAGTGAAATAAATTTATCCAGCAGAAATAAAATACAATGATAGAAGAAGTACCACAAAAGGAATTCTGTAAATTATTTGATGTAGAAAATAAATTTGTGTAACGCCTTTACTCAATTAGATCTGTAATTGCTTCTGAAAAATGGACTTACTGGATTTCTGGAAGCGCAATTATGGCTTCAAGACATGTTACATAAAATTTAGGAGTTAAAGAATAGAAGGAATTACATTCTGTTTTTTTTTTTTTTTTTTTTTTTTTTTTTTTGCTTAATTTTCGGTTTAATAATATCCTTGGTAATAATAGAAAATCTTGGAATAAGTATGTGATTTTTAGGTAAAATATATTTGTGTTTTGTTTTCGTAATCGCTAAAAACATATTTAAATTTTCGCATATTATTTTTTTCACACTTAATTTGATAAATAGTTTATTTATTATTTTAATGTGAATTAAAAACATGTTTTAAATACATAGATTTCTTAGCTGTAAAATTCTTCATAATTTAATGTTACACAATTTCATAAATCAAATGAATAAATACTTACTCATCCCATAAAAGCTTCCCGTAAGATGTCACCATAAAGCTTCTATATAATGCAACAAAACATATTCATAAGTCAATATATTACATAAACCTGTAATTTGTAACTCTTTCGTTTCGAAAAAAAATCTGTATAAATAACTGAGCAATTTATTACTTTATATTCTAAACTCACTAGATAATCATCGTTAAATAATGCACGTTCTAAGTGGCAAATTTCGAAAATATATATCAAGTAAAAGGAATTTGCTCTCCAAGAAAAACGTTGAAGATAAAAGATTTTTTGGCAGAGATAAAGCATGAGGATTCCTCTTTTTTATTCTTTTCAGAAGAAGAAGATTTTTTGTATGATCCAAGGATTCCAGAGATAAAGTTATCGATTTCAAGTTAAGTAAGTGCAAACTGCACAAATAATAACTAAAGACTTAAAATAAGAATTTATTCTTGTATTGTTATTCTTATTTAGAAATATTAAAATCCGTGTTGTAATATTACATGTGCTGCGTTTGTAATAGCGTTTTAAAAATATGGTCTTCTGTAGATATTAAAATGTAATCATGGTGCTTAATATATTACAAATAAATTTCCAATTCTACAATAGAACTAAAGCAATATATATATCGTGATGATTTGGAAGGTTCTAGATAAATTGGCGTATGACTGAATGAATAATCCGCAGTTGAGTTTCCGTCATATGTAGACAATAAAAGAGTTGAAATATATATGAAGTCTAAGATCATGTGACCGACAATTACTAAGAAACTACTGAGACGTTATGTAGTCACAAATGTTGGTGGAGTGATAGGCAATGACATCTACTAAGAAGTTATGTAGTTGAGAGTATTGGCGTGGCAGGCAATGATCACCATCGCCAATTTCTCCAAAGGAATAAGACGACATCATTAAGCGTGAACAGTTATTTTTGATAAATAGAACATATCAACAATTCCCAGGTACTGCAAGTGGGCCAGTCGCGCGATGCAGCCCGCTGACATTTAAAAGATATTGATCAAGAAATTATCGGATTCTACGAAGTTAGGAGTACCAGATAATTTACATATTTAACACTTAAAGATAAGCGAAAAGACTCTGCTCCGAGCTTGTGCAGCTGGATTTATCAAGTTGGCGCAAGGACACAGTGATTACGTCGCACGCGAAATGAACGAATTAGATAAATGCAGAAGCTCTCAGACGATTATCTAGACCAATCGAGAGAGAGGGTGTGGCTTAAAAGTAAAATGATTCCAGTTTAAGGTCCAGTTAAAGGTTCCCTTTTTAAGGTGAAAAGTCAAGTGCGGGAATAGATGTTTAGTAGTTTAGAGAGTGTGTGAATTAGCGCCGATATGATACGATTGGATCGGCCAGGGATCTCATGATCGGGAGGCGAGAACGTTAACATCGAACAAAAGGCAAAGCCAGTAACATGCTTTATACTGATCATGTGAAATGAGATTACTACACATTCCATCCCAAGTGAGAAAGACGTATTGCTGACGTCTAACGAGAGATATGCACACGTGAGTGATGATGTCGTACCCATGTATGATGCGCAGTATGGCAGGCTTTGTGCTGTCAGCGTTTCACAGGCGTTGCTTGTTGAAGATGATTTATTTGGTGCTGTCATCTGTTGGCTATGAGAAGAGATGGTTATTGTTGAAGGTTGTTGCGTGTTTGTCCGGGTCACAAATTTAGAGAATGTGGAAAGGACACAGATAGGATACGAACCAGGGATCTCATGATCAGGAGGCAAGAACGTTAACTTCGAACAAAAGGCCAAGCCAGTTACTCTAAGCTAGTAACTCGCTTTATATTGATCAAGTGAGATGAGATCGCTGCACTAAAATGAAATTTGAGAAAGAAAAGGAAAATGTTTTTTAAAAATATTCGAACTTAATAATTAACTTCACTCAGAATACGATAGATAGGGTAGCTTATAAACTTTATGAACGGATCTAAAGCTTTAAATTAAGGTTTTGGACTAATATATTATTGATATATGCATATTACATTAAGAAAACTTTAAAAAGTAATAAATGATAGATATTATTAAAGTAGGGAATTACTGAATATGCTGAAAATTAGAATAATTTAAGGAATATCGTGAAAAATTTGTTAATATAACATATATATATATATATATATATGGGCTGTTTAATAGCCTCTGCTTATCAACCAGGAGAAGACCCTTTAATTGCCTTCGAGGAGGACTGAAAGGAATCGACTGGGAGCAGAGACTGAATGTCCAATCCGCATCTTCCACCGGTGCAACCAGTTAGTACCCTTGCATTAGGAACGAACGCGGATAGGCTTCCTCCAAACCGCTTGGTCAGCGTGGAGGAATTTCGCCACCTACCCCCCCCCCACCTTATTTTACCATGAATTCACAAAACAAATCACGGCCCTTAATTCGCGGCAGTCTGCATATTCCTGGTTACGGCAGTGATCAGAAAGACGTGAAGATGGAGGATGCTAAGAATGACCGGGCTCGGCTAGGCTGCCATAAGTTAATGACCTTGGTTACGTATAATGAACGATTCCTATCTTCGTAAAATCGCTTACAGTAACTTGAAGAAGAATTAGAAACAATCAACTGGGACATCCTAGGATTATGTGAAGTAATAAGAAAAGGAGAAGAGAGGATAGATCTTGCCAGCGGGCATGCATGCACATAGTCACATAAAATGGAAGAACAAGCGCTGTAGGATTTGTGATTCATAAAAGGTGGAAGAATCATATCGTAGAATATGATAGTGCATCAGATAGAGTTGAAAGGTTAGAATTACAGGTGTCCAGAGATACAAGTTGCAAATTACCCAAGTTTACGCACCTACAGTAAGTTATAATGATAAAGAATTTGGGGATTTCTATGAAGAAGTAGCTTCAATGCATCAAAAGTGAAAATGCTACATAAAACACTGTACAACAGTGGTTTTGTCATAGAACTAAAATTAGTTGATTCTAGTTTTTGCCGCTGATTTCGAATATGCTTTCCGCTTATCGCTAGGTGGTCCCGGTCTTAAGCCTTTTTGTGCTATTGTATGCAAATTTCATCTAATTACGTTTTCTAGATAATGACTACTTGAGTATTTGCTTCAGATAAATGTCAAGATTTGCATCTTCTTAACATTTATTTATCAGTTATTAAGCCTAATTTGCATATTTTTCAATCGTGTAATGTTTACATCACTATCAACTTTAAAATAGTTGCCACAAAATTGATGTAATGTTTTTCTAGACTAGAGTTTTATGCTGATTTCAAATCTCCAGTCTGTTTTCTTATGTCATGTCTAGTTTTTGAGTAAGATGAATTTCTACTTTTGTACGGCATTAACACAGGTTTGATATAAGATGCTTTTTAGAGGTGTGTAATTCATTCACAAGAAGGTGAACAGGGTCATATTCATATCAGAGACATAAACAAAAATTTATATAATCGAAAAAAATAAGTAGTAGAATCTATCCTAACTAGTTGAAGTTTATCATACAAAGTAACATAAAAAGCTATTTCTGGCTTTTTTGACCAAAAGCTAACAATTCACTTTTTTTCAAAAACTGCACGTGATAGAAGAAAAAAGATACAAGATTTGAAATCAGCTCAAAAAACTAGTTTAGAAACATATTAGCGTACTCCTGCGAAAGAAGTATTTTGAACGTCAAGAAACATTATTAGAAAAATATGCAAATTAGGTGCAATATTTCACAGTCACATGTCAGTATAATTTCAAAAACAACGTTTTTGTGAAGTAAATTAGGTAGTAATTATAACATAAAACAAAAAACCGTGTCTGATATTGCTTTATACCTTAAATTTGCAAATAATTGTATACAATTTACTAAATTTGCATAAATTGAAATATGCAAATATCTCTCAAACTTGACGTGCTGGAGTAAATCTAAAACTAGATTCTGAATCAGCACAAAAAACCGCATAAAAAACAACTAATTTCTGTTTTAGGACAAAGCAAAAGTTCAAATTTGTTGACCAGTGAAATTAACAATGGGAGACTGGAATGCTAGAATTAGGAAAAAAGAGAAAGGTGAGTTATCAATACGAAATCATGGATACGGAGTGCATAATTACAGAGGAAATTGATTGATTGAGTTTGTAGAATTTGAATATTTGTATATCATGAATTAATTTTTCAAGAAAAGCCACAAAGGAAATGGACATGGTTTTGTGCAAATGGCTCAACAAGTGAAATCGACTACATCTTAAAAACAAAAAGCATCTTATTCAGTATTGCAGCGTTCGCAATAACTTCAATATAGGAAGCAATCACAAGTTGGTTAAATGCAAACTGTTGTTAAATACTAATGTGCAAAGATTGAATCTTTTGCAAAACTCAAAGAAATGAATCCATGTAATAAATCTCTAGAAACATAAAGAATTCCATTTGGAATTTAAAAACCGTTTCCAAGTACTTCAATCAACTTTAGAAGAAGAGCAAGATGTATATTGCAAAGAAGATAGCCGGCGATGCACAAGTAAAACAGACTAAGAAAATAACAGAAGAAACAAGAAGATTGATGAAGAAACGCAGAGAACTTAAAAGGAAGAAAAACAATCCTAAATCAAGAGTTGAATATGCTGTATTATGTAAAACGGTAAGAAAAAGTGTTATAGAATATATTATAAATTTAACTGTGATCTTGTCAAGAAAGTTCTAGAAGATAACAAATGTTTAATATCAGCTAGGCGCAAACTTTATCTTTGAAGAAAAGGTATTTTTGTACTAAAGCTTGCAGATGGAACAATCACTAAAATCAATAAAGAAATAGTACACATTGTCGAAAAATTCTATAACGATTTATATAAATGTGAAGATCAAAGGGAAATCAACCTAAGTGATTCACGAGAAAACTTAACAAAAACCGAAGCCATAATCCCAGTGGTGACAGGCGAAGTTTTACAAGACATTAAATTTATGAAAAATGTTAAATTCCCTGATGAAGATGGAATTAAAATCGACCTTATCAAAAAAGCAGAAAAAGAATTTACAAAAAGGCTATCCTTATTGTTTTCCAAATGTCTGAAGAAGCCAGATGTGTCACAAGATTGGAATAATGCTGTGATGGTGCTACTTTACAAGAAAGGAGAGAAGGAAAACATTAAAAACTACCGTCCGATCAGATTACTACCAGTGGTTTATAAAATTTTCACCAAAGTTTTAACGACAAAACTTGAATCAGCTCCGGACAGAGCTCAACCTAGAGAACAATCAGGATTCCGAAGTGGATTCAGCACAATGGATCATATCCAAACGGTAAGAGAACACATAGAAAAACATAAGGAATATAATTTACCTCTCTGCATTGCCTTCATTGATTATGAAAAAATATTTGATTCGGTCAGCAGTAGTAGAATTTCTGGAGGATATTGGTATAGACAAAGTTACATCAATATTATAAAGAAGATTTACAAAAAAGCCACAGCAACCATCCGCTTGGACAAAAGAAAAGCAAAGATCAAGCATGGAAGATGGGTAAGACAAGGAGACACCAATTCGTCTAAACTTTTTTACTGCTGTTTTAGAAAATATTTTCAAGAAGCTGGATTGGGTAAACAAAGGGATTAAAATTAATGGGGAAATATTTAAGTCATCTCCAATTCGCTGACGACATTTTAATTTTCAGTAACAATCCTGAAGAATTGGAAAATATGCTAAAAGATATGGTAGAAGCTAGCATTAATTCGGGATTAAAAATAAACTTGGAAAAGACAAAGGTGATATTCAATTCATTTCCATCAAAAATGAAAATCGTCTGCAACAACACTGGAATTAAAGAAGTGCAAAGTTATGTTTACCTTGGGCGGGAAATATCATTGGATTATAGTATCATGACTGAAATCAATAGAAGAATAAGAAATGAACGGAATGCTTTTGGGAAGAACAATATTATTCTGAAAAGTAACATGGCCCTTTGTTTGAAAAGAAAGGTATTTAATCAATGTGTTTTGCCTGTGCTAACTTATGGAGCAGAAACATGGACGCTAACAAAACGGATGGTACAAAAATTACAATCAACACAGAGAAGTATGAAAAGCTGTATGCTAGGTATAACTAGAAGATACAGAAAAAGAATAACCTGGATAAGAAGTCAGACGAAAGTATTTGACATCATTGAAATAATTAAACGGATAAAATGGAAATGGGCTGGACACATTGCAAGAAGACAAGACAATAGATGGAGCACAAACATCCTACAGTTGTATCCCATAGATGTAAAACGGCCAAGACAACGGCCTGAAGTAAGATGGAGTGATGAAATCAGAAAAAAAGCCAGTGTAAATTGACTGACTAAAGCACTAGACAAGAAACATTGGAAAAATCTGGGGGAAACCTACATCCAGCAGTGGATTGAAAACGGTTGATGATGATGATGAGGATGATATATATGCATACATATATATTCCATATACTACATATATTAACATAATGCATGAGTCTTTTCGTTTTAACCGACTTCAAAAAAGAAGGAGGTTATCAATTCGACCTGTATGTATGTTTTGCCCATGTTCACGCATACCTTTCTTAAATATGAACAGATTTTAATAATTTTATATTGTTTGATAGTGCAAGTCACCCATTTGGTCCCATTCCAATTTTATAAAAATCTAATGATTCGAATATAAAAAAAAATTAAAACTTTAAAATTCAAATCCTTTTTGAAGCAGTCGCCCATTATAAGCATTCATCTTTCATACTGTTACCCTTACAGAGATACAAGATCTTTCAAAGTGCGAAAACTTAGCTGGACAAGGGCCGAGATCCAGATAGATTTTTTGCTGGTAGTGAAACAAGATTGACCAATCAGAAGCCTGCAGTTTTGCGAACTTTTCGCAGTTTGCAAAAATGCAGCCTCTGATTGGTCGATCTCGTTTCGCTGAGAGCGAAAAATCTATCTGGATCCCGTCCATTCTGTCATCCACCAAACCGGAAGGTCCACAAAGACACAAACCGATATCGGAAGACGGTGTCGAAAAGTTGAAAATCAACCTTTAAAGTTTCTTATGTATGAGAGCACAAGTATAACGCCTAGAATAAATAGTGTGGAAATGTGCTATCCTAAAAGCACTAAACAAATATATCCCTTAAATGCGCAATGATGCTGTAATCCAATGAGCCGATCTCAGCGACATCTGCATTATATTTTCAAATTTTAGTGTAATATTGTATTATTACAGCTTCTAGACCAAATGGTCTTGGAGTTTTAGAAAATATCCTCAGATGTCGCTCCGATCGGCTCCCTGGAATTCAGCATCGTTGCACATTTAAGGGATACAACTTTTAGCTCTGTTTCAATAGCAGATTTCCACACTATGTATCCTAGACGCACTATTCCTTACACACTATTTATCACACTATTCCTTAAATGTGCAATGACGCTGAAATCAACGATGCGATCGCAGCGACATCTGCGATATATTTTCAGATTTCAAAGTAAACATCGTATTATTACAGTGCCTAGACTAAATCATCTTGGAGTTTTAGAAAATATCTTGCAGATGTCGCTGTCATCGACTCATTGGATTTCAGCATCGTTTGACATTTAAGGGATCCAATATTTCAGCACTTTATTAAGTATTACGAGGATAGCCGATTTCTACACTATATATTCTAGACGCTGTTATAGCGCCTAGAATATATAGTGGGGAAATTGACTATCCCTGTAATACTTAAAAAAGTGCTAAAATATTGCATCCCTTAAATGTGCAACGATGCTGCTGAAATATACTGATCGCAGCGACATCTTCAGGATATTTTCTACAACAGCAAGATATTGCTAGTCTATACAATGTAATACGAAAATCCTGCAGATGTCGGTGCGATTGATACTTGGGATTTTAACAGCATCGTCGCACATTTAAGAGATACAAATTTTTAGCATTGTGTGGATCATAGATTAACATACAAGATCGGACATTCCCATAGAGCGTAATGGTAATGTGAATGCGATCGTAGCGCCCTTAGTGACAATGGGGAAGAAACTTCCCATCCTTGTAGTATGCTTATTATTGAGTATCTACCTTATTGTGATCTTTCTTTTTTAATGTTGCATGTTTACGTTTTCGATAGAATCTTACACCGATGCATGAACATAGAATAGACATTCTATTTTATATATCTAATATCAATTCTATGTTCTTGCACGGATATATATATATTTTTACATGATTAGTGAACGGTTTTAAGTGCAACGAATACTAGGTAAAAATTTCGTTTTGAATGCTATATATCAAAAACAATGGTGTAACATAAAAATATACGAAATGTTGAACTCTACAAGTCCCAGAAAATTTCATAATTATTCCCCTTTGGCAGGAAAATTTTTATAGCCCGTGTTTTATAAATTTATGTAGTTTAACGGATTAAACAATCGTTACAATAATCTTTTAAAATTTATGCATTTTCACTTCCTTACAGATAAAATAAAAATATTGTTTTTAATGTAAATTGTAAATAACGTACAATCAATTCAATAATGTTTATAATATTAACATATAAGAAATAATAATAATAATATTACAGATAGGGAAATATTCCTTTCGACAAATTTTTAGAATTGTATAAATCTAAAAGTTAAAAATAAATAGAGGTACTGACATTACACTCAATAAAATTTTATTCGATATGAATAAATTGACACAATATCTGAATTTGATTTTTTACAATTTAATCTTATAAACTTACATATTTGCATTCTTAACAGAATTTTCTGGCAGCTTTCTTTTATATTATTAGTCTAATTATCATTTTGTAAGTTAAAAATGAACAATACAAGTACGGTAAAAAAAAAGCAGCTAAAGAAATAAAACACGCATGAATAGAATATCGTCTGACACCTGATTCGTTTTAGGAACGAATAGATATTCAAACTATAGAGGAACATATTTCTTCAACATAGGTAAATTTCGGAGGTTTGTTAGTTCTTCCCCCTTGCCGATAGTGACGCTAGTACTGTTGCCATTACAGATTTTGCCGTAAATGTCCAATCTTGGTCCTTAATCTATGGTTTGGATAGCATATTTCCATACTAGGTATTCTAGACGCCGTAACGCTGTAACCAAATCGTCTTGGAGTTTTAAAAAATATCCTGCAGATTTCGCTGTGATCGACTCATTGGATTTCAGCATCTTTTGACATTTAAGGGATCCAATATTTTAGCACTTTTTTAAGTATTACTGGGATAGCCGATTTCCACACTATATATTCTAGACGCTGTAGTTATGTAATAGAAAATGCCTACACTGTTAAAAATATCGTGAAAATTTACCCCTGTTTTTAAAGACTATCTATTTTCTGACCAATGAGAACGCTTCATAGGAGTTTATGTAGCATTCTCATTGTTCAGAAAATAGGTAGCCTTTAAAACAGAGGTAATCTTTCACGATATTTTTAACAGTGTAGGTTTGCTATAGTTTGGACATAAGTTTCTCTTAAAGCACTTTGCCGCGCTTTGATGTGTAAACTTTATTGATGGATTGTCAGCTTTTCTACACCCAATTTCGATGTCCGTAGGTATCGATGTGGACCTTATAGTTTACTGGATGCGAACTTTACTTTCGGAAGTGCGAGATCTTGTCTAGAAAAGATGCGCATTCAGAAAAACCCAAATGTCTAAAACGATGCTAACTGACATCGGAAGTGAGTATCAAAAAGCTTACAATGGACTTTATTCCAAATCTTGGTTCGAGTCTGAAAAAAGTCACGTGATACCGGTAATGGAGGATATTCCAAATCTGGGCTCGAGGCTGAAAAAGTCACGTGATACCGGTAATTTACCCAAGGAATTTCTAACTGATAAGAAGGGAAGATACTACTGCTTGGTATCATGAACTGCTTCATTGGCTAGCGGGGATTTATATTACACTTCTACGGAGCCTTCCCTTCTTTACGCTAGAAATTTTTACTTTGACCACGTGATCAAAACGTAGACGGAATATCCTCCATTTACCCAAAGAACTTCTAACTGAGAAGAAGGGAGGCTGCTACTGCTTTCCGCATGAACTGTTTCACTGGCTGGCGAGGATTTTTCATTACGTCTACGGAGCCTTCCCTTCTTTACGCTAGAAGTTTTTACCTTGACCACGTCATCAAATGGTACGTAGTAGATAGAATATCCTCCATTCAATAGCAAAGTGGCCTTATACATCAGAGTTCAGAAAAGTGTATCCATTAGTCGGTGCACTGCAAAGTGCATCCATGTACACATTGTTCAAAATCTGTAGCGTTTGCTGCATAGTCACTCCACCGCTTTTATAGAAAACGATTACTTGACTATGCTATGGGGCATTCTCATTGGTCAGATTAGAAATATTCTATAAAAGCGGTGGAATGACTATACAGCTAAAGCTGCAGATTTTTAACAGTGCAGTACACATAAAAGTGCCTTCTTATGTGTAGCAGCACTGTCTTCGGTTATTAGATTCAGACTAAACACCTAATCATTGACGCTCATTTCTGATGTCGTTACTGCCTAAGGATGGGGAGTATTGGTATGAGAATGGTGATATACGGAAAAAAATTATATTGATAGATTCTGGACAAAAGCTATCGCCATGAATCTTGAAGAGCTTGCCATTGTTGCCAAACTAATGCTCGTTAAATTGTCCGCCACTCGTATAATCAAACTTGTCCAAGCGAGTATCGCCAAGTTCTGCGATAGAAAATGTCTAGATTTGCCGTAGTGTTTCGCCAAACACGTATGTATAAACAGAGTCTAAGCATTGTATGTCACCACTCTCAAATAGAGGCGCCTTACATGGGAAACAATTAGTGGAGATTATCGGAAAAGAATAATGTAGAATTATGGACCACATGATTGGTTTATTGAATACATATATCTGACCTGTGTGCTTGGCGTCAAGCCCGCTTATAAGTCATCGTCAATATACAGGAAGGAGATAGCACAAGAAAATTTACAGCAAAAGAGAATTACATCCGGGAGCTCCACAAAGAATGTGCAACGGAGACTGCGAGATTCGAACTAGCAGCCACCTACGCATTCAAGCGATTAGCGGCGTGATGCCTTGTCCAATCAGCCACGTTGGGCCCTGGACCACATTTTCAAACCTGACAATTCTACAACTTTTTGGATGCCAGTATTTTAGTACGGAAAATTTTGTTTTATTTGATAGAAGAATTTTTGAAATTTAAAAGGGCACACTCTATAAAAATTATAAGTTCGCAAAATGGCAGGCTTCTGATTGGTCAATCTCATTTCGCTAACAGCGAAAAATATATCTGGGTCCAGGTCAATATACTTGAAGAATCAATACAAATATTGCTACATAGTCTGCATTTTGCTTCTTGACAACGGAGTCTTACAAAAAATAATTCTTGAATGTAGACTGTGGCTGAATGTTTAAGGCACCACACCACTAATCGCTTGAGAGCGTAGTTGGGCTGCGGATTCAACTCCCGCTGGCTCCTTTGCACACGCTTTGTGGAGCTCCTAGATGTAATTCTCTGGTGTTGTAAATTTCCTTGTGCTATCTAGAACACCCCCCCCCCCCCGCTCAAAGTCCTTGTGCTATTTTGTCCTAATATATTAACGATGACTTATAAGCGGGCACCTTATGTCAAGCACACAAGTCAGGTGTGTGTGATCAGTAAATAAATGAATGTAGACTGTTGTGAATGAGGGAGTTTGGTACGTGCACGTGTGGGTGAGCTCTGTGCTTTCAAGTGGGGGGCGTAAACCAACGTGGCGGCCGGTCTACTATTCTTGTGTGTTTTCCTTTTCTACTTTTTACAGTGGTGTGATACCGCTGGTGTATTTTAGTTATTTTATTTGTGTCTGCTACTGGGGTAAGCGTATTTAGTTATATTTTTGTTTTGAATTTAGAGCTGTAGTTGGAGTTCTTTCCCGGTTTTGTTTGTGTTGTGTAGTGTAGCAGGTCTACCTACAGTTATGAGTAATACTATTGTTAAAGTGATTCCTGACTCAAGGCCAGAATTTATTAATGCAGTAATAAATGATGTTGCTATCTCGAGCTCTGAAATGCAGAATTTTATATTAAATAATGTTTCTGAGCCAGGTTCCGGAAATGAGGGGTTGAATATGGATATGACTGAAGCGGCAGATGGTGGTTCTCAATTTGTTGAAAATAACCCGTTATTTGCTCGTTCCTCTGCTGCTGTTGAAGAATTGTTGACAAAGGCAGCTGATAATGGAGGCAGGAACTTTAACATATTTTTAACTAGCACAGAGTCAGCTGCTATCCCTAAACGTAACGCTCGGGATGTTCAAATTGAAATACGGTCAAAAGTTCAGAATTCTGAGAAAATTGACAATGTGAAATTCACTCGAGCTGGATGTTTAATTTTTTCTACCAAGGACGTTTCGCGTGCCAGAAATATCTGTAAAATATCGTCTTTTCTTGGTGTTCAGGTTTCTTCCAGAGTACTATGGGAAAATATCTCTAACAGATTCTTACTATTCAATATCCCAGTCGATATTCCACTAGCAGATATCGCTCGGGAGATTGAGGAGTCAAACAGTATACACATCTTAGAAGTGCGTCGTTTTATGAAGAAGGACAGCAAAAATGAAACGTTCCCAGTGCTTTTTACAACTTTGGGTATTTCCCTCCCACCTGAAATTAAGACATGGTTTTCCGTCCAACGCATACGGCAATTTATTGACCGGCCACGCCAATGCTCAAAATGCTTTAAGTTTAACCATAATACTACTCGTTGCAATTCAGAACAACTCTGTGCTACCTGTGGTATTCACCATGATGGTCCATGCACTGCCCCTCTTTCGTGTGCCAACTGCGGTGCGGAGCACAGATCGGATTTTAATCAGTGTCCGGTTCGTCTTAAAGAAGTCGAGCTTCTACGATTTAAATGCCATAACTTCTTGTCTTTCATAGATGCTCGCCGACAATTTTCTCCTAAATCTGAAGTTAAGTCCTATGCCAAAATAGCTAGTGTCCAGAAAACAGAGGTGGATGAATTTCAAAAAATCATTGAAGTCCGCACCAACGCCATGCTGAAAATTATATTTGAACTTTTTACCAAACAATCAGAGAAAGTGATTGAAGCTATCACGGATATGAGCAACATGCTCGTAAATTGCATGTCAAAGTGGAACGATTTCTCACCTGAAAGACGAAAAAAACACAATCATGGCAGTGGCTCCCAGATGAGCTAGCGTTTGCCTTTTGGAATGTTTTCTTTTATTGGTTTGTTGCTGGCGATTGCAAGTTGCATTTTGCGAGAAAAAAAATGCTTTTGGGGGGTTTATTGTGTACTTTTCTGTTAGTTATTGCTAGGGGCAGTCGCCTTATTTGGTCTTGGTGGTGGTACTTTAGAGTACAGCTGTTTTTGGTTTTGTGGCCCTATGGGTATTAAAATTGTACAGTGGAATTGCCGGAGTATATTGAACAAAGACCCCTGGCTCAAGTGTCCTCTGTTCGCCTTTGCGGATATTTTGGTTCTTCAAGAGACATTTTTATCTTCAGACAAGTCCCTAGTTATCCCGGGTAAAGTTGTGTATCGTTTGGATAGGGTGGACCGCCCGGGTGGTGGTCTTGCCATTGCGGTGAACTCCGCGTGGTCTTCTCAGCAGCTGAACCTCGCAAACTACAGTTGGTCCAATGAAGTGATGGGTATTCAGGTTTTCTTGAACTCGGGGCAGCTCAATATTGTTAATATTTATTCCTCGTCGGGTCTGGTGGTGTCTGACCTTGATGAAATCTGTCGCTCCTTGTCTGGTAGTTCTTTCATTTTGGGCGACTTTAATCTTCACCATTCGATGTGGGGTTCCCCGGTGTCGTCTCGGGCCAGTGAGCACTTTGTGGACTAAATCTCGGACAGTCCATTTTGTTTAATGAATACTACTGAGCACACGCACATGACCCCCAATGGCTCCTCGTCTCTTATAGATTTGTCGATCTGTTCTCCGGACCTTTATCCATGTTCCACGCTGTCTGTGGTTGAGAATCTGTATGATAGTGATCATTTCCCGATTGCTATCTCGGTTGCCCTTCGGTCGCCGCCTCTTCCTAGTTACACTCTTTATAACTGGTCGCTGATCTGCCGGGAAGTCAATAACAACCTTCACTCTCTTTCTGAAATTGATTATGATGCCTTCCAGTCGATGGTCCATAGTGCTATGTCTAAGTTCAGCTTTGTTCGTCCTGGTCCGTCGAAGTCCCTCCCGGTCTGGTGGTCTACAGGTGTAGTAACTTCAGCAAGCAGAAGAAGTTTTTGTTGAAGCGGGCCCGTCTACTGGTCTCAAGTGATTATTGGATTAAGTACAAGAGGACTTCGGCGAAGCTTCGTCAGGTTGTCAAAGAATCTAAGCGGAGGTTCTGGGATAAGATGTGCAGCGATGCAGGGGACCCTCGTCTCCTGTATAAAATCTTTCAAAAAATTAAAAATCGCTCAAGTTCCCCTGCTAGCTCCCATTTTCTCCTACAGGGGGCTGACTCATCTGGTGCAGATGCGGTATCTGAGGCTGAAATCTTGGCCGACCACTTCAGTGCGGACAACGATCATGAGCCAATTCCTCTCACATATGGGGAAGAAGGCAGCTCCTCTCTCAACGGCCTTTTCACGTTACCGGAATTGAAAGATGCCATCCATCGCACAAAAACCCCCACTCCTGGGGAAGACAAGATTAGTGCTGCGCTTTTCAAAGGATTAGATGACCTCGCGCTTGAACGTCTGCTGCAGCTCTTCAATGAAATTTGGACCTCTGGTGACATTCCGTCGAGTTGGACTTCAGCTGTGATTCTGCCGATACCTAAACCTGGGAAACCAAAAATACATGCCTCCTCGTATCGCCCTATTGCCTTGACATCGGTCATGTGCAAAATCTGCGAGAGGATGATCTTAAAGCGGATTACTCGCCTCCTCCTCGAAAATAAGATCCTTCATAGTAGACATCTGGGTTTCCAACCATTTCGTGATAGCCATACGGTGCTGACGATGCTGCATCTCGATATTCAACAGGCTAGGAGGGAGAAGAAGTATATCTTGGGGGTTGCTCTTGACCCTCAGGCAGCATACGATTCGTCTATACCGACGGGTTAATTTACAAGTGTGCTCAAATCGGCATATCTGGACGAATGCTTCGCTGGCTCCACCGCTTTTTATCCGACAGATCCATTAAAGTAGCTTGGAGAGGTGTCACTTCGTCTACCCGGATCCTTCGTAGAGGGGTTCCTCAAGGGGCGGTGTTAAGCCCTACTCTGTTTACAATCTTTATGGCGGACTTTTTTGAAATTTTGGAGGGCCTCGGCATCAAATTTTTAATCTATGCAGATGACATCTTTGCTTACTGTGATTGTGCCTCTTTGGAGTCCTGCTGGACTAAATTGCAAGAAGCCTTAAGGCTGATCATGCAGTGGTGTAACTACTGGAAGTTATCTATAAGACCGGATAAGTGTCAGGCTATCAACCTATCGAGGAGATTAGGGGATTGCGATTCTCATTTCAGTGTCAAAGGAGGAATCATCGAGTGGTGCTCAGAAATTAAGTTTCCTGGGTTCTATGTGGCTCAACGGGGTGGCTTCCGTAAACATGCTGAATACCTCAGGAAGAAACTGTTCTCAAGAATAAACATTTTAAAGTCTTTGGCTCAGAAAAAGGTATGGTGCAAGGTCATTCCACCTGCTCACCTTGGTTTCTGCATCCATTCGTAGTATCATGGAGTACGGTGCTGCTGTTCTTAATTTAGCCTGTCCTTCCTTTTTCCAAAAACTGGTGGTTCTTCAGACGAGCACCCTTAGGGTGGCGTTGGGGCTGCCGAAGTGGACGCCTAACCTAGTATTAAGAAAACACGCTGATGCTTTCCCTATTATCGACAGGATTGGTATTTTGGCTTTTGGATTCTGGATCAAGCACCTGGCCTTGGGTAGTTGGTCTCCTCTGTTCGAGGCGCGTGATGAGAGTCTGGCATCGATCACTGCTAATATTTCTTGTGTTTCTGATACTTTTAATGAGTTGAATTGCCGTCCAGATCACCTTCTGTGCTTACAAATCCCTCTGCATATGAATGTGAATGCGATTCATATTGTTATTTCGGGTCTTTCTTTTCAGAGTAAGAATATGGCTGCTCCCATGTTGACTCCCTTGTTTTCGTAATTTATCGAGAATTTCACTGGCGCTTGGGAAATTATTGCCACTGATGCATCTAAGACAATTTCGATCACTGGGATAGCAGGCTGTTTGGCTATTGGTCATTTTGGGTACCGGGTTTCCCAGGTGAATTCGATTTTCCCTGCGGAGACTCTTGCTGTTGGCATGGCTATCGATGAGTTAGTCTCTTTGTCTCGTCTGGTCTTGATTCTCTCGGACAGCTTGTCTGTATTCTCTGCTCTTCAGTCGATCTCTCTTAAGTCTCCTAAGGTCATCATCTGGCTGCATAATAAAATCATGAGGGTTTCGTCTCTCTCTCCTTCTATTCATCTGTACTGGGTTCAGGGTCACCGGGGGATCCCCCTTAATGAAAAGGCTGACTTTCTTGCAAGAAGTGTAAGTGATTCTGACATTTTGATTGATTGGATCGCTCCGGAGGATTTAATCAATGCCTATAAGATGAAGGTCAAGCAGCGGTTTGGTCAGCTGTATGAGTCTGGTAAATATTTTTCGTCGCACGGGGACATTCCTAATGTTAAGCGTACGCATGGTTGGGCCGGCAATAGGAGGGATGATGCTTTGATTACTCGGCTCCGCTGTAGAATGTTGACAACTCCTGCGATGTTAGCTCGTTTCAAACTTCTTTCTGACGGTAGCTGCCGCACGTGTGGTGTGTCTGACTCCTTGGAGCACGTTTTATTTTTTTGCCCTAGGTATCGGTCTCAGCACAGCCGATGTTGGGATAATGCTGTATTGAATAGCGAGTGCTTTAAGTCTTTTGTGTGTTTTATAAAAAAGTTTTGTGCCTGTCATGGGTTCCGTGCTTCTACTCTAAACTTTCTTCATAGTATTGGTCGGTTCTAGTGGTGTGCTGTTCCGCTTTCTCTTGATACATGTGCTTATTTTCTCCACTGCTCGTGTTAGAGTTTTCATCTGTGATTGGATTTTTGGATCATTTGGGATAAAAGCCTTGCTGCTATAGATCCCAAAGCTCACCCAACTCAAACTCAAACTGTTGTGAATACAATGTACTTGTTTAAAAAAATATCATAAGTATCAAATGCTAATAAAATCAATACTTCTAATGAAATTATAAAGGATTTATTAAAAAAATATTTGTTTAATAAATAATTTTTGTAAATTATAATTTATTTGACAAATAATTTACTTACTCAGCAGATGTTGAAATCCGGATAATTATGTGTTACGGTATGAATAACTAAAAATTAGGAAATAAAATAATCTTTTCAAAAAAAAAATATTAACCGACTTCAAAAAAGCACAAAAAAGAATTAAATAATTCTTTAAACTTCTCTAATGACGAAACGTTATCCATTAACTGCACATCGGACATCATGTATCGGCATAAAAACGTTAAATTTAATATATAGAATTTAATATCTACCAAACATGGATTTTCTAGAGAATATTTTTTACAAAAGATTAATTTACATATTTATGATTTAATTTACGAATATATACATATAAAAAGTAATCAATTACTTTTTGAAGTTGGTGCCAAACGTTCACAATCGATAATGATTAAACAAATAATTTGCTGAAGAAATAGAGCGTTTTTTTAAATTTTGTATAATATTTTCCATCATCACTTTATTCATGGTAATAACTACAATATATTCACAATTTTACTATACTTAAGATAGGTTGGCACCAACTTCAAAAAGTAATTGATTACTTTTTATATGTATATATTCGTAAATTAAATCGTAAATATGTAAATTAATCTTTTGTAAAAAATATTCTCTAGAAAATCCATGTTTGGTAGATATTAAATTCTATATATTAAATTTAACGTTTTTATGCCGATACATGATGTCCGATGTGCAGTTAATAGATAACGTTTCGTCATTAGAGAAGTTTAAAGAATTATTTAATTCTTTTTTGTGCTTTTTTGAAGTCGGTTAATATTTTTATTTGAAAAGATTATTTTACTGAGAATAAAATTTGATATTATGCAATTTATTTTCTTCTTATAAGTAAAGTCCAATGTTGAACCGTTTAGGTTCTAAGGAATGAATTTCTTCTTCAGGATAATCTTTGTAATATGGAAGTTTTTTTTTCTTTTTTTTTTTCCCGGAGATAAAGATAGTAAAAATATTTCGTTTCAACATATTTCTCGAGTTTGAGATTAAGAAGTTTTTTAAATTATGAATATGCCTTCCAAGAGAAGTATATCGATTTCACATTAAGATTATATAATGTAGAACAAACAAAAATCATATTGTATGTGCTGGGGTTATCTGGATATTATTTAAAAATACGAATTAATGAACAAAGTTCTCTCAGAAACTAGTTGTGGTGGTTTATTTCCCACTTATATACAGTTTTTTACTAAATACAACTGTTTCATTAATTCCTGCTAGTTGGCTCTAACCGGTACTTAGTTTTTATTATTATATTTTTTTACATACAGTACATTTTCGTGTTAAATAGATACTAAATAACCTAACCTATAATATAATTTGCATGTCGTTTACTAGCATTACATAATAAAATGAATATTCAGTCGAGATTTTTCTACATTATTGGGAATCAATTTGGTTATCTTAAGGACGGCTAATTTTTTTTAAATAAATTATCTCTAAAAGTATTATCATAAATTTCTTAGTTGTTTTTTACGAGGGTATTTTAATTCATTTATGTGCATTCTTGCAATGGGATATGCTTCTGTTACAGTCAACACTTGTCAGAACAGCTTACAATGCATATGGGAAAAATATTTTCCATTTAAAAAATAAAATAAAATGAATAAAATAAAGCACTTGTATTACTAATGACGATAGGACCGTTTCCTAATGGAAATATTTCCATTAGTATTTTTGCTATAAAAATGCAAAATATCTACAAATCATACTAGGATAGAGTTCGGCACCATCTTAGTGCATATATTTTAAAACCTTGACCTATCATTTTTGGGGTATTATTTGTGTTCTTTCTCATAAAAATAATCATTACATTGCTGAAGTATTTTCTCTATGTTAAGTGTTTGTAGAGTAGGTTTTTGCATAATAAATTAAATTTCACATTTAAAATCATTCCAAACAGGATCAATATTTAAGAAATGCAATAAAAAATTTTCCTTAAAAAAGCTGCAACTAGTTTTGTGTATGCATTTTATATTTTTTTTTCACTCGTTCTGTTATATAAATCGAGAGAAATTTCATTCAACGGAAAGATAGACAGTAACAAACTATTTTTAATTTTGTCAAAGAATTTATTTATAAAAGTGTATCCGATTTCTATATAGTACTTCAACGTGCCTAATGAATGATATAAATGGAAACAAAGTCTAAATGGATGTGAGTAAACATTAAACAGAAATTATTTTAGGTGCAGAAAGAAATATTAAATATTAGGATCTGGATGACCAAAGAATATCATTGTAGGATAAAGGCTGAGTAATCTCAACAGGAAGGTAACTAGTTGAGACTCTGAATTGTTCGGAAGAAAAACTGCTATAAACTGCTTTAATTCGCTAAATGACAAAGTAAAATAAAGTTAACATGAAGAAATAAAATACGATGACAGAAGAGGTACCATAAAAGGAGTTCTGTATATTATTTGATGTAGAAAATAAAAGTGTTTTACGCCTTTGATGAATTATAGCTCTGATTGCTTCTGAAAAATTGCTAACTTAATTTCTGAAAGAACAATTACAGTTTATGTAATCATATTACATGAAATTTAGCTGTAAAAGAAAAGAAACCAATACATTCTTTTATTTTTTAATCTAACGTAGTATTTCTGTTTAATTATATTATTGAAAAAAAAAAACGCCAGACTCATATGCAATATTCTGGAATAAGTATGCTATTTTTCAGAAAAATATTTTTTGTTATAATATTTAAAGGAACTAACAGAGAAAACACGTTTAAAGTTAAATCGATCGAAATTTCCATGTGTGCCCAAGAAACAGTTTAAAAGGTCTATTTGTTTGGAAAGGAGATTTCGTAAGAATCGATCAGATTTGAATCCGTGAACAATGTTCCATATTCATGTGCTAGCACGATGATCGCTGGTCTCAGTGCAACATTTTAAGGACATTAGAAGTTAAGGATGGGCGGGGGGATTTTATTTTTTTCAGTTGAAAAAATTGTTTTTTTTTTTTAATTTTCTATTCACGATAGTATGTAGATTATCCGTGTAAGTCGATTTGGTCAAACTCGAATTTCTTTAATAGTTATTTAGTACATAAGCGTTACGGGCTGGACACCCCCCCCCCCCGCAATGTTTTGAAGCACCAATGAGCTTAAGATTTTAGCTTTCTACTGCGACTCATGCATGAAATTTTCTCCTGATTTTATATAGGGAACTCTTCGTGTACGTTGCTATGACCATTATAAAGATGGCGTAAATCTATAAACGCATTTTAAGCAAAATGTCTCTTTTCAAACTTGACGGAATCAAAACGCAAATAAGAAAATAAATCGAACACTATATTTATTGGAGCTTAGGCCACCGTCAGAACATTCTATGCAAGTAGACATTTTTAAAAGCACGTAAAAGAGCGAAAAATTGGATAAAAATACGTTTTTTCCTCAAATGGAGGTCATTTTGTTGGTTTTCAACTTTTTGATCTCAAACTGCTTGAAGCTACAGTCAAAATTATCTACTTACATAGGCCTTCACAAAAATTTATTGCAAAAGACTCTGGTGATCTCTCGAATCCCGACTAATTTGAAGCGCATGACGTGTACGCTCGGACATAACCCACGCAACTCGATCCACGTCATCAAATTTTAATTATTATTTTTTTTCCTTAAAAAGACAGGGAATAACATGCAAAAAACTTGGAGCTAAGCTTTTCCAGAAAAATAAACTGCTAAAATATAACACCTTTTTAGAACTTCTATAGGCAAATGTCATCTTAACAAAATTTGAAATATAATAGTATCTCTATAGCCCGGTCTTTGACTACCTATTTTTGTATCATCAGCCAATGACACTGATAAAGTTAAATTTACTTTTAGTGAAGGCTTTAGGTGAAGGGGTTATTTCGGTGCCTTGAAAGATTGTAGTTAGTCCTGCTTTTAGATAGAATGACTATCCAAGAGGAAGTGAATTTTATTTCGTCAGCGTTAAGAATATATACAAGAGAAGAATAAATTTCTAATGTTTCTCTTTTTAGCCTTTCGAAAATAAGATCGTTATGGGTGAATTTCTTCAGTTTGTGTTGATTATGGGTATCGTTGAAATTCTAAATGAGAATGTAATTTTTTTGTATTTCCAAAATAAAATGTTAAATGTAAATGAATTCCTATAAGACGAATTTAAGTTGCATTGATATTACTAATCGATGGTGGATTTATTAGTCTAAAACTTTTACTGTTACCAAAACACTTTAAAAAGGTAAAACTTTTTTTTTGTTAGATTACATAAACTAAAAGTAATTTCTGCAGTTTTAAAAATTTTATTTCCTTCCTTGCATTTAGAATTCTCAGTAGTTAGTTTTACATTTTTTTTTGTTTCTGCCGTGTTGCAAATTTACATGAAAATGGTAGCGAAATTTGAATCCTTCTTGATTTTTAAGAATATGAGCCCAATTATATGGATGTTTTTAAAAAGTAAAAGTTTAAATTCCCTTTCTGATTTCTGTGATTTGAGACAGTACATATCTTCATACGAAAACTTTTTTAAAAGGTTAATTTAAGGCGTGAGGTTGGAAACACACAAAACGTATTAAACTAAGAATTTCGTTGTGGTAAATATTTTTTTAATAAAGATTCATGTATAAATTAAGTAAAAAAGTGAATATTTAGACATACAGTATTAAATTTAACGTAATTATTTATTTATGTTACTTTATTTTATTTTTTTTTGGAATTGCCAAAAAGTTATATAAACATTTTTAATGTTTCGTATACTACTTCTTTCACAATGGAGTTGACAAATAGTTTCTTTCTTATTTGGACATAATTTAAAATCAAGCTTCAAATATACTCTTCTTGTCTCTAAATTTTTTGATAATTTTATTTTACAAAATTTCATAAATCAAATGAATAGATACTTATTCATCCCATAAAGCTTCCACATAGTATTTCTCCATAAATCTTTCACATAATGCAGAAAAACATATTCATAAGACTATATATTGCGTAAACCAGTAAATTGCAACCTGTCTTTTTTGAGAAAAAAAATCTGTATAAATAACTCAGAAGTTTATTACTTTATATTCTACACTTGCTGGTTAATCATCGTTAAATCATTCACGTTGTGAGTGGCAAATTTTGAAAATATATATCAAGTAAAAGGAATTTGCTCTCCAGGGAAAACTTTGAGCATAAAAGATTTTTTGGCAGAGTTAAAGAATGGGGATGCATTTCCATTAAACACATTTTTTTCATTCTATTCAGGAGGAAGATTTTAAAAATGGACTTAAGCGATAAAGATATCGATTTCAAATTAAGAAAGTACAAAGTGCACAAATAATAGCAAAAGCCTTAAAATAAGAATTTGCTCTTGTATTGTAATTCTGCTTTAAAAATATAAAAATTCGTGATCTAATATGACACGTGTAGCGTTTGTAATAACGTGTTTAAAATACTGTGTTTTTAAATTAAAATTCTAGCCTTCAGCTAAATTACATTTTAATAAAATTTTCATTTCTACTATAGAACTCAAAGGAATATATATCTTTCTTTATAATTTTATTTTACAAATTTCCATAAATCATATATATATATGATATACATTTCCAGTTTCCGCTGTTCATACTTCCACTGTTCATATATTGCACATTATTAGCCTTTTATCAACTTTTTCATACCTCGTAATTTCATTTTAATTGTATATATATACTAGCAAACCCCGCGGCTTTGCTCGCGTAATATTTGAATTATGCCAAGTGATATTTATATGTCTAATTTTTATCAAAAGGTACTAACTAAAATTTTATTTTATTAAAAGGTAATATTTTATTTTATTAAAAGGTACTTGTTACTTTTAGGAATAATTAAAAAAATTACTATTTAAAACACAGTTTGACTAAACATCATTATTACACTGTATTATGCAGAAATGAGACTTAAATTAATAAAATGAAATAAAACTAAATAAATGATAATTTAGAAAATATTTTGAAACTTTTATGCTCAATTAATACGCTCATTTCAGTATTCATTTGAAGTTTTGAATTTTTTAGAAACCATCTTCTTACATCTTAAAATTAACCATCATGTCGAATTCCAAGTTCTACCACCTCTCTCAACATAAAGGGCTATGTTGAAACAGGAACTGTCACCATTAATTTGCCAACATTAATTTTGAAATCGGTTTGTTATTTCTTAATATTCCACAGAAACGTAATTTAAAAAGCTTTTAAAGCCCTTTTTTAGAACGTTTGTTGTTCCTGTGAACCCCAGGTCGTAGAATCACCGGCATAAAATATAGCCTGTGTAGAATCAGAGACTGTCCCACACAGTCAGAGACTGATTCGCAACTATTACTTTTATAATCGGTTTATATTCCCTGAAATTGCATAGAATCGTAATTTAGAACTTTTTTAGAATGCTTTTCGCACCTCCCCTTCGCTTCACCCCTTTTTAATTCGAATTTATTTTCGACGTTCCTTCAAGAGCATTTATATTTTATAAGTAAGTACCATGTCATATTTAAAGTTTCTAGCCTTTTCAGTATCACAGAAATCGCAATTTAGAAAGTTTTTAGCTCCTGCAACCCTCTGGTGGTAGTGGAACAGACATAAAATATAGCTTATGTTTGAGCAGGTTCTATCACCAAAATTTGTCATAATGATTTTTTTAATCGGTTTGGTAATTTATAAGTTTGCTTAAAAATTGTAATTTATAACGCTTTTCACTCACTTCATTTTTTTAAAATTTGGAATTTTCTTTCGACTGTTCTTAGAAAGCAGTTGCATCTTGTAAGTAAATACCATGCCATACTTCAAAGTGTTAGACCCCTCAGTTGTGCAAAAAATGCAAATTAGAACATGTTTTGCTTTTGAAACCCCCAGATGGTAGTGACAGCAACATAAAATATAACCTATGTTATAGCAGGGACTGTCACCATTGATTTGCAACCATTACTTTTGAAATAGCTTTGGTATTTCCTTAGATTGAGTAGAAATCGCAATTTAGAACGTTTTTAGGACGCTTTTCGCGCATTTTCACTCCTTTTTAAATTTCCTATTTTTTCGAAACTGTTCTTAAAGATCATTTATAACTAATAAATATGTACCTTGCCTAATTTTAAGTTGCAAGCCCCTACCGATCACAAAATCGAAATTTAGAACGCTTTTTTGCTCCTGCAACGTCTTGGTGATAGTGATACCGACATAAAATAGCGTCTATGTTAGAGCAGAGGCTGTCAGCATCAATTTCCTACCATTACGTTTGAAATCAGATTCACTCTTCCTGAGATATTGCCGACAAATCGGCATCTAGAACGTTTTTAGAACGCTTTTCGCGGATTTTGCTCCTGCATCTCCTCTGGGGTAGTGGAAACAGATATAAAATATAGCCTATCTTGGAGGAAGATCTGTCACCATCATTTTTACACCATTATATTTGAAATCGGTTCGGTACTTCCTGAGATTGCATAGAAATCGCAATTTAGAAAGTTTTTTATAACGCTTTTTGTGCATTTTGACCCCCCTTTTAAATTTCGATTTTTTTAGGAAATGTCCTTAGAGATCATTGATATCTTATAACTAACTACCATTCCAAATTTCACGATTCTAGGCGCTTCCGTAACGCAAAAGCCGCAATTTAGAACGTTTTTTGCTTCTGCACCCCCTTTCGGGTAGTGGCACCGACATAAAACATCGCCTATGTTGGAGCAAGGGTTTTCACCATCATTTGGACGCCATTATTTTTTAGATCGGTTTGGTATTTCCTGAGATTGTGTAGAAACTATCATTAGAACGTTTTTTAGAACGCTTTTCGCGCATTTTCACTCCTTTTAAATTTCGAATTGTTTAAGAACTGTTCTTAGAAATCCTTTATATCTAATAAGTAGCTAATATTTCAAATTTCATATTTCTAGGCCCTTCAGTAACACATAAATCGCATTTTTAGAACGTTTTTTGCTCCTGCACCCCCTTTGGGGTGGTGACACCGACATAAAACATAGCCTATCTTGGAGCAAGCGTTGTCACCATCATTTTGTCATCAATATTTTTTAAATCGGTTTGGTATTTCATGAGATTGTGTAGAAACTACCATTTAGAACGTTTTTTAGAACGCTTTTTGTGTATTTTCACCCCTTTTGAATTTCAAATTGTTTAAGAACTGTTCTTAGATATCATTTATATCTTATAAGTAACTAATATTCAAAATTTCATATTTCTAGGCCCTTCAGTAACGCTAAAATCGAATTTTTAGAACGTTTTTTGCTCCTGCACCCCCTTTGGGGTAGTGACACCGACATAAAACATAGCCTATCTTGGAGCAAGCGTTGTCACCATCATTTTGACACCAATACTTTTTAAATTGGTTTGGTGTTTCCTGAGATTGTGTAGAAACTACCATTTAGAACGTTTTTTGGAACACTTTTTGTGCATTTTCAACCCTTTTAAATTTCGAATTGTTTAAGAACTGTTCTTAGACATCATTTATATCTTATAAGTAACTAATATTCAAAATTTCATATTTCTAAGCCCTTCAGTAACGCTAAAATCGCATTTTTAGAAGGTTTTTTGCTCCTACACCCCTTTGGGGTAGTGGCACCGACATAAGATATAGCCTATGTTCTAAGTTGGACTAACACCATCATTTTGATACCATTACTTTTGGAATCGGTTCGGTAGTTCCAGAGCTTACTTCCTACAAATAAACAATTTTTTCCTCTTTATAATAGGAGTATAGATAAACATATATAACATTCAAATAACATTAGTGACAAAGAAGTTTTTCTTAATAATAGAGGAGAAGGTCCAAATACCGGCTACCACTTTTCTTTTCAATCTATATGATGCAATTTTCAAAATTAGTAAAAAAAAAGTAACAGCAGGGTACCTTGACCTGTTTTAAACCTGTTTAGAGGAAAATAAATTTAATAGGCGTTTTATGTTTATAAAAAACAAAATATCGAATGTCTGGAAATTTTGAGTTTTGAAAATGGGGTCTAAATACCGGCTATCTAAGATTTTCTCCAAAAGTTCAAACAAATAGAGCCAACGACAAATATGAAGCAATAGGAATAATATTTTAATAAATTTTATTGATTAATAACATTTCTTATGCACAGAAAAAATACGTAATTTTTAATAAACAATCATTTTTTGTCCAATTTATAAAATTCTTCTCTCATAGTCTTCATTCCATTATGTTTCTAGTTTCGTTTTTATTGTGTAAAACAAAAAAAAAGTTTTCTGATTGAAATGAGAATTATTTTATCTGAAAAAAATCACAAACATAATATGACTCTCTGCGTCGGTGCAACCACTATAGGCCTGCATATCGCATCCTTAGCACTGAACCCAGAAACCTTTCCCCATTCTTGACCACAGAGAAATCACCCGTGCAGATGACATAAATTGCAACATCATCCTCTGTTGGATATTTTCCTTTTTCACTTTTTTAAAAATCCAATTTCGGTCCTTTTTGCCTGATATCTTCTGCACATTTTCCTTCTTCCTCTTCAGATTTATTGCAGGCAATTTGGGATCGCCCATCAGTGCTTTTTGGTGAAGTGATCCGGTAACCAGTGTCGCTATTAAAGAATTACAGACGCGGTTGCACCATTCATATTGCAGAATTGGGCTGCTTTTTTTCATATTGCAGATTGGGACTGGAACTATTTCTGAACCATTTAAATTAATTTATTAACTATGGAACTATTTAAATTAATTTATTTTCCTTCCCTTCAAGCAGGGCAACCGAGAGAGGTCCAGATACTGGCTAGCCGGTATTTAGACCACTATAGGTAGCCGGTATTCGGACCACTGCTACGTTTAAGTTTAAACTGGTATTACTCATTCATATAATAAAATACCAATAGTGTGCGCGAGGAAACTGAGAGCTAAATATGTCTAGAAAATAACTTAATAATCAATTCAAGCCAATATACGATCAGTATATTTTAAAAAAATGAGAAACACATATCTGAAAAACTTTTGATGTACCAGATAACGTAGCTTCGACACTTTTGCATTTACTGTTTGCAAATGAGCAGATTTCAGTGATGTAATTTTCATAACTTTCTTCTCTCAATTAAAGTTACAAACTCTACCTATCGCCGCTAGGCTGCACTGCGCTTAGTTCTCAGAACACCTAGTAGCTGGTATTTGAAACTTCTCTTGTACCAAAATAAAACTATGGAATCAGTTATTAATATCAGTTATAATTATTTTGTTAAAGAATCATATTCTGGCTGCAAATAAAATTGTATTCGATTTTTGGTAAAATTGTTTGATGGAATGCCCACGGTATTCTTACTACTTTTATTTCGATCCGTTACTTAATACATAAATTAAGATGCATGTAAAAATGAATGTAAGAATGAATGTAATAATCAGATTAGAAATTAACTGAAAATAGTTTATTTTTAATATTCATGTCACTTATATAAAAATTCGTTATTTAATTTAATTTAAAAAATCAAAAAACCCGACTGCGTAAAAAGAGAACTAATTAATTATTTCTTATCAGTGTGAAACTATTTTTTATATTACTTACATATTTTGTTAATTTACTTGTATTTATGACTTTTACGTTGTGTTTAATTGTTAGTTCCTATCTATAAACACGGTTTTGAATAAGGCCTATAGATGTCTGCGAAGGTTAGAGTTGCAGTAAAGCTAGAGATCCTACCTACACAACTTCCAGGTTGTGTAATATTAAAACTGAGCTTCTGCCAGTAAAATAGTCAATAAAACATCGCCTTCATTTTGAAAGACCTATCCAATGGCATGCAACTCAATATGGCTTGTAATATTTTTTTTTGTCTCTACCGCCATTTTGTATTTTATGGCCGGCATTTTGAATTTATAAAAACAAAACCTTGCCTATAATCATCGGACGGTTAAGACGAATTGATAGAGACCTCATTCATAAAATTCCATTCAGCTGTTGAGATGTTTCTAAGGTATAAAGAAATCCACATACCCAGATACGCGTGAAACACATAACCTTTCTTTGCAGTCGGGTAAAAATAAGATGGGTTTTTCTTTTTGCTTTGATCAAAAGCATAGAAAATGTTTCCTGAATCATCCTATAGATTAATCATTATAAAAGCACTACCACAGAAAAAGTGCATTTTTTTTTAATGACAGACTTATTTACGTTTTATATCATTTTGTTAACTCTAAGTTTATTGCTATAAAAATGAAACAGAACAACGAAAAAGTATTTCTTTTTACGATATATATGTATTAATACTAAATAGGAACAGTGGATAGAACATATTTTGAACGCATAAAATAAAATTATGGCGTATTTAATAAATAGATTTTAATTTAAAAACCTAAAAATGTTACATTTAGCACATTTATATTTGACCCTGAATCAAAACAGAATAAGTGGAAAAATCGTTCAAGTTAATAAAAAAGCAGCATTTACTCGTACATGTTATTTATATCCGTTTGCTTTAAACAAATTAGATACAAAATTATTTCTTTTGTTAAATTACATAAATGCTCTTTTAAGAAAAAACATGTTGTAATAAGTGAGTGCATTATGACAATGTACAACGAAATCCGTTTAACTACAATAAAGAATATTGTAATTTCTCTAAAATAAGGCATAATATGCACTGCAAAAAATTAAGTGGGTATATTTCATCAATACAAATCAACTAAATTCTTTCAAATTAGAATTTAAAAGACAAAACTTATGCATTAATCAAAACGAATCATTTTTTAATGATAAGATTTTAAACATAAAATAATCACACCAAATTATAAAAGTCATTTTATAATGAGAAAATTTTAAAGCATTTTTATCAAACGATAAGTGTCTAATGATGTTTAAAGAAGTTTATTGAAAGTAAATGAATACGAGCATCAACAGAATTTGAAATATGTTTCAAGGTATTTTTTTCCTCCTTAATTATTAAACTAATGTATACTTTCTTCAAGGGCCAAATAAAAGATAAATTAGTTTTCGTAGTTCTACTGGAACAGAACAGATTACACATATTTTATTTAATTTCAATAAGTTATAACTATTAAGTTAAAAGCTTTGTATAAAGAGTTTTTTAATAATCGTAATAGTTTTCGTCAACTTTTTGTTTTTATTATATATTTAAAAGCAGCTTATTAACATAAATTTCACATTAACCTTCTCTTTGACATTAATTTTCTTTAAAACATTTAACAAATGTAGTTGTTTTTTGTGTTTAACAAAAATAAAATAAAGAGATGAATGTTCAAATGAATGCACGTTAGCTTTTTCGTTTATTATATCTTTATTTTAAAATACTAGGGGGCCCTGCCCCCTACGAGCTACGTTTGTCAACACCCGTTCAGACACCGCAAACTCTAAAAGCACGCTAATTCGATCAGCTTAAAAAATTCCAAAGACTGAATTGTAATTAAAAAAACATTGACGGGCTGTTTTTGTCCTTGATTAAATCAGATCAGTGAAACCTTTTAAAATATGCTAATATAAAATTATTTAAGTAAACAGAGCGTTAGTCTCCCTATATTTTTTAACAACACAATAAAAAAGTTCTTTTAAATAAGACATTTTAAACGTATCATTTTAAATCTGATGCAAGTTTCACGAAAGCTTTCTTTCTCATTTTAATATTCACGTGAAAATACTTTTGTTGTTAGAAAGGAAATAATATTTTCGCTTTCTTACAATTCACAACAATAGTTTAAAAGATTATCTCAAAATCTGAACTAAATGTATCGCGCAAATATATTTTTTAATTAAAACTGTTTGGCAATATTGTTGTTTGGCCCTTTTAATTATGACGTAATTTTCTCCGTTTACGAATTTAACGCATATTCAGGACTTTATTATTTTAAAATTTTCTTTCTCTTTTAAAATTCACATTTAAATATAGTTTTTATGACATAATTTTCAATATTTTCCTGCTTGTAATACATAATCATTTAATTCTAATTTGAAAGTTTCTTCGTTTATAATAGCCCCTTGTAAATAATTTTTTTATTTGCAGGAAATATTATTATTTTCGTTGCTTTAAAAATTGGCAACAATTTAAAGTAATACCCTTTTCTAAAAGATGTAAAAATTATGTCTCGAAATGCTGAAAATTTGAATTTAAAATGGAAATATGTCCTCAAAAAATGAGTAAAAACTCAAGTTTTTAAACCAGGAACATCTCGTGCATATCCCCAGAAAAAAATTATAAATTCCTATGTATAGTTTTGCTCATATAATTTTTTTTAGCGGAACGATTTTGACCAACTTTAACATTAAATATCTCTTAAAATAATTGTTCGATTTAAAAACTGTCTGCATCAGCGTGTTTATCAAACATTTCTGTATAGAAACTGCAATTTGACAGCTTAAATAGATATAGTGAACGGGGATTTGAAGGAAGTGTGTTGAAATGCGCGCTTTCTTTACATTATCATCTATTTGAGAAGTATGGTGAAAATCATATTTTATCCACTAAATAATTAATAAAATAATGTAGCTGTTTCGAAATAACCATACAAAATTTTGAGTGAACAAGGGTAATAATGTATATGTGTGCTTAGAAGTTGCAGGAGGGAAATTGGGGAATCTATTGTAGCTTACAACAAATAAATATGTTATTAGAAGTTCTTCGTATATTTTTAAAAATTTCTCCAGGTTTTAAGTTTTCTTAATTTAAAAATGTACTTACACAATTCCTATCACATAAATGTTTAGTTACGCATACCTTATGAGACATTAATTAGTTTAAACTTTAAAAAATCATTTAAAAAAGAACAAATTATATTAAAGAACTGTGGTTTGCACTTATTTGATTAAAGGGACATTTAATTGTTTTTAAACCTCCAACCGCGGGAAACGGTATTTTCGCATTCCAGTGAGCTACTTTTTTCAAACTCAGATTGCTTGATTCCCATCACTTTATAAAAAGCGTATAATTCGGCTTTTGCTGACATTATTTAATCTGTAAATAAATAAAGTGACTATTTCAAAAAAATGGTGGGATTCAAAAATCTTAATTTTAAAAAAAGTAACTCACTGAAAAAGTCGTCTGTGGCTGGAGTGTTAATAACAAAAAAAGTTGTTTGTTAAAAATACCGATAGATGGTGCCGGAATGCATAATATGAAGCCGGTTTATGAAATCAGGCTATCCACAAAACAACTGGATGCACATATGTAGCTTGTTTGTTGGTAGGCAGTGGTATGCTACTGCACCTGATCCGGCGTTGTTGGTTAAGACCTTTCTCAGAAAGAAGAAGGAGAGGGGGGAGACATTCGAACACCCGCACCCGACCTGAACCGCGAGTCCAGTCGGGTCGATTTGGAGCTTTATTTTTCCTTTGAGTGTCGGTTTCCGGAAGGGGTGACTTGCACTTTTTGCTGCAATTCAGACTCTGGTCGGGTTGATTCTCACTCTTTCTGGTTCGGTCCGATTTCGAGTTGAGTTCTAACTCTTGAGGGTCGAGGTACGGTTGACGCGATTTTCCAAAACAATATCAAAAATATTTTTTTCTGCTAAGTATCTATATACAATAAGACCTCCATAATGGACCCTTCCAAAAAGCAGACAACTATATTTATCGAACAATTTTCAATTCGTAACGCACTTAAATATTTGTAAACTTTTATTACAGAATAAAGGACATCTCACAGGTAAGTGTGCATAAACAATCAAAAATGCCATATTTGTGTTTTTTATTATCAAAAACGAAATATTGATCATATTTTTCATATTTTGGGAGAAAAAATTCTTGACTGTACCTTAAAGAAAGAATAATCAATGAGTACATTTCTTATATACATTTTATTTTTCAAGCAGTAAATTTGGATTAAAAAAGTGCAATGACTTGCAAATATTAATAGATGACGTAAATGCTTTAGAATAATTCACTGAATTAAAAAACTTATGTCTCACAATTCCAAGTGATCTAAATTTTACATTGAAAACCTTGGAATATTTGTTCAGCCACAGTTATCAGGAAGTTGTGCTAATATTGTCATTGTATTGAGAATTTACTCACTATTCCTGTAACCGTTGCTTCAGCGCAACGGTCTTTTTTAAAGTTTAAACTTATAAAGACTTATCTACGATCAACTATGGAAATAAACTTTTTTTTTTTTTTTTTTTTTTTTTTTTGCTTTAGATCTTATTTCTGTTGAAAACAATTTGGCTAATTCAATAAATTTTCCAGAAATAATAGATAACTTTGCTGCTAAAAGAAAGATTTTTCTTCCTTTGCAAGAAAAATTGCTTTATGATGTATAAATAACTGATTTAGTATATTTCACCAGTTACGTTAACGAAATGTATTTTACAAATTCTATTGTGCAGTTACTTTATTTCGATTTCTACTGCTCGAGGAAGAAATTAAGTTCAGTGTATAGATCATGTGTAAATATGTACGGTAAAAAATCTACCATCGTGCTATGATTATTGGAATAAAGTAAATTCCATGTGGATGCATTAAATTGCATTACTTATAATTTATGTCAAGAATTTGAAGTTACGTTACTTTTATATTCCACTTTATTACAGTGACAAATACATTATTCTATACAGTTAATCCTTAGAATATCTGTCGTAATTAAATATTGTAATGTAGGAGACTATTGTATACTTTAACAATGAACACAGTTGATAAATGAAGAGGCCATCGGATGGTTTTTCTTGATTTAATATGACATTCACAAAAGACAAATTTACGAACACAAAACACAAAATATAATCGCGGTAACAATTTCTACTTTTTTAACTACATCACTCGTCGAGTCACCTTCACAACCAAAAAAAAAAAAAAAAACACTCTGCGCGCTCACTCCAGCTTCTCGCTTCGGAGTTCGAAAAAACAGAACAATCTTCTATCCTGAGATGACTACCGCCATCTATCGGTGGAAAATGTTAGTTTTCTGTAATGAATTAGTTCTTTACAATATGTACATATAAAAGCATTATAAACCTATACAAAATGTAATCAACAAATGTGAATATAAAAATGGCAAACGAATTTTTATGAGAATTAAAAATGATGTATTATTATTATTTACAGAATTCTTTGAAACAGATCATCATAACACGTTAATTAAGGAATTGAAAATGTAGTAAAGTATGGAAAAATTGAATTGTGGAACCAAGGCAGAATCCTCAGGCCCGAATTACCTTCAGTCCCACAAATAAAATGTACGGTTTCTTCCTTGCATAAGCTATAACAAGCAATAAAATGCAAACTTTGGGCTACCTTATACTATAAATCCAGAAAAAGAACGCAGAAATAACATAACATAAAAAACGAAATGGATTAAAATTGATTTGAAATAGAATCACATTACCAACTGAAGAATCAACCAAGCTATCAATGATGATTTTGAAAAGGTTATAAGAAATGATTTTCACCCACTGCTAAAAATATTTTAGATATATATGTGTGTGTTTGTCTGTGTGTGTAGCAAAAATATTAGATACCTTCACTCCAGACCCAACTGTGACAAATGAATTTTATTGAAAGTAGGGTTATTTGTTTTAATAAGATGTATTCTTCTAGTATAAGAAATATTTGTACCAAGGAAAAAATGTTTCTGATATTGCATATTAGAATTTTTTTGTAATAACCTTAACACGAGTTTAATGATGATAATGAAATATCTAATGTATTTATTCAGAAAAGGAAATCCCCCAAAATCTGCTGAGAACTTTGCATTAATACCTATAATATCTTTTAAAATTAATATTTATTGTAAAAAATGAATATGTTAGTTATTAAGCAGAAATTGGAATTTTATTCATCTTGTATCCGATTTATTATAAATAGTTTTGCATGTTTATAGCCAGTGATGTGAGAAGGGTAAATAACTAGCGATTATATATATATACTAGGGGGCTCGGCCCCCTACGAGCTACGCTCGCCAACCCCCCGTTCAGACACTGCAGTCTCTAAAAGCACGCTAATTTGATCGGCTTTAATTGAACTTTTTTGGAAGATTGAATTATAATTAAAAAAACAAAGGCGATCGCCCTATAAACGGGTTTTTATTCATTTCTCTTTGATTGGGGAATTTTACGGAAAAATCAGCTGCTGTTAAAAGATACAATGGCATTTCAAAATCATCTAATATAAAATGAATTAAGTAAACAGAGTCTTTGTCTCCCGGTATTTTTTAACAAAGCGAAAAGAAAGTCCTTTTAAATAAAACATTTTAAATATATCGTTTTTAATCTGACGTAATTTTCACCAAACTTTTCTTTCCCTTTTTAATATTCACGTGAAAATGCTTTTATTAGAAATGAAATATTATTTGCGCTGTCAAAAAAAAAAAAAAAAAATAGTTGAAAAGTTCATCTCAAAATATCAAGTAAATGTCTCGCGCTATTTTTAAATTTAAACTACTATTTTGCAATATTATTTTTTGTTCATTTTACGTAATAAGTGTAATGTGACGTAAATGTGATGTAATTTCTCCTATTTAAGACTTCTAACACATGTTAATGAATTTATTACTTTACAATATCCTTTATCTGTTAAAATTCACGTGTAATTATAGATGAAGTAATTTTCAATAAGTTCCTGCTTTTTATGCGTAATTATTTAATTCTAATTTGAAAGTTTTTCTTTTCTGTTTATAATAGTCACGCGTAAATAAATTTTTAATTTGAAGCAAACATTATTGTTTCCGTTGTTTATACAGTTTGGCAACAGGTTAAATTAGTACAATTTTCTGAAATAAGTAAAAAAATATCTCTCGAAATGCTGAAAATTTGAATTTAAAATAGAAATGAAACCTCGAAAAATGAGTCAAATTAAAAAAATAAATTATTTCTGCACACCGGGAAATTATAACGTATAAAATGATCTAAAAAGTATTAAATTCCGATGTATAGTTTTTGCTCCTATAAAACTTTTTTAATGGAACGATTTTGTCCAACTTTAGCATTAAATATCTCTTAAAATAATTCTTCGATTTGAAAACTGTCTACATCAGCGTGTTTATCAAACATTTCTGTATAATACTACCAATTTTCATATTTTTGTATGCATTATTTTTCTTAATATTAACGAAGAAAGACCTCCGGTCACAAAAAATTCAAAACCGGCGGCGGCGGCGGCGGTGACAGCGGGAGTTACTTTTTTTTAGAATAGAATATATATATATATATATATATATATATATATATATATATATATTTGGTATGTAGCCGGGTGTTTACCCAAGCCTAGAGTGAAAGACTGTAAATATCGTATTTTAATATTTCACTGTACAGAATGATCATCCTGATAAATTTCTTGTAATCCTAAGTGAGAATGCATAACGTATTTCAAAAGTTTCAGTTTAGTGTACCCTTAAAACATTTTTCTTGTAATACGTACGTCCACGATGAGTTTAATTGCTTCTTGTTACTGAGAGCTATTGGATACAAGTAATTT
This sequence comes from Maratus speciosus, assembly GCA_963932465.1. Classification (NCBI taxonomy): domain Eukaryota; kingdom Metazoa; phylum Arthropoda; class Arachnida; order Araneae; family Salticidae; genus Maratus; species Maratus speciosus. Next base: position 396,673,277 of record OZ010788.1, on the reverse strand, counting down.
TGAATTGTAATGTACACTTTATTTTATGAGAGAAGTTTTTCGATTAAGCATTTTTTTTTTTTTTAAAGGGGTCTTTTTCCCATTATGATACTTTATTTGTCAAAAAAGGAACAGAAAACTATTGTCAATTAATAATTTCTTTTAGAAATGTAATTGTTATAGTCACGACCATGAAACTCTTTTACGTTGTATGCAAATTTTAATCGAATTCAGGATGAAGAATGGAAGAGAAATTATACCCTCGTTTAATTGGAAAGCTTTAATTTTACATGAACATACGATTATAATTTTCATATACTCCATTTTTAATTTATTATGTTCCTCTTTCACTATTTGCAACGACAATATCAAAAATTAATAACGAAATTAATATAACAATTATTATAATATATCTACAGCAGTTATAATGAAATAGAATATTGAAAGTGAAAAAGTTCGGCACAAATTGGTTAAAAGCTTAAATGATAAGTTTGTAATAACAACTATGGCAGTTAGTAAAAAAGCTCAGTTGTCTTCTCGCTTAATTTTTTTTTCTTTTTTTTTTTTTTTTTTTTTTTTTTTTTTAAATGATCATGAGTTTTTAATCAGCACTCAAAAAAGAACTCAATTAAAAACCAGTTTTATATCTATTAAAATCCATCCAATTCAAATAAATTCAGATTAAGTTAGCATATACTAAACTTAACTTAGAAAATATATTGTCAAAACCTTTTTCCGTGTTTTAATTGCTTTAAAAAATGCTCTAAATTTACAAGCCATTACACCATTTTTCGAGATGTAGGAAATTTTTAACTTTTCGGCGGTAATGTTTGAATGGTCCAACTAATTTTCTTACGACATTAATTCTTTTACTCGAAATTTATTCATAAATCCTTAAAACCTGTTTTCTTTTATAACTTTATGAAGAATTAAGTCACACACAATGCCGAGTAACACAGACGGGTTGCTAATTACAATCATTAGTGTTAGTAATAGTTAGTTTTATCTTTCGACGCTCTTAAGGGTCGACGTCTCTTGTTATCAAAACATCCAAAGAAAAGATATGTATTCGCCCTAATATATTTTGATTTATATGTGTAAAATGTATAAACTATACCATTTTCTTGTCAACATTGATCCAAGGAACCTTAAATAATGTGTCAAAAGCGGGTGTTAACATTTCAAAAATTAATGTTATTTCAATTTGTAATATCCCAAAGAACCTTTTGTCGTCAAGTATTGCATTCGTTTTTGAAATGTGCTCACAGTTTTCAGTTAAATTGTTCCCATCTGTCTGTAATAATTTGGTAATGGAAGATAATAGAGCGTGCGTTTTTTCCAGGTATAAGCAAGGTGTTTTTAATTAAAGTTACTGTATTCGTACACATATATATCATGTTCTCAATGGCATTTTTCCATATATTTGTATATATACCATATCATACGGACCATACAACAATGTCAATAAAAATAGTAAGTAAAATTTTGACAACATCTGAAGAAGTCGCAAATAAGGAACACAAAATTTCGTGCTATTCATTTGATCTAATCACATGTTCTAAACCAGTGGTTCCCAACCTTTTTTTGGCCGCGCCCCACCTAAGCATCTCTAAAATCATGATGTCCCCCCCTCCCTTCTACATCATATAAATCTTATTACATAAAAAAACTTCTATTTTCCAGGAAGGATCCGAAAATAGCATTAACTCTGATAACTGGTTTCACATTCTTTAATTTATCAAAATCATATATTTTTTTTAATAACAAGTATGTTTTTAACATAACTCTCTCTACGAATGTAATGAGACCATGGATGTTTGCATTGTTATTGTTTTGTTTTTAGGCATATTTGTTTTCTTTGGCATCTGATCTTACCTCAAATTTTTTAGTGATAAATACCACATTTTTATCTTCGTAAAATTTCTTGAAATCTGTCACATTTTGTATTACATCTGATATATTGATACATTTTATAATGGATTTTAGTGCTTCACTAAGAACGAGTGATATTTGTTTATCATTGAGACTGTATGGATAACATAATTCACAAGTAACATTTCCGGATTCGCGCTTTTATCCATTATAAGTAACTATTTTTCTTTCCCCTTATGACATAACTTCTTTGATAGCGGGTGGCATCTTTTCGCCTTATTATTATTTGGTCATCATGTTTTCTCAGATTTTAAATTTCAAAATGCATCTGTCATGAAGTATTTTTATATATTTTGTATGTGGCCTGCAGATTAGCCCTAAGAAGTTCACTTTCTGCCCATTTCCTACCGTGATGCACACAGGGATTTATATTAATTTCATAAATGAAGTACCTCATTTAGATAATTCAAAACATTTTTAGATTAAGCATATCCAAGTAGCCAATTTTAGATATGCCCTACGAAATTTCACATGTAAAAGTTCCTTCTGGTGGCATATTGCACTATAAGTAGACGTACAATTTAAAAAAAAAAAAAAAAAAAAAAAAAAAAAAAAGATGTGTGTTTAACTAAAATAATGTTTAAACCAGGAAAATTAAAAAGATCTTTTAATATATAAAAGGCTCCAAAATATATAAATAATAAATTCACATAATTATTCTGGACTCAGTGTATTTTGAACTTTTAAATGAGATGGTTTCAAAAATTAATTTTTATTCAGTTATTTTTAAATTTTCTTACTATTATTTCTATTTTTAGACTACGACACTACATTCGTTAGAAGAAAAAATGATGGAAAATTTCTTAATAAGAAATCTGAAATTGCCCCCCTGTGGGGCATACGCCCCACGTTGGGAACCACTGTTCTAAACAAACTATAGAATGCTCAAATGCACTTTGAAGGGATTTATTAAAAATTCCAATAACAGGAAGGGGGGGGGGGGTGTGTTATACTTGCTTTCACTTCAAGAACATACAGTACGCTTCCTCCGAACATTGTAAAAAAGACAAATCTTTGTTAATCTAAGAAGATGTAATGTAACAACGAAGAAAAAGATATATACACGAAAATATGTATACCACGCCGAAAACCTTAAACCATTGAAAAATAAAGGCAACAAAAAATAATAAATAAAATTTCGATCACCAACTAAAAATGTGACCCATAAGAAAAATCTATAACATAAAAATTTGTGCATTCCATTTGATTTTTTTTAAAGTAGAAAGCCAGTTATAGCATATTGAACATCAGTTTGAAGGATTTCTCGAATAATTAGTGTAACATAGAGCGCACTACTTGCTTTCAATGTAGGCAGAGTCCATATGCTTTATACATAAACACTTTCATTTTTGGTATCCCAAAAGTCAAATATGACAGATAGATATTCATCTCTGGACAATGCAATTTCCGGCAATCGAAACAGACTTCTCAAAAATCGTCCAATTAACACAAAAGTGAATACATAACAGTTTTTACACTTTCAGGACAATAAGAAGTGTTCCACAATCTTGCATGAAAAAATCAGTTTCTAAACTTCTCGTTCTTGTAAAGCAGAAAAAATGCTGCGAATGTGTTCATGAATGTTTTTTGTGGGCAGAACACTTTAGAACAATTTCAAGTACTCATGAAAAAACAAGCCACGGTGAAGTTATCTGTAAATTTAAAACTTTGGAGTCACGTAATAAGAATCAGGAGAAAGTTTATGCGCAGTAGTAGAATTGCAACACCGCATTTTAAGACAGTTTTAAACACTCACTAGAATGTCTAGATTCTGGACTCGTCTGATAAGAGAATTTTCAAAACCATTCATTGTCAAAGGCTATACCTGCAAAAAAACTAAAAACAAAGTCATTGCGTTGATGCCGGTCTTTAGGTGGCAGCTTACGCGTCATGTTGACATGTAGGGACACAACTTTAAAATGTCGGCTCTTTCTTACCATAGACCAGATGTTCTTAAACATTTTCAGTAACAGAGCACCTTTGAAATTGGAAATTCACGCGGGTGACTAAATTTTATCTCCCTGCTATATGCTGTATTTATTAAATAGAACGTAATAGTACATAGCACTAAACAAATGTATAGAAAATTAGTTTTGCATTTTGTTCGCCCTAAGCGCCACACTTTACCCAAAAATTACTTGAAAATACGAAATTACTTTTTAATTCTAGTATCAATCGAAAATTAAATAATTTTCAAAAATAAAATATATTAAAAAATTATGTTTGTCAAACCTTAATATATATGTATATATAGGTGTACGCAGAATGGATGCACGCAGCTCTGTATGCAGAATGCTTATCATTTTTATCAAACTTTGAATAAAACTTCCTCCATAAATTATTTTTTATTGAAATATTTTATAAAGCACTAAGCATAATAACTTACTGTTTTCATCTAATATATCTACCATCATAACAATAAATAGATGAATATTTTGTTGGTATTTGAAACATCACATTAAAAAAAATTATTTGATCTTAATAACGTTTTTTATATTATTAAACAAAAATTTTATTTATTTATTTTATACAACAATGTTCTATTTCTATTTGTATGAAATTCATTGTAACTATATAGACAATTTCTTTTTTTTAAATATTTGTTCAATAACATGTGCCACAAAGATTTATTTCGGAACTATCTTAATGGTTATGCTTTATATTTTTTTTTCTATTAAAATACTAAAAAGCAGAAGAGTCATTAAATACAGAATTTTATTCTTGTACTGATATTATCAGGTAACTTTTAAATTATAACTTTCTAACTTTTTTGTATCAAATAATACTTCACAGCATTTTTCTTAACAACAAAAGAACATATATGTTAGTGACAAAAGTTTTAATATTAAGTAAATATAATTACTTATTCTGTATGATAATCAGGAAAAGATTTCAGTTTATTTCATTTTTACCACTAATACAATAAATATTGTGTCGTAAACTTTTCTATTTACTTTTAACCAGTCACTAGTTTAATAAATGAGTAATATTTAAATACAAAGAGAAATTACCTATATAATTAGGTATTTAGAACAGTCCATGATTCTTCTATTTCGAAATAAATAAAGAAACAGGTAAAAAGCAAGAAAGGAAATCATGCCTCAAGCATAGATAATGAAGCTCTTTCCAACATATTAAAAAATACTGTAACAAAATTTCATCGTTTAGCAAGGCGAAATATCATGTCTAAATTAACAAATTAAATGAAATCACTCTTTCAAACCAGCTGTTAAATATAGTAACTTTTCTCCACGAGAGGAAATATTAATTGAAAATTGATATTTGTGGTTACAGGTGTACAATACTACATAAGAGCTTAAAGTAAAATTAGTCCAAAGTAAATTTTTATAATAAAAGTTCCGTATCCCAACGTTTGTTAACAAAAAAGAAAAAAAACACGGAAGAGACATATTTGCACCCCTAAAACGCTTCTAAGGCAATTACTTAAACTAAGACTACGCGTCGTATCTGATTTACTCATTCAAAAATTTTGGTATTATATGAATAATATAAAGAATGTAATTATAATATTTATGATAAAGTAAATTAATTCACAACGCACCTAATAATTTTGCTTGACACTACCAGTGAATATTAGTAGGAGCAATATGGGTAAGCAGTTGTTAACGCAATGTGATATTTTAATATACGAATGTCAGTAACAAAATAGTCATTGTTAAAAAGTATTTAAGTAAAGTAGGAGAAAGTAGATTCTTTTTAATAAATGAGAAAAATGTATTAAAAATTTTGCAATTTTCTTTTATTTTACTGTAGTGTAAAGAATCAAATAGGGTTGTATCTAGGTTTTGTATCACTGTGATAATTTTATCAACTGAAATTATGTCTCATTAGAGTACATATCCCAAATATGTAAAGTAGAACAGTTCATGGTCTTTTTGGATATATACATGATGAGAAAAAGCGTTGCACTATTTTATTTCAAAACGATAATAAGCTTCAGTGTCTACTAATGTAGTGAATTAAGACTGTATTTTTTTTAAATAAAATTCAAATTACCTTTTATGAGACATTCATAAGTATATTTACTTTTAATTAAGGGGTCTCGGGAGTCTTACGTTTTCATTGAAGGTGCGATTTTGCATCCTGCCACATTTAATTTTATTTTTCAATTCCTATAAAATAGAAATGCATCAGTTTATTAAAAATGACAGCTTAATATCTGTTACATGTAATATATTTTTATTTCTACAAATGATATTCCTTATGTTTAATTTTGAGGAAAGTTTTAAAATTGTGGTTTAACTTGCATTCACTGCCCGCACCATTTCTCCAAAAACTAATAACATTATTTGTATAAAACTTCACACTTACATACATTTTTATGCAAGGAAAAGCGTATACCTCAAATTTAGTAATATTATTGAATAAAGTATTGAACATTAGTATTTTTTTCTACAAAAAGTGATTTTTTTAGAGTTTTATTATTTAAATTCAAATTAAAAACAAAATAAATTATTAATTGCTTAATAATTATGTATAAGTTCAAGATACGTTAATGTTATATCATTATCAATATTATTTGGGACTCTAGAACAAATAGTTTTTCTACAGTTTTTTTTAATTAAAATTAAACATTAATAAAATAAAATATAAAATATTCATTTCTGTTATATTTATTATTCATTTCTGTTATATAATGAATGCGGAATAAAATTAAATATGACATGATGATAAATTGCACTTTCAGTAAAAAAAAATAAGACTCCTGAGACCCCTTAATATGACCAGCAAACTGTGAGTATTTTTATTCTAAAAAATAGTTTCAAACTTTTGAGAATATGAATGGAAAATGAGTATTCTTTTCTTGTAACGGTTACGATACCATACTTTGCCAAAAAATCTGCCCGTTCATTACCCTCTGTTCCACATTACGATTAGATGCAAGTAATTGTTACTTGTTTTCAGGAAATTTTAACAAAAAAAAAATGCTATGTATTCTAGTTATTAATTAATTTCGTGGAAATACAATTTTTTGGATTCACACGATACGCGGCAGTCCTTTAAGATGAGGAGATTTTTATATTATAAACCAGTTTAACCGCGTGTAAAATGAAATTCAATTGTGCTTGATAAACTATGTTCTGGTTATGTAGTCTGATTGCATTATCATAACTATTTATTCCATTCTTATATTTCACCTTTATAGTCAAAACTTCTTTCTACATCTTTTACTCTGAAGTAGTTATAGTCATGAATTAACGTAATATATATTACAGGAAGGGCAGTTTAGGCACATAATGGGTAAGTGGAGATGCCCTTATATATTTTTATTATGTTTAATTAAGCAGTTCTCTGGATGCATTTCAATCTCCGTGTGCTGCGGCAATTTAACCCTTCACTGCACGAATTTTTCTATTTTTATTTAGAAAATTATTTTGAAATCTGTATATCGGTCTAATAATGAGAAAAATAGTAAAAAAGAAAAATTAAATTTCAAATTTTCAGCCAAATTTTGATATTTTATGGCGTGTACACTATGTACATAATTAGAGTTTTTAAATATTGTATTGCTATATTTTACAACTAAATGAGCTTAAATCAATTAATTCTATCTGCTTACCACTCTAGAACTTTTTTTATATTAATATTTTTAAGTATTTAGTAAAAATAATGAAAGTAAATTTTACCTTAATAGTTTGATAGAAATTTTGTTTGTTTCTGAAGAACAAATTCTAATTTTTTTGTCAAATGCAGCTATCTGACATTGACAAAATAAGTGCTTTTCCATTTGTTGGACCGATCTTGATCAGGGATTGAGATCATATTGGCCAAATTCATGGCACATAATAGGAATTACAGTGCTTTTATGTATGTGCCAAATGTGGCATGTGGTGCAGTGAAGGGTTAAAATATGGAAACTAAAAATCATATCCATAAGTGGTTTGTTTAAAACCTACCGTTTTATACCATAATTTTAGAATATCTGGGTTGATTCCGGGATTAATAAAATTAAATCTTTTGAAACCATATATGAAATTTTAGATCTTATATTTCACATAATTTAAGTGTTGTAGCCATTTATATTTGGAATCTAATATTAATAGTTTTTCATGATATATTTTCTAATATTTTGTAATTAAAATATAGGATTCCTTTGAGTCAAGAACCCTTTATGAATTAGCATTGCTTTCGTTTTTAGGTGCGTTCGTAATTATATAAACACGTAGCACCTAAAGTCGTCGTTCAGTCCGTCTGTCCGTCCGTCCGTCCGCATATAACAGAGCAAAAACTACCCAACCGAATGGTCTGAAATTTTAAATATATGATTGTTGCAAAATATTGTCGAGCCATTTCAAATTTTATGAAAATCGGAGGGATAGTTTAATTACAGGGATAGTCAAATTTTTTCTTTACATTACGGGCAATGGGGAAAATTATTGCAAGTGCATTTTAATGATGTTACATACTTCCGAAAGGTCTGAAATTTTAAATATATAATTGTTGAAAAATTTTGTCGAGCCATTTCAAATTTTATGAAAATCGGATGTATAGTTTAATTACAGGGACAGTCAAAATTTTTCCGTTTCATTACGGGGAATGGAAAAAAAAAATATTGCAGTGCATTTTAATGATGTTACAGACTATGCACTTATGAAGTGCAAAAATATATAAAGTCAGCACAGTATGCGGTGCAAAAAATAATTATAAAACTAGCTATAGTACGAACGCACCTCATTTGCCACATTTGACGAGCAATTTCCAACTTGTTTAAATTGAGATTTGTAAATTTAGAGAATTGCGTAGGATAGAAAAGATTTAAATTCTTGAATATGCTGTTTCTTCAAGTACTTTTTCTGGTATACCTCATTGTTATAATTATAAAGTCATTAGCATAAGCTAGTATTAGGGATTCTTTTCTATGGTATTGTTTATTCATGTAATCCGAAACCAGAATATAGAGAAGGGTGCCCAGACATGATCACTATGTGCAACCATCGTATGCTTGAAAGCACTGTATAAATTCACATCTATTAACACCTATAAAACGATTAGATAAAGCGAATTTTTTTTATCAGATATCTTAAATCGAGTGCTAGAAAAAAGCTGTTAATGATATCGCAAACATTGTATCAGTCAATGCTATCAAAAGTACCCTCGATATCGCATGACACTATAACACAATATACTTTAGAAGAAAGCGACTCCGTGATTTTAAATATTAAAAAGTTTACCGCGTCTGTAGTACTTCTTCTTTCTCGGAAACGAAATTGAAGCATTACCTTGGTATTATAATAGTGTTGTCTTGTTTTAAAATAATGTCATTACTCCTTAACGAATGCGATAAAACACATTGCTAAATAATGCATTATCTTTAAAATATTAAAATTAAGTTAAAAACTAGTTGGATGTGCCAATCCCAAAACTTTCTTCTATCTTATACATCTTAATATTTCAAAACCTAGTTACACATGTTAATACTTCAATATTATTAGTTCAATACTATACCAACTTTGATTTTCATCTTAAATTTCTGCTCAAGTCAATTAAACGGACTAAAAACGAGTTAATCTATATCATGATATTTGTTAAAATTATTAATTTTTCCTTATTCTGTCGTTATCAGCTGTTTGCGAATAGCCGGCATAGCAGGAAGCGAGTTCCCGCCGCTGCATGAGCCGCCGATGCACAATAGAACTACGAAAAATCAAGAAAAGTATACAAAAATCGCTAGAACGGAGCCCCTTTACCGCGCAATATTTCCAAATTCAAGGAGAACCTGTTGGCCAAAGCCAAAAACAAGCACAAACATTTTGGTTCAATTGTATGCATAATTTTATAACGCTGTTCGATGGTACAATAATGAAAATGGCACAGAGATCGGAATTATAGCGCCCCCTTCTTTCAGAATTTTTTCAAGTTCAGGGAGGACTTGTTTGCCATAGCCAGAAACATGCACAAAAAATTTGGTTCAATTATATGGATAACTTCATACACTTTTCGATGGTACAATAATGAAAATGGTACAGACATCGCAATTATAGTGCCCCCTTCCGGCAGAATTTTTCCAAATTCAGGGAGGACCTTCGTGACATGACCAAAAATAAACACATAAAATTTGGTTCAATTCCATGCATAACTTAATACACTTTTTGGCGGTACAATATTCAAAATGGCACAAAAATTGTACAAAAATCGCTATTACAGCGCCCTCTACGAGCAATTTTTTTACAAATTAAGGGAGGACAACCTTGCCATAGCCAAGAACTTAAAATTTTTTTTTGGTTCAATTCTATGCATAACTTCATACACTTTTCGATGGTGCAATATTCAAAATCGCACAAAAATCGCTATTACAGCGCCCCCTAACGGCGAATTTTTTGCAAATTCATGGAGGACCTGCTTGCTATATCCAAAAACTTAAAATAAAAATTTGGTTTAATTCTATGCATAACTTCAAACACTTTTGGACGGTACAATATTCAAAATCGCACAAAAATCGCTATTACAGCGCCCTCTACCGGCGATTTTCTTCCAAATTCAGGGAGGACCTGCTTGCCATAGCCAAAAACTTATAATAAAAATTTGGTTCAATTCTATGCGTAACTTCATACACTTTTCGATGGTACAATATTCAAAATCGCACAAAAAACGCATTTACAGCGCCCCCTACCGGCGAATTTTTTCCAAATTCAGGGAGGACCTGCTTGTTATATCCAAAAACTTAAACTAAAAATTTGGTTCAATTCTATGCATAACTCCATACACTTTTGGATGGTACAATATTCAAAATCGCACAAAAATTGTTATATCAGCGCCCCCTACCGGCGAATTTTTTCCAAATTCCGGGAGGACCTGCTTGCCATAGCCAAAAATTTATAATAAAATTTTGGTTTAATTCTGTACATAACTTCATACACTTTTTGATGGTACAATGGCGACAGACAGACGGACAGACGGACAGACGGACAGACGGACACACAGACAGACAGACATTTTCTATAAACATGTTTTTTGGAATCTCTGACCCCTAAAACATGCAAATCCGTCGAAAACCGGAAGTCCAAAAAAATTTCGATTACAATACTTTCTTCTATTGAAGATAGAAGAAAGTAATATAATAAAAATATGCAAGTCAGTGGTTTCGATACTCTTCTGGGGCCATCACCACTATCTAAATGTAAAGACAATCACATTTAAATGTTTTTTTTTTTTTTTTTTTTTTTTTTTTTACTTCACAATTTCAGAGAATTCAAAACACGAACATCGACCAATTAGTTTTAGTGAAGACCAAGCAATTTAAAATAAAAACAATGGACGCAGGCAGAGTTTTTTCGCCATTTCCCAGAATTTGATTTTCTGGATAAGCGAGTTTTGAAACTCACATCCTCGGTTTATGTTTATATAATAAAACTTCTCTTTCTTTTTTCTGTTACGATCATTATAAAAATTAATATTTGTTTAAAATCCTTCATCCAGTTGTTTAAATGCAGGTCGCAGATTGTTAGTGTAGTCCTGGAATTTGGAAACGCTGTTGAAATTCTTTCATACTTGTATATTTAGTATTATAATGATACTGATTTCGCAGAGTGGTTTCAGCTTGTATTTTATATGTTACATAAAGATGATCGCTTAAGGAGTTGCGACTGTCGTCCACGTGCCAGGAATCTAATAGATTTCTAGATTAATGGCTGCAGAGTGTTAAATCTTGTGTTCCCGATTTCTTGTTTTGATGATAGGAGAATGCAGTATTTGCATCGTTTACTATATATAGGTTTTTTTGTGAAATGTAATAATATCACATCACACATATTATATTAAAAATAAACAATTTGGAAAACTCATCACACATTTAAAAACCCGATTTCAGCAATTACCATATATTGTCTGAAAAATAGTAGAAGAATACTTTGCAGCTCTGTGCAAGTTCTATAGATTTATATATTCAAAATAGTGTGCTAAAAACTTATTTCAGATTGAAACGCATAACGTAATTGGAAACTAACTTTAAACAACGTCCGTCAATAATGGAAATGTGTATTTTCTTTTCATTTACATTCACATTGGTATGTTTTGTTTACCTAACTAAATTATTCATATTATTATGATACTCAATAAAATGGAAATAATTTTTAATTTTCAATAAAATATTTTCTTGGCATGTTTTCAAACATGCTAGTAATAGGGAATAATACTAAATTTTTACTCATGGATAAGTTATTCATTCAGCGGTATTTCTTAATTAGAATAAGAAAATTACATTGCATACCGATTATTTTTCAGTAGACGTGTTTTTAAGGACAGAAAACTTATTTACATCAAACACGCATTATATTTTTAAATGCAGTATACTGTTTAAGAAATCATTTATTTAATCTGATTTGTACGTGGATTGTTATACATGGTACTTGTATAGGATGGCTGATGAAAAAAAAAAAAAAAAAAACACTTTTTTTTAAAACGAATTTTTATAAGAAATAATTACCAAGATTTTATCAATGTTATTTTTGTATATGTTTCTTTAACATCTAAACAATGTCTTCAAGAAATTCAGAGATTTTTTTTTTCGTGTAATAAATTGTATTTGAATGTGTATGAATGATACTGCACAAAATTTCTATGAAATCATTATGTGATGAAAATCTTTCTTTTTCTAAGCTTTTTTAGGGAATAAAAAAAAAAAATTGCTCGGAATATGATAAGCACGGACTATAAGTAAGGTGGTTGATCGTTTCTCTTGTTCTGTGAAGTAGTGAATTATCGTGTATGAAAAGAACATTCCTGTTGAATTAGAATGTTTAAAAGGCCGATATTCAGATTTATTATTTTTTTTAAATTAACATTACTAGACTGCATTATATATCAGTCGTACAGGGGAAGAAAAATTGATGTACAAAACCCTTGTGGATATCAAAGATATTAAATGAGAACTTTCTCAGATTTCGCATTATTTCAGCTGTTTTAGTTTTTTGAGGTATTCGTTTATGAATAGCTTTTCTCAACCTTTAAGGCTATTTTTAAACAGCTTTTGTAAATTATGTACTTGAAACATTAATAAGATATCATTCTCGAATTGTTTATTCAATCTGTACCAAATTTCACTAGGTTTAACATTTTCATTTGCTAAAGTCTTTTCATCATACTCCGTGCCGTAGCATTAGATGCCTTGTGATTATTCGCAGTGCTGGGACTAAGTAAATTAAAATATGAAGATTAAAAAAGAAAAAAAGGCATACTTAAACAGTAATCAATTTATCATATCGCTCAAGATCAAGAAAAGTGACAAATCTAGCAAAATTCGTTGTGCGTTTTTTTTTTTTTTTTCACTAATAGGTCTGGCATTGGTGCGTCTTGCTACACAAACAGCTTTTTAAAAATAATTATATGGAAAATCACTTTATTACGTCCATTTGTGATCACAGAAGAGGAATGATTGTGTGATGAGGTAAAATTATCCGAATCTCCAAACCTCATTCTACGTCTACCTTCTAAGGGCTTTTATGCTTTTATGCACGATTTTATTCCGGTATGCAGAGTTATGTGCTATAATTTCATGCTGCATTAAAATCATTCAAATTTTATTTTTCTTCTCGTGTGAAATTTACTTTTTGCCGAGATGTATCAGTTTTCCTACCGGAAGTGAGAGTTATTTTCTGTAAATTTTTTATATACATTTAAAAAAAAACCTGCCATCACGACCTACAGGTGGAAGTAGATTTCTAAGTTAAGTACTAATTTCACCAGCAAAAACTAAATCAAGATTAGAGGTAGACCCAATTTAACAATTTTATCTCCCCGCTTTTGACGAATTTTTATTTTCATTTCTTTGTAAGAGCTGGTTTTATCAGAATCAAATAAGGCGGTATTCAAAAAAATATTTTTCCACGCTCATAAACTCCAAATTTTCTGACACATTTCAAGACTCATTTTAAAAGTAAAAACATGAAAATCACTGACGTGCCTTTTTGAAGTGGTTTGTAAGCGATCTGTGTTTTTATTTTCCGTTCAATTAATTAGAACTTAATTTATAACCTGCCAATTGGATGCGCTTGAGAGAAAAATGAACTTAAAAGTGAGTCAGAAATTAAGCCCTTTGCATTTGTGTACACCCTTAATACGGAATTTATTTCGCCAATCCTTATTTGTGCTTAATTTGTTTTTGTTGTAAGAATGTGTCCTATCAAAAACATATCAACATGAAAGTTGTGGATAATATTAAGATGATGTATAGCAGATTTAAACGAACTGGATATCTTGTGAATTCACGAAATTATGAAACATTTTCTCCCCTCCCATTTTTTTTTCGTTTATAACTTTTTGGCGGCAAGCGTTGGTCCTAATAAAAACTTGTCAGTATAAAAATTGCAGATAATTTTAAGAAGATTTGTAATAAGTTTAAATGGATTTGATATCTTAAGAATTGACGAAGTTATGAAATTTTTTCGCCCCTTGAAAACTTTTTTTCATTTTTAACAAAAATTGTGATACATAAATTTTTACACCTTTTCCTAGAAGTAATGATAATTTTGAACTGACTTGATATGTATTATAATTAAGAAGTTATGGGGTTTTTTCGGTTTTCAGAAAACCCTTTTCTATTTCCACCCACTTGTTCCGATTTTGCCCATTAAGGAACTTGAAAGAGATTTTCTACCTACCCCTTGATTATACGTATCAGTTCGGAAGAGATTTTGGAAGAATTATGGAAGTTATTGTGTCCACAAAAAGTGATATATATATATACAAAACAGGATACTTTAAATTTTCCTTATTTGAATTTCTTTATTATTTCAATAAAAGTCCTGTAAAATTCAGAACCGTTACCTGTGGTTACAATTCCTATATTGAATGTGCGAATAAAAATTATTAAAGGTATTGAAGAGAATGTTTTTAAAGATTAAAAGCAAAAATTCAACTTTCATAATAAGTAATAGTTATGAACTGTTAGAAAAAGTAAAAAGATATAAAAATAATATTACAGAATTGTATGCATATGATTTTGCAGATTTGTTGAACAACATAGAGATTGAGGATTTAAAGTAGAAGATATTGGAGGTGTATAATAGGTATTGTGATGCATAAATATATTTAAGTGAATTTCAAAATTTGTTTCAATTGGTGGTTCAAGATAATTCTTTATATGAGGGTAATAAGGTATACAAACAGATTAAAGGTATCTGTATGGGGGGAGTTCCAGTTCACTTTTGGCCGACATGTATGTAGATATATATGAAAATAAAAGTGAATGACATAAAGACATAATCAGTTTCAGATATATAGACGATGTTTTAATTATTGAGCTAAATGGAATGAAGGCAAACTATGATTTTAAATATTATCCAGAAAATTTAAGGTTGAAACTTTCCGGTAATCACAATAGTTATAATACAGATTATTTGGATGTAAATCTAAAATTAGAAAACAGAAATTTAACTACATAGGTTTATGATATAAGAGAAAACTTTAACTTTAAAACAATTGTAATATTGAATTTCAAACCAAATGTCCATATATTTGTATTCAGAAATTTTTATATTAACGGGTTAGATTAAACCGATTTGCATAAGATAGAAACATTTTGAAAGAGTATATACTTAAATCGTACGTAACAGCTGTGAAACAGGGTTATTCTGTGAGTCTGGTTAAAAATATGATGCATAATTATGTAAGGAATTGCAGGAACAGAAGTGAACGGATGCCTTTACTCGAAGCGTGTGGTTTACGGAAAGTTGTGGAAACAGATCGCTTTTGAAATTCATTGATTTCGGTCGGTCATTTTCATTTTGTTTAATCTTGTTTCTTTCGTTTTTTTCTGTATGGTCTCGACAGGTAAATCTGGGGAATGTTGCATTCATAAAAACAGTTTTAACCCTGCATTAGCGTGTCATAAGCCGCGTAGCTTGTCTCCATGATTAGTTAGTTATTTGTCTTGTTTCTTACGGTTGATTTTGTTCAAGTATAAGTTGGTTATGTTGTGTTTCTTGGAGATAGTTCATTATGTTCAAATATAGTTTTTGTATGATTTAGTTAATATTGTACTTCAATTAAAGCTTACACAATGTGGTAATGTTTGAAATTAATTTTGGAATTTGTTAACTATATATATATATATATATATGTGTGTGTGTGTGTGTATGTGTGTGTGTGTGTGTTACATTATTAGATCTAATTCCGCGACTTCCTTTTCTTATTTTAAATTACTACTTTATTTTCACTAAATCCTTATCCTTAATTAATCTCTATCGTTAACTCTGTTGAATTCCCTTTAATTTAATGTATCACTTGTCTTAATCGCTTAAATAGTACGCTTTTAGTATTCTTAAATTAAATTTTCCATTCCCGTGCTTTTTTCTTTCGAGAATATTCTTTTAGCTTCCATTTTTACTTTGCCGCGCATTTCTGATGTTATCCTTTTTTCCTCCAAATTCATCCGCTAGCTCTGTTCGCACTCTTTATATCACGTGACATTCTTAATTATTCATTGGTTGAGAGCGCGACCTACGTCATATTTGTATCCCTACACGTGAGGTTCAAAAATTTGATACTCGCTGAGTTTTAGCAGAATTTGTCGTATTTCCATTTTGATAACTTCCCCTGGTCGCCGTCTAGTATTTTCTATTATCTATATGTGCTTACCCATGCTTAAATACTACGTAGCGATGGATTGATTTAAATTTGAATCGGTGGAAACTGCAAAGACGAAAGTTCTTTCAATAAAAGCCCGAGTTTAAATTATGCATTGTCTCGATTATTCCGAAGAAACCTACACTGGATTGTTATTCGAATTGAAATGTGTTATCTGGCCTTCCACTCGATGACTGCAACTACCTACTAATATCCAGATTGATTATTCATCTACTATGACATCGAAGTTAATCCACACTTTCGAATCACCATCTAACGTAAAATCGTTATATATACTAATAGTATTTCTTACGAAAATACCTAAATGTTTGCTTTATATATGTTCAAACTACGTAAATTTAGATTAGGTCAGTTACAATAGGTTCAATTCTAAAAATCTCTTCAAAAATATTAAATCGCTTTGGAAAATTGAACTTTGCCTAAAAATCTTATGTCTCATCTTAAATGAAATTAAGGTTTTCCTATGTCTTGCCAACTCATATAACACACAAAATGTTACGATTAAAACTTTATGTCAGATAATTATGCTGACCAAGTGCCTGTGTAAACTGCTCAATTCTTTGCTTTGATATTTTTTATTCAGTTGAAAAATAAATAAATAGTGTAATTTCTTTATCAACTAGTATGAATCAGTTAAAATAATACAATTTGCTTAGATGTCCATCGTTTATTTATGTTCCTTTACGTGTGATTTATAATGTTGAGCTGCCTTAAAATGACATATCAGATTGTATTGTTAAATATTTGTCTCGGTGAATTTAGTCGGAGTATGTTATGAGTCTTCTCAAAGTAGCTAAGTTGGCGGAGCGTTGGCAATTCAAGACAGACTAGATTCGACAACTGGTATGGCACTTTTTTACTAGGCTAGGAAAATCGCAAGTTTAATTTTCTTTTTACTTAACGTTTTATTCATTGTAAAGAAGTATGTTTAATTAAACTATTCTGGTCAAAGAATGTTTATGTTTCCTCTATCCACTTTTCTAAACTGCATATGAAAATTTATTGATATTTTTATTGTTTAAAGTAAGCTTGTTGAGAATGGTTATTTCATACATTAAATTTCCTTTCTCCTGCAACAGCTCTATACGTCAGAGTGATATTTATTAAAACATAAATCATATTATGACAGAAATTTATTACGAAGTTTTCTTTAAAATATCTAAAAAAGTAATTTTATTTAAATGTAGTTACCCTTTCATAAATAAAGTGATGCCATAAAAACTTAAATTATGTTGAATGCCATAAATTATGTTGCATCTGTGTAACCTATTTTTAATTTAAGTGTGGCTATTATAAAATGAAAAAAAAGCAATTTTATTTAAATTTATATACTCTTTTTTTCACAGGATGTTATCTACGTAAAACATAGCTGAGTTGAAACTATTCTTAGTCATTTTTAAGTGTAGTATGTCTGCTATATAAAAACAAAAAATTTTGATATTTTTTATGTAATTCCTCCGCATTGGTACTACTAGCGAAAACAAAAAAAAACACGCAGTGGCAGAACCTTACACTAAAATATTAAGAAAAGATAAATAGTAGATTTTCTATAAATGAATTTTTTTCTTTTTCCCTTTTAAGTGACACTATATACGGAACAGGAATTTGAGTTAAATCTGTCCCGCGTATTTTTTACTTCACTATAGTTGCCATAGGGAATAAGATAAAAAAAATAGATTTTTTCCTATAAGTGTGCGTTATTGGCGCAAAATGATATTCTGTTGAAACAACTCTTGAGTTAATAAACTCTTAACAAGAAGTAGCACAGATTGTTGACACATCGTTATCAATCAAAGGAAACCATTGAAAAATGGCACGTACGGAGATGCCTCTAATTTTAAGCGTATAAAACTAGGATTCTAAACAGCTAGTAGTTGTCTAATGATAAGCATTCGTTGTTAACTAAGCATTGGAAAATGGTACGGCAAGGCGGATTGACCAGGACAACGAGTAGCCGGCAATTGGCTAACGTTATAGCAAATTTATACAATTTTGGGGATTTATGCGAAAACACGAACCCATCTTTTTAAAAAATTTCTTATGCAGTTTCCCAGTAAGTGCGCTACCATCTTTAAAAAAACTATAATAAGAAAATTTCATTAAATATAAATTTTACATTGACAAAAGCATATTAGAAGATTTATTTGTGAAATTAAATATAAATTAAATAATTTTATTTTACTCAATTTCACACCAGGGGACTTTCTAAACAACAAAAAATTGAAAGTGTTGACATTCTGTTACTTTTTTTTTAAGTTGAGTACAAATGTCATACTGTGAGATATAAAAATAATTTTATTATATTTGGATAATTTGACACTGTGCGACGTTGTTGGCGGAAAATAAAATTTGTTTTAAAATTGTATTAAATTTGTTTCATGTAATTTCAAGTTATAGCATGCTTGCCAATTTGTAAAATATAACAAAAAATCCATTTTAAAATTTTCAATATGTATTTGGTCACTAGGGAAAATATGAGTTCAAAATAACTATTATGTGGAATTAAACATAATAATAATAATAATAAATTTGACAACAAAAGAAACGTAAACTAAAGATTTCAAAAATTTTCGTTTAAAAGAACTGAGTTTTTATTTCATCTCAAACGTTAAATAAATACA
Source organism: Maratus speciosus (assembly GCA_963932465.1). NCBI lineage: Eukaryota > Metazoa > Arthropoda > Arachnida > Araneae > Salticidae > Maratus > Maratus speciosus. Next base: position 396,654,141 of record OZ010788.1, on the reverse strand, counting down.
AGGTGGTTATAAGTAAACTTCCCCTATAAACGGCATCCTACAGCGCAATGGAGTGAACGGAATGCAACGAAATTTGGTATATAGACTATACACGAGATACGCTCACGGAATGCCTAAAAAAATTTTTAGTTCCAAAATGTGCACCAGAGGGCACTTTCCGAAAAAAAAAACATCAAATTTAACACAATAAACGACCAAAACGGAATACAGAAACAATATTAACAATCCAGAACAAGAATTATGATTAATAAAATTTAAAACCGGCTGTTTTGGTCGTTTATTGTGTTAAATTTAATGTTTTTTTCTGAAAAGGCAACTTCTGGTGGACATTTTGGAACTAATTTTTTTTTTTCGAAATTCCATGAGCGCATCTCGTGCATAGTCTATATACCACATTTCATTGCATTCGGTTCACTCGTTTGCGCTGTAGGATTCTGTTTATAGGGGAAGTTTAATTACAACCACCCTGTACATGGTTATGTATATCATCACAATATGTAGCATTATAAAATATATATCGAATTTGATTCACTGAATTTCTTTTTGACAGGGTTTTTCGAGTCCTATTTGCCTTGACTTATCTTTAGGCCATTTGAAGGTGACTCTTCGCTTTGTGGGATATATTTATTTTGCTTCCTATGCTTTGTGTAGCGCTATAAAGAAAACTTACAAATGTGTCACCCAAGATTCTGTATGAAAAACACGCCATAATGAGTCTCGATAACATTTACAAATTCCGTACTCTTACAAATAATATATAGCACTAAAACTTTTTTTTGGTAATTATGCCCCATAGATGGTATTGTAGTCGAATTATTTTGCGCGATCTTGTAAAATAAGAAAAAAAAATTAAGTACAAATTTGCTGTAGCTGACTATAACAATATACTAAATTTATAATACCGCCAGAAGTTCACAAAACCAGTTTTAAAACGTTTCAAAAAACCATTCATAACTTATTTTCATAAAATTGTTATATGGGGATTTTATACATATAGGGTGGATTTTAAATGTAATTGAATTAAATCTGTATTGAAACTATAAAAGAAAAATAGTTCCATAAAATCTGCTTATTACTGAGTTATATATGATTTAATACAAGTTGTTTCCAAAATTTTAATAGGTAAAAACTGTTACTGTATATAAATCTTTAGTAGGTAAGTCTAGAAATTAATTAATGAGATTCTTTCTGCTTTCACGAGTTAAAATATCTTACTAACTATGATGCAAATTATGCTCAGTGAATTTAACCACGTAATCTCTGTTTGGAATACTGAAATGCAACTCGCAAATCATCGGACAAATAGTTTCAACTAACATTAATGCTGAACAGTGTTAAAATGTACAAGCTAATAAACTTATATGTATAATAAATATTCAGAAGTTTAAGCCCCTTTTTATTTGATAGTTTAACATTTTGGGAATTTACTGGCACAATTGAGAAGCGTGGAGAATTTGCACAGTTATTGTATTAAAATAACGAAATTTATTTAATATAAACAATAATTGATTTCATTAAGTATGTAGAGTAAATAAAAAAGGTTTGATGGCATTTAGGATGTAAGTGAGTCGTTATCAATTAAATGGAAATATGTGTAAATAATACAGCACAGATTTATGCACAGATAGCATATGAAAATGTTATATATAAAATATCTGATTAATAACTTACATTGATAATAATGACATTGTATAATTATTTCATTATTTGAAATGCAACATAAAACTTTATTATTTGTTATTGATTTCATGACGATAGTATTGGATAAAACGGAAAATATGTAAATTATAACATCTAGATAAAATCAAACATCGTAACTTTTAACCAAGCTGATATGATATTAAAAATGCATATCTAGATGTATTACAATATTTATCGTCATATTTATAGAAATATCACAAAAAGAAAAAAAATAGGTACATAACCCATACACAACACGTACACATGTTGAACGTGAGATAAAAATGTACATTTGTCATTTCGATAAACGCGAAAAGATGTGTATAAGCAATAGCATTTGTTTTTCAGAAAAAAATGATTTTTTTTTCAAATAGAAAATGTAGAATTACAAAAGAAAAAGAGTATACACAAAATATGTAGGGCTCTCAATAACTTATATTTTATGTATTACGAAACAATTAAAATATTTGTTCAATGTCAGTTTACAGCATACAATTCTTGCATAAATGCATTGAAATAGGATTCGTGTATATCTTGTATATATATACAGGGTATCTGCACATTATTTGAACAATTCCGTAAGTTAAGAACTTCCGAAATATTAAATGAAATTAACTAATTGAAAGTCAGAGCAGTAGTAATATTACCTAAGTTTATTCATAGATGGCGTTAGGTGTCATAACTGACGCTATCGCTTAGCGAGTGGGGGTGTTATTCAGTGGTTACCACGAACACAAAATCTTTCACCGTTTTATTTCGGTGTATGGGGTTTTGTAAAGGATCAAGTGTACAAGCCGCCACTTCCTGCATCCATTCCTTAACTAAAATCGAGAATCTGCACTACAATTATTTTGATCGAATGAAACATACTGACAAATATCTGACAAGAAATGATTTACAGGTGGAACATTTGCAGTGTCACGAAAGGAAGTCACATCGAACATTCGTGATAATGGTAAACTTGAGCTAATTTTCTATCTTACAACAGTATGTGCTTTAATTTGTTCCCTCTCAATTTCATGTAGATACCCTGTATTTTGCCTCATATAATATTTAAAAACATGCTTCGATTTTTATAATTATGTTTCTGTTTGTAAGGGATCCTTATGTTGTTAATCGCTTTTCAATGCCTTAAAAATTTTAAATAAATCTTGTTTGTTGCAGAGTCGGTGCAAACATCGGGAAAACGGGGCTTCTACCCAGGTCGCAGGTCCGATTTGCGTCCTGTTACGGGCCACGTGTCTATCTTTACAAATCGGAATAACGCTTCCTCTATATAAAATTATAATAATTTTGCTCTAGATTCCATTTTAAATGTGAAATAAGATTGAGTATTAAGTTTATGTTTTACAGTTAAACATAAAATAATTGTTATAGAATGTATAGCTTTGGTGATCCTAAACGCAAAAAATATTTAAAATATTGTGAAGATTAGAAGACTCGAAATGAAAAATAATTATTCATAAATAATTAAGTGTAAAAGTGGGATATTTTTCATACATTTTATTATCTATATAGAATTGAAGACTGGCACGACGATCTTTTAAAGCAGAATATTTTAAGAAATTAAAATAACTACAAAATTATGTACAAAGAAAAGCATCGTCTTCCCAGAACACCATAACACTGAGGAATTTAATCATAAAGCATTTCATTCGTCGAAACACGCCACAGCACCCTCCTTTTGCCGTTGCTTACTTCATTCTAGTTCACTCTTTTTCTCCATAAAGACGCACAGATCGCATACGAAAATTCTCTCTCGCTCATGCGTTCCATATCTAATCATGCGTTCTGTATATGGCGTCGTTATCACAAGGCATTTAGGACGGAAACTATACAAAACTAGCTTGCATTGGAGCACAGACTGACACGATCATTTTGCAAAAACCCTTTTTTAGAATCGGTTTGGTAGTTCCAGAGCTTACTTCCTGAAAATAAACCACCAAAGATGTAAACGAGCAAACTTTTCTTCTTATAATATATTTAAAAAAAAAAAAAAAAAAAAAAAAAAAATAAATAAATACGCGTTAATACGTGTTAATGCGTTCATGAGTGTGAGATTGTTTTAAAAAAGTTTTATAATGTGTCCAATACTTATAAATATACTTATTTTTGTGAAGATGTATACAATATTTTATAGATACGATAAATAGAATTAATATAAATATAACAGTTTACTTTAAAACGTCTAAGAAACTGAAAAGAAGTTTTCAATATAGGAAGTGTATAAGGCTTCATTGAGAGCATTATACTTTACATATTGAAAAAACAAAGTATGGCACAGTTGAAATAATCTCCTCTGCATTCAAAGCATGCTTTCTGCAAATAAACAAGCCTCATTAGCGCATATTTCTCTGAAATAGAATATTTAATGTTGCACTTACAACTTCACGTATTATTTTACCCAATACAGTCAGTTTTAGTATTTCTGAATAATAATAAGGGGTGATATTGGATAAATTTTCCATTTTATAGTAATTGAAAATTACGTGACCAGAATTTTGATGCTAATGATAAAAATTTCAGTTGGGTAACATTCCATTTTCATTTATAATGTTAACCACAACTGTTATTCTTCATGATTGAAATTTTCAACTTGTTTCAAGAAAATTATTTGGAGTATAATATAAGTTATACTATAGTATACCATTTTGCAAAATCCCTTATTACATAAAATTTGCTCTCATATAAAATAATCGTTTATGTTATTTATATTTAAATGTTAAAAAAATTAATATTGAAATGTTCTAAAAAAAAGTTTATTTTATTAAAATTTTATCTGTTTTTTTTCTGCTTAAAATGACGTTTAAATCAAGTTTTTATCTTTATTTGAAAAGGAAATATTATTTTTTTGTTTCGGTTTGTTTTTAAAATCTAACTTTCAAGCAATAGTTGTCATGGAAAAGACTGCTTGTGTAAATGTGTTTTTCTTTATGATCGGTTTTTTTCACCATTTATTGTATTTAAATTGTTATAACTCAATAACCCTTGAAGATAAATGGTTCAAACTTGGAACATGTCTTTTTCGGTTGCTTTTCTTTAATTTTGATTAAGGGGTCTCAGGACTCTTAAAGCTTTAAAATTTTCGAAATTTTAATATTTTTAGATGTTAAACTCCTATCTTTTCTGAACATTTTGACATAATTGTTTCCTTGAAATTCCTATTAGAACTGAAGTTATGGCTTTTACATTTATACACGTTCAATAGCTGAAGTGTCGTTTCGGAAACTTTGAAGCCCTTTTTCTCCAAATGACGTTTTTGGGCATAACGCGCACGATATCTCAAAAACTTATGAATAATTTTTCATGAAATTTTCAAAACATTTTCACATGTTTCATGTTAGTCTGTATAAACTGAATCTAAAATTAAATTTTTATTGTTCAAAACAAAATTTTTTTAGGTTATTATACTGTTGAAATTTCCTTAATTTTGCATTAGCTAAATACAACTTTGTATTAAAAATATAAAAAAAGCTTTAAATACAAATTTATTTAGGTTCAGGGTAATTATTACAATCTGAAGTATAAGTAGGCATCAAAATTTTCATTCTAGTTGCAATACTTATTTTGTGATCGTGCGCGTAAGGTGTTATGCCGATTTTTTGCTCGTCAAATGTCTGACTGTTTGGGGCACCCTGTAAATGCTAATTCTGCATCTCATAATTTTTTTAATACATGAAATGAAAGAAAATACTTATATATTTTATTCCAATTAAAATTGTGTCTTAAAATCAAATACATTTTAAGATATTAAATGGTGAAAATGGTCTTTTTTTTCATTTTTTCCAAATTTAAGAGTCCTGAGACCCCTTAAGCAAATTTGAAAAAAAATATTTGCTGTTGAAAATATAATTTCTTTTAAAGTTACATATATATATATATATATATTACTCTAAATATTTTTAATTATTTTAATCAATATTTTTAAAAATGCCGAATCAAAATTAAAACTTACATATTTTTGTCTGTTTAAATGGAAATAAATGAAATACTACCTATAATATTTCGAGTATAAACGATTTTAAATTACCATTAAAATGTTTAATATTAATTGATTCGTTTCTTTTGATTACATTTGCGTATTTTAATTCGTTTCTTCTCATTACATTTGCGAAGCTAAAAAAACATGGAAATATATTTCAAATAGTATATTTTTTTCTGACACAGCCTCCGTTTTTTTTCGTTCACGATTTTATTACGTTTATCCCTTCTAGGATGTTAAAAATATAAAAAATATCATAAAATCTTATATATTATAACCTATAGTCCCGATAAAATTCAGCAATGGTGATAACTATCTTTTCAAATGCAGCAAGTGAAATGGATTAAAATATTTCCCCCTAAAAGTCATTTGAAAGAAATATTGATATAAATATTATATATAGCTTGTATATATTTCATAAATCTACGTGATATAATTCTTATAGATAGAAAATATTACGACAGAAATTTTTATCATTTTATCAATTATAAAACTGTTATCGGTACTTAAGTTTTTGCTGCTACTACTTTACAATCATAATATAAATCATTATATTGAGTTTTTCAAAATAATGTCTCAAACAAGAAGTTTTATATAATAGTGTAAACCGCTAAATATTTAAACCGTTGAAAAAAAAAGTTCTACATTTATTCCTCACAGAAAAAAAACACTTTATTTATGTATTAACAAAGAAATTTCTGCCTTTTATTTTTTTTGAGAATTCATTTTTTTTTCTTTTGTTATAAATATGTTGCTGCAATCATACGTATTACCAACATTTATGCAAAAAATATTACATAATATGACATACTCACTGTTATAGTATTCGAAAGTTCAATATTTATATATATAGAGAGATATAGAGATAGATATATATATACCTTACCTATATCTTTAGTATAGGGAAGTGGTGACTCCGATGTAGTAGGTCACCAATGATCTCTCCAGTATGCGGCTCTATTTTATAAAATATATTTTTTTAAACTTAAATTTTTTTGTGAACACCATTGAAGTAGGTCACCAATGTACTGTCAAGTATGTGGCTGTCTTTTGCCAAATATTTTTTTAACTTCCACTTTTTGGTCTATTGAAGAAAACAGTGGCGGTGCTTATATCTAATCACTATGCACTGAACGAAAAATATGGCGCCTTCATCTAGAACAAATAGGCAGTCTTTTTCTAAATATTCCTAAACTAGAAATATGGATTTCCGAGTTATGCGAATAAGGTAAAGAAATGAACTGAATAGACGAAATGATCGAGAACTTCTAGTCTACAGTTTTCTAGTCAATGACACGATACATTACATTATGAATCGTTTGAATTGCGAGAAGTTGTACCTTCATCTCTAGAATTAATTCATAAACTAGAATTACAGTTACTAAAACTCACTTCTTATATTTTCATTTATTTTCAGAAGGTTTTAAATAAATTTGACCACGATAATATAGCAGTGATGGAACAGTGACGCAGCAATTGAGCGATTGTCACCACTAAATTTTTATAGTATTATTTGCCTTCAAAAATCTCAGAAATTCTGTTCTGAAGTTTGATGAAGAGTACTAATAAAATTTTGCGGTGTCAATTGATTCTCTGCTGCTACAATGTTCCATCACTGATATACGAAAACGCTCTTGAATTTTAATAGGAATAACCAGAACTTTCTATAAAAGTTAACTAGAATTTATAAGGATGACGTGGGGTTATTTTCTCTAGAGCCACAATTTCTTTTCCAGATGCCAGTGGCAGAAAGTTTTTCAGTGTGTGATACTATACAGATACTTTTTATAACTTTACTTTTACCCTTTTGACTAGCAAAACTTCTGCAATGCCTGCGGCTTGAGCTTACCATAAGTTGAAAAAGGAAATAATGGCATTTTCGCACGATATATCGTTGCTTTAATAGTTTTAGAAATCTTAGGCATGGAAACTGCAAGGGAATTATTCCTGTAGTGCCCAAAGCAAACTACAGTCTTCGATCTTATTATTGTCCCTGTGCCCAATGGACCTGCAACGTCCTGCTATACTAAAGCAACTTAACAAAAACTGCAGAAACAATTGTTATATTTGCCTTATTTAGAAGATAATAATAATTGATACAACGAAAATTAATACCTTATCCCTATGAGAGAGCAGAAGAGTTAACAAAAATTAGACTACATTGTACAATCATATATGTAACAAATTGTTTTCTAGAATATATATGATTCCAAATTAAAAATTCTATTACATAACACCTTAGTAATATGTATAAACTGACTGGGTGATGTATGCAGCGTAAATTTATTGATATATTCAAATAAATACATAAACTTTAAATAATACGGACTTGAATTTAATCTTGTAAATACAATTAATTATCAATAGCGCTATAAATAGCTTTTTTAAATACACTAGGATTAATACTTAAAATCAGTAATTTATAGGATGTTTGCAGAACATTCCAATTAGGATTAGTACATCCAGTTGTTTTATTCATAACAGATTTAACAGATACATCATTTATATTTTCAAAGTCTAAAGTCATTGTGCTCGAGATCCCTGAAATTTGCTTTGGTATCTCATGCATTCAATTGATAGACAATAAATAAATACCAGAAAGTTAGTTAATTTGCTGGTCAGGCACGTTATAAGTGAGATAAACGATGCGTGTAGAAATTAAAATACTGCATAAAAAGATTTTTGAGGCACAAAAAACAATTTATTGTTTCACATGTCATACAACAATGGCGACTTTATTAATGTTTTATTTATTTTTTTCCATTTAATAAATTGATGTAATGTGCAACTGTCAAGCACTATTGCTTAGGCCGTCAGTCGCCGGAAACGCTATTTGCACGTTCCAGTGGGTTACTTTTTATAAAATGCAAACTGCTGGATTCCCACCACTTTTTAAAAAGTGTATAATTCAGATTATTCTCGCATTATTTAATATGTAATTAAATAAAGTGGCTATTTCTACTTCAACAACGTGATGGGAATCAAATAATCTGAATTAAAAAAAAAAAAAGTAACCCACTGAAAAAGTTGCCCACGGCTAAGGGTTATTAATGACATATAAACTTGTGCTAAGAAAACATTTACAGATGAAGCGATATTACAGTGTTTCGATATTTTATATTATAATGCAATAACAGTAAAATGCATTTATATTGAAGTAATATTAAAATATATATGTGTATTGTTCACACTGATTTTTACAAAGGCTTCCTTTTAATTCTAAACTACATATATACGTTTAATACATTTGCATCGTAAGAGGATATATGAAAGTAGTTTAGAAATTTCTTTTTTATTCAGAAATTCTGATTTTAAGTTTTTGCTTTATTTAATCACAGACATTTAGTGATTAGATAAAGTAAAAAAAAAAATGTTCCTTTTGTAATTCTTAATAACGAGGACATTTCTGAAATGCACACATATACACGCTAGTGATATAAACGGGTTAAATAATAAAATAAATAATTTTGTTCTGTAAATAATTTTTGGAATTCTTAAAATAATATCATTCGCTTAACGATACTAATTATTCATAATGAAATTCATGATTCACAATATCATTCATATCTGTTCATAACAAATGTTATATGTTATTTTTTTTTTTTCATTTATTTTAATTTTACTATTTTTGTCTATAGGGAAAAATATTTTAAACATGGTAAATATGACATTTTTAATTTGCAAGCAGACAAACTGTGATTCAATAATATAAAGATTTCTGTCATTGGTACATTGTTTAACCCTTTGAATGACAAAGTAATTCTGTTACTATAATGACGAAAATTCTCGGAATTTACGAATAAATTCATTTGAATAAATGCTTCTTTTCACGTAAATTATAAAGCAACAATTTATTCTAAAGATTCTTTAAGAAATTAAATTAGTTGTGGGTTAAAATTAACTGGTATACATAGTATACGTCCATTAAGGTATTACTGCTTTCCTGTGGCATCATGTTTTGGTAAGTAAAGTATTGTATCAATCAAAGACAAGCTTTAGTTGAAAATGAATAGTAAATGAATATCATATTAAACAACCGAAATATATCTTAAATAAGAGTAATCAGCACTTATATTGCGTTTTTATTTGTTTTAGAAATAAACATATTACAATAAAGATATTTTTTATTTCTTAAAAAATATGTCCTTATAAAACAACACGTGCATTTCATTTTTCTTTGAGCCTTTTTTTTAAGTTTTAACGCAAATAAAATAAAATCAGAGTACTTTTATAAAGCGTTATCACATCATACAACTTGCTTCAGATAAGATAATTTTTATGAGGAGTGTTTTAATTAAGATACTTTAATGGGATTAATTTTCATTCTCTTCTATGAAGATTTTTTTGCAATATTTTTGGTTTATCATTTCGTGTATTTGTTAATTAAGGATTATGCTAATGTATTTTCTTGTGCGATAAAGTTTTGCAGTAATTTATTTTGAAAAAAATATGGTAATGCGTTACCAATTTTGAATAGTGCTTTTTATTAATTTTAGATACATAAAGTGACCTTTCCATGTAATATATATTTTTTAATTCATTGAGAGGAAAACGGTAGACATAAAATCCAAAAGAAAAAAGAAAAAATAGATACAAATTCACAACTAAGATTTTTTACTTTTGAAATAAGACTTTGTTTTCTATACTTTTTTTATATATGATTTAATTCATTTCTGATCATTTCTTAAAAGTTATAAAATTTGTCACGTTGTAATACTTAGTTTAATTTTATAAATTTAAATGAGATATTTAAATGTTTTTGTAAGTTTTGAAATTTTTTTGACAGTTTTTCAAATACAATTGTCTAAAGAGGATGTTTAATACCACAATGATTAATATAATTAAATTAAATTATTGTTATATATTTTTAATAGACATATTGAGATCCTTCCACTAAATCCAGCAAATGATGTTCCATTCGTATCAACTCTAAAGTTACTATATTGCATAAAACGTTACCATACATTCAATTTGGTAGACAGTAAATAAAAAGAAATGCACCAAATATTTAACTATATTTATTTATGTAATATATTGGAATAAGTATCAAAATAAACGTTTTCTTAAAGTTATAAAATAAATAATTTAATTGGGTACCTCAAAATAAAAACAACATAAAAAGGCAGAAAAAGTTTGATCATTTGTTCAATTTACGATGCCTGAAAAATATTCAATATTTACCTGCATTTTTCGCAACAAACGGTTATTTGCCATACACAAAATTCTATAATTTCAAGAACCTGATGTAAAATTAATCTCATGAATTTGTAACGAAATTCTAACAAAAGATATAATTTAGAATTTACAAGCTTATTAAATTTCAAAAGTCATGCTTAGGATATATTGTACAAGTGCTATTTTCCATTCTGTATTTGGGATTATAGTTCCACTTTTTTTTTTCGCAGTAACAGCAAGCACTAACAAGGCATCGAATGTTGTTTTATATTTACATCCATCAAAAGAGGTCGTATAATTTCTATAAGTAATTAAATTAAATAAATTGAAATAAAATAAAACTAAAAGATTAAATTTAAAAACCATTGATGAAAAAAAATATTTTCTTTTTTTATTATTATTAATTTCAAATGCAATTCTAAACAACTCGCTTGAATATAGTTGCTAGAAACACAAAAATTACCTACATAAGTATAATTATCATACGAATCTATAACAAGGTCTTTCGAATGGAAATAAATATGATTGCAGAGCATTTTCAATAAAATTTTGCAAAAAGGTAATACAGTTAATAGCACATTCATTGAAAAACAAAAATATGTCTAGTTTTAAACACTTCGAAAAAAAAACTATAATTTAATAGATTTCAACGACCATTTAGAATTTTTATAATAATGGAATAAATAAAAATCGAAAGCAGTTCCACCGAATCATTCACGGATCGCTACAAATCACCTTCGTAACAAAATTTAACCGAAAAATCTTAATTTCATCCACCAAATTCCGTCGCATCCTCTTCAACAACAGATCAAACTTCAGACTACCAAAACCTTCATCGATAAATTCTCCAAGCCCCGTTTCGGAAAAAAAAACAGTTTACAAATCGAAAGCAGTTCCACCGAATCATCCACAGATTGCGACAAATTACCTACGTTGAGCTCAATTGCTCCCAGTTAGAATCGACCGATTGTAAAGCGCCGTGGCTAGTGGATTGGAGCCCCTCGAGAAATGGCTTTTTACTATCAATCGATTAAACATTACATTGTTTCCTTTTCCGCGTTCGTCTTTTATTCTGTAATCGACTTTCATGGGCTACATAATCAGTTGAAGACCTCGATTTTCATGGCCTACATAATGAGTTGAAAACCTCGATTTTTGCTTTGCAAGACGTTTTCATTTCGGCGTAGCTCTTTGACTTTGGATTCATCCGTATCTGATAATTTGCGCCTACCCATTTTGTAACTCTTTCAATTTTTAACGATATTATACCTTTCTATTACCTAGTCAAACAAAAATTCTTCTAAAAGTAAAGAACATTGTTGAATTTCGTTAAAAAAAATAAAATGCGAGCATTATTTGGCCCCATCCTCGACCGAAAACAACAACCATTTCATAATGGTTGATAAAAAAGTATTTATCTAGAGGTCTATGTAACTAAAAATTACTTTTCTAGAAACATTTTAGTAAAATTTATTTTATTAAAATTAAAGCCTTTTATTTGTTAAATTTATAAATTTCTTACAAAGAAATAATAAATCCTTTATACATTTGAATTACATTCATGTCTGTCCATTAAATGATACGAATATAATATATAAAATTTATTATGTATTAAATAAGGAAATGACAAATTTTTCAAAAAAGAAAACTCACAAATATTTAGTTTATAGATACATTATTGTGTTAACTATGTAAGAATAATATTTGCTAATTTACTATGTTTGAATTCTGCACATTTAAAAAATCTTTTTATAACAATACATTTTTAGAATTAAGATTGTAAGATAAGTTAAGTGACAAAAATAATAACTAAAACTTATAAAAAATCTTAATATATAAATATACTTATTATTTGTTTGTTAATTTTTTCTGAGTACTTTATATCACTGGAAATCACAGCCCATAACGTTCCATAAAAATTATAGAGGTTACGTTGAAAGTAATGTTAAAATATCACATTTAAACACAATACTTCTTAGTGAAATATTATGATTTTTCCCACAAAAGGTATCTAATAATTAAAAGAAAATATTTCTTAACTCTCCGACTGTCTTGGAAAAGGGCAAAATTGTAATGTTGTTTTTTCTGCATTTTGTTTTAAATGCTTAAAAAAAAGATTCTTTGAACATTTTATAAAAAAAAACTTAACAACGAATATAAATGCAATCCTTGGAAATATTTAATCATTGTTCAATGTATTAAAAATACATTAAATCAATTGAATTATATTACTTTAAATACTGCTTGCATTGCAGTGAAACCTGGAGCTTAGTGAACGTATTAACACGGGCTTGTCAGTGAGGGGTTAATAATTATATGTATATTTGTTATGAAACCTAACTACATTGTTTTTGATGCATTTTTATGTGCAATTTTTTTTACAATGTGTACTGTATATCGCTAGCAAAGTTTTATCGTCAGACACTTAGTAGTCCGTTCTTTTTATTTAGAATTCACCATAAATACTTTTATTGAGAATGCACACAAGTAAATCGTAAAAGGAAATTTTATGTAATAAAACTTTCTGTTCTGATTTTGAATTATTTCAACACAAGTAGTTTAGGTTACCTTAATTTTTTTTTTCAAGAATTGTTACACAATGTTTTATGTTCTTTGACTGTAGGTTCTCTGTTATTTTGGTTGAAGTTCATTGCGTTGCACAGTGTTTAGGTTTTTCGATACTAAAATTAAATTTAAAAATTTTGTTAATGAAAATCGAATCTTCAGTGATTTTCAAACAGTCAAGTCACCTATTAACAGAAGCATTAAATAAATATTGCTCGCTTACTTCTTTTCATTTTTTAAAGCATTCATCATTACACTATGAAAACATTGTAAATTTTTAGCAACTTTAACGAAAAATATTGAAGCAAATTTGAAAAAAGAATTGCCATTTTTAAATCTCATAAACGAGACTATTATTCGCAAGTTTCCATTAAACAGCTAAGCGTGTTTAAAGGAGTACCACAGAGTTATTAAGAAATAAAATTTATAAAGACATTTAAACGCTACGTAAATATTTTTGGAAATTCGGGGATGATTATGTACTAATCTGCAATGAGAACACAACTAGAAAACAATTTTAAACTTGAATGTGAAAAATTATCATTTCTGTAATCAAATGGATTTACAGATTTCGACTATTAGCGCAGGAGTTGTATTCTTTGGAAAAAATCAAATAACACGTACTATATAAAAAACAAAATATTTTTTTTAAATCAAATAATAGGTAATAAATAAAAAAGCAATAAAAGAAAATTAAATAATAATAAGATTAAATAGAAGAAATTTAAATATCTAATAGTAGTTTGATATTTAAATGTAAATAACCAACTCACTTATTTTATTTACAATATATAATCCCTTTTACAATTTTTTTATTTCAAAAGAACGTAACACATTATATGGTAATGAAAATTTTAAGAATATTAGTATGGGCTATAGCTGTTTTAGTAACAATTACATTACGTAGCTTCTATATGGTTTCTTCTTATGAGAAACCTATAGCATAACATAAAGACAATTTTATATGTAATCTATAGATTTTATATAAAAATAGTGTAGGTAGGAAAATTATGTAGGTTATATTAAAAGTGGTGTAGGTACATCTATAGCACTATTTTTAAGATTAACATATATAAAATTAAAACACAATATAATAAATACTCCATCTGCGATAGTGTTTAAAAATAAAAAAAGTCATTTGCCAAAATTTTGATAACACAGTAAAAAGTATTGTAGTAGATTTAATATTAAACAAAGCAATCAAGAAACATAAATAAAATATTTAAACTGATAGACCAGAGTTGAGCCATGGTATAATTTTGCATTCACAGTTACCAGGTGGCCTAATGTCAAGAGTGTTTTTACTGTTTTTTTCTGTATTAATTTCAACTATGAGCGATGTATGGTGTTGAAAGCAGTAGGCACAAACTGAAATCACAAAATCAATCGCCAATCAATCGAAACACAAATTGAAAGCACCAAGAAATGGTACAAAAAGAGCTCAACCGTATGGAGTGGATCTCTTTCGCATATATAGCCTTGTATTTTTGTCTCAATTTTCAACTTAGTCGGTACCATTTATATATATTGTTTGTGTCGGATTTGGATAAAAAAATTATATCATACAGACTCATATGGACTAACTTAAAAATCATGACTTTAAGAACAAAAATATATCGCTGAATTTGACCCTTTCCATACATTTGACCTCCTTCCTTAGCAATATGGATGAATAATTTCTACTTCTCCTCGATTGGACGTCTACTGTTCGCAACGCCATCTATCAATGATAATTAAAACTACAACAAGAATCACAGTAAAAAAAATCTCCTCACACAATAGATACTCACCTGAAAAAATTTCTTTAATGGGACTATTAGAGCTATTTAGGGTACATCACTCATTTGAAAGCACCCGTTCGCTAAAGTGAAACCTATTCGCAGGTTGTTTTCGAATTTTCCTGTTTAAATTTGAAAAAGTAACTATAATAAAGAAACTATAGTATATATTAGCAGGATATTATATACTAAACTCCTTTAGAGAGGTCAGGTGACCTAACGATAAGTCAAGATAAAAGTGTCTGTCATATTGTTTTGGCTTTAGCTTCTATCTTCCAATAAATGTACTGCAAAATATCAATTGATCATGAAGTAGAAACAATGACATTACATATGAAAATGATATCATATCATGATATATCGGATCTAGCATATTATTCATATTTTCCAAATTTCGGAAGAATTTGTCAAGTATTTCTTTAGAAATTCAACAAAACCTCTGAAACTGTAAGTGTCCAGTGACCTTTGGCTGTGAAGTGTATACACAACAGATCTTGATATTCTAAGTTTTTCACAATTGAATATAATATTTTCTATCTTAAAATATTTTTCCTTTAATTACCCTAACTCAACATTCAATTGCTTCTACGGGTATTAACTTTTCTTTACCTTATCAAAATTCTAAAAACTATTCGTCTCTATTCGTAAAAACTTAAAATCGGTTATTCTAGTGTGGCTTCACATTCCGGGAATTCAGCTCTGACACACTAAAAAATTAAATACATTAAATAATGGTTCTTTTACTATATTAGAACAGATAGTTGAAGTAAATTTTGAAATCGATCTAGTTGCTAATCCGAAAAATACTCAAGTTATACATATTAATAGCTTAACTTTATTCAAAAACAGAAATATGGCAGACCAAAACAAACCGCAACTACAAATAACTGGCAGAGATTTAATTAACAGATCGACCATCGATGACGTAAAAACGTTTCCATATATCGATGAACCATCTATTCCCAATCTAGAAAACGCAAGCGATATTACGCATGATCATCGCCCTCTGAGGTTCAGGAGAATGAGGATGAAAGGAAAAATGTATTAGAAATAATATAGTGCAATTGGAATATAAATACATTAAACATTTAATCAAACAACATTATCAAGCAACTCATACAAAAACCAGTAAAATATCGGGAAAATTCAGAAAGATATCGGCGATAGAATAAGCTGATTTTTAATTGCTCTACGACTAAAATTGAAAAGTGTCCTATGATTAATGGCCATATAATGTATATTTATTTATAGGCATCTTTTACATTCGTGCAGACAGTTTCCTCAACTTACATCAACATTTATCTTTTTTGGCTAAGTTAAAGACAATGCGTTACCTTATTACTGATTGGATTAGGATATTTTGATTGATATCTGTGAAAATCCACTGGAAATCCTCCCGGGAATAGTTGTTTTAACAGACCGGAGAAAAGCGAGAGTTTCATTTACGTTAGCATGTTTCTTTTTAAAGTTAGATAGATTTCGATTGCGGAAACAATTAATTTTGGTCTCAAAAATAAACTTACCAGGACGAAACTAATTTTGTGCATCATATGTTACAATTATCAAAAGAATCTTTATTTAAATCTTGAATTATAAATATATTTCATTATCCTTCCGTTTTAATACATTAGATTTATTTCTTTTTACATCACCAAGGGGCTCTGACTCCTACGAGTTATCCTCGCCAACCCTCGTTCAGACAATAAATATATATTAATTTGATCTGCTATGAAAAGATTTTGGAAGATTTAACTATAATTAAACAATGCCAGTGGCGATCTCCCTGTAAACGGGTTCTATGCATTTCCCTTTTACTGAGGGATTATAAGACCGAATCAGAGCCGAGGAATAAGACCGTTTTCGTACCTGATTAAATCAGATTAGTTTCCAATTTTTTTTTTAAAGTGATAAATAATCTACATTTTTACCTTCATAAATTTCTTGAAATCTCCCTCATATTTTGTATTACATCGGATAGAATTGATACATTTTATAATTCTTTTTATTACTTCATTAAGAACAAGTGATATTTGTTCACCGAGTATGTATGGATAACATAATTTAGAAGTAACATTTCCGTATTCCCGCTTTTATCCATTTTAAATAACCAATTTTCTTTCCCCTCATAACATACTTGTTTGATGAGGGCTTTCTTTTGCCCAATATTTTTTATTTGGCCATCATGAAAACATTTCCAAATTAGCTAATATAAAATGAACAAAGTCAAGAGTGTTTGCATCCCGGTATTTTTTAACAATGCTATGCGAAAATGATTTTTAATCAGATATTTCAAATGTAACGTTTTAAATCTGACGTAATTTTCACCATACTTTTCTTTCACTTTATAATATTCACATGAAAACATTTTTATTGTTAGAAAGATCTAAGATTTAGCAACAACAGTAAATGTCATCTTGAAATATGAAATAAATTTCTTATGTTCGTGTAAATATATTTTTTTTATTTAAACTGTTACGCAATGTTATTATTTGGACATTTGAAATAGGACGTAATTTCTCCCATTCGCTGCTTTCAACACATATTAAATAAATAATTACTTTATAGTTTTCTTTCTTTTTTAATCTGCTTGTGTAAAATCAATTTTTATCACGAAATTTTCAATATTTTTAATTCTAATTTGAAAGGGAACATAAGAAAACATTTTTTTTTCTTGTTTATAATAGTCACATGTGAATAAATTTTTAATTTAAAGCAAATATTATTTTTGGCGCTGTTTTAACAATTGGTAACAATTTAAAATAATAACCTTTCCTAAAATATGTAAAATATATCGCTGGAAATGCAGAAAAATTTTGAATTTAAAATTGAAATGAACCCTCAAAAAATTATAAAAAAATGCAATCTGCACACAGCGAGTTTCTGATGAATATCCTTTGAGAAAATTATTAAATTTCTGTGTATAGTTTTATCTCCTATATATATATATATATATATATATATATATTTTTTTTTTTTTTTTTTTTTTTTTTTTTTTTTTTTGCTGGAGCGATTTTGACCAACTTTAACATTAAATATCAATTAAAAAATTCTTCAATTCAAAAACTGCCTGCTTCAACGTGTTTATCAAACAATTCTCTATAATATTACTCATTTTCATATTTTTGAATGCGGTAGTTATATTTGCGAAAAAAGACCTCCGGCACAAAAATTCATTGACAGTGGCTGTGACAGCGTAACTCACTTTTATTTAGAATTCAGAAATTATCCTGAATTAACTTGGAGTGTAATCAAGATCCATATGAAGCAATTAAATACATACACGTTCTTTTGGAGACCTCACTTTTTTCCGTCTTCAGTTACTCTTAATCACATCCAAGACATAATATTCATTATTATTATTACAACTTCATTTTACCAAAAGCTCTCGTTTTAACTAGTGGTTTTTGCTCATTTTATTAATATAGTGTTACTTTTGGCCAATAGGGGTGGTAGGATGTAGATAATGCGTTATTATATTAAGATCGATTCATTGATATTTCGGCTATTCGGTTGGAGAAATTCACGCGAATAGCTGCAGTAGAACTGGCCACATAAAAGGAAGAGTTGTGTTTACTTTAGTAATTTGTATCTTAAAGCCAGCTAGAATTTGAATTCTGTATATAATAAATGTTGGTATAAAAAATAAACGTATCATGGAAAATTACTTTCAGGATGGTATTTTAAAGTTAGAAAAATATTTTGGGAATTTCAATTTCAATTTCAATTTCGAATTTTATTAGTTTTTAAACTATCCTTTTATGTATGCGTATGCGTGTGTCACATTTCTTCAGGTACTGTAGGTTCATTTACTAAGTGATATTATGTATTTAATATAAGCGGAGTTTTATCATATGTAATTTAAGATAAAGAATATTAACCACTATTCCTTAGAAATAGATTCTGCAATGAAAGTTACTGCTTTTGCTATCTCTTAAAAGCTACTTTAAATGAAAATATTGATTAATATGTTAACAGAAATAAAGTATTTTACGAGTAGATTTATTTACATTTTATTTGCGCAAAAGCCTACATATAGCTGATAGTTTGAATATTTCAAATAAATTATTTTTTGGAAGAAAGCATGAAATATTTTAAGCTAATCACTAATACTTTTGAAAAAATAATTAGTGCTTAAAATATTTACGTCATATGCATTCAGTAAAATATTTTTAAAACGTTTCTTTATAAGCTCAAATTGGAAGATAAATGTAAGCTGATTAAATTTTTCCCTTTGAAGACATTAGCATTTTTATGTCTGAATGTTTCTAAAATTCTTTGAAGTTTCCACAAGAATTCTAGATCTGATTATTATTTTGTAAGTGCCTAGAGAACTTAACCGTCTGCGGTATGATCAAAAGATTGATAAACCAATATCTATTATTTTGTTCTTTCCATCCTGCATTATGTTAATTTTATTGCGGTAAGACGTCATAAATCATTGCATTTTAGATAAAAGCATTGGTTTAAGAAATTCGCAGACATATATCCACTTGGAAAACATAATAACAGGATAATATTTGAATAAACGAACTAATAGAAATAACATGATGTACAGTTTTATATTTTTTAAAGGCTTACACTGGAAAATATACATTTATTAAATTTAAAGAATATTGTGAATTATTATCTACAATGAAATAGAAACAGATACAATATTTATCTGTACAAGATTTTTCCCTTTTTTATGAATAATTAAAAAATAATTTTGTGTGAATGATATGTTTTTAATGATAAATAATACAGACAATATTATAACTGAAAAACTATAAACGAAACACATCATTTTATTTAAAGTTTAATCAGTTTTGAAGTAGTTATTCTATGATATTATTGGTCATGTATTTTTAAACATATGTAACACAAATATCAGAAATAGCAAAAAGTGTTTTTCTAAATTATATGACGAAATCCATTATTTTTTTATCAGTATTTCATACAACGTCTTTTTAGGCTGAACATCTCCTTTTAATAATTCCTAAATCAACTTCATTTATGTTTTTTGATCTTGTTGCACTTTTTAAATTTAAATTCAATTCAATTTTATGTATTTTCAACGACGATTCTTTATATTTACAAAACGATTTATAAAATACTAAAATATCAATATATTGAACTGCATGCATTGAAACTTTGATGCATTATTCTTTTTATGAGTATTAGGTGTTTTCTAATTATGAATTGCAACGCTAAAGATCTTTGTTTTCATTTATCTATGCATTACAAAATTGCAAAATACACAAACTTTCTTTATTTTTAATTAATATTACAATTATAATATTGTTTTAGTAGATCTGACTAAATTCCATCTGTCATTGTTTACCATTCTGGTAATAGAAAAACGATTTGATAAACATTACAGGTATTAACTCAATTTTATTAGAAAAACTTTCTTAAAACTCATTGAACTGCATGCATTGAAGCTTTGATGCATTATCTTTTTTTAATGAATATTAAGCGTTTTCTAATTATGAATTGCAATGCTAAAGATCTTTGTTTTCGTTTATCTGTGCATAACTAAATTGTAAAACACACAAACATTCTTTATTTTTAACTAATATTACAATTATAATATTGTTTTCGTAGATTTGACTATATTCCATCTGTATCTGTTTACAATTTTGGTAATAGCAAAATGATTTGAGAAATATTACAGGTATTAACTCAATTTTATGAGAAAAACTTTTTATAATGAATGTAACTTATAATCTTTTCTTCTGTAATATTTACTATAAGTTTTCATTTATGCTGTAATATATACTAGTATTAGCCACGTTTTCTTTCACTAATTATAAATTTAAGTATAAATATACTAATACCATTTTGATATATAAGGGATATTCAAATAAAAAGAAAACGAACACACACTAAAAAGTGAGCATGGAAAACTTTTATTCAAAAACAATTGCCTGAAATTTTATATCATTTATCCCACTGGGAAACGTGACGATCAGTTCTAGTTTTATAGAAAGATTTAGGTTGCTAACGGTTCCACAACCCCACCCACTCTTGCACTTTCTCGTCTGAATGAAATTGACGTCCACGAATGCTTTTTTACAAGGAGCCGGACCAATGGGGTACATCAGTGACATGCAGTGTACTTCGAAGACAGCAGACAGGCGAGAATGAATTTCGCGAGTTTCAGTACCCTCAGCCATCAAAAACCGAACCACTCCTCTCTTTTCTTCTTTAGTTGCCTCCATATCTAATTCTGGGTGAACACATTTTTTACTACCGTCAACTATAAAGAAATAAAAAAAACTGTGAGTATCTGTGAGCAGTCATTATTCAAAAACAATTGTCAGAAATTTTATAACATTTATCTCACTGACAAACGTGACGATCAATTCCAGTTTTGTTGAAAGAGTTAGGTTACTAACGGTTCCCCAACCCCACCCACTCTTGCATTTCCTCGTCCAAAGGAAATTGACGTCCACGAATGTCTTTCTTCAAGGAGCCAAAACAGTGGGGTACATCAGTGACATACAGTGTACGCCGAAGACAGAAAACAGGCGATGATGAATTTCGGGTGTTCCCGCACACTCGCCACCAAAAACCGAACCACTCCTCTCTGCTCTTCTTTTGGTTGCCTTCATTTTTTTAATACTGGGAGAACACACTTTTCATTACGGTCAACTTCAAAGAAATAAAAAAAAAACAACTGTGAGAGTCTGTGATCAGTCCTTATGCATTTCTACTACAGGCATACGATCCATCACTTTAACATTTGAATATGAATACAACAAGAGAAGAACCCTACACCTATTACACATTCGAACCATAGAATATCATTCTCCATACATAAACATTCAACGAATTGTCCATGGTTGGTAGTTACATCCAAAAGAAGAAACATCGCATCTCCAAGTAAATAGAAATCGTAACTCATATACACAAGGTGCTGCGCCAACAAGTTTTACTGATGGATCTTGTACAGCAATCATGGTGTATTAACTCACTGTGTCACGAAATGTACCTCGGTCATCCACCAATGGGCCTGCAGACTGGACGGATGGAACAGGCTTTACAAAGACGAGCTATCTGCTATCCTCCAAGCCCTTGTATGGATCCAAACACAAACAGACACTGCCCTACATCTTACATACAGCGACAGTCAGTCTAGTCTGCGGGTATTAAAATACCACAGAAACAAAAACCCACTAGTTCTTAAAATTAAACAAAGCCTATTAACTCTGGATAATTGTGCTCGAGTTGGTCACGTTGGCTCATAAGAGTATATTTAGTAACGGACTGACAGAGATTCTATAAAAAGAAGCCACAAGAAATTCCAAAATAGATTACCTTCCACTTCCACCTAGCTACATCAAAGGTTCTTTAAAAACAAATATTCTTAAAGACTGGCAAACACATTAGACAACTTCAACAAAAGGCCGGCACACTTATACTCTAATCCCAAAAGTCCGTTTACACTATTCCACCTATATCCCACACTACAGAATTTCTTACTGGACATGGTGCCTTTCAACAGCATCTTTACTTCTTTTGTGCTTATGAGATGGATGCGAGCGCGGTGAAGAAAGTACAGCGTCACACTCGTTTTATCACTGCATACTAACAAACGAATGGCGTCTCAGATACATTCAAAACCCTACTAGAAATTAGGTTACTAATATCCTCACTCGCCCAATTCTTATAATAAATCCCGAAATATACATGAGCACTTAACATACCTCTCTACGAATTTGAATATTTCCAACTGAGCGAAAAAATGCCCAGGCTGGGAATCGAACCCAGATCCTTGGCTTACAAGGCCAATGCTTTTCCGTTTAAGCTAACTGGGCCGACAACCAGCCAGCATATTTCGCTCAGAAAACCTTATTGGTAGAACATCTGGTCTGTCATGTAGACAGCTCAACAGAATAAACCGCAGGTAAAGGAACTCCATATAAACGATGGATACGTAGATGAACTATCATTTTAACACAATCAAACTGATTGGTAAAGTTATCATACGAATTTGAATATTTCCAACTGAGCGAAAAAATGCCCAGGCTGGGAATCGAACCCAGATCCTTTGCTTACAAGGCCAATGCTTTTCCGTTTTAGTCAGATCCTGTCCCTTGCTCGCGTTTGGCATTTCTCCGGCAGGGCCGTTCGTAGGTCCAGAACTTTTCTCCTGAAAATTTATGGAAATACCGCCCACTGTCGCGTTTTTTGGCGGTTTCAGCTCTGGCAGAAAACTGTATTTTTTAAACACGTCAGTAAAGTTTACTGGGAGGGGCATCATGCTTTACAGACTTGGTTTCCTTGTCTGAGCACTCCCTCTTAGGCAATAAAATCAAGTCAACCCTCACGATTCAAGTATTGATTTATTACAACATTGTTGCCATAGGAAGTTTAGTTAGGAATGTGTTTTACGAATGTGTTTTATTAGTGGTTTTATGTCTCTGCCCCTCATGTATAAAATCATCTGATAGGTGAATATTTTGTTTACAATTAAATAAAGTTTCATATGCATAGATATACTCAGATCAAATTGGCTGCAATATTTCGGAAAAAATGAAGTTTCCCGTGAAATTTTAATGGTTGAAAATAAGTTTAATAGTGGAAAATATATTAGAGTTATATGTTAAGTTATATGTGACCTTCTGCTAATTTAAATTAACTTTTTTCAATTTTTAATTTAACAGTTATTAAAAAAATATTTTTAGACAAATAATATATTACAGTATTTCCTTTTTTTAAAAAAAAGAAACATATTACCATTTCAACAAGATTTAATGATTTAAAGATATGACAAAATTTATGACAATATCCTGTACAGTATTTAAAAATAGAATTTTTTGTAAATGTAAAAGCAGTTCGTTAAAATATATGCTTCCTAAATAATACATTTTTTGCGCGCAATAACATGTCTATTTTTAGACTAATGTAATATTTATGCATAGTAATGATTATGAATTTTTTTATTCAGGTTTTATGTATATATTTTATAAAATACAACATTTTACACCATTGTGAATGTTTTATTTTTTTGGTTCGTAATTATATAAATACGTAGCACCTATAGTCATCGTTTGGTCCGTCCCTCCGCATATAACAGTGTAAAAAGTACGTAACCGAATGATCTGAAATTTTAAATATATAATTGTTGCAAAATTTTGTCAAGCTCTTTCAAATTTTATGAAAATAGGATGTATAATTTAATTACATGGACAGTTAAAGTTTTTCCGTTACATTACGGCCAACGGGAAAAAATATTCCATGTGCATTTTAAAGATGTTACAGCCTTTCGATCAGAAGGAAATTGATAAGCACTTATGAAGTGCACTAAAATATACATTCAGTACAATGTACCGTGCAAAATATATTTATAAAACTCGTTATAGTACAAACGCACCTCATTTGCCACGTTTGGCGTATAATTTCCAACTTGTTTATTTATTTTACGTACCAGACGCGAATGAATCTTTTTAAGTATTTCACATAGCTGAAAGTGGTACATTGCATTATGGTTTCATTCCTTCCTCTTTCACCCTTTTCTTTTATCTACTTTTACTTGCTTATTAATAATGTTTGATATTTTATAAAATATCTTATGTATATAGAAGGAACATCTGAATGAGTGATTAATAATTCTTTCATTAGTATTATTGTAATTTGAATTATTATAAATTCTTTAAAAGAATAAGAGATAATTACGTAAAATTCAAATACACTTCAACAAATTATTCATAACATTAACAGACTTTACGATACTAAAATTTACATTTCAAATCATTGACATTATTACTTTGAATTCTTTTTTATTCCACATTTAATATATATATATAAATCATACATAAATTGTAAGTATAATTACGAATTACTACATTAATAATTATCCCAAACAACTCGTGATGTTATTTTAAATAAAATTGTAATTTATATCTTAAATTTTTATTCCTACATTTCCCATTTCATCTTAAGTCCCACAATCTTAAATAAAAATGGACTTAGCAGGTACTGAGCAACTTGCTTTTAGTAATTTTATTTAATCCAATACGTTTAGCATCATGAGTCAGTGTTAAAATGTACACTATACCCAATACATGCTCATGAATGGTTCACGTAAAACAATAATTGGAGACGAATGTTATCACATATTACAAATTTCGAACATCAGTTAATACCACTTCAGGTATCGGGTCGGAACGTAGAACCGAACGTGCTCAAAACACTTTGATATGCTATAATTATAAATCCAAGAAGGACGCACTACAGGCATCCCCGTTTATTATCGAACCAGGAGGTCACCGAATGCATTGACATCTGCAGCATGTAAGTTCTAGACAGGGCCACGAGGGGCAATTTCTGAATATTGTCAAACCGAGGAACCGCTGAATACCTTGACATGTCAAGAATGTAAATTCAAGAGGGGCCCACTAGTGTCAATTCTGGAATATTGTCGTCGAGCACCTTGATATCATAAATGTATGCATTCAAAAAGAGACGCTGGAGAAAAGCACAGCTTCAATCTCTGTATTTTTGTCAGGCAAAAGCACACATCGTTGCCATATATGAATGTGGTCCATGTGTGTTTATTAGATGGAAGTTTGCTACAGGTCCCGTCGGAGGCACTGTGATATCAACTTTCACTCTATGAATCTATATCTCACTATAATTCATTAAATAATAATAATAATAAATAAATAAATAATAATTTCTTATTTATTTTAATTGAATTTTAATCATTTCAAGATATATTGTTTTCATATTTTAGAAGAGGTTATTATTTTAAATTGCTGCCAATTATTAAAACAGCGCAATGAAAAATATTTCCTTACGATAAAAAAATTATTTACACGTTACTATAATTACACATATTATAATTAAATGATTACCTATTAAAAGCAGAAAAATATTGCAAATTAGGCCATTAAATATGTTTTTACATCTGAATATTAAAAGAATTTTTTTTAAATGATTAAATGTATTAATGTGAGTTAAAAGGACTAGATTTGAGAAATTACGTCATTTTTAAAATGGCCAAATGATAATGTTGCCAAACAATTTAAATTTAAAAATATATGTATGCGAAATATTTATTTCACAGTTTGAGATGATCTTCTTAATTAATGTTGCCAACTCTAAGACACCGAAGATAACATTTCCTTTCTAAAAACAAAAGTCTTTTCATATGAATGTTAAAAAGAGAAAGTAAACTTTAGTGAAAGTTATTTAAAAGGATACATTTAAAATGTCTGTACAATATTATGTCAATCGTTTCATAACCTTGTTAAAAAATACCAGGAAGAAGAGACTCTGTTTACTTAATCCATTTTATTTTATCTTATTTTCAAATATTTAACTGATCTTATTTAATGAAACAGGAAAAAAGACAATGGATGTCTTAATAGCCGCTGATTCGGCCTTAAAATTTCCCAATCAAAAGGGTATGAATGGAAACCCATACACAGGTGGATTGCTACGAGTTTTTTAATTATAATTCAATCTTCTCTAATATTTAAAAAGTCGATCAAATATGCATGTTTCAAGAATCTGCGATGTCTTAAAGGGGGTTGGCGAGCGCAGCTCTTTGGGGCAATGTGCCCTAGTATATATATATACTGTATATCTTTTTGTTTCATAAACCAGTTATTGAAAAGATCATTTGTAAAATTAGTTTGACTGTATGGAGAATTAAATATGTTGAATCGTTAAATTAGTATATGTTATTTCTTAGTTTGTTCCTTGAAAGACAAATATAAACAAATTCAACTATCAAAACATTATCTAACATAATTTCTATAATTAAAAATGACATTATAAATATTCCTAGTAAGGTTTATCAATTTTATTTTTTTAAAACATGTACCAGGATTTTGTTTCTCTGTCAGTTTCATATTAATGTTATTGGTTCTGCTATAAATGAATCTATATAAATCTATATATCATTTAACTATTTATTCTAGAAAAGTTAAAAGTTCTGATAAAATAGTTTATTGGAGCTTTAGAGTAAATAAATTGTTGTTTTTACACAAAATAAATATTTTCAGAAAAAGTAAAATTAAATATTTCAATTAGTAATTATAGAAGTGTATAAAAATCTCTGTGGTTGTGCACTACTTGTACTCATCTATTTTTGAAGTACAGAAGTAAGAAAAACAGTGATATTTTCTTACAGTTCCTATAAGACTGGAAATATCATTAAAAAATCTTATCCAATATATTTAGTAATTTTAATTTCAATGAAGATAAAAAGATCTAAATATAATAAATATAAAAGTAAAAATAGATGATTTTAAACAAGAAAATAAAATCATGCACCAAAGCATATATTGTTAAACACTTTCCAACACTCCCAGAAGACTTTCACAAAACTTTACCCTTTAAAAAGGCAAGGGAAATATTAATATAAATATTTTAGAAAACGCATTACACATTTGAAAACCATATTTCAACAATTACCATCCACAGTATCAAAGGTACTCATATTACTTTGCTCAGCTCTATATATAATCTAGAGATTTGTATATATATCATGCTAAAATTTAGTTTAGTAAGAAATCGCATAAGACTGTTGAAAATTCCCCTTTCATAATTTCTACCAATCAACGGAAATGTTCTTGAATTCTTTTGTACAGTCCTGTACATTAGCAAAAAATTTTATACCCGCCACTTTTTAAGATGCAATTTCGTTCAGGCAAAATCACGCTTAAAACTACTAAAATCACATTTACAGAATATCATCCATAAGCATGTATGTATCCAGTTCTTTGCAATGCCTTCTATATTTTTTATTTATATTTTAGAAACATATCATTCTAAATGTAGTTGAACTTGAAAATGCATAACTCAGTAAATAAATAAATACACATTCTATAAGCAATACATCACCATTCTCAGCAACACTTACGAATTATTTGAGTAGCTATATATATGGTTTATAAAGTTCATACTTACCATGTATACGAAAAACTTTAGTTAAACTTAAAAACACATACCATAGCTGAAAATTCATTTTCAGCAATCGTGTCCAATAGACAATACTTCGCATACACTTTTTAAACAGATATATTTTATGTGTCCCTGTAAATGAAATAAAATGGATACATATCATATTCTCCTTTAAGCGCCTTGTAGTAAACTTCAAAAATTTTATATCAGTATCATAATGTTTGAAATATTTCAAAATAATTCAAATACTCTGCGATTCGTTTTCCCCTGTAGAACTCTTTTGTATGACCCTGTAAATTAATGGTAAATGATTTACACCCCATACAGAAAGCATGTTTTAGTGCACCTCATAAATTCATATCAATTTCATTATGTTTGTAACAGAGAAACACCTTAAATATTCCACAAATATGTTTCCTTATAGACCATAATATAACGGAATAATTATGGGCTCGCCTACACACATACTGTAAGTGCTTTTCAAAGCATATTTTATAGAAACCATCTTCTAATGCACGGTAAGGTGTATAAATTTCATTATGTTTAAAATACTGTAACATTATTAAAATACACAGCAAATAGACAATAATGAAAATGAATAATTTTGAATGCCCATGTAAATGAAGTGTACATGCTACACACTTCATTTTGAATACCGAACATGTCATTGTAAACGCCAATAACGTATATCAATTACATTGCAATCCGAGTATATTTCTGAGAATTAGTGCGCGGTCAGATGGACAGACAGATAAACAGACAAACCAAATTTACAAAAACTTTTTAACTGTGTTTGGAAGTGTTAAAAACAATATTTTACAAGCATTTAACGATAACTTTGAAAATATTTTTTTTCATAACTGAAACAAAACAAGACAGTGCAAATATAATATTTTTACTATCTGTCTTCCCCTTATTTATCCGGTATTATACACTGACAAACGTAGACGATAAGAATACTCTTTTTTTACTGTGTCTTTTTTGACAGTGTCTGATATTTGATTGATGATTTTATGATATAATATTCATGCTTTTTAAAAAGGGAAAAAATCACAGCGCCGGATGACTTTATCTTGTTTTATTGTCAAGCGATTTTCGAAAAACATTAATTCTAACTTTCATACATGAACTGTCAGTTTTAAAGAAAATGCACTAAGTAGGAAAAAATATATGATTTTTCAGAATTGGTGTCACTTAATGCTAAAATATTAATTGTTCTCCTGTTTCTTTTTATATTCACAGAATCTTTAAAAGTGGTTTTTTTTTCATAGATATTAATACCCTTCTTCATTGTTCAATGATTTCTTTTGAGAAAAAAACACAGTTTTTTTAATAGATAAAAAGAAAACATGCATTTTGCGGTTACTTGATACTATAAACTGATATGTCGCCGCTTGGAATTTTACAAAAAATATTTTATATTTTTGAGCAATTTAATTTATTTAAAAAAAAATCCTTGCCGGTTCGGAGGTAGATTTCAAAGCTAAATACAAATTTCACCAACAAAAAATAAATCAAGATTAGATATAAACCCAATTTAACAATTTTATCTGGCCGCTTTTGACGACTTTTTAATTTCATTTTTCTGAAAGAGATGATTTTATCAGAATCATATTAAGGTAGTATTAAAAAAATAATTTTCCTCCATCCACTACTGGAAATTTTCTGAGACATTTTTAGACTCATTTTTAAAAGAAAAAACATGAAACTTGCTGACATGTGTTTTTGAAGAGATTTATAAGTGACCTGTGTTATTACTATTCGTTCAATTAATTAAAAGTTGATTTACAAACAATTTTTTTGTTCAGTAGGACCATTTTTTTCGTTTCCAGTGATGTCATTTTTGGAAATTCGGTTAAAAATGCTCACTTTGACATAATTTTTTAACTACCATTTCTTTTGGGAGTTGGATCACTTGTTTCAAGGAAAAATATTTTATTCCGAAAATGCAGTATAAAACGTCTATCGTGATTTTATGCCCGCTGGCCCTTCAGGCTTTTTCGCTGCTGTCATTAACAAGCTACCTTTAAGATGGCAAAACTATGTAGTTAGCTTAGGCTCATACTCCGATTAATTTTCTTACTTTTGGCTTGAAGTATAATAAAACAAACTTTCTATTGTAAATCGGCTATTTCAGACTTAAGGACTTAATATATATTTTTTAGAACATTAATTAAACTAGGAGAATAAAGGAAATATAATATATTGTGAGAGTAACTAATAAAGGCGAGAAAGTTGTATTGTTAATACATATGTTATTGAATATAGCCTAAACGTATTATATGGTTGATAAACTTCTTTATTTTATTTTTTTTTCTAATAGTCGAAAATAGTCATATTTCGAACAAATACTTAATGAAAGTAAATTATATTCATTTTTATAATAAACTTTCATAGGACACAGAATATAAATTGAATTGCCTTTTTAATCGTATCTATTGTTTTTTATTTATAATTCATATAAAATGATTTTAATACACTGTAAAAAGACAAATATTTCTTAATCTAAGATAATATAATATATCTATGAGAAAAAATATGCGATATCTGTTTCCGAATTACTCATGATTTCAAAAAGCAATCTTTATCTTGAGAAACATCAGAAACTAATATATTTTCGAAAATTTAAAACTAATTTACCGTATATTTCCGCATATAAACATATCCATATATAAGCCGAGTATACAACTTTTCAGTGAAAAATAGTCGAAAATAGGAAACCAGTGTATAAGCCGATGTTAAGAAAAGGTGATGAAAAGTTCAGTGAACGAAAACTGAAGATGGAGCTGTGACAACTGGCGGTAATTTTAAAAAAAAGTTCATATTGCCAATATCTCTAAATGGGTGAATGAATCTTGACTTGGATTGCCATAAAAAATGATCGTCCGATCTTTCAAAACTGCTGCTTCAGTAATGAATTGGATGTAACTGAGGATGATGTTATTTTTGAAGAAGTTGGCGATGATGATAAACACTGACGATATTCCTCCTGAAGTACCCACAAAAGAAAGTGATTTTAAAGAGTTGCTTGAAAATTCTGATAATATCATAGTTATAGGAAATGATGAGTGGCGACTTTTTATGGTAAAAGAATGGAGTATTAAAGTATTTTTAGAAATTTGTAAGTATTTTTTATGATTTTTATATTTTCGATCTTTTTTTTTTAGAATGTCAATTTTGGAAAATTTCTTAGACTCGTGTATAAGCCTACCCCTTCACTTTGGAGATAAAAGAAAGGTCCAAAATTTCTCGGCTTATACACGGAAATATACGGTACATAAAAGAAGCTTCTTTTGCTGACACTAATTTTCGTAAACGTTTCCGAGTAGTTCATACAGTATCTTAATCCATTTTTTCAAAACAAATAACGGGTTTTTGGAGGCTTTCGAGTCCCATGTAAACATTTCATGCTCAACAACATGTTTTACAGACAAAGATAACAAATTAATAGCTTTAACAATAACATTAGAATTTTTATTATTCTTTTGTTTCTTTTACATGTATAAACTCAATTATGCAGCTGAGAATATTTAATTGATAATAAACATTATCCTGAAAATCGATATTCCGGGTAAAGAAAACAGATATACTCTATAAAAAAAGTACTCGAAAACTTTTAGGGAAATTAGTTCCAGCAACCATAAAAAAACTTCGTTTTTTGTAAAAACTGCATTGGCTTTTGATATTTCTAAATAAGAAGACAGTTTTTATGAATCGTAGATAACTCGTAAGAGATTATAATATATTCCCGTTTGTGCTCATACAGGATGAAACTAAATAAATATCCTAAAATTACAGGGCTATTACAAAAAAAAAAAAAAAAAAAAAAAAAAAAAAAAAAAAAAAAAGGTAAAATCTTGTTGTTTATCGGAAATCAAAAATATTAGTTGAAAGTTTATCAAGACGGCCGCGCCGATGGACTGGTCACCGACCACCCCATGACATTTTTCTTCATCAGCCTCTTCATTACTTCCTAGCAGCCCTTACATAACTCTACGCAATTTTTTTGTGGGGCCTCATCAAATATCAGATGATTGTTCAATCGATGCCAACAAACATTGACGAACATAAGAAAAGCATATCTTTTTTCATTCAAACAGTCACACCAGACATGCTGAAGAAAGTATGGGATGAGTTATCGTACATACATGATATAGTAGGGACTCAGATTAAGCACATGTAACTGTGTTAAATTTAAACTTTCAACTGTAATTTTTGATTTCCGATGAACAAAAAAGTTGTCCTTTTTGTTTTGTTTTCTTTTAATAGCCCTGTAAAGTTCGTATATTAATTTATGTATCACTGTACTATATTTTTGTAAGTTATGAAACGCTTGTCTTTTTTTTAAATTTTGACTTCATGTGTCGTATTCGTGAATATATCCAAATCGGATCATACTTTTGGTATCATTGTTCAACCTGCTTTTTGTCTTATTTTGCAGCGTACATATTTTAATTATGGCTTATCATGTGATGCGACTTATTTTAGATAGAATATATAGTCCTTAAGAGTTTTTTACCAAAAGGGAATTAATTAAATTCATACCATTCTTTTCTGTACGTAACATTTTCAGACTTTTTCGTCTTCTCCTTTTGATAAATTTCCCTGTCCGTACTTTTTAATTAAGGAAAATGCTAATTTGTTTGCTTCTCTGGTAAAGAATTGGATTTAAGTCAAATTAATTATAAGAAATATATTAACGGTCATTTTTTGTGTTTGATTTATACATCACTGTTTTATCAATTCTAGAAGAGAAAAATATAAATTTTCATTAAAATATTTCTGATAAACATAAACTAGAAACATAGTACATTGTAATTAATGAAACAGACTAAAAAACTTTCTCTGATAAATTTGAAAGAAATCAATTCCATTTAAAATAATTACAAGTATTTGTTAGTTAATATATACATTTTTGATTTGATATACAACATGTTTGCTTTGTTTCGCTGAAGTAATTTAATATTTACATAAAGTGCTTTAATTAAAATACATACATAGTTAAATAGTTTCAAAGTATAAAAAGTTATTGTGATGTAATAATACAGAACATAGAAACATATGTATGGAATTACATGAGAAGTGATCCATACTATTAAATAAGCTTACTATATTTTTATAAAATATAAACAACAGCATATTTTCCAATACGAAATTAGAATGTAAAGACGTCCTTTTTTAAAATTTAAAAAAAAATAATTAATTAGTTATTTTTAAAAACTCTAGGTTTTCATAATATAACATGCAATAATCAGACAATAAAACATGTAATACAAAGATATTTTTTTTTATAATTAGGATCTGATATTAAGTTTAAAAGGGAAAGTGGCACCTTTAAAATCTAAGATTTCAAAATATCCCTTTTTCGACAAACATTTATTTTAAACTGAAAATATGCACCGTTATAATTTATTTTGTATCGCAATATGCTTTGTTATTTTCAGAATTTATGAACTAGTACCAGAAAATTTAATTAAAAACATTACAAATAAATATTTCTTATAACTGTATTTTTTCCCTTGAAGATATTTTTTAATCAAACCAGTCTCATTTTTTATCATCACCAATGGATTTATCATTAGTTCTAACCGCATTTTTTACTTCCGGTGTACATTATTTAAGATAAAAAGAAAAATTCACAACTGTCAGATATCATAGATTTTGCATCATCATATGTCTCCAATGAAATGAATATTTCTTTAGTCCTAATCTATTTTTTTAAATATAAATACGAAATACGTACGAAAATTACAGTTGTAAAAACTCAGTTTTAATCATAAGGAATTAATACCAAACCTTAAGTAAAAATGTTGCAAACACATTTAAAAGTTGACTTTTATTTCGGGCAGAAACCATCACAAAATTAGTAACGATCCAATGTTATAATAAATATTTAATCATTTATAAAGCACTTTTATTTTTTATGGCGTGGAGAATAGGTATAATCAGTCATTTAAAAAAATAGTAAAAAAAAAAATAATAATAATAATTGTTTTATATTAGAAATGGTTGTTGAATGTAGTGATATATACAATATTGTCTTCAAGTTATGAGATTAATTTTTATATTAAAGACTTATAGATAACGGGAGGATAATGGAACCGGTCAATTTTATCTTAAATTAAGTTAAATTTCGATAATTTTGTGAATATATAACTCTACCAGCATAACACAAACATATATATTGATTTTTTTTCATTATCTGGTAGTATGTGTAAGAGTTGTGGACAAAAATGAAGTGGACAAGAACTCGATCGCCTAGTATTGGACTAGCTTCGCCTAATCTTGGACTCTTTGTATAATCGTTTGCCGTCGAACTTTTAGAAAGCACAAATGGCAACTAAAAGGTGATTGTGAAAGAGTCGAAATAGACAGGACGATGCGGCTTGAGAAAAAGGAAAGTGTAGAATGTTTGATTTAAAAGTTTGTGAAATGGATTTAATGTATTATCGTATTGAAATTTCGATTGTGCTGTGTTATCATGTTAATAAATATGTTAAAGGTTTTACCTGCCATGCTATTACAAATATTTACATGCATAATTCATGTAACATGAAACACACATAGTTTCATGAATTTAATTATTCATAGAACTTACGAAAGAGGAAATTTAACTGCTGCAGTCCGGCAGGATTAGGTCACATCGGGAAATTGCAGTTTGAGAGTTATTATTTTTTTGTAAGTCGCATTCCATTAAAGGATTGTTTTCAATTATTTAAATAATGCCGTAATAAATTGGAATAATATTACCTAATGATATGCTTTGTTTAATGGTTCATAAAAAGGTAAATTATATGTGATGAGAAACAGTGTATATAGTACGATAATACAGGTATAAAGGAGGGAGACCTATGAATAGTTTATTTATTTTAAAGTTATTTATTGATTTTTTTTTTCATCTGGCATGGCAGTGCTAAATCGAATAAAGCGTTTTTTAATAAGTATAATATAGTAGTTAATTGAACTATGTACGACAGTACTAGCAAAGTGTATTTATATATTTGCATAAATTAAGATTATTGTCTTGGTAAAGTATAATATACGGCAGTATAAATGAAATAACAGTGTATTTTATGTAGTATTAGTTAACACATTGGAAGAGTTAATTTGGGTTTTTACATTTATATAAATTGAGAATATTGTTCTTGTTCAAGTATAATATACAGCAGTATAAATGACTTAAGAGCCATTACTTTGAAAATCAGATGAGTGCGATTGTTGTATTTTTTGTTTTGCTTGATTTTTTTTATGTTGAAGTAGATCATATTTAACGAATAATGTGGAATTTAGAAGCTCAGAAAAAATTCCGTCTATTCTGTAGAAAATGTCAAATTTCAAGACCATGAATCCCATTTTTCATGAAAAATGAAATGCCAGCATGTTTGGATTACTACACTGTAAAAAAAAAAAAAAATCTGTAAAGTTACTAAAGTGTTTCTAGGAAACTGGGATTCCTAGAACTTTTTATGTAACGGCAACAACAAAACTTCATGTAACAGACACACTTTTGCACCAAAAATGAAAAAAACTGTAAGGTTACTAAGAATTTTTTAGGAAACTGGGATGCCTAGAACTTTTCATGTAACTAACACCAGGGTTACAGATAAAATTTTAGTAAGATTACTGCAATTTTAGCAGATTCATTCGTAAAGTTACAGATTTCTGTAGCTTTACAAAAACTAGTTTTGTAGATTTGCCGCTTTTTTTGTACACCTACTGATAAAAGTTTAGTAAGCATGTAACTTTACATCTGTAGAACTACAGATTTTTTTTTTTTTTTTACAGTGTATATCTCTGGAAAGCAACAACATCCCAAAATTCTTTTGTCATAAACTGTTAATATAACACTACATGCTTAGAAAATTTACTTGTTTCCATGGGGCATTGTTATTTTTCATTGTTATTAAAATGAAATCAAAATGACGTTTTTGTCCGTTTTTTGCACTTATTATCTTAGTTAAGCAATAGTACCCCAATTTTTTTTTATAGAATATGACAGTTTACTATTAGGACAAGCTAAGTAATACAGAACTTAACCGGGATATCGATGCTGCTAGCAGATATAATCTGTTAAATACTCAAAAGTTTCAAAATCTGCTGCTTTTGAATTAGTCCTATCTGAAAACAGCTTCAGAGTTGAATAAAACAAAATATATCAGGTCGTAATTGAACATATGTACAAAAACATGGAAACAAAAAATAAATGGGGCCTCATGCTATTTTTAGAAGAAAAAAAATGACAATCCTTACAGAAAGACAATTTAATAATCAGGCTTTTCGCCTACAAGGAGAAAGAGAAAAGGGATGTCCCATTTCCTCATAGGGGAAAAACATACGAAAGGAAAATGCGAAACGGAAAAAATCATTTTCTGATAGGGAAGAAGCCTGATATTGACATTGCCTTTTTGTAAGTTTTGTTGTTGTTTTTTTAATCTGAAAATAGCATGAGGCTCCACTTATTTTTCGTTTCCATGTTTTTGTACATATGTTCAACTATTACTGACATATTTTGTTTCATTCAACTGTGATGCTGTTTTGAGATAGCAATAATTCAAAAGTTGCAGATTTTGAAACTTTTTAATATTTAACAGATTATATCTGCTAACAGCATCGATATCCCGGTAAAGTTCTACATTGCTTAGCTTGTCCTAATAGTAAACTTTCATATTCTATAAGAAAAATTTTGGGGTACTATTGCTTAACCCGTTAATAGTCGCGCGTTGGTCTTTTCCCCGCCCGAAATTCGTTATCTTCCTGTAACTCATTTCCCGTGAAAGTTACGATAGCCAAATTCCGTGTAGCTGACCTTGAGTGTTCACACTCATGTGTAGTAAAATTGCAAGTCATTCCTGCTATTTCTTAGCATTTTATAGCATTCTTAAGTTTCAATCGGTCTAAATGACCGCGTTGCGACCACTTACGTTAGTTGAATTCTTTCCCCTCGTGTTCATCCTTTCCCATTTCCGCGAAATCTGTGGGGGAAAGTTTCTTTGAAGTACGGACTCTCTGTCTGTTGTTATTTCGTATTTCTTTCTTTCTACGATTTTACCCGTTCATAGAATACTTTTTTTACTTTTAGAATGTGACTTAAAATTGTTTTATTATATTAGTTGTGAAGTCAGTTCGCACAAAAAACTGATGGATGGTCACTTACATTTTTTTTTCCTTGTCAAATATTGCGGGAATAAATTCTCAAATTGATAATCATTTAAATATGGAAAAAAGGGAAATTCTTCATCATTATTTGAAAGAACTTTCTTTCCATTTATTACCGGAACATATAAATGAAAGAAAACAGACAATAACACTGCCAAACCATTAAAAAAAAGAGAAGGGAATTTTGTGGGAATCGGTAAAAAAAATTGCCGGATCTCCAAAATCTGAAAAGTATCGTTTTTGTACAATAAAACAAATTCGAAAGATAAAACAATTTTCTCAGAAATGTAGTGTGTATATTTGCGAAGAACATACATATAATTTATTTGTACAATAAGAAAAATAATGAGGATTTTATAATGTGGGTTAGAAATTACGCAAATAAAAATCTCTTTTGGATAATTCAGTGAATGTTTATACTATGATTTAAAAAAAAATATTTTAAGTATTTTTCTAAAATTTATCTATTTTTAAATTTTCATACTGTAAGTAAAAACACATTTTTTTTTTTTTTTAACAATGCCGCAGAAAATGTTTTATTATTATTATTATTGAAATCCAATATAGGCTTGGGGGCAGTATCTAACAAATTTAAATTTGTTGTCCGTCATCAATTGATCAAACTATTTTTCAGAATAATGTTTTCCAGAATATGAGAGAAAATTCATTTACATTAAATTATTGCTGCATATTTATAATTTCGGAGAAAATTTTCTTATTGTTTTTATTATTTTAATGAACGTTATTATAAAACAATAAATTATAACATTAATACCTTATTATGAAATGTACAATTGAATATTTATTTTAATTAAATAGTTTCTGTAAAATACCTCCCTATTAAGATGAACCTTTCAGTGATTCTATTAATTAAAATAATTTATCCATCTTAGGATTTAAATTTACAATTGCAAATGTATTTAAATTAAATATATAATTTCAATAACTTATTTATTATTTACTTTGTATAAGCGAAGTTCGTATCCATAGTTTTTATTCAAGGGCGCTGCTCCCACCCTGAAATACGTAGAAAAACTACAAATCGTGCATTTTCATTTGAAAAATGGATTTAATCACAAAATCTCGAGAGCCCCCCCCCCTCCTCTCTCCCCTCATACACACACAGACACCCCACAAAATAAATAAATAAAACGTAGTTACAACATTTTACATTTATAATTTCGAAGTTAAGTATTTTTTACCTTTTTCTTTATTATATATATATATAATTATACATTTTTAATAATATTTGGTTTATGTGGTATTTGTGATTCATAATTATTAGTCATTTTCCTTATTTTTCAATGTACAGAAAGTTTATATATATATATATATATATATATATATATATTGTCTTTAATTGTTTATGGCATCAAATTTGATGGTTTTTCATATGTTTTAAATGAATTAATCGTCCGCAATATGCTGGTGAATTAGTGGTATTGTATTTGATTTTCTGTTGCATGTCATAGGTTCCATTTTTGTTTTCAGTTTAATTGTTCAATTTAATGTCAGTGTAATATATTGATGCTAAATTTATTAATTTTATTTTATTAAATGGATATAGAGTGCCGGAGTATCAAAAAACCGGACTCTGATTCTGTCCTTCCAAAAAAAAAAAAAAAAAAAAAAAAAAAAAAAAAAAAAAAAAAAAAAAACCTATCATGAATTTAGATTCATATTAGTAAATGTTTTCCTACTAATTATTGATTCATAGTAACATCAGAAATTTAATGAAATCATTTACTATTTACTTTTAAGTATTTATGCAAAACGAAGAAATAGATATTAAAAACATTTATCTAGATGCCAACTGAATATATACTTAAGCAAAATAAATAATTGCTGTAAAAGGTTGTAAAATGAATAATTGCTGTAATCTTTTAACGTTCAGTCAATATTTTCACCCTACGTTATCCGTTTTCGATCATCTGATAACACCGGCAAGTTTCCCCTTCATTTTCGGCCTGCTGGTAACGGTGGCAAATGGACCGAACGCGACTACTAACGTTCTAAAAAATGTCGCGACTACTCTCGGGTTAACTAAGATAATAAATACAGAAAACTGACAAAAACGTTATTTTGATTGCATTCTGTGGCAACATAACAATGAAAATTAACAATGCCCCATGGAACCAAGTAAATTTTACTAGGCATGTAGTGTTATACTAACAGTTTATGACAAAATAATTTTGGGATGTTGTTGCTTTCAAGAGATATAGCAATTCAAACATACTGACATTTCAAGTTTCGTGAAAAAAGGGATTCATGATCTTGACCTTTGACATTTTCTACAGGAAACAGGAAATTTTTTCAAGGCTTAAAAATTGCAGGATATTCATTAAATATGATCTACTTCGACATAAAAAAAAAAAAAAACAGGCAAAAAAAAAATACAACTATCGCACTTGTCTGATTTTCAAAATAATGGCTCTTAACAGTGAATATTATGTAGTATGAATTTATGTATATCGGTAGCAGAATAATTTTATGTTCTTTCATTAAAAATTTACTGATTGTATGTATGTTGTGTAATGTTTTAAAATATAGATTGTATTTTGGCGAGGGTATAAGTGAGTACCGCCGAACTTTTAGACAAGCACAAATGGCAACGAACAGACGATTGTGAAAGAGGCGAAAAAGACTAAACGATGTGGCGGTAGAAAAATGAATTGCAGAATGTTGGAAATTTAAATTTTATGAAATTGATTTAATGTATTATCGCATCGAATTTTTGATTATGCTGTGTAATCAAGTTGATAAATATCTTGAAGGATTTATCGGCCATTTTATTAGAAAAATCTACACGCATCATTCAAGTAACATGAAACGCACACTTCGTGTATTTAATTATTCATAAAACTTGCGAAAGAGGAAATTTAACTAAGCGGATAATGAAACAATTGAATTTTCTCGTAAATTAAGCTTGTTAAATCTCTAGAATTTTGTCAATAAACAACTATACCAGCATTACACAAGCACATAAATTGATTTTTTCATTATCTGGTTGCAATGTAAGAAGAGAAACATTTTAAGCCTAATTGTGAGAGATTTATTTTGATTTTAGAAATACTAATTTTGATAAAGTAGTAAATTTATTCATTTCCATTCAATTGCAATCTTCGTTCTGTATTATGTAAAAGTAATTAATTTACAATATGTCAAAATGCAGTTAATAGTGAGATGGAGATTAATGGAATATGCCATAGGTGACATTTGGCACGTACCAAAGCGATTGTGAATAAAGATCGTATTTATTTGTTTTCCTAATTAATGCATTTCGTTATAATAAAATTTTATGTGCTTTATTAATTTATTTTTCTTAAAATTAGTATTATTTACTAAATTAACTCCCAATAAATGTATAGAAAGATCATAAATACCTTATTAATTTTTTTAGTAAATTTTACAAAATTCTAAAGATAATTTAATTTCAAAAGTATTTTTTTTATTGAAACTGTATTAACGCGGATATAGTTTGTGAAACCCCTATTAGAAAACATATATTTTTGTTTAATGTGCTCTTAATTTAATAAAAATAGATTAACTTTAATAAAATTTTCTTTCAGAAATTAAGACTATTCACCCTTTACTGTATAGACTATGACTAACGTATTTTTCGATTAATAGAAAACTACTTAATGTGATTGCCTGTTAACAAAAGGTAAAAAATAAATAAATAAATAAATAAATAAATAAAGAATAGAGAGAGAGCGAGAGAAACTGCGAAAGTTACACTTTCTGCTGTATGATATGTAAAACATGTTCCCTGCCTTTCTTATAAAAATAATAGATATTTATATTTCGTAGAACAATATACAATAATTACTCACTAAAAGAATTTTCGTCTTTTAGGTAGCTTTCATTACAAAAATCTACCTATTGCAGCCGTTCGGTGGAAAGCGATTTCAAAAAATTTTGGTATATTTTCATCGATCATGACCCCCAAACCCCGAAACCACCCTCCGTTCAAAAGTTGATATATATATATATATATATCCATATATATATATATATATATCTGATATTTGTCACACTGTAACTCTCGTATTTATCAACCGATTTGGATCAAACTCGGTGTATACATAGTATATGCCAATGTCTCGACCGAGTTCGTTGGCCAGCATAATCCGCCATATTGTTTCAAAATGGCGGCGATTTAAAATTAAAAAAAAATTTAAAATTTGAAATGTGGTGCCAAAAAATTAAAAATGAAAAAATATTTTTTTCTTATGTGTTTGACCTTGATACAAAGATTCCGGAGCAGTTTTTGTTTCGTCTATATCTTAAAAAATGGCTGAGTTATAGCAATTTGAATTTCTAGCGTAGCTGACATTTTGAAACGTCCTGAATTTTGTCACGCGATAACAGGCGTATTTATGAACTGATATGGATGTACCTTCGTGTGTACATAGTACATACCAATGTCTCGACCAAGTTCGTTCGCCAGCTTCATCCGCCATCTTGTTTCAAAATGGCGGCCATTGAAAATGTTTTTAAAAATTTAAAATTTGAAATGTGGTACCAAAAAATTGGAAAATGAAAAAGATTTTTTTCTTATGTAATTGACCTTAATACAAAGATTCCGGAACATTTTTTGTTTCGTCCATATCTAAAAAAAATGGCTGAGTTATAGCATTTTGAATTTCTATTGTGGCTGACATTTTGAAACGACCTGATTTTTGTCAGGCGATAACAGGCGTATTTATGAACCGATTTGGATGTAAGAAGGCATGTGGATAGCTTATAGCAATGTCTCGACCAAGTTCGCTGGCCAGCCTCATCCGTCATCTGGTTTAAAAATGGCGGCCATTAAATTAGAAAAAAATTAGAAATTGAAAAAGGTTTCTTTCTTAAGTATTTGACCTTGATATTAGGATTCCGGAGCATTTTTTATTTTGTCTTTATCTTAAAAAAAAAAAAAATGGCTCGGATATAACAGTTTGAATTTCTTTATGTGGGTGACATTTTGAAAAATCTGATTTTTTGCCTGCGACAGCACTCGTATATATCAACCGATTCCGATGTGAGTGAGCATGTAAAGAGCACAGTAATTACTAAGGTCTGGACCAAGTTCACTGGTTAGCCTCACCCACCATGTTGTCTTAAAATGGCAGGCACTTCAAGATATCGCCGAATTTGACAACCAAATATAATAATTTAAATAAAAGCAGCATGGATAAAGGTGACTAATTTCGCGAAATTCTCATTCATAATGATTTAGTATTGATAAAAATTAGTATTGGATCTTCTATAATCGGTTTCCACTAAATTGAGCTTCGTGTGTTTGAATAACATAAGCTAGCTTTTTAAAAATAAGGGATATGAAAGCTACCTCTTCCTTCCGGCACTGGCCGGAAGGACTTTTCAATTTGCTTCTTCCATAACAGTTCACCCGTAAAATCAATCCATCTTTTCCGTAACTCCAGTACGTATGTTTGGTTCTTTAACTGCTTTTTTACTATGTTGCTTACATTTAGTTTTTGTTTTTTCCTGTATAAGACTATAAAATTATTTAATATATGACTTCTGTGCAACAACTTTAATAAATAATGCCGATCGAATTGCTTTCTTTGTGAAAAACATCATTTTAAATGTTTTAAAACGTATTTTACAGAATCATAAAATGTTTTCAAACTAGATTTTTAACTCACTAAATAAAGAACATACTTTTAAACTTAAACATTTAAAATGAGTAAATATTTAAAATAATCTTTCGCTTTATTTATTCATGACCTACAGAGAATAATAAATAATTTAGAGTTATTTTAATATGTGTTCGTTTATTTAATCATTCATGACAGTCTAAGGTTGACAGAAAATTTTATTGATAGTGAACATTTTGTAAAACATTTTTATTTTGTCCTTTAGTATGCGGTCTTATTCCTCTCTTGTGGATGTGAGTGAAATTAGTCTCACTGCGTAGTAAAAAAAAATATTTTCGTCTTTCAAAGTAGAAGAAAATAAGTCATATTGATTTATTTAGTACAGTACAGTTTCATGAAATACATATAATTTTGGTATATGCTTTAAACGATTGTTACATCTAATTTGATAGTGAAACTACAAATGAATCTTTATCAAATCGATGTAATAGCTAATTTATCATTGTGATATGTTATTCTCTTTCGTATTATGCAATTAAACATATATATATATTCGATTTTGGGGAAAAATATAATAAAAAAGGCGTTGTAATTGCAAAAATAGTAAATTTCTTTTTAAATTGAAATAAATTTATAGTTGCTCAAGATTATGGAATCTTTGCTGGTTAAAGTGCCTTATGTATGTAGCCATTTGTTCACATTTGCACCAGTTTTGGCCAGTTGTACCTTTAATGGTTCCGTAACATGTATAGACACTTTTCATTAGTCCAAAAGATGATAAAAAGCCACTTCAGGCACAGTGAAATGCTAGAAAAAGATCAATTTCTGAAGGTTTACTACCTTTGATGAGATTTCCGCATAGATAATATTCGAAACTTTATCCAATTTTTTTCGTAATTTTCTGCTGAAAATTCTAATTCCTCTCCACTTTACAGATATTACGTTTTGAACACACAAATTGGCGCAGATTATGCGTAGTTAGATTTTCCGAGAAGCTATATTTTCCAGTTTGCCGTTGTATTAAAATTTAATAAATACTTGAAGATTCGTACTTAAATTTTAAATATCGCCTTTTTTCTCAGCTTTTTTCAAGATATGTGGTGGAATAATTTTATGAGTAGCATTTGAAATATATAATAAAAAATATCAATAATTTCTATTGTATATTTGATTTTTTTTATTATTCGAGGCCTTACTTATACTTGGCTGTCTAACCATTTTTAGATTATTTGAAGACTATGTAATTTTTTTAAAACTTTATTCTCACAATTTTTCGTATTACCAGTTTCTTTGCTTCGGTAAATTACTATATGCTGTCCTTTCAAATTTACTACAAATATTTGCCAGTAAACCTATGTTCCAATACTCTTCATCACTATACAAGGTATTGCCGATTTCGATCGACAAATTCAGAGGTGTGGTAGTAGACATCAAGAGAATGAAAAATTACCATAGGACATGGGGATTCAAACCACGTATTAATTAAAAAATACAAGGTGTACCACCCTAATTCAATTTCTGTAGACGGTAATAACTTTAAAAAAAACGCAAGTATGTTATAATAAACCTTTTAATAGACATTCTAACCATTGTTTTAAATGTGATAATATATCAGGTTGTAACGAAAGTTTCCCGCCACAACTAATACGGTCTGTGCAAACAGTTCGCGTTGACGTGTTTGGTCATATTTTGTCAAACGATTTTTGGAATTTGAATGAAAGAGACTTGCTTTACAACACTGTGTTGTAAAATTTGTAAAAA
This sequence comes from Maratus speciosus, assembly GCA_963932465.1. NCBI lineage: Eukaryota > Metazoa > Arthropoda > Arachnida > Araneae > Salticidae > Maratus > Maratus speciosus. The sequence continues at coordinate 396,609,541 of OZ010788.1, read as the reverse complement.
AAATATCGTTATCATTACGTACAAGGTGTCTGAAATGGAACTATCACGCTACCAGATTAGAAACATCATTTACGTCCAGTTCTGTTGCAAAAAGTCAGTTACAGAATGTCACCTAATAAGGTGTACAGCTTTAGGTACTAGTGTTGTATTATATGACACTGTGAAGGTTTGGAGGATATGTGCTTATATATAAAATTACGCTTCATTATATATGTTATAATTAGTATTGTGTAATGGTGATTTGGCGGAAAACTTTCGTTACAACCTAATTAAAAGAAGTGGTGGATGTTTTCATTTTACCCGCCAGCAGTATGCACTTGACTCTCCATATTTTGGACTGCGATTATCAGTTGATACGGTATCATCGATTTCGTGAGAGCCCTGTTTTTTCAGAACTTTTTGTGATGTTATAACATTTCACACAAAACAAAGAAGATATCAATTCGTTTTCATTGCTATGTTTTTATTTTTCTCAAAATTATTACCGTCAACCCAAGTTATGTTAGGTTGAAACACCCTGTATTTGTGACAAAATAAAGTGGTTTGCGATCCCATGTTCCATGGCAAGTTTTCAACCACTTCATGTATATGATCACTACCTCTGAATTTTTTGGCCGAATTCTGCAACACCCTGTATATATATGAGCAAAAATACATTATACTTTGACTGATGACGGTACGTGAAATGCTACCGAATCTAATAGCAATAATTGTTAAATCATTTTGAAACCCATAACGTTGTCTTTTTATTTTTTCCATACTATTTGTTTGTTTACTTAAATACTATTTTAAGGAAAATTAGAGGTTTTCAAGTAAATAAGGTGAAATTCTTTTAGTTTATTGAAATGAACAGCTTAAATTCATATTCATAAATTTGTTCATCACGTTTCATTATTTTCATTTTTTATAAAATTCATATATCATTCATATTATATGAAATTCGAAAAGTTAAACAGTATTTCACCTTTTCACTACTTCAATAAAGGTATCGGTTTCCAACGCTTTTAAATTTCGGAGAGATTTATTAAATTATTTTTCTAATCTCAGCAGTTCATTATGATTAAAATAAAATAATGCGATATTTATGATTAATTTAAAATCCTTTTAAAAAATAACATTTTAATAATATTTTAAAATATTTATTATGAGATGTTTTACTTATTTTTCAAGTCTTATTTAATTTTTGGGTATATGGATTTAGTACAGAACTAGTTGGATGTGCCAATCCCGAAACTTTCTTCTATTTAATGACAATATTTTATTTTAATTAGTTTTATTAGTATTTTTATTAGAATTATGCATAACTTCATACGCTTTTCGATGATACAATATTGAAAATTGCACAAAAACCGCTATTACAGCGCACCCTTCCGGCGGAATTTTTCCAAATTCAGGGAGGTCGTTCTTGTTATGGCCAAAGTCAGACACAAAAATTTGGTGTAATTCTATGTATAACTTCATACACTTTTCGATGGTTCACACGGGCAGAGAGACATTTTGTATAAACATGTTTTTTTGTGATTTTTGACCCCTAAAACGTGTAAATCCGTCGAAAACCGGAAGTCGAAAATATTTCTATTACAATACTTTCTTCTATTGAAGATCAGTAAAGAATATACGCGCAGAAAATATACGTAATCTGTATGAGAAAATACAGATATATTTTTGGGTAACGAAATAGATGCAATACAGTTTTGCGTAAATTTTCAGTAACATGCAATGTAAAATTCAAGTAAAATATACATAAAATATACATAAAATTATACAAAAAAGCACATAAAGTCTCTGTGTTTATATATAGCACATATAGTCTCTGTGTGTGTCGCTGTACCGTAAATGAAGGATCAGACATTGCATAATGTTGTTTACTTGACCCTGGCCCCGAGGGGCATATGTCCTGGTCACGTGGTCAATCTAATGTAAGACCCTCGGTTTTTAGTCCAAAAGCTAGTGCTACTCATTTTATCGACCCCGAAGTAATTAAAGGTGGATTGAACCTTGCCCAACATATACTCGAACTCGCGACCTGTAGCGTAGCATACAGCCTGCTGACGCTACTGGGCTTATGATTTCATTACTCTTTAAATATGGGAAATGATAAATTTTATACAATTTTGAATGGTAAGTGAGAAATAAAGTATCGAAGAAATGTGTAGTGAGAAATGTGTAGTGAAATGTGTGAGTGAGAAATGTAGAGAAATGTGTAGTGAAAAATGTAGTGAGAAATAAAATATCGAAACCCGAAAAAATAATAACACGTCCGTTATTTTAGCAAATCTCGAACAATAATTTATGTAATTTATTATTTTTATTTCATATGAAAATTTGTAAAACTCCAAATAAAATGCGCGTTTTGTCTATAAAAGTTCAATGATTCCAAAAATGTAGAATCTATATGATATGGAATGAAATAATATGAAACGGACTATATATGTATTACCAATTTTATGAAGTCTGAACTCAAAAAGAGTGGGTATGGGCGATTTCCAGGAACTGAAGAAACTAAGAAATTGAAAAAGATTTATACATAATGTTTTATTTTAAAAAATTGCTTACCATTCTGTTACTTTGTACTAGAAAATATAAATATAAATTATTTTTATATTTCTTTATTCTTTAAGCTATAATACTTTATAAAAAAAAATATATTATGACAGTGAAAAAACAAATAAATACTAAAAGCCACTTCTTTTTCCGTGTTTCCGGTCTTTTCTTTTGAGATGAAAGAGATAATTTATGTATTGATTATAAGAAAAGTTATTCACGAAGAAAAAGGCAACGTTTTTAAAAAGATTCACATGTTTGATATTTTTAGTGTATCTTCTTCTTTAAATCAATAAGTGAAAAGCGGAAATTCCGCAGTCAATTTCGTAAATTTAGTAATAGAAAAAAGATGATACTAAATCTTTATTCACAAACTTTTGAATGTTTCTGCTTCATGAAATTTCTCCTTTTTCATGGAAAATAATTATGTATGCATGAAAATAATTAGTTTATCTTAAATACAATAATTATTTTTTAGTTTAGTTTAAATTTTTAATTCCTTCAAAATATCTACTCCCTGCCCCCATACACACACCCAGAAAAGAAAATAAAACTAAATAAAAAATCAATTTGCATTTAATTTGGAGAAAATAATATTTACATAAAAAAACTATACTAGGTTTCTAATTTACGATACTGGATAATATTTAATTATCTTAGTTCAACTGTGACATTCGATATCTTCAAAAACTGAACCTTTATTTAAAAATATCTTTAATTTTGAAGTTTTTACTATGACACATTTTCTTGATATTTCCTCAGAACTGATAGAATAATATTTTAGTAAGGAAAACAGTACAAATGTAAATATTAATTACACATTTCTACTTTCAAAAATAATGTCAGACAACAATATGTTATAGTTAAACATCCTGAAAATAGTCCTAATTAGAGTAAAAATGTCTAATAATGGGCTCGAAGTAGCTAGGAGTCGTTCGGTAGCTTCATCGCCCCGACCCCAACCCTTCCCGCTTTTCGGTGTCTTTAATTTGTGTAATTTCCCTTTTAAATTTATCCGGTTTCAATTTTTGATTTTTTTTTTCAATCTGGCTTTTGCTAGAGAATGAATTTTATCTGGCCGCTTTTGACGAGTTTTTATTTCATTTTTACATAATAGCTGGTTATATCAGAATCATGTTAAGGCGGTATTAAAAAAAGACATTTCCATGCTGAACAACTCGAAATTTCCTGGCACATTTTCAGATTTATTTTTAATAGAAAAAATATGAAACGTGCTGACGTGATTTTTGAAGGGATTTATAAGCGACCTGTGTTTTTATTTTTCGTTCAATTAATTAAAACTTGATTTATAAACAATTATTTTCTCAGTGGGACCATATTTTTCGTTTCCAATAGAATCCTTTCGGTAAATTTGGTTCAAAATGTCCATTTTGACATCATTTTTAATATATTCCACCTCTATCAAAACATCGATCATTACGGTACATTATATTGTTTCTGAATAAGAGAATCTAACAATTGGATGCGTTTGAGAACAAAAATGAATATAAAAATGAGTAAGAAAATAAGCAGTTTGAATTTGAATACACCTTTAATGAGATGATTTTTTTCTTCAATCGCTATGTATTTTTAATTTATTTTTGCTGTAAGAAGTGTTCCTATCAAAAACTTGTCTATATAAATGTTGTAGACAATATTAAGAATATGTATGATAAATTAATTGGAATTTTATATCTTGTGAATTGACGGAGTATTGTATTTTTTTCTACTTCAACCCCCTTTTTGTTTTCGTTTTTATTTTTATTTTTATTTTTATTTTTTTTTTTTTTGCGGTACGAATTGGTCCTATCAAAAACTTGTCTATATAAATGTTGTAGACAATATTAAGAATATATATGATAAATTCATTGGAATTTTATATCTTGTGAATTGACGGAGTATTGTATTTTTTTCTACTTCAACCCCCTTTTTGTTTTCGTTTTTAATTTTTATTTTTTTTTTTGCGGTACGAATTGGTCCTATCAAAAACTTGTGAATATAAAAGTTGTAGATAATATTAAAGAGATTTATAATAAAATTAATTGGATTTGATATCTTGAGAATTGACGAAGTTATGAATTTTTTCTCCCCAAAACCCTATTTTTGCGCCCCTTGAGCCCATTTTTAATTTTATCAAAAATCTGTGATACATAAATTTTTGACCCTATTTTTAGAAGTAATAAAATCTTTAAACTGATTTGATATGTACAAAAATTAAGAAATTATTGGCTTTTTTCGGTTTTCACAAAACCCCTCCCTATTTCCATCCACTTGGTCCGATTTTGCCCATTAACGAACTTGACCGAACTTTTATGCCCCTTGATTTTATGTATCAGTTTGGAAGAGATTTGTGCAGAATTGTGGAAGTTATCTGGTCCAGAAGAAAGTTATCTATCTATCTATCTATCTATATATCTTATATTTCCAGCAATATGGTAGCATTAAATAATTATTTATTTTGTTCTATTATTATTAGGCTGCCTGGACTCTTAAACTACACTTATAATGATTATTATCTATTAATTATTAATTGTTTAATTTTAAACACTTCTTGTAATTTAGAACAGGATCATTATTATAGTATGTAGTAATTATTATTATACGGACTATCTGTTGCGGTACATATTATATTAAAATGTTATTTGATAATTATCAATATTAAGTTGCATATTATGGAATGATATTTATCTGCAGTCTAAATGACATATTTGGTTTTAAATACATTTAATCTAATGTTATATTCGGTTTTCTATCCCATATGGCAGCACTAAACACTATTTTAGTCAGTTACTTTATCATTTATTGTCTTTCTTAAATATAACTTCTTATAATTTCCGTTGCCAATTGGCAGCTTTAAATAATTATTTATTCTGTTCTAATATTATTTGGTTGCCTTGGATTCTTAATTTAAACTTATATTTCTTATTATCTATTAATTATTAATTGTTTAATTTTAAACAACTTCTTGTAATTTATTACAGGTTCATTATTACAGATTGTAATAATAATTATTATATGAACTATCTGTTGCGGCAACCGTTGCATTAGGTTTTAACTGTGTCAGTATTTAAGCGGTATTTTAAGCCAATGTACGTTATCTGTTTGTGTTAATATGTCTTTGCTTTCCTCGTGCTGGGTTTGTCTATGATTTAATTTGTTTCATTTTTTAATTGTTTTCATAGTTGCGGATTTCACATTGTTTAATATTTTACATGGTTGTTTAATATTCTCTGGTGATTAGTCGATTGGGTGCATAATGGAATTCAATATTTGCTCATTGCTGAATTCCGTTACAGAAATCGACTATGTTTTTTGCTTATAAATGTATTTTATGTACCCGTGATCAAGTGAAATGCATTATAAGCTTCCGGCTTCATTCATCCATTTTATCTTTTGTATGTTTATGTTACGGATTTTTCTGGTTGAACATTATTTAGCTGGATTTATTATCTATTGCCTTTAATCAAACTTTATCAAAAATTGTTTTTTTCTTTTTTTCATATGTTTCATATAGATTTATTGCCAGCAATATAATCGTGATTTAGTTGCATTTAATAAAATTCTGTATTACTAGTTACATGTTCCTTCTCTATTCTGTAAAATGTCTGAGTTATGAATATTTGCTATATTATAAATTATTCATTTATAATTATTCATTATATATTTCAATTATTGGAAATCGATGACGATTTGTTATGTATTATGGTTATATATATATATATATATATATATATATATTTACTGAGGGTGGTTTGGGGTTCTAGGATTCATGATTGGTGTAGATCTGCAAAAAATGTTCAGAAATTCCAACATATGGGAGTATGTAATATGTAGTATTTCATACGAAATCTACCTAAAAAACTAGTCGACTAATAAATCTAAAATGAAGACTTTCTTTAACTAGATGTTTTAATATATTTACATAATGAAATAAATATATTATCGGCATACATCACTATTTTATTATTTATGATATAACTCTTATATAATAAATTTTGTATTTTTGTTACTAATTAATTTTTTTAGAAATGTTTCAGTTAACGTGTAGATTAATCTTGGACACTCTTTCATACCCCACTTCCATTTAAACAGAAAAATGCTTCTATATCATAACTGTAAAAATTCGCATTTTTTTTAGATTTTAAATCTATGAACATATTTAAACGATACGAAAACTGTGATAAAAGCACACAAAATACAATACGAACGTTAATTTTTAATACAATTTCTTTAGAAAGAAATTGCTTATTTATTCACAAAATTATGTATCGGGATTATAATCAATGAATTAAAATATTCATTTTAGCAGACTTTTGTGAGTGCAAATCACTTTCTAACAGTGACATTTTGAAATTATATCTAGACATATAAATGATTAGCTGTAAAATACACAGAGGTCCAAAGCATATTACCTTCTAAAATAAACGCGCAGAGATTTTCATTAAAATGTGTTTAGCGTTTATCTTTAATCAACGCATAATTGCTATTATTTTCTTCGCAGCAAATATAACTTTTATTGAATCTATGCTTAATTATAAAGGCGATAAAGCTTTATACCTTTTTCTAGACAGATTTATTTTGTGATGTTTTAGAATATATTATATCTATTATGTAAATTATGTATACATATTTACGAAAACATATACAGAACATGTTATATTTTGTTTCAACTTTCATTAGTTATCAATCTATAATCAAGAATACTTAGTACAATAAATATATAATAAGATAACGTTTCATTAATTTTTAAAGAAAAATCATATTCAATATTTTATTTAATTTTATTGCTTATTACGTATTACTGGAGTCATACCACATTTTAATCAGCCGTTGGTGATGTTGTAAGCAATCCTACCACTTAGCACAAACATTGCTAGCGGAGGTATCAACTCTGTGAAAATATAGCAGCTGTAGAGGGATGATAATATTGGAATAGTCCAATCAAACACTTATTATTTCATTATGAAAACAAGGCAGCGTGAGTGGCGAAAAAAGGCGTATGAAGAAATATGGGGTTTTCCCAATTAAACACATGAAAACGTAGTCATAGAACAACTGTTTATTCCATCAGAACACACCAACACTAAACAATTCGCGCAGATGAGAAATCAGAGCATTCCACTCGAGCATAAACTAGTTACTCATGCTAAATAGATGTTAATTTACGAAATGAATATTCTACATGGCTAAGGACACCGGGTAACAGGTTATGTAAACAATCACAGCACAAAAATCTCTCGTTCTGAGCACATGCTCTCGCTATTTATGAGAATGCGCGGAGGAATTCCGATTGAAATGAAAACTTCAAGCTAAACAAACGAAAATCACGAACAAGCGTCGAAGTGAAACTGGGATCCGACACTCAGCCAATGGAGAGCGATCAAGAAACGTCACAAGAAAGAATCCCAGCGCCGCTAATGGAATGATTTCGATGTGAAAAGGTTGTCTCCCAGCTGGCGGGAAAACGATATGAAATAGAATAAAAAAGTAAAAATGGCTTTGATAAATATTCGAAAAATAAGTAACTGCGTTCAAACTTTACAGTTTGGTAGACGATAAAAATTAATGAAGGGATTAAAAGTTTAGATTACGTTTTGGAATAAATCTATTATTAAGATGCGCGTTTTAAAAATAGAGGAATTTAGCTAGAAATAAATAATAGAGCGTATTAAAAAAAAGGAAATAATGAATAGGCCGGCAATTTAGAATAATTTAAATGAATAGTAAAAGGCAAAATTTTTATATAACATATATATATATATATATATTCATAAATACGGGAAAGTAAATTCATTTCAAACAAAAAAAAATATATATATATTTTTATTTTATTTTGTATTTGTTTACATTAAAACATTTATTGGATTTTTAGAAAATATATAAAAATACATTATATGCTTTCTGCGAGTGCGCTGTAAAATTTCCAGAAAACTGCCCAGACAATACACTGTTTTTGTAAATAAGGGTTTATTGGCAATATTATGAAGATTTTCTACTGGTCACACGATCAATTATAATAACGGTTAAGTAACCGTTTTCTATAAAACTGTCTAACGATTAGAAAGTTTGCTTCCATTTTTTTTAAATAGTGTGATTAGAAATTTGTTTTTAGCGAAGCAGAACTTAATGTCTTTCTTCACTATAAAAAAAATTATGTAACGCTACTCTATAAAATTGGTGGCATCACTCTGCCTCCAATTTCATGGGGTAATTTAACTTATATAATGGCGTAATTTAAACTGATATAAGTTGTGTAATATTACACATTAGTGTTACCTAACAACAGTTATATCAGTTAAATTACTCAATAAAATGGAGAAAGCAACTCTGCCACCAATTTTATGGAGTAATGTTACATACATTTATTACAGTGTTCTTTTTAATATGTGGCTAGCTACGATATATCAGTAACGATTGCTGAATATTGTACCGGTTATGACTTTGGTTTTTTTTTTCTTTCAGCATGTTAGTAGGTTGTCTAAATAAATTACCGATATTTCTAATTAATAAACATTGCTTTGTTCATTTATTAAACATATTTTGTTGAAAACAACATACTGTTTATAATGCTTTATTTTTACAAAATTGTCTTTATGGAGATCAAAGTGCATTACATTTTTTATTTATTTGATACAACTATTTCCAAACTATAACATAATTAAAACATGCAATAGGAATGTACGACCAAAATTACAGTTTCAAAAAAGTGGTTCCAAATAGATAAAAAGTATAGGTCGCTGCTACCCCTGCTTCATTCTACGACATGCTCTACTTTTATTCAATTTCTCAAGATTTACTAAAGTGCGATCGTTTTGCAATATTATTTTAATGAAATACTATTCTTAGAGTTAACTATTTCCAAAAATTAAACATCGGCTATTATATTTTCAACAAATATAATATGTATGATAATAATTTGTTTATCTGATTAAAGCGTATTACAATATATGTTACATTATTAGATCTCCTTCGCGATTTCCCTGTTTTATTCTAAATTACTACTCTATATTAATTAATTTTTCAACTACTTTTCAGCAGTGAAATTACGCTTGAAATTATTGAATATTAAATACGTGAATAATCACATTATTCACGTCCAAGCTATATCACGTCCATGATATATCACGTCCAAGCCGGGAATCGAACCCGGGCCCCTGGATTAGATCTCCAGTGCTCTACCACTAAGCCACAATGACGATGCCCAGCTTGGCATCTCTCACTTATATAAGTCGGTAAGGCTGCAACCGCAGCACATGATGGAAAAGTCTTCATGAGCACACATTCTAGTGGCGAAACATGAGATGCAAATTAACCCAGCATCGGTGAATATGCAATTTTAATTAATTTTTTAACTACTTTTCAGCAGTGAAATTACGCTTGAAATTATTGAATATTAAATACGTGAATAATCACATTGCTAACAAGTCGTAAACCAATTGAGTGAAAAATGTCCAAGCCGGGAATCGAACCCGGGACCCTGGAATAGATCTCCAGTGCTCTACCACTAAGCCACAAGGACGATGCCCAGATTGACATCTCTCACTTATATAAGTCGGTAAGGCTGCAACCGTATATTCACCGATGCTGGGTTAATTTGCATCTCATGTTTCGCCACTAGAATAAGTGCTCATGAAGACTTTTCCATCATGTGCTGCGGTTGCAGCCTTACCGACTTATATAAGTGAGAGATTCCAAGCTGGGCATCGTCCTTGTTGCTTAGTGGTAGAGCACTGGAGATCTATTCCAGGGGTCCGGGTTCGATTCCCGGCTTGAACATTTTTCACGAAGTTGGTTTACGACTTGTTAGCAATGTGATTATTCACGTAATTAATATACTACTCTATATTCACTAAATCCTTATTCTTAAATTTATCTCTAGCGTTAACTCTGTTAAATTCACTTTAATTGAATGTCTCATTCGTCTAAATTACTTAAATATTACGTTTTTGGTATTCTCGAATTAAATGTTCTATGTCCGATCTTTTTCTTATTTCGAATGTTCTTTTAGATAGCCATTTTATTTTGTTCCAAGAATTTCATTTCCCGCTCTGTGTAGTTTCATTTCCCGCCCTCCGTTCTTCTTTACTATTTCATTCATCCGCGCTTCTGTCAGTACACTTTCCTATGTCATAGAATGACGTGATATCCTTACTCCTTAATTCGTCAGAGCACGAGTCACGTCATAGCTTGTATCACTACGCTAGGTGAACAAAAAGGAGATGGCCGCAATTCTTCCTCAGAATTTTGTCGTTTTCCAGTTATGATACCTTTCCCTGGTCGCCGTCTGATGTTTTTTATTATCTACAAATTTGCTTTCCCATAATTAACTATTAGGTACCGGTGGCTTGATTAAAACGACTCGGTGGAAACTGCACCGCCGAAAACTGCTTAAATAAAATCCTGAGTTGACTTACGTATTATCTCAATTATTCCGGAGAAACCAACACCGGATAAATGTGCTATCTAGCCTATCACTCGATGACTGCAACAACCTCCCATGTTGATTTACTACAGACACGTTCTCTTACAGCTTAATCTAATGCACGGCTACCAGATTGATTATCCATTTACCGTCGCATCGAAGCTAACTACAATTTCGAATCACCATATAACGTCCATATCGTTATATTAGTCCACAAGGATTCGACTCTACCTGTTCTTTCAGCTTTCACTACTGCATTACTATTAGATGTGATTTCACCACTGGTATCATCACAGCCAAATATTTCGTTTCACTATTTAAAGCTTCCAATGTTATGTAAATAATAACATATATATATATATATATATATATATATATATATATATATATAACCATTAATTAAACATAACCTACCACCGTCAATTATTATGAATTAAAGCTGTAAGTATAAAAAATATATATATATATTATAAGAATTATTATGGAAGAAAAACAAAAAAGTGGACACCGACAAAAATTGAAAAGCTTATACATTGAATTACGTTATCAAGGGAACAGAATTCAATGATATAAGCAAAATGGTTGTTTTCTGTGGGAAAAATAAGCTAAAGCTAAAAATTATTTTCCCCTGTGCCCAAACAACCATTAAAATCAAGTGAATTGATTAAAAATGAAAGCAGAATAGAAACAAATAATATGAAATGGAAGAATCAATAAAACGTATTTAAATATTTATAGGATATAAAATATAAATAATAAACACCATACCGATTAATATTTCAGTATTTTACAAATATCCACGCGCACATGGCTACCAGAATATCATAAAGATTAAGGTGAATAAAACAGTTAAGAAATCACAGTAAATGGTATCCAAAGGATGCAGTTAATACATTTTGAAATAAAATTTGAAATACCTTGTTAAACACATTTAATATAATAAAAAGAAATAGATAGTAATAACATTATTTAAAATGCACTATTAAATTAATTAATAACTGTTTAACAATATCGTCAAAATTTAGCTAAAAATACCCCCTGGTGTATTAAATTATAACTGAAATGGAGATAGAAAAATTAAAATTCAGAGCTATCTTAAAGAGACAAAATTTGGTGCTGCCATCTAGTATTACTTTTATTAATCAACTGTCGCAAGATAAATATTTGTAAGCATTTGAATGTAAATAACTGTTTAAACAGCAAAACCAAACATATCCTTATATATAGAGAATTATAAACCTAATATAAACAACACAATGTATTTAAAAAAACTATTGTTAATAAAATTTAAAAGCATACAATATATTCTATTAGCTAACTTATTTAAACTAAACTAAGAATTTAAATAATACTAGAACTTTGATAATATATAGCATATAGCTATATGCTATAAAACAAAATAAATTCAGTAATAATTAATATAAATAATTATTAAAAATAATATAAAAATTATTTTTTAATCAATTATATATAAGATATTTATAAAATGAACAGGAAATAAAAAACATGTTGAAGTACATAGAAGGTTAAATGATACTTAAATTCCCATTACTTAAAAAGCACAAATATAGAGAGTGGATTATTTTCAGACATCCATAACTATCCAAAAAGTATGAATGTGGGACATTCAAAAACATTAAACCGATAATAAATATTAAAAAAGAATAGAGGAATAATAATAAAAATAATTAACCAATTTTAATGCATACAGTATAACTATATTTATATTAAACATACTTATATGTATATTAATCACTATAAGAATGGCATACTATTAGTAATTAATATGATATTGTCCTTAGTAAATTAAAATTTAATAACAAATAATTGTAAATTAGATTAATCAGTAATTAAGCTAATTATAATATTAATGAAATTCCCCAATTACATATAAAATATCAAATCAACATCCATATAAAATACGTATCAAAAATATAGTAATAATACAAAAGCCCCCATTTTTTTTATAATTAATCATTGCGTATTATCCAGACAACACCACCCTCCTCCGTACTCTAACATCTACACACCCAACCAACCTATAATAATTTTTTTATATTATTTTACAATTTTTAATTTTTTATAGATATTTTTTTATTTTATAATTTTTTTGTAATTTTGTTTACGCATGTGTTAATTTGTTTTAAAAGATCATGTAAGAAAAGTACTAATTGTATATTAATGAATATATGAATTTTTTGGAAAACCATGATTTAATGCATCATAAATTAGTTTTTTAATATTATTGTTAATTAGAGGAGAAGAACATAAACATTTTATTCTATATAAATGATTATTATATTCCGAAATACAGAATGATGTAGACAATATTTAAAATTTGTAAATGTATTAACTGTGAATTTAAATTCTTTACGTTTGTCATATAAATCTGTGATTGTTTTGTTGTCTTTTATTGTAATTTTAAGATCTAAGAAGTTAATTATATTGTTAGATAAATGGTTTTCCGTTAATTCCAAATTAGTGGGATAATCAACTGGAAATCGAGTAATTGCAGATTGATCAGTATCAATTAAAATGATGTCATCAATATAACGACATAAATGTAGATTATTGTTAGTAAAATTACGTTCATAATGATATAATTATAAGTCTGAGAGTAAACTGGAAGTACAACCGCCTTGTGGTATTCCGACATGCTGTAAATATAAAGTATTATCTTGCAATATATAATTATTGTAGATAATGAAGTTAGTTAAAGATTTAAAATATGCAATATCTATATTAGATGGTAATTCCAGTTTTTTATAATACTTTTTAAATAATGCATTTATAATTTTATGTAAATCTAATAGGTCTATATTATTAAAAAGATCTTTGAAGTCATATGTCGTTATATTATAAACACAATGAAGATTTTTTAAAATATTGACAAGTTGATAGCTATTTTTTATACAATGTGTATTATCATTGTTTGTAGTAAGTACATATAATTGATTAAGAATTTTTAAGAGAAGTGTCTTGGCTTTATTATTATATGTATTGCAACCAATAGTAACAGTCCTAAATTTAATAGGAGTTTTATGAAATTTGGGAATAAGAACTAAATATGGATAATTAAAATTAGTAGATAAAATATTTAATAGTTTATAATAACTTCGAATTTTACGATTATTTACAATTACGTTTTCATTAGTTTTTTGAAATGACTTATTAGAAGAAATACAATTTGTAAGTAGTTGGTGATAATATGATTTACATATAATAGCATAATTGTTAGGAGATTTGTCTACATATGTAATAACGTAGTTTTTTTGTAATTTAGTAATTTGTTGGAAATAATGCTCTGTATTAATAGAAACCAAATCAGCAATATTATTTTTTAAAGCCATAGTTAATTTTTCAATTACTAATATTTTCCATTGATTAAAATATTCAATAGGCTTATTATACGAGATAGAAATTTTATAAATAAAAATATCAATATCATATGTAAACAGTTTGATAATAGATTTAACATTAAATTTAGATGGAAGTCTATATTTAGTACCATAACCCATTAGTTGTTTCAATTTAAAATCATGAACAATATCAAGATTTCCAGTGATTATATGTCCATGATCATTGTTTATGTATTTTTTTAGAGTGGGGTCTTTGCAGTTACACGGAAAATTACTTGCAGCAGATGTATTTTTTGAAAATGTATTGTAGTTAAAAATCTTTCTTCCAATTGTATTCGGATATTTAAAGGTTTTTGATATATGAAGATTATTGATAGGAAAAAAACAATTTTTATCATTAATTATAGAATTGATATTAATTTTATTAAATATGTCATTTGAAAAAGTAATTATCATTTTAGTATTCATGTTCTGAATTTTATGTTTTTTTTTTTTTTTTTTTGTAAATTAATATTTAAAAGATTAACCCTACTCATAATTAGGTCAAAGTAAATATCAGAGAAATGTTTAGAGAAAGATTTACTTAGAAAGAAAATGTTACTTAAATGTTGTACAAGCTGTTTCTTTTTAATAGCAAAGATGTTTTTTCGAATTAACAGCCAGTTATAATTCTCTAAGTAATTTCTTTGAAGATCATTAATTTGTTTTGTGATATATTTTTTGGAAACTACAACTGATGATGAACCCTTTCCGCGTTTAATACGTGTTGTTTTAGCATTTAAATTATGATTAAGAGTAGGATAAATTGGAGAATAATCAATATTATTATTTATAGATGTGAAGACTTTGACAGGTCTGTTAAATACTTCACTGTTAAGTCCATAAGGATAAATTGTGTTATAATATTTCATATATGATGATTCCATATAAAGACGTTCTGATTTATTTTTTAGAATTTGAAGGATTTCAATTGTCGTATTTTTAAATTGATGTTTGTGAAAATGTTGAATTTCAGCTGTAGATTGTATATTTTTTGCTTTGTTATTATTAGAGTCCGAACGATGATGATTGATACGTTTATGAATTGGACCTGATGTTTCACCAATATGTTTCATATTACATAAGTTGCACTTTATACTATAAATAACATTAAATGCTTTTCAAAAACTTGAATAATTAGGATCTGAGACAATTTGTGTCTGAGCAGCGTATGGACATGTCTTGCACCGAGAATCATAGCACTTACGAAAAAATAAAGGACGAGGGGGAGAGTATAAATGGTCGCTGGATGACGATCCAGGAACAACCCAATTATTGTTCCTGTACCGGGCACTACACTGCATAGATGCTAAGTGTATCTTGCCAGGATCGAGATGTTTACTAAGAACTGCCATATAAAAATTATGTTTTGGAAAATGCAATAATTGCCATAAAAAAAAGAAATTTTAATAATAAAAAATTAATAATTAAATTAGCCTTGATTAAATAATAAAACTTGAGTATGAAAAAATATATACAATATTTACAATAATAGAAGCAGAACGCAGAAACAATCTTCAAATTTTCCATAACCAAGTTATGATAACCCAAATAACGTAGACTAATAATACCAAGAAACCACTAGACTTTTTTATAACAAATAAGTCAAAAAAGATCCGCATAACATCCAAATCCTAGAACAACTATAACCATGCAAAGACAACCAAAACGCTTACCCAACTAACTTCTCAGATCAAAGTAATATGAATTTAAACTTCTAAAGCAAATTAACATTAAATCTATGAATAGAAAAAATTATTGCTACCATATTGATGTATATATAAAATGATTATCTCTACAGATTTATGCAAAGCTATAGCAAAAATAGAAAATATATAGGACAATATCATACACTAACTACAAGAAAATTCAGATAAAATCATAACTAGAAAATTAAAAAACATTAAATAAATCGTTGCAATGATAGGAATGAAAAAAATAATGGAATCCTAAAATAGGTATCAGATAACTACATGGTAGAAATCATATTGATAATACACATAGATAGTGCGCTATTGCAGCAATGATCTAAGCGTATAATATTTAAAAGATTGCTAAATCATTTAGCGACCTGGGAATATATATAAATATATATAAGATACCATAAGGAAAAAATACATCAAAACGAATTGTTGACATTCAAAATGAAAAGATATTTAAAAATATCGTAAAAAGCATACATTCATAATTACTTGCGCAAATGCATCATAGTAATTTGAATGCTAATATATAACCATTAATTAAACATAACCTACCACCGTCAATTATTATGAATTAAAGCTGTAAGTACCGGGTGTCCCAAAAAGGACTGACTGATTTTAAAATTCAATAACTTGCAAACGGTGACAGATATTTAAAAAATTCTTGCAGGAGGGTTATGCATAAGGTCAAAAGTTTTATTACAGTCATTTTCGATTTTAGTTCGAATTACAAACAATAGATGGCGCTGTAAGCAATAGTCGCTAAATACAGGCTCGATTTCTGGTCCTTTATCTTGTTTCATGCTGAAAAAGGAGATGGAAATGTATTATCCGGGCCACGAAGTACCAAAAATTGAGCCTGAATTAAGCGTCTATTGATCGCAGCGCCATCTATTGTTTGTAATTCGAACTAAAATTGAAAATCACTATAAAAAAACTTTTGACCTTATGCATAACCCTCCTACAAGAATTTTTTAAATATCTGTCACCGTTTGCAAGTTATTGAATTTTAAAATCAGTCAGTCCTTTTTGGGACACCCGGTATTATATATATATATATATATATATATATTATAAGAATTATTATGGAAGAAAAAGAAAAAAGTGGACACCGACAAAAATTGAAAAGCTTATACATTGAATTACGTTATCAAGGGCACAGAATTCAATGATATAAGCAAAATGGTTGTTTTCTGTGGGAAAAATAAGCTAAAGCTAAAAATTATTTTCCCCTGTGCCCAAACAAACATTAAAATCAAGTGAATTGATTAAAAATGAAAGCAGATAGAAACAAATAATATGAAATGGAAGAATCAATAAAACGTATATAAATATTTATAGGATATAAAATATAAATAATAAACACCATACCGATTAATATTTCAGTATTTTACAAATATCCACGCGCACATGGCTACCAGAATATCATAAAGATTAAGGTGAATAAAACAGTTAAGAAATCACAGTAAATGATACCAAAGGATGCAGTTAATACATTTTGAAATAAAATTTGAAATACCTTGTTAAACACATTTAATATAATAAAAAGAAATAGATAGTAATAACATTATTTAAAATGCACTATTAAATTAATTAATAACTGTTTAACAATATCGTCAAAATTTAGCTAAAAATACCCCCTGGTGTATTAAATTATAACTGAAATGGAGCTAGAAAAATTAAAATTCAGAGCTATCTTAAAGAGACAAAATTTGGTGCTGTCATCTAGTATTACTTTTATTAATCAACTGTCGAAAGATAAATATTTGTAAGCATTTGAATGTAAATAACTGTTTAAACAGCAAAACCAAACATATCCTTATATATAGAGAATTATAAACCTAATATAAACCACACAATGTATTTAAAAAACTATTTTTAATAAAATTTAAAAGCATACTATATATTCTATTAGCTAACTTATTTAAACTAAACTAAGAAATTAAATAATACTAGAACTTTGATAATATATAGCATATAGCTATATGCTATAAAACAAAATAAATTCAGTAATAATTAATATAAATAATTATTAAAAATAATATAAAAATTATTTTTTAATCAATTATATATAAGATATTTATAAAATGAACAGGAAATAAAAAACACGTGGAAGTATATAGAAGGTTAAATGATACTTAAATTCCCATTACTTAAAAAGCACAACTATAGAGTGTGGATTATTTTCAGACATCCATAAAAATCCAAAAATTATGAATGTGGGACATTCAAAAACATTAAACCGATAATAAATATTAAAAAGAATAGAGGAATAATAATAAAAATAATTACCCATTTTTAATGCATACAGTATAACTATATTTATATTAAACATACTTATATGTATATTAATCACTATAAGAATGGCATACTATTAGTAATTAATATGATATTGTCCTTAGTAAATTAAAATTTAATAACAAATAATTGTAAATTAGATTAATCAATAATTAAGCTAATTATAATATTAATGAAATTCTCCAATTGCATATAAAATATCAAATCAACATCCATATAAAATACGTATCAAAAATATAGTAATAATACAAAAGACCCCATTTTTTTTCTTTTTTAATAATTAACCATTGCGTATTATCCAGACAACACCACCCTCCTCCGTACTCTAACATCTACCCACCCAACCAACCTATAATAATTTTTTTATATTATTTTACAATTTTTAATTTTTTATAGATTTTTTTAATTTTATAATTTTTTTGTAATTTTGTTTACGCATGTGTTAATTTGTTTTAAAAGATCATGTAAGAAAAGTACTAATTGTATATTAATGAATTTATGAATTTTTTGGAAAACCATGATTTAATGCATCACAAATTAGTTTTTTAATATTATTGTTAATTAGAGGAGAAGAACATAAACATTTTATTCTATATAAATGATTAAGTATTATATTACGAAATACAGAATGATGTAAACAAGATTTAAAATTTGTAAATGTATTAACTGTGAATTTAAATTCTTTACGTTTGTCATATAAATCTGTGATTGTTTTGTTGTCTTTTATTGTAATTTTAAGATCTAAGAAGTTAATTGTATTGTTAGATAAAAGGTTTTCCGTTAATTCCAAATTAGTGGGATAATCAACTGGAAATCGAGTAATTGCAGATTGATCAGTATCAATTAAAATGATGTCATCAATATAACGATATAAATGTAGATTATTAGTAGTAAAATTACGTTCATAATGATATAAATATAAGTCTGAGAGTAAACTGGAAGTACACCCGCCTTGTGGTATACCGACATGCTGTAAATATAAAGTATTATCTTGCAATATATAATTATTATAGATAATGAAGTTAGTTAAAGATTTAAAATATGCAATATCTATATTAGATGGTAATTCCAGTTTTTTATAATACTTTTTAATAATGCATTTATAATTTTATGTAAATCAAATAGGTCTATATTATTAAAAAGATCTTTGAAGTCATATGTCGTTATATTATAAACACAATGAAGATTTTTTAAAATATTGAGAAGTTGATAGCTATTTTTTATACAATGTGTATTATCATTGTTTGTAGTAAGTACATATAATTGATTAAGAATTTTTAAGAGAAGTGTATTGGCTTTATTATTTTATGTATTGCAACCAATAGTAACAGTCCTAAATTTAATAGGAGTTTTATGAAATTTGGGAATAAGAACTAAATATGGATAATTAAAATTAGTAGATAAAATATTTAATAGTTTATAATAACTTCGAATTTTACGATTATTTACAATTACATTTTCATTAGTTTTTTGAAATGACTTATTAGAAGAAATACAATTTGTAAGAAGTTGGTGATAATATGATTTACATATAATAGCATAATTGTTAGGAGATTTGTCTACATATGTAATAACGTAGTTTTTTTGTAATTTAGTAATTTGTTGGAAATAATGCTTTGTATTAATAGAAACCAAATCAGCAATATTATTTTTTAAAGCCATAGTTAATTTTTCAATTACTAATATTTTCCATTGATTAAAATATTCAATAGGCTTATTATAAGAGTTAGAAATTTTATAAATAAAAATATCAATATCATATATATATATATATATATATATATACACTCAGGGAGGCTTATGGTAATGAAATAAACTATAAAATTTTCAAATCAAATAAACAACTTATTAGTAATAGAGTAAAAGCATATTATAAAAAAATTAAAATAAAGCAAAATAGTACTAGTTTTCCATATTTGGTAATGGTCCCAAAGTTTCATAAAGATCCGGTTGTTTTTAGAGCTATTACATGTGGTTTCGGTTCATATTTGGAAAATTGTAATAAAAATTATTGAAATTATTAAAAGAGATTTTTGATGAAGTATTGAAAGATATTGTATAATAAAAAACAGCTTTGAGTTAATCAAACATTTAAATCTAATGAAAAACATTTAAAGTTTAACAGCGTATGATTTTGAAGATTTGTATAATAGTATAGATTTGGACAATCTTAAAATAAAAATTATGGAGTTTTTTATTCAATATAATTCCTCAACTATCGGACAGGAATGGTTTACTAATTTGTTTAACTTTGTAATGAATGAGAACTACTTATATGACGGGAAATTTGTTTACAAACAAGTTAGAAGTATTCCAATGGGGGGATGTTGTAGTAGTTCGATTTTAGCCGATATCTACTTATATATGTACGAGGAACAAATTGATATCAATGAGGATATGAGGTGCTTTCGTTACATTGATGACGTTTTAATAGTCAGATGCAATGATGTGAAAAAAGAAAAAAATGATTGCTATCCTAAAGGTTTAAATTTGAAATTCGAGTCAAAAAGTAAAAACATGGCCAATTATTTAGACATTAATATCGAGATAAAAAATGGTGAGATAAAAACAGATATATATGATAAACGAAAAAGCTTTAACTTTGAAACTATAAAAATCTTAAATTTTGGATCAAATGTGCATATCTCAATATAAAATATTTTTATTAACGGGTTAAACCGTATAGATAGATTGACATCAAATACTGGGGAAAAAATTGAAGAACTTTACAAATGGTATATTCTGGCATTGCACCATGGCTATTGTAAGAGATTTTTGAAGAGTCTGTTGCGAAATTTCGTAAACTGTAAAACTTATCGCAGAGATTTAGAGGTAATGTGGATGCGAAGAGAGGAGTAACTGTGGCTTTGACTGTTCAGGGTTTGCGTGCACGATTGTTTGGGGTTTCATGTTCAGTTGTTGGTTTTCGATGGGTCTAGGCAGCTCATTCGATTTGTTAGTTTTTTCTTTTTGGTCTTGACAGGTTGTTTGGGGAGCGTTGTGCACATAAAAACTGGTTTTAACCCCACAGTTGCATGTCGCAAGTGCATGCCGCCTGTCTCCATGGATTCAATTTCTACTGGTTTTAGTTTGCATGTTTTTAAAGTTTGCCGTTTTTAAAGTATGTTGTTTTTGAAGTTAGTTGTTTTTAGTTATTTTGTTGTTGTCATTTGGTTTAATTTATTTATTGTTGGATCAGTTCCGTAGTTTCGAATTTTTGGTTTGGTTTTTCGATATATATATATATATATATATATATATATATATATATATATATATATTAAATAAGCAAAATAAAAGCTTTATCAACTAAAAAACAATCTTTAAAATATTTAAAGAATACTTAGTAGGACTTCCGTCAGATGGATTAGTTTGATCGGAATTACTGATTAGATAGATTTAATGATAACTCGTGTCAAGAATAGAAAATTTTATGCTATCTTTAATTGACAATACGTGGCCTGTCTGAAAAGTATTCAACCTTTGTCTGAAAAAATACATTAGTTACCTGACGGGATTGGTACCTTCATAACTTTGAGGCAGGTCCCTTGCGTCTCCACACATTTAGGCCACCTTTCTTTCCACTGCAGAAAATACTTCTGGAAGGCTTTTTTTAATGGTATTCAACTCCGTCGTCGCATTCTACATATCTCATCCCTACTCTCAAAACGGGATCCTTTTAATGGCGCCTTCAATTTCGGAAGCAACCAGAAGTCGCAAAGAACCATGTCTGGAGAGTATGGAATTTGGCGAACGACTGGAATTTCATGTTTTGCCAAGAAAGTCTGAATCAGGCGCGATGAATGAGCTGGAGAATTGATGAAACTTACGACACCTTATGAATCTTACGAATTATTTTGCTTTGACGATCACCAAGCTTTGACAAAATTTGATGTAGTAGCTTTGCTCAACCCGTTCAGTCATCTTGAGAGAAATCAAAATCCAACGCACTCGAATGATAGCACATCATTCGGCGGAAGCAGGCAAGAACAGGCTTACTGGAATTCGTGAAAAAACTGAGGAATGCGCATTAAGCACTCTCTTTTCGATGTGCACAGTAGCGCCGCCTTATAATGACTATTGCGCTGGGAAAAAATAAGTCTCATACTTATCAAACAGACCTGCCAAAAAAATGCTATTGTCTAAATTTTAATCCGGCTGAAAATAAAGTGATTACTTCAGATGTTATAGGAATGTTCCGTAATCTGGTTTGCAACCAATATCGTATTTTAGAAAGCGTCGCTTAACGCCAAGTTAATTTCATTGCGGTAACTTTTTTTTTGGAGGGAGGTGGGGAGGTTGCAAATATTTACATTTAAATTTAAACTTTTGTTTATATATCTCGTTTATTGCATAATTAATTAGTACCTTGTTAATCGAGCTTCACTCAAAACATATATAAAATACGCCTATGTGGTTGTTTGCTCAAAGCCAATATTATACACTATTATAACTCTCATACAGTTATAACAAAGATGTTGTTAGTATTATTCTTGTTGGACAGCAACCTTGCCTGCTTATCTGAATGCAGATTATTGACTATTTTTCTTGTACGAAGTGTTGCTATAACATATTCGTTTCATTTCGCATACCATGTACCTATTGCGGTACACACTGTAAAAAAAAGGACTAAAAAACGGAAATACTACTGGCAATCTAGAGGGCAGTACTATTTCCGTTTTTCTTACGCGAATTTTTACCCATAAATTATAGAAAGATTTCCGTTTTTAATCAGAAAAACGGAATATTTTCTGTAATTTATGGGTAAAAATTCCCGTAAAAGAACGGAAATAGTTCTGGCGTCTAGATTGCCAGTAGTATTTCCGTTTTTTAGCCCCTTTTTTTTTACAGTGCAGATGTCATATACGCAGCACTTTGGCACGATTTTTTTCTGACGCCAATGTCATATTACGCCCCGGGGCACTTAACTGGCGACAAATTGTCGTTATTTTGCTTGATATGGTAACCCAGATGTTGTTGTTTATTTATTAATAAATTGTTCATTTGTTTTTACTTTATTATCTAAAATTAAATAACTTGTTTTGTTCTATAGTTATTAATAAATCTTTTTTTTTTATTTATTGTTATTCCCTTTTTTAAAATATATATACAACTGATATTCAAAAACGATGTTTTCGCCATATTGGCGTTAGAAAATAAACGCGCCAACGTGGCGCGATGCGATAATAAAAATGTTTTATTTAATCATCAAAGAATTGTTTTTTATTTGACACGCGAATTATAAAAGATGCTATTGTTAATTAAAAAATTATGTTACATAGATTATCGTAAAATATCAAATACTAAGTTATTTTGGCTATTTTCTTTTAAATAGAAAAAAAAATCCAGATTTATTTTCCTGTTTAAATAGGTTTTATTATACTTTAATATTAGTGCGTGCATATTTACTTTGTTCCATGTGCTGTAATTCGGTTTTTTACGAAAACAGTGAAGATGACGTACACTAAATTTATAAATTGTGCTTTTTTATCAGTTTTTTAATATAATTTTTAAACGGTTTGGAACTTATTTTTCATAGTAGGTGCATTCAGTAGGTTACCCTCGTAGGTACCTTCTGGTGCAGTCAGAACCGAAATCAGACAAATATTTTATGAGTTATGTTTGACGAAAGGTTTTGACGAAAGTTTTAATATCCATCGTAGCTGTTTGTGATCTGAAAGTAATACTGCGTTGTGCATTAGCCTTCGCTTCGCTCAGACAATTATTTCTATACTTATCCTCTTATTTTTCATTTCTTATAAATTTTCTATAATAAATAGTACATTTTTGTGGAGGTGCTATATTAAAGTACTTTTTTTTATAAAACTAGTTATAAAACATTCCTTCGGAGTTTAATGTGGGTTATTTCTTATAAAAAAAATAGATATATGTATGCGGGAACTTTACATTAAATTTAAATATACGATTTTTAAAAAGTACTAAAGTAATCGTTTATAGTAAAGTGGGGACAGATGCCGCAGAGATTATGTGCGGAGAGAGAGCGGCGACACTAGTGTTCCCTAGACCAATTTTAGAAGTTCGTCGTGTTCCTCTGTGCTGTGTGATGTGTTGCATGCGTTTCCACCTTTTAATTGTCAGTATTTACATATTTATGCAAGCTTTTATAGCTCGAACCTGCGTGGAAAGTAGCTAAAATTATTCTAATGAAGTTTTATTACATATTTTAAGAAAAATAAACAGAGATTTCATCCAAAAATCGATTGCAACTATAGTCTAGAGTAGATCCTCGTAGAGTACTCACATGTGCTTGCCTTTCTCTCGCGTCGCTCACATGACACAAAATGGCGGCGCGGCATCTTACCCGCCACTATGGGACAGATACCGCATTGAGGTTGAGGGACAGATGCCGCAAAATATATTTTTGTTTTTCGGTTCAATAAATTCATCACTGCGATTTAAGTAGAACTTACATTTAAATGAATGTATATTAGCGCATTCTGCTACTTATCAAAATATTCTCAGCAGTAATGTAGGTTCACCATGTGTGAATAAGGGAAACGTAGGACGTTTACAATTCTCACCATCTAAACTGTTAAACAAAATATCTCCTACCACAATGGTCAAAAGACCTATACAGCCAAGTAAGAAAAAGTAAAAGGATGCAAATATTACAAGCACAGAGTTTATAAACAATAAAAAAGAAGAAGGAAATGAAAAACAAAAGAAACTAGAAAGCGTCTAAGAACGACAACTTAGCGGAAGTAAAATGTGTAAAAAAAGGAAGGGAAGATCAACTTGAAAACGCCTTACTTGCGGAAAAAAACTAAAACATGAGTCATCTTCCGACAATGGGTAAATTTTTCCTCTTAAGGATTCTGATCGCAGAACTGGATTGGAATTTGATGACTCTGCATATGTTGTGTGCTGGAGTCTTATAAAGGAGCAAAGTCTAAATCGACCAGGATTCAGTGCATCAAATTCAATCATTAACTGCAAGGAAAACGCTTACTTTACTTTTGTAACAGGTAGTGTGGTGGGATTGTGGGCGAAAGGAAATACGAAATCAAAGAATGAGAAGAAAGGCCAAAAATAAACAGACTAGTGCCTAAATAGAATAGAACTAATACTTACATTAAGAGCAAACTGCAATGTTCGTCTGGATGTAAATCAGTGATTTATAGCTTTTTTGGAATTATGCTGTCTATTGTTTCCAGTAATTATGCTATTCATTCATGTAAATATCAAATCATTTGCTTTTCATTTTAACTTTTTGTCTTAAGTTTTGTTCATAGAGATTAGAGTTTTGCATTTTCATTAAACTTTTCACAATTTAGTGATACATATTTTTTGTAAGTTTACAGTTATTTATTTTCGTTTTAAGTAGTTTGCGAAAATAAAAATGTGATTTGCTTGAAAAAAAAATAAACAGCCTAGCATTTTTCTCCATGCGGCATGTTATCCAGCACATAAAAAATGATAATAAAAAAAGGACCTTTGGGAAAATAATTATGCCTACTTTATTATGAGGGTTTTAACTTGTTTAACAAAGAAATTAGATTCTGAAGTGTTTGATCAATGATTTCTTGTATTTAGTTTGTTGATTTTTGCTTTATTGTACATTTTACAAGAAGAAAAGTTGAGCTGCGGCATCTGTCCCCACTTTACTATATAGAAATTGCATTGACTTTTTTTAATCTACTTAAAAATATGTAATTTGTTGAATTTATTGTTAAGGAAAATGATAAGAACAGCGCAATATATTTCGAAATAGAGAATTGTGATTGGAAATTTTACAATGCATTTTAATGCGATTTTCAGCGCATTCGTTTAATTCTTGAAAGTGTATTACGATTGGAGATGAACAGGATTTACGACTTTACACGAGGCTAAATTTTAATTTATAATTGCATCAAAATGTGACACTAAAAAATTGCTTATAAAACTAAACGTTCAAAGTCTGGTATTTTTAATTTCTTTCAGAATCCAGCAACTTGTGGTACTACCATGGTTATCGTACTCCCAATTTCTTGAATACTAGTAAATTCTTAGAAAAATGTTCTCTTTGTGCGCAAAATTTGTGCGATTGTATAAAACAAGTATTTCTGCATAAAAATATTGGTATTAAAAAAATAGAGTTTCGGAAACCATGTACTACAAAGTCTTCAGGAAAACCGAGAGTTCTTTTGAAACGATCGGTTGGCTGTTTACAAGGTTCTAAGAAAACGAAAAGCAGCAAAGGAAATTGGAAGCCAGATAAAGGCGCCAAGATAAGGTTAGGCAATAAGAAGAACAATAAAAAAGATGGGAATATATAAAACCATTTCCTTGTCCTACGTTTGACATCTCGAAACAAAAAAAAGTCCGCATTTAAATAGCAGAGAAATATCTGAAGCAACAAACGAATTGGTCTAAATATATCTCCAGTGATGAAAATAAGATATATTTCGATGGTGCTTATGATATTCATTTATATGGGCATGGCCTTTGAAAGTAAAAGGATGTATTTTCGACATGTCAACAATGTGGCGGCACCTTACTGGATTGTGCTGTTTTTTTTGTTTTTTGTTTTTTTTTTGTTGTTGTTGTTCAGGAGGTATGATTAGAATTGCTTTTTAAGATGAACGAAAAAATAGACACACCGATATTCACATGTTAGAACGGCATTTGTTGATCCAGGATAAAACTATCTCAGGCTTTATATATATTCTTCAACAAGAGAATGCTTCAATTAATCAAACAAAAGTCTTGCAGAATTGGTTAGACGATATTTAGGCTCCCAAACTTTGCTAACTAACCAATAGTTCGGACATAAATTCAATGGAGAACATTTGGTGTAATATAGTGTACAATATCTAACTACAAAACATTCAAATTGTTCAGTATAAGTCTGTAGAAGAATTAAAATCCGCTATTTGTGAGGCATGGGTTTTCTGTTACCTCTTCAAGTTCCAATCCTTGTAAACTCTATACCTGAACACAAAAGACCCATAATTGACGTGTAATATTTCTATAATTTAGAAAAATCTCTTTTGTTCTTATCACTTTGGCACTGTTGCATATTCAGCGAAAATGCAATAAATTATATTGTAGTAATAACACTTGTTTTACAATATTTTCTTTATGTTTATATTGCATAATTCAGTTTGATAAAATCAATTTATATGATTTATGTGTTGATTAATATACTTATATTTATTATTTAGTCAACTAAATCGTACTTATGATTTTGCACCCGGTGCCCATATATATATATACATGTATTACAATTTACTTTATAAATATGTTTTATGTAATGAAATTTAACCGAGATTCAGCTACGTATTAGAATACAAAGTATTTTCAAAGATATATTTGCCTATTCATAAACGGATTTGAGTGGAATTTCTCCTCATTATTATGCTCCAAAAAACCATTTATTTTCTAGATAACAAATAAAAACATTACTTAGATAAAATTGTAAGATCTGGATACAGAAATTATTTTGAATTCTTTTGTTTAAGGAGGAATAAAATATTACAAATATGTTTCCATGCTTTGTCACTTCATCCATTTGCATAAGGAAACCATTTAAACAAGCAAGCATTTGTGAGAAATATGCACGATAAATTGCGAAGTAAATTTAAATAAGAGCTAAAATTAAAAATGATTTCGATTCATTTTCTTTCCTATTTGAAGAGTAAAATTGTTGTAAATTTTCGTTTACATCAATGTTTTCACACTATTTTGAATTAATATACTGAATATGATTCACAAAATAAATATCAATAAATTTGAGCATATATCTCTTATTGAAATTTATTTAAATGCAATATAAATAAGTAAATAGCACAAATTTTTGAAGTAGTTTTATCCTTAAACATAATTAGCAGTTTGATTTTTAAAAAGGTAGTTCGTTGCTTACGTTACTTTCAGTTTGATTCATAAGTTTCTCAAACAGATTGACATTGAAATTTTCAGTATATTTAATTCTGAAATATTTTTTGCTATTGGTATCTGATACAGAATTTTTGACAAATTACATGTTAATAATGAAACAATATGATTTTTTAATTCGTTCCTATAAAACATGATGGGTTACAGATCTTAGTTACAAATCTTCTGTTAATAATTAAACAGAATTCTTGATTAAAAAAATAACAAACTTGAAAATTAAAAATAAGATTTCAAGAATTATATGCCTCTAGCTTTTTATATACATTACTATCGAACTGTCGAAAATGTCACGATTATAATTTGACTTAAAAAAAAAAAGCAAATTTATAAATGTTTTTATACATAACTGTTTTATAAATAGAAAGATGAATCTCACAATTATTCTATTTGCGATATTTCAGATTTATGAAATCGGAACTTTTTTAAATTGGATAATGTATTAAAGAACCAGGAATTTGCGTTAAACAAAATTGTAAAATGTTTTAGTTGTAATATGTGCGAGTCTTTTAAATACTAACCCATGCATATCATTTAATGCAAGTTATTTTCCTCAACCTATTGATACTGATATAACTTTTATACAAAGATTTGAAAGATAATTAGTAGGTGACTTTACTTGATTTTTTCAGTACAGAAGAATTTTTTATGTTTTTTACTAATTTCGTTTTGTAGAAAATATTCATATACTAGCTGGCTCAGTCGATGTTGTCTTTTTCCGAGATCAGAAAAAAAATTAATAATCACAAAAAAATAAATATCAGAAATTAAAATTTATTATATTGCACGGTTGACAAAAAGCTTTCTAAAATTAAAAAAAGCAACGCCGCGCCGTCGGCTTGTATTGATTTGAACCGAATTTCATTTAGCTAAAATTGGTCTTCTTGATCAAAATAGGCTTTCATACAGTGATGCCTTTTAAATATAAACAGCACATTTGAAGAGTTTTTAATATATTTTAACGACATTTAATTTAGTTGGTATTTAATAAATAACCTTTTTTAATAATGTAGACATTCAAATAGGAATTACACTTTTATGGAAATAGTAGTGATTTGGAAACAGAAATGCAAAGAAACAGAATTGTAATATACAGAATTGTAATATATTGTACATAAACAGAATTGCAATTAATTAATTAACAAATATTAGAAATATCTATAGAAATGTAATTCAGATCATTTTCCGCTCATTGTATCCTTTTAAATTTCGATTGTTTTGGAAGACATTTTCAGCTAGCATTTATATCTTAAAAGTAACCGACATGTCAAATTTTAAGTTTCAAGTCCCTTCAGTATGACAAAAGTCAAATATTTAGAACGTTTTAAACTGCACCGTTTCCAATTTCATTTTTTAAAGAACTGTGTTGTGCTTGCAATTACATCATAAAAGTCGCAGCTATATCAAACTTGAAGTCTTTATTATTTACACTTCCATAGAAATCGTAAATTAGGACGCTATTAGTACTTTTCGTGCATTATACTCATTTAAACTTCGATTATATTTTTAATCTTCTCTGTGCATCATTTACATCTTAGAAGTAGCAGTCATGTCAAATTTCAAGTTTCTGTCCTTAACATTGCAATATCAATCGTAACTTATAATATTTTTAGAACATTTTATACGCATTTCATTTTATTTCAGCTGTTCGGTGCGACCGTTTACGTCTTAAAAGTAACTGCCACGTCAAATTTAAATTTTCTATCTTTAACAATTACGCAGAATCGTAATTTAGTACACTGTTAGAACGGTTTTTGGTAATTTAGCCATTTTGAATTTCAATGCTTTTAGAAACTGTTCAACTGTTCATAGGAATATTTACACATGATAAGTAACAACTATACTAAATTTCAAATTTCTATCCTCTTCATTATCACGATAAGCAAAATTTTAGAATGTTTTTCATTACTGCACCCCCCCCCCCATTGATGCAGTGGCACCAACATTAAATACATCCGGTGTTTGAGTATGGAATATAACCACCAAGTTGCCACTATTACTTTTAAAATGAGTGTGATAGTCCCTGAGATTCCACAGAATTCGTAATTTAGAAGGATTTTAGAATGCATTTCGTACATTTCATCATTTTAAATTTCGAATCATTTAGAAACTGTTCTTATGGAGAATTTACAACTTATAACTACCTAACATGTCAATCTATAAGATTATATATTTCAAAATTCCAGAAAATTCATAATTTAGAACATTTCTAGGACCCTTTTTACATGTTTCACGCCGTTAAATTTCGTTTTCTTTTTTCAAAAGATATTAGGGGAATTTATATCTTATAAATAACTACCCTGCCACACTTGAAGTTTCTCTATTTAATAATTCTATAGAAATTGTATTTTAGAAAGCTGTTTGCTAATGCCACCCCTTTAAATTTCGTTTTTTAGAAACTGTCCATGGGGAGCATTTACATCGTATAAGTAACTACCATGTAAAATTTCAAGTTTCTAGACCCTTCAGTAACACAAAAATCGCTGTTTTAGAATGCTTTTTGCTCCTGCTATCTCCTGGTAGTCGTGACGCTCACATAAAATAACCTATGTTGCAGCAGGGGCTACCAATATCTATCTCACACCATTTTTTGAAATCGGCTTAGTATTTCCTGAAATTCCTTAAAAATCGTAATTTGAAGCAAATTTAGAACGCTTTTCGCTCATGTCACCCTTTTAAATGTGGAATTTTTCAGAACCCATTCTTAAAGTGCATTTATATTTTATAAGTATCTTCCATGCCAAATTTCAATTTTTTATATTTAAGAATTGCATAGAAATCGTAATTTAGAACGGTTTTAGCGTTTAGTGCTTTTTTACCGATTTTATTTTTTAAATTTTTTAGAATCTGTTCTTAAAGTGTATTTTCATCTTATAAGTAACTGCCATGACAAAATTCAAGTTTCTAGACTTTCTATATCATAAAAATCACATTTTTAGAACTTTTTCGTTCCTACGATTACCTGAGACGAGTGGCACACACATAAAATACAGAATATGTTAGAAAAAGTACTTACACTAATAAATTTCCATCACTACTTTTGAAAAAAGTATGTTGTAGTGTTTCAATTGGAATAAATGAATTGTTTTTTCTATTGGACAAACATTTAAAAATTTTCCAAGATATATTGTAACATTTTATGCAATTCCTATGTTAATGGTATTTCATTTGTAATATTTATAATTTAAAAATGAATAAAATACTTATAAACAAAGCTATTTTAAAATGAGGTACAGTTTAAATTCTTGTAAATATAGGTTCTTTTATTGCATCAGGCTTGGATATTTTCCTTCTTTGGAAAACAAATTTTGATTAAAAAGTTAAAAGAGCTGTAAGGCGAAAAAAATAATTTAAAGTATAGATTTAATGTTATCTTGTGTGTTATGAATAGGAAATGCGCTGTAAAAAAATTTTAAAACATGAATTATACATTACAAAAATATGAATACATAAAAAAATACCTACTAAAATATATTACTACAATAGGTGTGTCAAAATATGCAAATGGTTTTCAAAATGAGAAACACGAGATTTTAAAAATATACCTAAAAAAACACTCCAAGCGCTTTCGGCTTATCCTAAGCCATTGCCAAAGAGAAAAACTAGATGTTGACTGAAATAAAGGTGAATTTAGCGTTTGAAATGAACTGTTTATAGTCAGTTTATTGAATTATACAAATAACACTTTCGTTATTAGTAAACGGACTGAAACGGATGATAAAGTCTTTAAGATTTAGATGTATATTTTTAGAATTTTCGTAAGTAAACGTTTTTGAAAAATACCAAAAAATTTTACGAATAATAATAATAATAAAAAAATGAATGCATGTATGAAATGAAAATTTTAGTTATTGAAAAATGTAAAATGCTTATGAGGAATGGAGGATGTATGAATAAAACAATTAATACATATCACTATTCTTTTGACCAATAGACCGGACACGCACGATCATGTGGGTTAGGCATTGACTAAAATTTTACCTTCCTGGGTTATCTATTCCATAAATGCCGGAATCGAGTGATTGTGCTAGTTAACAGAAACTATATTATATGAATTTTGTCAACAGATAATGAATTATTAGTTAAAATTTTCAATTATATCGTTGTTTTCAAAAAACTTAAAAAGCAGTCCGGTCTTACAGGGATAATGCACGCTTTAAGGATTAAATTGATATGGATTAAATTGATCATTAGATTTTATTTGAGCCGCTGTCAAGATTTTATTCCTATTATTTTACAGTAAAGTTGAAAACTTTGCCGATCTGTGAAATAAACTTTTAGAATAAGTTAAACATTCTACTTAAAATTGCGTTATTAATAAAAATTCAAACCTTTTTTTTTTTTTTAAAGCAAAGGCCTATTATTTTTAAAAACTCATGTCAGTATTTAAAATATGTTGACTGATATGTACCTTATTTTATGTCGGGGTACATACATAAATATATTAACATATTTATATTTATACTTCAAATAATACAGTGTCAGAAAAAAAAAAAAAAAAAAAAAAAAAAAAAAAAAAACTTGACATTCAAGCCACAATTCCAATGATCAGATGTTTTATTTTACTTTTTTCTGTATTATAGAAGAGGTAGGCGAAGGTTTCTAAAGCGTGTTGGTCAGGAAGAGTGGTGGCCCTTCCAGCTTGTGATGACTCAGAGTTCTACCCGTTTTTTTTTTAGGTCTGGTAGTGGTTTGAACAGAGAGATTTATTAAAATTTTTCAGTGACTGTGGAGATTTTTTTTTTTTTTGCCTTTACTTAGCCTTTTTTTAATTTTTACTTATAATTTTTTTTTCTGCCAATTCAGAATTTTTTTCTCTTTTCTTAACCCTCCATCACTCGCGCCTGTTTTTGTCACACGATCACTCGCGGGGGTGTTGTAAACACCCCAAACTTTTTATTGCAATTTTCAAGTTATAATGAATTATAATAAATTTTCATGTACTCATAATTAAAGTAAATTACTTTGACTTATTATAAATAAAAATAATTTGGAAATACAAGAAAAATATAATTTTATAAAAAATAGATAAAAAAACTTTACATATACTACTACATTACAGTCAAATTTATATAAAAAATATTTACATTTACTACTTATATTACTTATACTCAAAAATTATTGGATAATGACATTTATTTGCTATATTATAACATACATTAAGATTTGTTTATGCGTAATGATTTAATAATATTATTCTTTAAAACAATTTGGGCAAATGGAAGACATGTGTTTTAAGCACATATTGTTTTTGCAAGAAACACAGTAGCAGTTAGTTTTTATGTCCTTTAATCGAGGGCACATCACACAACGACCTTTCTTTGGAGGGTTGGTGTTTTCGAAACTTGTATCAGGATTTAAGCTTCTTTTCAGGCTTTTATTGATATTTGGATTTTGTGCTCTTTCATCTATGTGAGGTTGTATAAGGCTGAATCCAATTTCTTCTATGAACTTCGAACGTGGTATTTCTGTATTTGGAAACACAGAATAGTTTAATACAAAAGCATTAATTCCTGCTGTATTTAGTAGATGATAAAATAATCGAAGCGGCCAACGATTACAAATTCTTGATACATCATAAGTGTTGCACATTTGATCAGCTGTATCAAATCCACATTTAGTAGAATTGTAAAATTGTACAATTTCAGGCTTCATAACTCCGGGCTTTGTTTCGATTAATGTGTCATCATTGTAATGCATTGTAGATAGAAGAATTACATTTTTCTTTTTTTTCTTACAATAAGAAACTATAGTCATGGGCACCTTATTATGAAAGCCAAATACTGACGTACCCGTCTCTTGTTGCGGTTTAAATTGTTTCGGCAACTGCTTTTTATTTTTTCTTAGTGTACCAACCAACGTTAGCTTCTTTTTCAATAATTCCTCAGCCAATGGAACACTCGTATACCAATTATCACATGTAATGTTCCTTCCTGAACCATATATACTTTCACTTAACCTCATAACTATATCTAAGGTGGTATAGGAAGTTTTAAATGGTTCATCTGGTTGAGTACTAACATAAGGTTCAAATTTTAAAGTATAAAATGTTTTAGCATCACATAACGCAAATAACTTTAAACCGTATTTTCCTGGTTTATTTGGCATAAACTGTAAAAACGGGCAACGTCCTCTAAATTTGAGCAACTGCTCATCAATCGTCACGTATTCACTTACTGAATAATATTTGGCACTATTTTCGTTAAACTTTGAAAATATGTCTCTGATATGAGTAATTTTATCCAAAGATTTTCTTTCATCACGATCTAAAACATTATCAAAACGAATACAACGTAATAGAAACGAGAAACGATTATAAGTCATTGTTTTGTGAAATATATTAATACCAAGACGGGAAATATTCCATAAATCGCTCAATTTCCTGCGACTAGATTTACATAATTCAGCAAGAACTAATAAGCCAATGAAAGCATTTATTTCGGTTTCATTTGTCACTTTGCAGTCTCTTTCTCTGGAAAAATTTGATTGTATTTTATTTATATACACATTTGTGTGCTTAACCACAGCTTCGATTATATCATCTGATATAAGCAGTTTGAAAAATTCAATAGGTGTTTTACAAGACTTAGCAGCGCCTTTAGCATTTGGCAAGTGAATAACTATGTTCGAAGAACGCGTACGTATAGAAGTTTTACCTTTTTTCTTGTACCATTTCGTGATTTTATCCTTTCCTAAGTAATACGGAGAGTCAGACTGTAGTTCGATATCTGAATCGTGTTCCGATATTTCATCAGGTTCTTGTTCTGATTCCGAGTTGTGATCAGAACATTCCTCAAAGTATTCATCATCATCCGAAAAAGTATTATCTGTACCTGCTACCTCATCATCTTCAGAATCTGATGAAACAGAAGCCAAAAGATGCCGCAAACGCTGTTGCTCCATTTCCCACGGAGATTTCGAGATTTTCTAGAAAAAATGGCAAAATATCGATGTAAAAGACGCAAAATAAATTAAAATAAAACAAAAAATATTCATAAATTTAATTATTATTATGATAAAAATAAAATAAATCTGCAATATAGCTTACCTTAATTGTGTTTTCAGTCAAAAAATATTCCTTGATTACTCGCGGGGTGTTCTCAGCACCCCGTTGGAAAATTTTCACGTCCTCACTGCTTCGGAAAAAATGGTAGAATGAACATCTGTCGTCAGTAGGCGTGGCCTCTAGGAATGTGCAGCTACTGAAAATATTTGACCTTGAGCTTGAAAAACTCTGTACTTGTGCGCATGTTTTTACTCGTGGGGGTGATCAGAACACCCCACGCGAGTAATGGAGGGTTAATTATCCAAGAATTAGATATTTTTTCAGCCTACCCTTTAGAAGAATGAAGAAATCTAATCATGCATTTATGCCAAACATTCTGTGATGGTAAACAGTCTGAAAGATAATTCAGTTTCTCCAATATGTCTTTTTTGTTAAAAAAAATATTCGAAAATAAAACAACCGAAAGTATCCTCTCGATAAGTAATTTTTTTAATAGACTTTGTGATTGCAGTAACTTAAGTATGAGTGAATTTATTTATAACAGGTAATTACTCACAATTTTCTATCCGTATTTGCTATAGAAATGTTAAATATTCTTTATTTGATTTACTTGAAAGGATATCTAAGAAATAATGTTATTTTTTATGTAGATATGGGCTATCACAGGACATTAAAAATAAAAACAAAATCTCATTTATAAATACATGAATTCATATATTCATTACACAAATAAGAAAATTGTTTAGGAGATTCATTTTTTTTTTTGTCAAAAGTTATTTGCATTTTCTGCCATTAAATATCACAGTAATGTTTTTAAAAATAAGATCTAAAATAAGGGAAAATTGCTTTACTAAAATTTTTTTTTTAACATTTGTATTATCTGCTTTCGTGGAAAGGTATATGTGAAAGTTGTTATATAAGTTATCTTTTTAAACATCTATCAACTGAATAAATGAAAATCTGCTTTTATAATTTTAAATGCTGAATAATTAGAATCTTTGTTTTATAAAGGCAAATAATTATTTTGCTTGAATGAATATGATCAAAGATATTTTTTCAAAAAATAAATTTGCATATGAATAAAAAATAGAAGGCGTTGCGTTAATTAAAATAGGATTTTTGTTGCATCAATTAAAATATTAATAAGATTTAAAAAATCAGATGCCTCAAGTTTTTTTATCGTTGCTTTCGAACTGTCGAAAATAAAACCCATACGTTTTGAATTTTAAGAACAGCAAATATACAAACGTCTTTATACGTAAGAAATAACAAAGATGCTTCTCAGAATTTCAGTATTTTATAAAAACTCAGGAACAGTGATTTTTTCCAACAGCTAAATATATATATTTTTTAATATAAATTTTACATTCATAATACATTTTTTATTTGAACTTGACTTTTCTAAGTATAGAATTTATATACATTCTGAAATATTTCCTTTGTAGAATGAATTCTCATGTTTAAAAATTTTTAATAAACATAAGAATTTATTAATTGAATTTATTTATTTCTGTAGTAATTTAATTATATTTTGTAAAATAATTTGCATGCACACAATAGTACTCTTACCGAGAAGGAAGTTATCTTCACATATTCATTTTTAATGGTAATTTCCTTTTCAACCGCCCCCCCCCCTCCTCAAATTACTGACTTTGGCTAAATTCTTTACTTGATATACTAGTTTATATCCTGTCTCATTTCATTTATTAACGGCCCTTTCTTTTTATAAAATGAATCTTTTGTTTTTAGTTCCCTAACCGCAACTCATTTTATTAAAATAAAAGATATAATACCTTCTAACCTCCTAACAACAGTTTTCACAATTCATTCGCATGCTTAATTCCGTTGCTATGCAATATCTCCCACTCATATACCTCCATCTGTTTGACCGTTGACACTACCCAACCAGCTGCTCCTAGGTTTTTGCAACGTATAAAATATTTCATGATTGACCTTTGTCATTCACCTTGACTTTACATTAACGGGAAATAACACGTGCTTCTTCTCAATCTAATATCGTCATATGATACATTATTGGCTATTTTCATGTACATGCATCTTCGCCAAAGCCCAAGTCTCTGAGAATATAATGATGTCATTCTGCTCTTGATTGTTGGTTATTCAATGTAGAAATTGTTTTTCCCTGTCCAGCGGTCAAATGCGGGATGCTGTGGGCTCACTTTGTGTCTACCGGGACTATATCCTGGTGTTGCAAGCTGAAATAAAATTACTTTTTGTGTACGATGTCTCTATACTCAGTATGCACGGCCTAATTTCATCGTATACTATTAGATTGTGACTAGTTCTAACACTGTGAATCGTACACCGCAATAATCTTCATCACTCTTACCAAATTTTATCAATATATTTTTTTTTTGTATTTCTTATAATTAATTTATATTTTCAATTCTATAAAACCTCTAAAAATTCAAATTACAAATTATAATTTTCATTTTAGAGAAATGCCTATTTGTACATAACGAAAATATGAAAAGAATAAAAATTTAAATAAAATCAAGCCTATTTATGATATTTAATTAAGATGAAAAAAAAATGAGTCCGACATTTGTCCGACTCATTTTTTATTTTCTAAACTTTCATATTTAGGGGAATATATGAAATGCTCTACAAAAAGATTTTTTAAAAAAGAGATTACCTTAGTACAGTCAGTACCGGATATATGGTCACCCGCTTATAAGGTCGCCCCGCTTATAAGGTCACTTTTCGTAAGTCCGGACTGACTGAATAGGTATTACGTGTTAAAATACACCTCCTATATGGCCAGTTTCCAAGGGATACTATCGGATATATGGTCATATGGTCATCTTTTGTCTCCCTTTTTATTGCAAAATATCTTATAGTTTTTTGCTTTTTCCTTCCCTTTTTTAGGGTGTAAAGTGCCTAATAGACGTATCATTCACATTCAAGTATCTTCAATTGTTAGCCTCTTTGTATTGGTCACGCGGTGCTTTTCATTTTTTGTAACTTTAGAAAGAAGCGTATGGACATCCTCAAGTAGGAACTTCTTTCCTTCTACTCAATCTTCCCCTTTTTCCACCGTTGAATCTCCCGTGCTTTTGCCAAAATCCACAAGTACGAACTCCTGTATGGTAAAGATAGGCCAGTTGACCTTTTTATAGCTTTAGAATGAGAGGAAGACCTTTTCCTTTTTAAACGAAGCCTAGATATCGCGATAATATTGCATACCACGTGACTAGATGGGCGTCGATATTCGGGGGAGAGGATCTCCTCTTCACGGCTGCAGCCTATATGAGAAAGTCTTTCCTGTCGGTAAGAGTTTCCAAAGGTCTGGAGATTTCTCCCTCAACTGTCGCATTAGATACCGATTCTTGGAAAATATGCCACCACCCCTTGCGACCGAATTTAAATTGTCCTCCGTGCAGAGAAATGTTAAATCACGCATTTTTAGTTTTTTGTATTTTTCATTACTTGTCGCTGCGTGTAAAGTCTTGGTTCACTTATTAATTGTCATTTGTGAACATAAGATGTCAGCAAAAGAAAAGTCTG
Organism: Maratus speciosus; assembly: GCA_963932465.1. Classification (NCBI taxonomy): domain Eukaryota; kingdom Metazoa; phylum Arthropoda; class Arachnida; order Araneae; family Salticidae; genus Maratus; species Maratus speciosus. The sequence continues at coordinate 396,570,754 of OZ010788.1, read as the reverse complement.
ACAATTGCGGAAAAGAATTCGTAGAAAAGTTTGAAAAATCGAATGTATCGAAAGCAGCTTTTGCGAAGACTGGTGGAATAGAGAGAGCGACACTGAATAACGTCTTAAGGTTCAAATGTTGTTAAACAGAAGATGTGATCAACCAAAAGAGAAAGCGAGAACATGTTTCAACATATGAGAATGTTGAATCTTGTGAATTCAACATATGAGAATGTTGAATCTAATCTTTCACTTGGATAAAATATGCCAGATTGCAGAATGTTCCAATATATGGATTATCGTAAAAGAAAAATCTCTGAAAATTGCTGCGTAACTAGGAAAACCGAATTTTACTGCCAAAGCATCGAAGGAATGATTGCTAACTTGTTAAGTGACATTCTCAATAGGTACAGGCCTTGTGATGTTTTTAATTTTGTTAAACATGGGCTGTGTTTTTTCCATGCTTTGCCAGATAAAACTTACTTTTAAGAACGAAAAATGAAGTTCTGGGAAGGAAAGCAAAAAAAGATTGGCCGTTTTATCAGCAGCGAATATGGATAGATGGCTCAGAGAAATTCACTCCATTAGTTATTGGTAAATTTCTCAAGCGTTGTTGTTTGAAAAAATGAAAATCTTTGCAGTTACCTTACGATGCGAATCGAAAGACCTGGATGACAATAAGCATTTGGGGAAAATAAATTCGACGTTTCGATAAAACTTACACGGACAAGTGGCTATAATCGCAGACAACTGATTCCCAATTTAAATTCGATTGAACTTGTTTTCTTTCCTTCAAACTGAACCAGTATGGCACAACAATTAGATCACGAGATTATTAAAAATAGTAAGATAAATTATCGAAAGCTGCTTCTGAAAGACGTCATTGCTGTCTTTGATCAAAAAAAGAAGTTTCACGTGACTGTGTTAGATTCGATATGTTTCGCAGACAAGAGTTGGAATATGATATCAAAGAATGACATTGAAAATTGCTTTTGACATCCTTGGCTTCCAGAATGTGAAGAATTATCGTTCGAAGACAACGACAATGATGATGATGGTGATCATGTGTCCCTATTTGAAGTTGCACAAGAACTACGGAATGCCGCTTGCACAATACATGACAAAGTGACATATGCAGTTGTTGGCAGAGAGATCGCTACTAATAGACTTTAACCACGAGTGGCAACAGTTAAACCTTTACGGGTATGTACCTTCCGAAAAAGACTGCTTATTGGACGAAGGGAAAGCCGTGTTAAAATGTTCTGCAGGTCTATTGGTGTGTGTTTTTTTTAGATATCCACAGCTGACCTGACATCGGTAAAGTCCATAGTGAAGTTTCTATACTGGAAATAGTTTCAAAAATTTTAAATGCAAACACTGATGGAAACGATGATAATGACAGTGAATTCGAAGCTGAACCACCAACGCGAGCAGAAGCTATCAAAGCAGTAAATACATTCCGATTTTTTTTTACCAATCCCAAAGGCACATAGAAATGTTTTAAAACTGTACGTGAATAAGAAAAAGTAGTTTTAACAACTACAATAAAAAACAAACAAACCTAGAAAAAAGATTATTTTTACTACTACCAGTATACTCATCAATTCGAAATTTTAAGTGTAAAGCAATTCTAGTTTATGTCTCTTGTTTTATAAATTATATGTTCCTAGCTCCTTTATACATTATTGTACAAAGAAGCATTATTGTACAAGAAGGTAATAAATAACTTATTATTAATATTTTATTGTATAAAATAAAATTCCTTCTTACACCGCATATAAGGTCAACCCGCTTATAAGGTCATATTTTTCAGGACCGCATGGGTGACCATTTAACCGATACTAACTGTATATTAGGGTGTATCGATTTTTAACTTTTTTTTTTTGTTTCCAAATTCCAAGTTGATAAAAAATTGCTACTTAGACACCACAACTTACCACAAAAAATTTTGGATTTTTAAAAAAATGTTTAGGTCTCCCGCACAAGGACTAAAGTTTAGAAATTTTACTTAAAAAGTAAATTTTTACAAATTTAAAATAAAAAAACCTAAAACACTTTTTTTTTTAATTGCAAGTTAAAATTTCACTAACAATAAGCATGAAAAACGATAGAAAATGCATTTCAAAAACTTAGCACAACATTTAGGTCTCCCGCACAAGACCTAAAGTTTGTTAATTTTGACGAAACTTTCGTAATTTTTAGTGTAAATGAAGCAATTTTTTTTTCGTTAAAAACACCAGACTTAAGTGTATTTTTGTTACAGGAGGCATAAAATAACACAATATACATATATATATATATATATATTACATATATATATATATATATATATATATATATACAATATATATATATATATATATATATATATATATATATATATATATATATATATATATATATACACATATATATATATATATATTCATAAACGAATCAATCATCATCGATCAGATTCTAATAATAACAAAGCAAAAAATATACAATCTACAGCTGAAATTCAACATTTTCATAAACATCTATTTAAAAATACGACAATTGAAATCCTTCAAATTCTAAAAAATAAATCAGAACGTCTTTATATGGAATCATCATATATGAAATATTATAACACAATATATCCTTATGGACTTAACAGTGAAGTATTTAACAGACCTGTCAAAGTCTTCACATCTATAAATAACAATATTGATTATTCTCCAATTTATCCTACTCTTAATCATAATTTAAATGCTAAAACAACACGTAATAAACGCGGAAAGGGTTCATCATCAGTTGTAGTTTCCAAAAAATCTATCACAAAACAAATTAATGATCTTCAACGAAATTACTTAGAGAATTATAACTGGTTGTTAATTCGTAAAAACATCTTTGCTATTAAAAAGAAACAGCTGGTACAACATTTAAATGTCTTTCTAAGTAAATCTTTCTCTAAACATTTCTCTGATATTTACTTTGACCTTATTATGAGTAGGGTTAATCTTTTAAATATTAATATACAAAAAAAAACACAAAATTCAGAACATGAATACTCAAATGATAATTACTTTTTCAAATCACATTTTTAATAAAATTAATATCAATTCTATAATTAATGATAAAAATTGTTTTTTTCATATCAATAATCTTCATATATCAAAAACCTTTAAATATCCGAATACAATTGGGAGAAAATTTTTTAACTATAATACATTTTCAAAAAATACATCTGCTGCAAGTACTTTTCCGTGTAACTGCAAAGACCCCACTCTAAAAAAATACATAAACAATGATCATGGACATATAATCACTGGAAATCTTGATATTGTTCATGATTTTAAATTGAAACAACTAATGGGTTATGGTACTAAATATAGACTTCCATCTAAATTTAATGTTAAATCTATTATCAAACAGTTTACATATGATATTGATATTTTTATTTATAAAATTTCTATCTCTTATAATAAGCCTATTGAATATTTTAATCAATGGAAGATATTAGTAATTGAAAAATTAACTATGGCTTTAAAAAATAATATTGCTGATTTGGTTTCTATTAATACACAGCATTATTTCCAACAAATTACTAAATTACAAAAAAACTTCGTTATTACATATGTAGACAAATCTCCTAACAATTATGCTATTATATGTAAATCATATTATCACCAACTTCTTACAAATTCTATTTCTTCTAATAAGTCTTTTCAAAAAACTAATGAAAATGTTATTGTAAATAATCGTAAAATTCGAAGTTATTATAAACTTTTAAATATTTCATCTACTAATTTTAATTATCCATATTTAGTTCTTATTCCCAAATTTCATAAAACTCCTATTAAATTTAGGACTGTTACCATTGGTTGTAATACATATAATAATAAAGCCAATACACTTCTCTTAAAAATTCTTAATCAAATATATGAACTTACTACAAACAATGATAATACACATTTTATAAAAAATAGCTATCAACTTGTTAAGATTTTAAACAATCTTCATTCTGTTTGTAATATAACGACATATGACTTCAAAGATCTTTTTAATAATATAGACCTATTAGATTTACATAAAATTATAAATGCATTATTTAAAAAGTATTATAAAAAACTGGAATTACCATCTTATATAGATATTGCATATTTTAAATCTTTAACTAACTTCATTATCTATAATAATTATATATTGCTAGATAATACTTTATATTTACAGCCTGTCGGTATACCACAAGGCGGTTGTACTTCCAGTTTACTCTCAGACTTATACTTATCTCAATATGAACGCAATTTTACTAATAATAATCTTCATTTATATAGTTATATTGATGACATCATTTTAATTGATACTGATCAATCTGCATTTACTCGATTTCCAGTTGATTATCCCACTAATTTGGAATTAACGGAAAACCTTTTATCTAACAATACAATTAACTTCTTAGATCTTAAAATTACAATAAAAGACAATAAAACAATCACAGATTTGTATGACAAACGTAAAGAATTTAAATTCACAGTTAATACATTTACAAATTTTAAATCTTGTCTACATCATTCTGTATTTCGTAATATAATACTTAATCATTTATATAGAATAAAATGTTTATGTTCTTCTCCTCTAATTAACAATAATATTAAAAAACTAATTTATGATGCATTAAATCATGGTTTTCCAAAAAAATTCATATATTCATTAATATACAATTAGTACTTTTCTTACATGATCTATAAACACAAATTAACACATGCGTAAACAAAATTACAAAAAAATTATAAAATAAAAAAATATCTATAAAAAATTAAATATTGTAAAATATTATAAAAAAATATTATAGGTTGGTTGGGTGGGTAGATGTTAGAGTACGGAGGAGGGTGGTGTTGTCTGATTAATACGCAATTGTTAATTATTTATTAAAAAAAAAAAAAAAAAAAAAAAGCGGGGCTCTTGTATTATTACTATTTTTATTATGTATTTTATGTGGATGTTGATTTGATATTTTATAAGTTGGAGATTTTCATTAATATTATAATTAGCTTAATTATTCATTAATCTAATTTACAATTATTTGTTATTAAATTTTAATTTACTAAGGACAATATCATATTAATTACTAATTGTATGCCACTCTTAGTTTAATGTTTTTGAATGTCCCATATTCATACTTTAAGGATTTTTATGGATGTCTGAAAATAATCCACATTCTATATTTGTGCGTTTTAAGTAATGGGATTTTAAGTATTATTTAACCTTCTATATACTTCCACATGTTTGTTATTTCCTGTTCATTTTATAAATATCTTATATATAATTCATTAAAAAATAAAAAATAATTTTTAGATAATTTTTAATAATTATTTATATTAATTATTACTGAATTTATTTTGTTTTATAGCATATAGATATATGCTATATATTATCAATGTTCTAACATTATTTAAACTCTTAGTTTAGTTTAAATAATTTAGCTAATAGAACATATTGTATGCTTTTAAATTTTATTAACAATAGTTTTAAATACTTTGTGTGATTTATATTAGGTTTATAATTCTCTATATATAAGGATTTGTTTGGTTTTGCTGTTTAAACAGTTATTTAAATTCAAAAGCTTGCAAATTTTTATCTTGCGATAGATGTTTAATAATTATTAATAGATGGCAGCACTAAATTGTATCTTTCAGTTTGCTCTAATTTTTAATTTTTCTAGCTCCATTTCAGTTATAATTTATACACCAGGGTGTATTTTTAGCTAAATTTTGACGATATTGTTAAACTGTTATCTATTAATTTAATAGTGCATTTTAAATAATGTAATTAATATCTATTTATTTTATATTAGATTAAATTTGTTTTACAAGGAATTTCAAATTTTATTTCAAAATGTATTAACTGCATCCTTTGGTATCATTTACTGTGATTTCTTAACTGTTTTATTCAACTTAATCTTTTTGACATACTGGAAGACATGTGCACATGGATTTTTGTAAAATACTGAAATATTAATCGGTATGGTGTTTATTATTTCTATTTTATATCCTATAAATATTTAAATACGTTTTATTGATTCTTCCATTTCATATTATTTGTTTCTATTCTGCTTTCATTTTTAATCAATTCACTTGATTTTAGTGGTTGTTCTATAATTCTCTATGTATAAGGATTTGTTTGGTTTTGCTGTTTAAACAGTTATTTACATTCAAAAGCTTGCAAATTTTTATCTTGCGATAAATGTTTAATATAATTATTAATAGATGGCAGCACTAAAATTGTATCTTTCAGATTGCTCTATTTTTATTTTTTCTAGCTCCATTTCAGTTATAATTTATACACCAGGGTGTATTTTTAGCTAAATTTTGACGATATATTTTAAACTGTTATCTACTAATTTAATAGTGCATTTTAAATAATGTAATTAATATCTATTTATTTTATATTAGATTAAATTTGTTTTACAAGGTATTTCAAATTTTATTTCAAAATGTATTAACTGCATCCTTTGGTATCATTTACTATGATTTCTTAACTGTTTTATTCACCTTAATCTTTTTGATATACTGGAAGACATGTGCACATGGATTTTTGTAAAATACTGAAATATTAATCGGTATGGTGTTTATTATTTCTATTTTATATCCTATAAATATTTAAATACGTTTTATTGATTCTTCCATTTCATATTATTTGTTTCTATTCTGCTTTCATTTTTAATCAATTCACTTGATTTTAGTGGTTGTTCGGGCACAGGGGAAAATTAATTTTAGCTTTAGCTTATTTTTCCCACAGAAAACAACCATTTTGCTTATATCATTGAATTCTGTGCCCTCGATAACGTAATTCAATGTATAAGCTTTTCAATTTTTGTCGGTGTCCACTTTTTTCTCTTTTCTTCCATAATAATTCTTATAATATTTTTTTAATACTTACAGCTTTAATTCATAATAATTGACGGTGGCAGGTTTTGTTTAATTAATGGTAATATACACATATATATATATATATATATATACATACTACATAAATAATATATAAATGTTGTATACCTTAAAAAAGGTAGTTTAACGATGTAAATTGTTTGATAAAGGTGTTGAAATAAACTCTATCGTTATTTGTGATTACTATTGTTTATTACAAATGTATAAAATATTATAACGTGGAATAAAATGTAGTATATAAGTACAAAATATTGCTGATGTATTTTCATGGAACATGAGCGCAGTTTTCTTGTTCTATTTCGAATTAACTGACTTGTTTTAAATATTCGTCCTTTCATCTTGTCTTCAAAACCTGAAACGAAAGTTATATACAGTATTTACGTAGGCCTACATATTTTTACAAAATTATAGAAATTATCCCCAATGAATTTCAAATATTATATGGAAGACAGTAAGATAAAGATGTTATTTAAAATCATTAAAAATCAAAGTAGTACAAAAAACACTTACTTACATTTTAATCCTTCACTGAGGTTTTGTACTGGCTCTTGGTCGCGAACGTAGGTAGCTCTTTACGGTATTCCAGTCTGGCACGAATGAAACCATCTCTTTCGATCATCCCACACACTCGCTTTGAAGCTTCTGTGACTTCTTTCACAATTCGTTTCACAGCTTGATTGTGAGAAGGAATTGTAAATTCAGCCCTTCCACTTTTTCCCGTTTCCACAATTAACTGTAACTCTTCTAGGCTCATATCGGTAACAAGAGGGGGTTCGGTTACTGAAGTGGTTTGCCAGTCAATTATATCTATATAGTCTTTAGCATTAAAATTGATCTGAGGGGGTTTAAATATCCTTACCCCTTTCTTTTCTGTTCCACGAGCTTTCTGGATTCTCTTATAAGCCAAGACTCTAATATGTTTTCGTTCATCAAACAACATAGCTATTAAAACATGCTCTGGGTGAGCCATGAATGCGTTTCTCTGTAACGTTGCATGGACGACATGTTTTAGCTCTTTTTCCAGGTAATTTCTGAAATGAATCATTTAAAAAAAAATAATGGAATCCTGCGGGATTTTGGGATTGCACTTAATTGAGAACCATGATGGTATGTAGACTTTCATTATGAACTCTGCAAGCTCTCTCAGCTCAGGGGTCGGATCATCCATGGCTACATACAAACGAAGGATTCGATTTGCCAGGGTAAGCCACTTGGCGTGCGAGATGTTTCCGGGGTTTCGTCTGGCCAACTCTTCTACCTGTTCATACGGCTTTGGATATTTCGTACAGATACTTTTGGTCTGTGCTCAACTCTTTAAGATCAACTTCTGGTATATCGCTATCAATTGAAACAAAATTGACAACATCCAGATTTTGGCAGCTTAGAAGTTGTTTACCAATAGGCCCGCTAAATGTGTTTGGTCCAGAAGTTGGCCCATCAAGAGCAACCATAATTTTTCTAAATGGTAATTCATTCAAATGTAGTGACACACAACTGCCTGCAGTGGCTGTTGTTTTCTATTTTCAAATAAGGTGATAACTCCATTTAAAGTGCCTGTGTTTGCTGCCGTACCATCACAAGCAATAGCTTTTAGTTTTTTAAGATGAACAGTTTTTTTCTTCACAATACTTTACAAGTGATGCAACTATTTCCTTTCCTGTTCCATTTATGGGAGTTACATGACCGAAATACTTGGATCCAGGTTCTTCAACAACAGATATGTGTTCTTCCATTAAAGCTTTTCGGGCACTTTTACCAGCTACAATTTCTTTTGTTATGGTTTCATCTTTACGACCATCAAAGTAAATGGCCAATAGATCGGAGGTTCTAGTTGAGCTTACTTCTTTACGAGACTTAAGTCTTTCAAGTTCTACTTTTGATTTGTCGATTACTGCTTCTTGGTTCTCCGCAGTAACGACATTTAAGTCTCGCAAAAGTGCAGTAGCTAACTGAGCTCCAGCTCTACTAGAAATGCCCCTGCGGTCACAAGCTCGTGAAAACAAAGACAAGCGTTGTGGCAGTTCTTGTTTTACTTCTACAGTTGAAACACTTTTTTGACTCGTATCAAGTACATTTATTTCAAAATCACTATCTTGACATGATGTGTGAGACATTGAATCATCTGTACTATCACAAGAATCAATGTTATCAACAGATTTTAAGTTTTCATCCTCAGTCTTTTTTACAACTACCTGCATTAAAGCTTGTGACATAGATTTTCTTTCTAATCGATTTTTAGTCTCGTTTTTTTCACACTTTGCAATTGACATCAATCTAGGACCACGTTGGTCGAGCAAAAACTCGTGTTCTAGTGCCGGGACTTTTTTGTCAATAGAGCAAATACAATTGCTGAGGTCACATTTGCAAGTACAAATATCAAACAATGCAGTTTCAGTTTTTGACTGAAAGCTAGTTACTGCATCTTTGTAGGAGTTAGGATACTTCCTTTTAGGCCCTGAACACTTTTTAATTTTCTCAAGCTACTCATGCAGTTTTAAAATCATAAATATTGTGTTTTTGGTGCCACAAACAGGAATTGAAGATCTTTCTCATATTTCCTCAAGTTTTAAAGCAACTCTTAACACAATTACCTTCTTTGCAGGCTGATGTATTCCCTCTTGTTTCATTTCAATGCGTACCCACTCAAAATACTTCAAAACATCCATCTTGGTTGGCAGAACATTAAACTCACTCACATCAATAGGTTGCCCGATAACCGGCCTGTCGGTAGTTTGTCTAGTTAGATGCGATTTTTTACTCATAATGAACAACAACAACATTCACTAAATTGATTCTTACAACAAGACTATCTCACTAAAACACAGCCGTAATGCTCGCTCGCGGGCAGACGACTACTGGCAAGTCTGCGCGGTGATTCATAGGTGTCGCGTCACCGCGGCGCGACAGTCTGGCCTTCCCCCACCCCATCGCTTCAAGTTGACGCTTGACGTATTGAAATGTGATTTATTATTTCACTTATTTCAACAATTCCAATCAAGCCTAACGAGGCTTTAGTTACATTTAATTTTTAAACCAGCAACAACACAAATATCAAAGCACTAAAAAATGTTCAAAAATTGGCTGAAATTTACGACTTTAAGGCCTTGTGCGGGAGACCTAAATGTTGTGCTAAGTTTTTGAAATACATTTTCTATCGTTTTTTGTGCTTATTGTTAGTGGAATTTTAACTTGCAATTTAGAAAAAAAGTGTTTTAGGTTTTTTTTTTAAATTTTTGTAGAAATTTACTTTTTAAGTAAAATTTCTAAACTTTAGGCCTTGTGCGGGAGACCTAAACATTTTTTTCTTTAAAAATCCAAAATTTTTTGTGGTATGTTGTGGTGTCTAGTAGCAACTTTTTATCAACTTGGAATTTGGAAACAAAAAAAAAGTTAAAAATCGATACGCCCTACAGTATATGTTTTGTAATTTTCAAAAAATCCAATATGTTACATGTATATAATTACAAGTTTTTAATATGAAAGTAAAAATAATAAATTTTTAGGTAGTCACAGAAGATAAACTAATTATTTTAAACAATTTGTTTATATTTTCTTTTGTTTATCTTCGGATTTATTAACATTTAAACATAATCCCATCAAACAAATAGCTATCGGTAAGCAATCAGCCGACAGCCGCTTACCACTACCAGCGGTATTGGCACGATACCGGTTGCCGCTACCGGTATCGTCTGTTTCTAATTTGATACGCCGCGCCGCGCGAATGCGGTCCAATTCATGAGCATGCATCCGGTCCGGTATCGGCAGTGCACTATACCGGCAGCACGCCAATAGCTATCCATACGAATGCCGACTGCATCCCGACACCAGCATGAATTGAAGAAAAGAAAATCTGTTTTCATGGCGCCATCGTGGCCTGTATATTTCAAAGGAACGTATTTGGGCGCTGGAAAAGGCTAGGTTTGATCCGACGACCCCATGAACAGAAGGTAAAAGCCTTAACCACTTAGCCACTGAGACTTGTTTAGTGGAGGAATCTATGAGGTAATAAGGGGAAGATATTTCTATAAGTGATAGTTTGTCGCTGAAGATAAATGGTAGATGGGAAAATACTGGAATTTCGAAGTGTTTTTATTTTATTTATTTATTTATTTATTTGTAATTGTCGTATGCGCGTGTTTTTTAAATTTAATTTAATATTTAAATGAATGAAATAAATATCTTATTAATTAAAGCGAATTAGTTAAAGCAAACGAAATGTTTTTTCTTATAAATTCACGAATAATTAAGTATTAAAAAATTAAAATTATTTTAGAGGCTTTGTTCAGCTAATACAATTTTCTTATTAGGAATTATAATTTAATTGCATGTGTTGCGTTAATTTATAAAATATACATTTTTAACATGAAAAAACTTATTTTAATAAATAATAAGTTGGCAATTAATAACTTTTAATTAGAGTAAGAATCCATTTTATGTCGTTTGATGATTTAAAGTAGAACATATTTTTAATGATTATGTTGAAATTCTAATTTTTTACTTGAAAATAAAATAAAAATATTAATTTACATATATATATATATATATATTTACTTTCGGAGGATAATTTTTTAAAAGGGGGATATTTCTGAATCTTTCTTAGAAATTTAAGAATGCTTAACTATTAAGCAAAATAATTGAATTTTAGAGGTTTTTCTTTTAATCAAATTTTCTTTTAAGGAATTATGATGTAATTAAATGTGTTAATTGAAAAAATCTAATACTTACAACATACAAACACTAATTTTAATAAAAAACAAGTTGGTAATATATCACTTTTAATTAGAATAAGAATTTGAAGATTTAATTTAGAAGTAATTTGAAGATTTAATTTAGAATATATTTTTAGTGATTATGTTGCAATATTAATTCTCTTACTTATCAACATTTTTTAATCTTAAAATAAAATTGAAATATATGTATTTATCTTTTTTTTTTCTTTTCTTTTCTTTAAAAGTGTGAGATTTCTGAATCTTTCTTTTAAATTTTAATGCTAAAAAAGATGAGTAGTTTTTTTTTTATTATTATTATAGCTTGTAAAGTAATTTTAAACACTTTTTAATAATTTTATTTTTAAATAAAATAAGAAACATAGCTATTGCTTTTATAATGAATATATAATTAGAAAATAAGTTCAATTAACTTATGAAGATTTTTTTATACGATTAGGTTTTCAATGAATAATAACTTTAAGGAGCGATTAAAAAATTATTTCGATGATTCAAATAATTGTAAGTCCTTTTTAAAATGAACTCAATAACAATTTTAAATAAATAAATATACGCTATTTTTGACATTTTTTCTGTTTATCATTGTTAAAATTTTATATGAAATACATGAAATATACATTTCTTACCAAAACTCTTACTCAAATAAAATTTTAAAAAAAGATAAAAATGTCGGCTAAGACTAAAAATTTCGAATTTGGACCGATGTTGACAAATCTAATCGGGCCACTATCAGAAATTGCATATTATTTCTTCGTCACTTACCGGTGTAAGTCACTTGCCGATATATAACAATAAGGGGGGCGATTACGGTTACCAGCAGTCGAAAAAGTAGATTCATAAGTTTCAGTTGCCGACATGCTGCCGACAGTTCACGAAATCACTGTGCCGATGTCGACACTTAACCAGCACTGCCGGTTGCGGTCCGATCGTGTGTTGAAAGCTATGTGTTTGCTGGGAATGTTATTAAATTTTAATAAATTAGTTTATTTTTAATAAATTTTTATTGAACTTTTAGAAAGAGAGATGTGTAATAACTTGTGTTATTTTTAGCTAAATATTATTGAATTTCAATAAACTAGAAGAATAATTTATTAGATTAATAAATCCTCCATCACTCGCGCCTGTTTTTGTCACACAAACCCTCGCGGAGGTGAAAACTTTTATAACAATTTTATGTTGTAATGAATTATAAAACTTCTGTAATTTACTCGTAATTAAAATAGGTTTAACTTACTCTAAATAAATACAATTCATAAATATATGAAACGTATAATTTTATCAAATTTATACGAAAATGTTTACGTATACTACTACATTATAGTTAATATTATATTAAAAAGATTTACATTATCTACTTATATTATTTTTAGTCTAAAAATATTGTCTTATGATATTTTTTCGCTATATTACAGCACACATTATTATTAATTTTTTAATATATAATGATTTGATAATGTTATTCCTTAAAGCAATTTGGACAAGTGGGTGACATATGTTTTAATCACATATTCTTTTTGCAAGAAGAATTACACCGTAACAATTAATTTTTATTTCATTTACTCAAGGGCACAGCGCGTGCGTCCTTTATTTGGAAGACTAATGATTTCGAAACGCGTACTAGAATTTACACTTATTTTCCCTTCTTATTCTTATTTAGAATTTGTGCTTTTTCATCTATGTGAGGTTTTATAACGCTGAATCCAATTTCTTTTACAAACTTCGAATGTGGTATTTTGGGATTTGGAAACACAAAATAATTTAACACGAAAGCAATATTTTTTTCTGTATTTCGTAGATGAAAAAATATTCAATTCAGTCAACGATTGTAATTTCTTGATATATATATATTGCATATTTCATTAGCTATATCAATTGCACGTTTTGTAGAATTGTAAAATTGTACAATCTCAGGCTTCATTAGGTCAGGCTGATTCTCAGACTTCATCTGTATTTTCTTTCAATTATTGTATCATCACTGTAATGCCTTGTACAATGAAGAATTACATGTTCTTTTTTTTTCAGAATAAGAAACTAGCGTTATGGGTACCGTGTTATGACAACCAAATAAGGAAGTCCCCGGCGTTTGCTGCTGTATATATTATTTAGTTGTATTATATTCTTTTCAGCCAATCGAACATTCGTGTATCAAGTATCACATGTAATGTTTCTTCCTGAATCATATATAGTATCATAATTTTATCCAAGAAGAAATAAGAAGTTTTGAATGGCCATACCTATATAAGGTTAAAATTTTAAGGTATAAAACATTTTAGCATCACATAACACAAATAACTTATTATATTTTCCAGGTTTATTTGGGATAAACTGTAAACATGGATAACGTCGTCTAAATTTTAGCAACTGCTCGTCATTCACTTACTGAATAATATTTGACGCTTCTTTTATTAAACTATGGAAATCTGTCCGTGTTATGAGTAAATATATCGAAAGATTTTCTTTCATCACGATCTAAAGCATTATCAAAATATACAAAAAACGTAATAGAAAGGAGAACGATTATAAGTCATTGCTTTGTGAAATATAATAATACCAAGACGTGAAATGCTCCATAAATCACTCAATTTCCAGAGACTGGATTTACAAATTCAAGCGAGAACTAAACTGCCAATTAAAGCACTTATTTCGGTTTAATTTGTCACTCTGCAGTCTGTTTCTCTGGAGCAATTAGATTGAATTTTATTTATATATTTGTGTGTTTAACTACATCTTCAATATTAATTGTAATTGCTAAAAAGATGTAAGATTAAAACATTAAAAACAGTTAAATTGTTTTATTTGACTGTTGACATGTTTCAACTCCTCCAGAGTTATTATCAAAACAAATAAATAATTATATTATAAAATTGCACGGTCTATGATGCAGTGAACTAAAACGCCATCCTTGTTTTTCATGTAACGCACGTTACTTTTCTTTTTATTTTACTTGGATGTTTATTTCCAGTTAGTATGAAACAGTATATAGCAATTAGTATGAAGCAGTTAATAAAAGGCATTTACATGCGTTTTTAAATTCTATATATTTTACATCGATCCGTTAAAATCTTGCAACATTTTGCAATGATATACATATAAAAAGATACACCGTAAAAAGCACATTTTAATCGCAACGAATAAAATTTGCGTATTCCCAAAAATAATTGGTAGAGATTGTAGGTATGATCATTTTACTCATATCTGTGCAAAATAAGTTATCTTTAACAGTTCGCACAAACAGCTAAAAAACAGTTTACGGAACACAAATCACCATACTTTAAAAATCAATTAAAGTAGACATAGCAGTTTACAATTATCTCATTTCTAAGTAGAATATTTTATGGGGGTTTTCGTTCTATTAGGAATTGTATACACTTTAAAAAATAATAAATAAAATTAGTTTTTAAGGTTTAAAACTGATCGCTGTCCTCCCCGTATTCCAAATATGCAAATATCATTTGTAAAACAAAAATACTATATCTTATAGCTGTGCAATTTTTTATGCATTAAATGGCTTTGTTGTGTTGCATAGTAGTGCATTACTATAGTTTTATTAAAGAAGTATCTGCCAATAGGCAGCTGTTTAAAGGATAACTATACTGAACTGTGTTTTGAATCACATGGTAAAAGTTAAAGGAGTCCAATAGTGTTCAGCGGGCCTGTCTACCACGCTACAGGTCCCAAGTTCAATTCCGGGCTGCGGGGTGGGCAAGGTTCATAAAGTTTTTTTATACCTTCGGTGTGTTTAAAATGACTAGTACCATGCTTGCTTGAGAACTAAACACTGAGTGTCCTACGTTAAAATAGCCACCAGGCCGGGGCATATGCTGAATACCTCCTCAAGGCCCACGGTCTAGAAAAAAAGCCTGGGCACTTTTTAAAGTATTGTAGCCACAAAGGATTAGTTAAGTTTAGATATAAATTCAAGCCCGCGAATAAAATTTTACAAAGATTTTATTTTAAATGCTAGAGAAGTCCGTTTTCTTTTGTCTAATAAGATTTATTAAAATAAGCATGGGATTTTATCTGTAATATTCCATTAATTTGCTTAAGAATATTCTGATATTGTAAATATATAACGCTTTCCATAAATATATGCTTCCTATAATTCGCGGGCAGAATACTTTCGAGTGCATTCTTAATACAAACATATCGGCCATTGGATTTCCAGTTCTATGAGTTTAATATAAAATACCTTCAATCATTTCCCTCGAGAATGACTTTCTGTAATAAGATTTCCCTTCGCATTCTCAAGACATACCCTTTTAAAGCCATAAATTTGTTTTCCGTTGTTATAGGATGTTGTTTATAGAATTAAGAAAAGTCTGAATGAAGTTTTAGTAAAAAATATATAGTTGGAAGTCAAAATTAAATATTTATATTGGTTTTTCGCTTTTTAAGGAAGAACAAATTTCTAACTTTTATTTTTAAAACTACATTTTCATCTATATTTCATCCTTTTTTAAAAATTTCTTAAACATACGCAAAGTTTAACTACATTTCTTTAAAACCAATTCCATTTCGAACTATTTTGCAGTCACGAATTTTATCAACATTACTTCTTTTCGTTTACTCTAAAAAAGTATTTTATCTACTTTATTTTATTTAAAATAATTTAATGTTTCTTAAAAATCTTATTTTTATATTATATTTATAATATTTTAAGCTCATTTATTACATTTTAAATTATTTCATATGTTGCAGAAACTGTTGTTATTCAAAGTAGAAAAAAATTGTAAGTACAATATGTAAAATAGAAGTAGAATAAAAAATACCTGAATTAATAAATAAATAAAACACCACAATTTATGCATCATTAAGTGTGTTTTTTATCAAAGTATTATTAAAGATATCCTTCGCTTGACACATTAAAAAATCTTCCAATATAATTTTTGTTCAATCACTAGAATGAAATGATTTGCGAAAATTATTATCAACTAAGAATTCTTATTGTTCAGATACACTTTTCTTAATTTTAATGTAACATATGTGGAAACAAATAAATTCATTTATATGAAAGATATTTCTTATATTATTAATCTTTTAAGGAAATGAAATGATTTGAATAAAAACGTTTTAACTTTTCCTTATTGGTGTTTCACGTTTTTCTTTCGGCAATCTGCTATGCGAAATTTAATTTTGTGTCTGTTAAATTCCTAGCGTACAAATGCAATTTCTAAAGAAAAACATTAGTTGTTTGCAGATAATTTAATTGGAACATTCTCTTCAGTACATAAATAAAGAACTATCATCAAAAAGAAGAAAATGACAACGTTTCTTTTGAAAAGTTGCGTGCAATGCTATTCTGTAAAACCTTTTTAAGTCTAACGATTCGGAAAAAATAAATTTTATTTTATGTTAAAAGTGTGAGAACACATGATAGACACTCTCGAGAACTTTAATTTAAAGTAATATCTATAACATGTTCATAAATAAAGAAAATTATTTTTTCGCAGGAAGAAATTTATTTCCAAAAAAATTAATACAAAGTGGCCATAATTAAACTGACAGTACTCAGAGTGTTCTGTAGCGCAATTTAATTGAAAGAATGATGCCAAATTTTGTAAGAAGATTAAACAAAACTAGGAACGAAGGATTCCGCGAAAACATAGTTCCAAAAGTCACCACTAGGGGAATATGTGGCGCTGTATAACAGAAAATAAAATTTAAAAAATGCAGAATCAATATTGAAATAAAATTAACTTTTATTTAGCATATTTAACGAATTTAGTATTGATTCTGGAGTTTTAAAATCTCTCTTTTCTGTTACACAGCGCCATATATTCCTTAGCGGTGATTTTGGAACTATGTTTTAGTGAAGTTCTTCGCCCCCCGTCTCGTTTAATCTGCATACAAAATTTGACGTCATTCTCTCAATTAGATAGCGCTACAGAACACTCTGAATACTGTAAGTTTAATTATGGTCGCCTTGTATATGCATGTTTTTGTCATGCAACTTATACTAAAATCACATCCAATTCCCCTTATATTAAAAATTCTTTGGAATTTCTAAAAATATGTGAAAAACGCATTCAATTAATTCGAAAGGAACATATTATGTTTAAAAAATCTAGGTTTAGAAGAACATTAGGTAGAGACCGAGACATTTCTTTTAAAATTTCAAAAGGAAGCCATAGGGAGGACGGGAGGAGAGGTGTCTTGTGGCATATCTAAGAAATGGTTTCTTCAATATAAACGATTTAGAAATATGATTTTATTTTAATCATATCCAACGTAACTTAAAAGAGGCTCGAATTAATTGCTTAAAACTGACTTGTTATAAAAAATTTCATATAATAACTTTGGCATGCTTGTTGCAGCAATTACTGTTAAAAATTGTTTTCTATTAGACTCACATTTAAAATATAAAAAATCGAAAGCAAATACACAATTCATGAAGAACAAGCATGAAAAAATATGAAAGAAATATAGCAAAGAAATTAAACATTGAAAATAAACAAATGAAAATGTTGTAAATGGGCATTTTAAAAATAGTTATTTTTTAACACTTTCTCCATTAATGATAGTGAATATCTTTAAAATTGTGTTCATTTTAATTTAATTTAATTTAATTTTTGTATGTCGTATAAATTCTGCCCTATTCTGCATAAATTCTGTCGTATAATTTCTTCTGATGAAAGAAGTGTAAAGAAAGTGTTAATAAGAAAACATGCAATTATAAAAAGACAGTTGATAAGTGTTCAAGAAATATCTCTTTGAAAAATAAAATACATTCTTTTTCAGTATAATTATTCTAATTTTTCCGTTATTTACCCAAAGGAAAACACATATTACCAAAACTTTATTTTGAAGAAAGTATTCATATGTCATGTGGCATTTTGTAACTATAACATAAAGTGAGGACTGTATGTCTAGACATGTTATTAACTGTAATATAAATATTCCTTCTTAAAGAGTCTTTTGCAGATTAGGAGAAGAAAATTTATTCTGTTAGCATAGACCGAAACCCGTCATTATATGCTAAGCATTAAAGGCTTAAAATATCACTCTTTGAAAGTCTTATGCCAATGAGATTCATGAAGATTTATAAGGTTATGCAAAGAATATTTTGAATTTTTGAAAAGTAAAAAATGTTGCTTTCCTAAAGAACAAAATTTTCATATGTTCATTATCTATATATATTGCATTTATTTCACTTTTGTTTAGTTAACATATTTTAATGAGACTAAAAAATATTTGAAATTGTTATTTAATACTTAAAAATATTTTTTAATGCTCATGATATTTCTTTCGTATAGTAATTACTGCATATTTTTTTTATCAACCAATAAAATAATTTTAAGTAATCTTAATGAATTGCCAAAGCAGAGTATGAACTACATGGTGTAATTAATAATCTTTTAATTTAATCCAAAATTATTTTGTTAGTTTTTTAATTTTGCATAATACTATACTCATGCCCAATAATTAAGTGGGAGTGACAGGACATTTTCGATTTTACACGTTTTGTTGAATATCTACTGGAATTCTTCACGAATTATTCTTAAAAATCTATGATTTAAAGAACATATTTGATTTCATATTTCTCAGTTGGGATTAAGTCGGGAAGACAATTAGGAGGCTATCACTAAATTTAATAATAAAATAATATCTGTGTTCGCATGTGTAACATAATATGTTGAAAATGGTCGGTCACTGTATTAACTCACTATTTGGGATTTTTCACAATTTTTGATGCAACTATCATCAGTCGCATCTTTCTAAGGATTACCACTGGTCCACTTTTTGAAAACCAGTGTTTTAAAAGAAAATAGTTCGTTGTACGTTTTAGCAACAATTGCTAGAAAAAATGCCTTTTTAGCTTAATTTCTGTGAAATTTATAAAAATGACTTTCCTTTGGATAAAAGGTAGTGTTCAAAAAATGAATCAAGCAGGAACCCTGCTTTATTTCACAATATTTGATTAGACTTTTTATAGAATGGTTTATGAAATAAAATTTTGGAATCATCCACCCATACGCATTTAAAATTATTTCATATAAATACCCATATCTCATCAAATATTCAATATATTCATATTTTAATTGCATTATACTGTTTCTACTGCTGTTTTCAGGTTTTCTGAAAGTTGTGCTACATTTAGTTGAAAACTCTGTATACTATAAACAAAAAACTTTTGAATTATTCACAGACACGTTAACATTTACACGAATATGAGTGATTTGCTTGCACAAATGCACACAAACGTTAAACATGACCCAGATAGTCATTTAACACGGTGGCAGGGCATTTCCAGCATTTACGTTACGTAGGTGATCGAAATTATTATTTTATTATTAAATTTAACGTTATCCCTTCTAACCCCCCCCCCCCCCCAACTGATAAATATGAAGTCAAACATGTTCTTTACATCTAACAAGAAGAGGTTCCAAGGTCGGAGTCACGAAATACGGTGAACGTTAGTGTACAGTATAGTTAGTACATAAATATATGACAGGCGCAACACACAGGGAATCTCCAGAAAATAAGAAGCAAAGTTTGTGCTACAGTTTATAATCGAATAAATTTCCTTCTTTCTCAAGCGGCTGAGTAGTATGGTTGTCAGCATACCGGATTTGAGATTTTTTTGTCATTTCCAATTCCGCCCCGATTCATTTTTCTTAGCGAAAATATATCCATCAATTAATTTCGAACCGCAATTGAAAAAATATGGGTAATAATTGAAATTTACAAAAATATAAATTAAGTGTGTGTTTTGTCACATATCGATGAATTTTGAACTATGGAATTTTTCATATTTAAATATTTAATGAAAAGGAAAAAACAGTAAGTTTATATGTCTAGCTACCAGAAATTTTTTGTTGTTTTATAAAATTATTTACGGTCATTTCAATGAATAGTCTACTATTTTTCACAGAAAAATGAATAAAACTACGTGATATTAGTATGTGAATAAATATATTATCTTTATTCTGTTTCATTATGCAAATATTTAAAACATTTAATGATTTTGTAAAAATATTGTTTTGAATTTTAAAATGGATTTTTTATTGGGGAGGGGGGAATTCTTGATTTTGTTGTTATTGCCAACTTAAAAACTATTTTCAGAAATTCAATTTATTTTTAGAACTTATTTTTAAACACATAGATAGTTATTTTAACTATAAGCATAAGGAACCAAGATTTAAAAATATCTGAAGTTAAAAGTTATTTGTTAAAAAAAGATACATTTATACATTATTACGATAATAGAAAAATTACAATTTCAAAAATAAAGCAGTATGTTATATAACGTATTTTAACTTATTTCACCGTATTTTAATTCATTATGGGAAAATAACAGCTTATTTATGTAAATAACAGTAAGAAGATTTTTAAATTAGCGTAATTTTATGGTCAATAAAAGTTCCAATTGACTTTTTTTTTTAGTTTATTATTATTACTTATTTATTTACTTTATTTTTACTTTTCATTAAATATACAAACATGCAAAGATTCACAGTTAAAATTGTATATATATAAGTGAATTGCATTATATAAACATATTAAACATTGAATAAAACTGAATTGCTAAAAAAAATTACTGCGATATTTTTTCTATTTAAAAATCAAGAATCCCGGACCATAAAAAAACCCATTAAAAATATAGAAGAATATTTTTTACTAAATCATGAAATATTTAAAGTATTTACATGAGTAAACAAAATTAAAATAATACATTTGTTCACGCACTTTATTTCGCTGTTAAAAATATTAGATATTCATTAAAATAACTGTAAAAAAATTTAAATAACAACAAAAAAATTCTTATCTATAGGCCTATAAAGGAGCCTTGTTTTTTATATATTTAAACATGCAGAATTTTTTCGTAGTCAAACGCATTTATATGCTACAAGCAAACTCCGCGGCTTTGCTCGCGTAATAGTTTACATTTTTTTAAGTGATATTTGAATGACTATTTTTTATTAGAAGAACACTTTTTGAAATAATTCAAAAATTACAGATTAAGCCACAGTTTGACTAAACTTTATTATAAAAGTGTAATAGAGAGAAATGAGATTTTAATTAATAAGAAGAGCTAAAATTAATTCCAATTAAATGATAATTTATAAAGTATTTTGAGACTTTTATGCTCATTTCAGTATTCATTTGAAGTTTTGAATTTATTGGAAACCATCTTAACACATTTACATCTTAAAATTAACCACCATGTCAAATTCCAAGCTTCTTGTCTAACAGTCTACTACCTCTCTGGCGTTAGTGGTACCAACATAAAATGCCGAAGCAGATTTGAAATAGAATGTCTCGAAAAATGTTAAAACAGAGACTGTCACTATTAATTTGCCAACATTAACCTTGAAACCGGTTGGTCCTAATATTCTATAGAAAACGGAATTTAGATGTTTTTATAGGCTTTCTTGGTGTTTCTACCAAACAGGTGGTAGTGACACCGGCATAAAATATAGCCCGTATAGGATCAGGGACTTGATTCGCAACCAGTAACTACTGTAATCTGTTTATTATTTACTGAGATTCCATAGAAATCGTAATTTAGGACACTTTTAGAATGCTTTTCGCTCCTTTTCTTTGCTTCACCCCTTTTTAATTTCGAATTTATTTTTTAATGTTCTTAGAGGACATTTATATTTTATAAGTAACTGACGTGCTATATTTAAAGTTTTTAGCCTCTTCAGTACCGCAGAAATTGCAATTTAGAAAGCTTTTTGCTCCTGCAACCCTCGACATAAAATATAGCTTATGTTTGAGCAGGTTCTATCACCATCAACTTTCAACCATTATGCTTGAAATCGTTTTCGTATTCCATAAGATTGCATAAAAATCGTAATTCAGAACGCTTATAGAACGCTTTTCGCGCACTTCATCCTTTTAAATTTGGAATTTTCTTTCGACAATTCTTAGAAAGTATTTGCGTCTTTGAAGTAATTACTATTCCAAATTAAAAATGTTATACCCCCTCAGTAACACAAAAAACGCAATTTAGAACTTTTTTGCTTCTGTAACCCCCAAGTGGTAGTGACAACAACGTAAAATATAGGCTACGTTGGAGCGGGGACTGTCACGATTAATTTGAAACCATTACTTTTGAAATCGATTTATATATCCTGAGATTGGGTAGAAATCGCTATTTAGAACGTTTTTAGAACGCTTTTCGTTCATTTTTACACCTTTTAAATTTCAAATTTTTAAAGAACTCTTCTCAGAGAGTATTTACATCTCATAAGTAATTACCATGCCAAATTTCAAGTTGCTAGCCCCTTCAGTATCACAAAAATCACAATTCAGAAAGTTTCTTAAAATGTAACCTCAAGGTGGCAATGACGCCGACATGAAATAGATCCTACATTCGAGCGAGGGCTGTCATCATCAATTTTCAACCATTGCTTCTGAAATCGGTTGGGTACTTTCTGAGATTGCGTAGAAACCGCAATTTAGAACGTTTTTTAGAACGTTTTTAGTCCTTTTTCACCCCTTTTAAATTTTGAATTATTTGGGAAAGGTTCTTAGAGATCATTTATATCATATAAATAATTATCATGCCTAATTTTAAGTTGCTAGCTCCTGCAGTATTACAAAAAACGCAATTTAGATAGTATTTTGCTCCTTCACGCCCTTTGGGTAGTGCATCGACATGAAATACAGCCTATGTTGGAGAGAGGGGTGTCAACACCTTTTTCACACCATTATTTTTTTAATCGGTTCGGTACTTCCTGAGATTGCGTAGAAATCGGAATTTATAAAGTTTTCTAGAACGCTTTTCACTCATTTTCAACCCTTTTAAATTTCGATTTTTTAGGAAATGTTCTTAGAGATAATTTGTATTTTATAAATAACTGCTCTGCCTAATTGCAGGATTCTAGGCCCTTCAGTAACACAAAAAATCGCAATTTAGAACGGTTTTTGCTTCTGCAGCTCCTAGATGGTAGTGACACCGACGTAAAATAGGAGAGCCTATGTTCGAGAAAGGGATGTCATCATCAATCTCCAACCATTACTTTTGAAATATGTTGTGTGCTTTTTAAGATTGCGTTGAAATCGCCATTTAGAACTTTTTTAGAACGTTTTTCGTCCTTTTTCACCCCTTTTAAATTTCGAATTATTTAGGAAAGGTTCTTAGAGATCATTTATATCATATAAATAACTATCATGCCTGGTTTCAAGTTGCTAGCCCCTGCAGTATTACAAAAAATGCAATTTAGATCGTTTTTTGCTCCTTCACACCTTTTGAGTAGTGGTATCGACATGAAATACAGTCTATGTTGAAGAGAGGGGTGTCAACACCTTTTTAACACCATTATTTTTAAAATCGGTTCGGTAATTCCTGAGATTGCGTAGAAATCGCAATTTAGAAAGTTTTCTAGAACGCTTTTCGCTCATTTTCAACCCTTTTAAATTTCGATATTTTAGGAAATGTTCTTAGAGATCATTTGTATTTTATAAATAACTGCCCTGCCTAATTGCAGGATTCTAGGCCCTTCAGTAACACAAAAAATCGCAATTTAAAACGGTTTTTGCTTCTGCAACTCCTAGATGGTAGTGACACCGACGTGAAATAGGAGAGCCTATGTTCGAGAAAGGGCTGTCATCATCAATCTCCAGCCATTACTTTTGAAATATGTTGTGTACTTTTTAAGATTGCGTTGAAATCGCCATTTCGAACTTTTTTAGAACTCTTTTCGCGCATTTTCACCCCTTTTAAATTTCGAATTTTTTAAGAAATGTTATTAAAGATCAATTATATCTTATAAGTAACTACCATTCCAAATTCCATGTACCTGGGCCTTTCAGTAACACAAAAATAGCAATTTGGAACGTTTTTTTTTTTTTTTTGCTCCTGAACCCCATTTAGGGGTAGTGGTACTCACATAAAATGTAGCCTATATTGAAGCAAGGGTTGTTACCATCATTTTGGCACCATTATTTTTGAAATCGGTTTAGTTCTTGAGATTGCGTAAAAATCGCTCTTTAGAACGCTTTTTAGAGCACTTTTTGCGCATTTTCACCTCTTTTAAATTTCGAATTTTTTAAGAAATGTTCTTAGAGATCATTTATATCTAATAAATAACTACCATGCCAAATTCCATGTATCTGGATCCTTTAGTAACACAAAAATCGCAATTTTGAACGTTTATTTTTGCTCTTGCACCCCCTTTAGGGGTAGTCGCACCGACATAAAATGAAGCCTATGTTAGAGCAAGGGTTGTCACCATCATTTTGACACCATTATTTTTTAAATCGGTTTGGTACTTCCTGAAACTGCGTAAAAATCGCCATTTAGAACGTTTTTTAGAACGATTAATGCTCATTTTGACCCCTTTTTAATTTCGATTTTTTTTTTAATAAATGTCCTTAGAGATCATTAGTATCTTATAAGTAACTACCATTCCAAATTCCATTTTTCTAGGCCCTTCAGTAACACAAAAATCGCATTTTTAGAAAGTTTTTTGAACCTACACCCCCTTTTGGCCAGTGGCACGGGCCTATGTTCTAAGTTGGAATAACACCATCATTTTGATACCATTACTTTTGGAATCGGTTCGGTAGTTCCAGAGCTTACTTCCTACAAATAAACAATTTTTACCTCTTTATAATATTAGTACAGATATAGAAGATAAAACGTAAATTTAAACTATATTTTTCGTAAATTTTTAATATTATACATTTGTTTTCAATTCCGGTTGTTTTCCATTCCGGTTTGTTTCGTTCCGAAAAAAAAGGCCAAGCGAGATTCGAACTGACAAAGAAAAATTTCAAATGCGGTATGCTGAGGGCCATGCTACTGAGCCGCTTGCCAAAGGAGGAAATTTATCCGATTATAAACTTTAGCGTATAATTTTCGACTTACTTTCTCGAGTCCCCCTGGGTGTCGCGCCTTATGACTGCCTTATTATATATATTTATATACTAACTATACTATACATATGCAGAATCGATCGCTGCATATCTGTCCATGAGGTTCAGGTAGGTCACAGGTAGGTTCATCTGTCCATGGCTGTGACCCCAACCATGGACTCTCTTCTTATTTGAATTTCGAGTACATTTCGCCAATAATCTCAATAGATCCGATCACTAACAGATCCTGATTGAGTTTAATCATTAGGAGACAATTTGTAAAAATGTTTTATTCCATATCAATGATGTGGATACGTTTAATTTTTTGTTCCATCCATAATACTCAGTAACATCCCAATAAAAAACTTTGCTTATCTATGATTTTGACATTATAAGTATTTTAAATCTAAAATAATACATAGCATTTTGAGGGCTTTTCTGCACTAAAAAAATGCTTATAAAACTAATATTAATTTAAATTTTCTTTCACTGTTTGTTTCTAATATACACTTTATGCGCGTTTTATTGACATACATCCTAAAACTGTATTCTGTTAAAAAAATTGTTTAGAACCGATTTAATTTGTTTCTGGGAAACGGAAAAATACGAGCAAACCACTTAGAGTGTTAAAAAAAATTTAGAATCAATAAAATTTATAATATCAATACAGAAGATTTCAGTTTCAACTATGAAAATAAAATACGAAGTACTAGATTGCATAACAAATGAGACTTTTTAATAGACAATATTTTTAAATTTATTTATGAAAATTGCTCAACTGTTATTTTTCTTTATATCTTTCTTTAGTATAAAGAGTCCACAAAAAGTGCTACTCACCACTCTCTATCTTTAGAAGTGGTCGGAATTTCGGAAAATTGTAAAATGTGTGACCAATCGACTTGAGGGAAACTTCATTTGATTACAACAATTAGGGAATGGAGGATAGGAGGTTCCAGCGTGTCTAGATTTATTAATCTATATACTAGCACATAATTCTGGTATAATATTAGGATCCTTAGGTTAAAATTATCTATAGAATATCAAACGGTAAATTATTCGATCAAATAGTTTAGGTTTTTGTAGAGGTATACAATATTGAACATAAAACGATCTTTAAATTTTTAATCTTTGAAAACAATATGAAGTGCGTATATATTTTAAAGAAAACTCATAAAGTACTTGGCAAAATAAGCTTCAAAATTACTTTTCGAAATAAATATAAATAGTAAACAAAGATAGAATCTACTAATAGATATCGAAATATAGAAAATATTATTATACAAATAGAAAAACTTATTTCCCATCGTAGTTATTCAGTTATATTTAGAAAGCTATTCGCATGTAATCAATTTTGTTAAAGTGAAAGATGAATTTAACATTATATATTTTAAACATTGAAAGTGCATAATTCCTTAACTACTTAACCGAATGTTTTGTCGTTTGGTATCATTAAATAAAATTTACAAACAATCCAAGTATCGGCCAAAAATAGTAATTATTGTAAAGTTTAAATCCCGGCTTCCCCTTGGGTGTTCGCCTAAGCCCCTTTACTGTATATTCTTTAACCCAATTAAATTTAAATATATTTGACACGTGTTTTACAGTTTTCTGTAATTTCGACGCGTTCACAAGATAGATTGAGCTGTGAAATGGTATATACACTTCGCCGACGATATTGTGATCTTTTATATTCTTGTGTAGTATAAATAATTAGCATTGGGATGAAATCGTACAAAAAGCCTTTGACTTCTTTATCTTATAATAATCTTTATCATCCTAAAACTTCTAACGGGATCCAAATAAATGACAAAAAATGATAAATTCAGACTATAAGGAAAGTTGTCATTTTTGCAAAGTGAATAGTACTTCGTTTTGTTACAATCATCGTTAGAAGTCCTGCATTGTTCTGCATATTAATAACATTCTAAACGAAAAAGAGCATTTTTAAGAGTAATATATTGGTTTAATCTTATTCAAAAATTCATAGAAATGTACTGCATAGTAGTTACACTAATCGTGAAGAAAATGTACATGCAAAATACCCCCCAAATGATAAAAAAAGTTGTGAAAACTCTATCATTTATTGCTTAAGTGAAACAGGTTTCAATTCAGTGACATTTCATACTGGATCGCCCCGTTTTATTTTTGCCACGAACATTTTTAAACAGATTGTCAAATTTGTATACTTCGGCCTTCGTAGTATGCAATTTCTGAATTTCACATCCAATTGTGTAAATTTTCAGCAGGTTTGGCATTAATATTTTTGAAATTTTAATAGTTATACACTCGTGTCCAAAATTAAGGACCAATCACAAAATGCTAATTTTCAAGTACGCGAATACTCAAAAGGAAATAATATAATTCGAATAATTACTATCTCTACAGCACAACTAGTCCATATAAGATCTCATTCATGTCACACAGGGTCACAAGTGTCACAGTCACTACGGTGAAACAAAAAATAGGAAATTCCATACATCTAATTATGAGTCTCAAATTATCACTATATGTGACTCCACTGAGACGCCACGGTGCTGCTACTTTCTGACGAGTCACCATGTGACTTTACAATGTAGTTACATTGTGACTCTCGTGTGACTGTCATCTGTAGACTCAATTTCAATGTCATCGTGAACGCTGCATTGTGATAAGTTACGAAATAACGTCACATTAAAGTCATAAGATGACTTTCAGGTGACAGAGAGATTACTGTGAAGTCACCATTGTGCTCTTTTGTGAATAGTCACCATGTGACTATAATGGAATATTATTTGGTGACTTATCATAGTGCAACGCACATGATGACTTTGAAATTGAGTCTAAAAATGACAGTCACATTAGAGTCACAATGTAACTACATTGTAAAGTCACCTGGTGACTCGTCACAAAGCAGCAGTGACAGTGACGTCTCAGTGGAGTCACATATAGTGATCATTTCTGACTCATAATGAGACGTGTGGAATTTTCTATTTTTGGTATCCCTGTAGTGACTGTGACATGTGACATGAATGATATGCTAAATGGACTAGCTGTGCTGTAGAGATAGTAATTATTTGAATTATATTATTTCCTTTTGAGTATTCGCTTGCTTAAAAATTAGCATTTTGTGACTTGTCCTTAATTTTGGACACCAGTGTACTTTGTGCAACCGAACTGAGCAATTTGTGTTTACTCATAGTCTTAGCGAATAAATAGAAAATGCATAAAGAATAAAATGAGAACAAAAACTAATTTTTAAACATTTCAAAAATTATATAAAGCAAGCATAAGAAATAATAATTAAACATTATCCGTTATACTTGGATAATCCTTGTACAGAGGATCGATAAGTCCAAACTTGCCACAGAAAAATGGCAATTATTCATTCAGCTGGAAATTATGGCTTACTTTCAATTCATGTTATAAGGGTAGAATTAGGGAATATCTTCATAATGGAGGTTACCAATTTCTTAAATTATCAACTCAAATACTTAATTTCGAGAAATTTAAATTTTTGGAAACTTTTACCATAGGATACAAAGCGCGAAGTCATTTGGACAAACAGTTTACAAATTATGATGTTTTGAAGTTCGGAACTCTTAATATTAAATAATTGTATGATATAATTATTTTAAAGCACATTGGGACGCTATTAGTTTTTTAACAGTAATTCAAAAGCTGTTAATCAGAACGAGTTGGAATTTTTTTTTTTCGATTTAATTAAGAAAAATATTAACTGACAATGTATGTCAAAACAACGAAAAAACATTGCACAGGAAACCAAGATCATAATCAACATATTCACCTAAAAATAGAAGAAAACGAAATCGAAAATATTCAACAAAAATTATTGCCGTGTAAAATCCTGATGCCTGACAAAAAGATCCCCTTTTTTTTGCAAAAGAATATGAAAATATTTATGATTGATCATAAAAAATCAAATCTTAACAATATAAATACATAGTTATATGCCACACATGTGAAAAAATATATATGTGGCTATTTTAATTCATGCTGAACGTGTTTTCATTTGTTTAACTGATTAGAAATTGTTTTCATTGTTATATGGTATTCAAGTCTCGTAGTTTATCTCCACTTTAACAGAATTACCTCTATAGACAGTGTGGAAACAATATAATTTACGGAGCAATTGAGTTTTGAATGGGTGTAACTACAATAATAAGAGTAATATCTAAGCAGAGGAAAATATGTGTGTTCTGCGTAATAAGACCGCTCGTACCACCTTATATATATATATATATATATATTGGTTAATCCTTTTACAGTGAATCGATAATCACAAACATGCCACAGAAAAATGGCAATTACCATTCAACTGGAAATTATAAATTCCTTTCAATTCGTGTTATAAGGGTAGGATTAGTGTATATACACTGCTCAAAACAATTAAAGGATATTTGAAGTTTTATATAAAATAAAGATATAAACGAAATTTTTTTTGCCGAAAATAGAAGAAGAGAATCACAAATGCAAATTTTTCTGGTTTTCAAACTGTGGAGTATGCAAATTTTGAGTTCGACGTCAAAAACGTCGCTTCAGCGGCAGCGAATGAAATTTGACTTTCAACTGGATAAAAGAGAATGAAGACAAGGATGATCGGCATTCAGTGATTGCTTTGTTTCGATGAGTACGATGTCTCAGCGAAGTCATTTGACAGATTCAGAAGCTTTGAGAATTGTTGGTAGGTTAGAAGGGGGCCAAACTCAAGCCGAAGTAGCGCAAGCCATTGGAGTGTCACAAAGTGTCATTTCCAGGATCTGGAACCGTTTTTTGGAGAGTGGATGTGCAGGCCGAAGACCAGGGCAAGGTCGTAGACGGGCAACAACGCCCAATAAAGATCGGTATTTAGCGTTAACAGCTCGGAGACACCGAACCAGGAACGCTACTCTTCTCCAACAACACCTTCGCTCGGCTACAGGCACCACGATTTCAACTCAGACTGTCCGAAACCGGCTCCATGCTGTAGGTCTGTATGCTCGCCGACCGATGGTATGTATTAGATTAACATCAAGGCATCGTCGCGACCGCAGGGAGTGGGCAACCGAGCATGTCAACTGGAGGAGAAATGAATGGAGCAATATTCTGTTTTCTGACGAGTCCCGTTTTTCTGTGCATCCGGATAATAGGCGTATTTTCATCTGGAGGGACCGTGGCAGTAGGCATAATCCTGCGTTCGTGCACGAAAGTGTCAGATTTAGCGGTGGAGGAGTGTTGGTGTATGGTGGCATCTCATTGACGGGCGCACTGACCTCTACATCATTCGAGATGGAGGTCTGACTGATCGCCGATATATGTATGAGATCCTCAGACCTATTGTAGTCCTTTACGCTGCAGCAATCGGAGATAACTTCATTTTAATGGACGATAACTGCAGGCCACATCGTGCAAACCTGGTGGAGGATTTCCTTTTCGAGGAAGGAATCGTTCGAATGGAATGGCCAGTGTGTTTTCCAGACATGAATCCAATCGAGCACGTTTGGGACGCTCTAGGAAGACGAGGGTCTGGCCTCCAACAACCCCCACAAACTCTCCAAGAACTGGAAAGAGCTCTTCTGGAAGAGAGGGGAAGAATACCCCAACTCGTCATTAATAGCCTCATTGAGTCCATGCCTCAAAGGTGTTCAACGTTGCTGGCCGCCCGTGGAAGCCATACCCCCCACTGAAAATGATTTTCTTTGAAGAAAACACCTTTCTTATTCTTTTTTTCTCATATGCACAAATTGTGTTTTTTTCCTTTAGTACACAAACGCGCAATAAAATGCATTTTTTTCTGCCAAACGTGTGTAATTTATTCTCATATAACCTACTATGTCTGTCGACCATGTATCAATCAGCTAAACAGTTTACTAGATACAAAATCCACCTAAAACTGCAATATCCTTTAATTGTTTTGAGCAGTGTATATATATATATATATATATATATATATATATATATATATATATATATAAGGGAGACCGGGGCATGATGACGAAGGTTTTAATTTTTCCATTTTCCACTAGGTGGCAGCATCAGGCGGACACTACTGGCTCTCCTACCGGCTGTTCGTTAAACGATAGTATAGAGACCTGGAATCACCATTTTTGTGTTAGTTGTGAAGTTTTGATTGTTCACCGCTGCCACATTATAACTTTTATGCATGTGTAAATAAGCTCTGCTACAGATACAGGTATGATATATCGTTTCTCTTTACTATTTATGAGTAGCTTAGTTTAAATACTATCTATTACCTTGAATAAATGTCAATTAATTGCCTTCTTTCATGGCAGTGAAAACGAATATTTTTAAACAGGCAGTCAGGGGCAAGATGACGACCCTCCAGAAGAACCAGAACTTATGGCAAATGCTGATTCCAATGTACCAAAAAAGTCTGTTAGTGTTTTTGATTTCAAACCATTGCCGAAAGCAAGACAATGTGAGAAAAAACAAAACACTGAGCTCAAGCTTTCTTACAAGCACACCCGTGAAAGAAATGTTAGAACAAAGGGAAAAGGAAGAACAGGAACAGGAAGAAGGAAGGAATAACAGGAACGTTTAAAAAGACAGAGAAAAGAAGCTCGTGAAGCCAAAAAGGGAGTAAAAAACTCAAACTAAATTCCTGTAGGGCTAAGTCTATTAAATTCAGGCAATCAGTCTAGTTGCATCAACTTCAAAGGATGGTGTTTTCAGATGTCCTGCTTGTGACGAGGAATATTCTGACCCACCAACGGAAGAATGGATCCAGTGCTGTAAATGCCAAGAGTGGTGGCAGGAGGAATATTTCAATTATGAAAATGGCATTTTTATTTGTGACTATTGTTAGCTGCGCAACTAAACACTTCAACATTATGTTACAATGCATTATGCTTTGCTTGATACTTTGTAAGATGTAAAAATACAGTTATCATTTGTTAAACCATGTAACATATTCAAAAGATAAAACATGTTCAATCTTCTCAGTGTTGTCATCTTGCCCCAAATCCAAAGTCATCTTGCCGCAGTACTGGGGCAAGATGACGATTTGTTAATGTCATGAAAAAATAAAATTATGTTTTATTTTTTTATTTGAAAAATTAAATAGTAATATATTTAATACTACAAAGGAATACTCTAACAGTTCACGTACAATTAATTTTACTATACTTAAAAATAAATTAATAAACAACAAAAATTGTTAACATAGTCATCTTGCTCCGGTCTCCCCTATATAATATTTATTATTTATTAATAACAGGTAATGTCAATTATATTTCTTTTCCTGAAGAAACTCATCCTATGTCTGCAATACTGATCTTTTAATTATTAAAGTTCTATAACAAGAATACATTATGTTATTACCAGAAAAATGACCATCATCAAAGAAAAGAAACATGTAATAGTTTGAAGCTAAATATCTTTTTACTTATAAAATAGGGTAAGTGAACAATTTTTTGAGCAGGATATGCGGCAATATTGCCAAATAATAAAAAAAAGAGTTGTAATTATTTCGTAATCTATCTTTTGCGTTTGATTACTTCTTGTGTCTTTTCCTAAGCTTAGATATTTTTAATGTTACAATCATCTAAAATGGTAAGCTATATTTATTATAAAATTTTTTGATAAAATATAAAATATCTATGAGACTATTCAAAGGCATTTTTAATAAATGTAAAAAAAAAATGTAAATTTGATAATGTTTTATATATTTTCTCCCTTTAAGAAATTTCTATTTATTTATGTACGGCAACTTTTAAGAAATCTAATTTTTCACAATTTTATTTCAATAAAAATGTTATTTTAAGGCTGATGCTTTTTTCAGCTTCATTTCCAGCAGTTACAACAACATAAAAGAAAATTAATAAAGCAAATTATCCATGAAGCTATGAAAATAATTAATGCTTTTAATTTCATATTTTTAGGAATATTATTCTTCAAATTTTTATACAAGAAATTAAGCTTTATGAAACTGATTTATCTTCCATGTGTGATTAAGAAATATTTATTGGTGAAATTCTGATTATAATTATATCCTTCATGTAATAAATTTTATATACTATATTTTATAATTCTGTAATCTTTACCATCAATAATAAAGATAATGGAATTACGTCCCCTTTCGTGTATGGATAAGCAAGGTACATATCAGGCATACACTAAATATGGGTAAGTGTTGTGTTAGTTACATTTGAAACATATTCTGATTAATTTGAATAATAGTAATTGTTAACAGAGAAACCTCAAATGTTAATTTTAAGTTT
Organism: Maratus speciosus; assembly: GCA_963932465.1. Taxonomy (NCBI): domain Eukaryota; kingdom Metazoa; phylum Arthropoda; class Arachnida; order Araneae; family Salticidae; genus Maratus; species Maratus speciosus. The sequence continues at coordinate 396,537,115 of OZ010788.1, read as the reverse complement.
TGAAAAAAAAAGTACATGTTATTTATGAAGAATATTGTTTAGTTTGATACTTTAATTATGTATTTTTATTTATTATTATTTTATTACCTTTTCTCAAAAAAATCATATTTATTTAATAAACCTAACTCTTTGGTGTCAAAATTTTATTCCTGTACATTTTTTTCCGTTTCTCATGATTTGAAGAGAATATTTTTTTATTTTTCACTTACAGTTATTTTATTATTTTTACACATGTGCAGCTCTAAATTAAACAAAATGCTTTCATGATTTGAACTGTAATCAAATAAAATAAAAAAAATTCTTTTTTCAGTATTTTATTTTATCCCAAACTATCTAATCTCGTCCCTGTGCTGTAACTTTTATTTTATTGTTAAATGTCTATACTAATTTTATTTCAAATGCTACTTGAAATTTTCTGAATCATTTATAAAGCGATAAAGGACTGTTACTTATTTTGTTTTTCTGTAAAGCATTTATACTGATATACGTTTGCCACTCCCTACTACTTTTTTAAAATATAACTTTAAAAATATGTCCTCAATGGCGTAGATTTGGTTTATAGAATTCGAGATTGAATTTACAACAATGTTTTTTTGCCGGATAAGGGAGCTCTTTTCACTCATAATAAATTTTTAAATTGGCAAAAATATATTATATATATTTATTAGATTTGTGCTAAATGCGTATCTTCATTCGAAATATTTTTCTAAGAGATGCTCATCTTCATATCATTGCAATAAAAGATTTTAAAACAAGTAATTTAGATCACTAATTTTTGATTAATTGTGCAATAAATATCTTAAATATAATTTTATGCTATTCTTTTATGCTTATTTGGATGAAGAAACCATTAAAATATGCACACACTTGTTACAAATATGTACTATTAAATGGGAACCGGGCTTGAATAACAACCGTGATTTAATGTACACATTCTTTTTTTTTTATTATTATTATTGTTTGAGAAAATCGGCTATTATAAAAAACAGGATGGAAAACCGAAAATATAAAATCAGAAATCTTGCTTGTGCATTTCGTCTAAATCTTTCAAACTACAATAGCGAAAACAAAAATGTATTTTAATTTGTTTTTACGAATACTCTTTTTAGATCAATAACTTCTACTTGATAGTATTAGTGTATATTTAGGCATCTATTGAAGAAATGTGCAATTATTATTTTGAAATTATTTATATATATTTTTACCCTGTCACATTCTCATAGTTATTAAAAACAGAAAAGACAACCTTCTTTTAAATTAAATTGAAAGCAATTGGTCCGGAAAATTTTGTTTAATAAAATTAAAGAAGAAATCTCAAAATGTCATCTCTGGTTTCTGATAATAACATACTATACTATATACAAATGAGAGATTTAAACATTATAATAGTAATAATAATAACAATAATAATAATAATAATTATTATTATTATAATGTAATATAATTGTTTTAATTATTGTAATATTATAATTAGGGGAGACTAGGGAGGGTTGACCCACTTTTTACAGAATGATTTTTTATTTTTAAAATAATGAACGTAGAATAAAGTTTTATATATCATTTTATTTGTTATACAATCAGTTATCAATGTAAAATTACTACATAAGTGTAATATTAGGGTGGTCACAAGCAACATGGGAAAAAATTTTTTTAACGTTTTCTTCGGGGGGACCCTCCTAAAAGTTGCCAATCAGTTAGAAAATGAGATTGGCAAAGTTTCAACTGAAATGAATAACATTAACCCGTGCCTCATCGAGGTTGAAGTCTTGAAAATTTGCAGTTTTTGGCAAAAAATTGTTGTTTTTCTTTCTTTACGTGAAAACTATTTGTCTTAGAAACCTGATTCTTGTCTTATTTCATAGAAACAGTTGTTGCCTTAAACTTTTACTCTCATTAAAACTTATATTTAATGAATATTAGTATTTATCAGGTCAGCTCGTGAACCATACCCTCAAACTCTGCATTTTTGAAACATAAGTGAAAACTGACAAATTAATAATTTTATTACTTTTGATAATTTTTTTGTATTATTTTCATTAATAGGCAAAAATAAATGAACAATTTTTGCAACTAAAAATATTTCACGAATTATAATTGATTATTAGTTATCTAGTTCTGTGTCTAGTAAGAAAGAGCTTCTCGATTTGTGTTGCAGTTGAACCTCTGAATTTCTCTTTTTATTACAAGGCTGTTTTTGTTACCTGTTATCGTTATCTATTTCTAGAATTGACGAAACATTCCGTAAAGCCCCTCCCCCCCCCCTTTTGATATGATGGCAGAAATGTAAGATTTTTTTAATTGGCCACTTGTCTCATCAAATCATCGACAGTAAGGTACCAAGTAATCGTCAAGTTTTATGTATTTTATTTTATAATATTCGCAAAATGAAACTGAACACCAGAGAAGCTGCTAGATTTAGAGTACATCCACCAGTTAACCACAGACTTTAATTTTAAGTAGAAGTGCAATTGACTCCCCAAATAACTATTTCGTAAACAAAGAACTGAGATTATCAAAAACAGATTTAAAAATTCCGGTTTAGAGAGAACTGTTATTCACTGGGATGGAAAACTGCTTCACCATTTTTTGAATAAAGAAAATGTAGAGAGGATAGAAGTTTTAATTAGTTGTGGGGATGAAAAACAGTTACTACGAGTTCCACAGCTTGGAAATAGTATCGGAATAATTCAGGCAAAAGCAGTATTTTCAGCAGTTGAAGAGTGGAGAAAGTTGGTAAAATCCAGGCAATATGTTTTGATACAACTGCAGTAAACAACGGTCACCTCAGAGGAACCTGCATTCTTTTATAGCAATTGTTAAAGCAAAAGTCTTCTGTATTTACCATGTCGCCACCCTAATCTAGAAATTATCCTAAAAGCTGGTTTTGATTGTAAAGTGGGAATAATCACTGCTCCTCAGCCAGATAATTGAAAAAAACAATTCTGATTGGGTGGTTTAAATTAAACCAGAGTAAATATAAAAATGCTATTGAAAATGAAATAGTAGATATAAATAGTTAATTCAGAAGAAATTTCACGTTTTCTTACAGGACCTTTTAAAAATTAACAGCTCATGGATGATTATAAAGAGTTTATCAAACTTTGTTTAATTTTTATAGGACTCCTTCCTACAAAAGACTTTTTTCAGAGCACCTGGTGCTTTTAATCATGTCAGATGCACAAGCAATTTATTCTCTCAAAATATATTGTCATAGATAATCTCTCAATAACAAATTTAGAAAAAGAAGATATTAAAGACCTTTGCTTATTTCTAATCAATATTTATGTAAAATCGTGCTTCAATATTCCCACTCCCACTTTGGACCCCAATCCAAGACCTGCAAATAATAAAATCACTTGTTCACTACTGAAAAATTGATAAATTGGTTGCAGACAAAGCACTCGTTAAAATGATAAACCATCTTTGGTATCTTAACTCGGATCAAGTTGCATTTTCATTTTTAGATGATACTTTGAAAAAAAAAAAGTCAACATAAGCATGGCTGTAAAATTAATGTCATTTGAAGAAGAAATGATGATGATGATAAGAATTTAAAAGCAACAAAAGTTTTCAACGAAGTGGATTATTTATTGAACAAAGAAGTCAATGGTTTTGTTTCATCTCAAACTATAAAAATTTTTAAGAGATTTTATATAAATAAGCATTTTTTAAATACTGATCCCAATCTATGGTGTGAAAATAAACCTTATTTGAAAGCAAGAAATCAGTGAATGGTTTTAAAGTTGTCAATGACACAGCTGAAAGGGGAAGAAAATTAACCAGAGATTTCAATTCCTGTTTAACAAAAAACGAAAAATAAAAACAGTATATGCTAAAAGTTGTACATGAATGTAGAAAAACTTTTCCAGATTCTTCAAAAGCCACCTTATCTAAGCCATTTACCACCTTAATCCTTTCTGGCGCAGTGGTCCAATGTCGAGACTACCCAATTTTAATTCCAAACTTACTTGTTTGTAAATTTAGGTGTAGTCGATCATTTCATTATTTTACGAACAGAACTTTTCTGTACTGGAAAGGGTTAATGTGACAATTGTAAGGGATAATAATTAATTTTCTTTATTATGCTTCCTTTCTTGTAACACATCTCTAATAATAAAATGCATTTGAGCATATTTGTTCTAATTTTTATACTTTCTTTGCACCCCCCCCCCTTTTTTTAAAATTTTTTCAGTTTAAAATTCGATTTTTTTTTCATTTTCTTTGGAATTTGTTTTTTAATTAGTACTTTATCATGTACAAAATGAAAAACAAAAGGGGGAAAGCAGATGAAATGGAATGTTACAATGTTTTTTTCACATTTTCGTAAAAATCAATTTTTAGGATTTGGGTGAAGTCTGGTCCTGAAAAATGCGCATATGTCTAAATTTATACATTTTTAGAAATAAAATGGTGTGTGGTTCTTCAAAACGAAGCTTTTTTATATAAAATGAGACCTGAATTGTGTTTCTAGGTGTAATTGTATTTATTTTATGAAGGAAAAACTGCATTTTTTTGCGAAAAATCACGTTTTTTTCAAACTTTATCCTCAATGAGGCACGGTTTAATATTATCCAAATGAGCTAAAACTTTGCCATTCTCATTTTCTAGTCTATTGGCAACTTTTTGGGGGGTCCCCCGGAAAAAATTCAAAAATTGATTTCTTGTGACCACCCTAGTGTAATATATAAGAAATTTGAAAAATGATTGATTTTAATCGTGAGAAAATAATATGTCAAGGCTCCCCACATATGGGAGGGCTGAAACCACTATATAGGAGGCTTGACCTACTTTGTTTTATATTGAAATATTTCTGAAGAGTAATAAAATCAGTTAAAAAAAGCAAAATAACTTAATGCTGCAAGCTTTAATTATTATAATTTTTTTTGAAAATATAAGGCTTAAAAAAACCTGTTTAGATTCAATCGCAAGGCAGGGGAGAAAAATTTTGTTTTAAACAGGATTTTGTCTGAGCAGGTATAATTGTACAGCAGGGAAAATGAAATTTTAACAATTTAGACAGTATTCTGTTAGAGACGGGTTCCGTTTTCATACGGTTTTATGTATTATTATGTTCAAACTTAGAAGCCACTGTTCCGCTTTTTTTTTTACTCCTTGTCCTACTTTTTGTGACTCTCAACCAAACAACTCTAGTTATCACACAGTTTGGTTTAATATTACTGCATTTATCCTGGTGAAACTTGTCTACATACCTTCATAAAGTTTTTCGATCAATGCTATGTTCTTTTGCAGTCGCATGAGCACTTAGCCTTAACATCTTTTAACCCTTTCAGGCAAAGTATTATCATTAACATACTTAGCATTAACATACTAAAATGTTGTGAATAAATGACAGGCACAAGAATTTACGAACAAATTTATTTCGAAATAGGAAAAAGGCCGTACTTTACATACATATTAAATAGGAAAGAATTTAGCAATATTCTGGTACCATTGTGGCATTTGGGAATTAAAATTAAGTGGTTTCATAAACATACCACATCCCTGAACGGCTTAAGATAGCTCCTTTCACACTTTCTGGTCTTTTCCACTGTTTCTGTTTACCTATTGTAAGAAATATTTCAATGGAAAACAGTTGATATCAACATTCCGATTTATATTTCATTAAGTGTTTTCTTTCATTGGATACCAAAGCAATTTTTCGCATCTTTCTTTAATCAATTTAAACATTTTCTTTTCCATCACCCCATTTTAATGTAGCTTTACAGAATAAATTTACATTATTTTTTTATATATAACCATTAAAGAAATGGAAAAAGACTCTTGTAGATTCTTCGGCTGGCGGCATCTGACGCCATAAACCGAGTTTATATATATATAACCATTAGTCTTTCATTATGCACAGTGTATAATGATACGATTTCCAATACCACTTAATTAAGGGAGCCTTGAGCATCTGGTCAACGCTCCCTCACATTGATTGGATCAAACCTCCCTGTATAGCCCTTTTCTAAAGAATATCACATTGTTATGTTAAGCCTAACTCACTGTACTATCTTTATGCCTGGAACGAAAGCTTGATATTTCTGTATTATTTAAAACAAATTTCCTTAAATTTATATGCTATATTTTATCTGAAAAAAGCTTACAAATTATTTCTAAAACACACAACTTTTAGGTTGAAAACGCCCCACAATCAATTTTTTCACACCTATTTCGATTATCTGCATGAAACAAAGACTGTTATTTGAGCGTTCCAGTAGCTTTGGTTGACACCCATTGATAAAACTCTGAAATTCTTTTAAATATAAAAACTGATGGGTGGGTCAAGCATTCTGTATGGTAAACCCTCCCTAGTCTCCCCTATATTAATTATCGTAATACTTTATATTAGTAAATTAATTATTTAACTTTTAACCATGTCACTTTCTCTTAATTATTCAAAACAGAAAATGCGACTTTATTTTACATTAAATAAAAAGCAATTGGTGCAAAAAAAAATTGTTTAATATTATGAAAGAAGGAATCTCGAAGTCTCAATTCTGGTTTCTAAAAATAACAGACTATACAACATACACATGAATATTTTAAACTTTATAATAGTAATAAAAATTCAACTTTCACTTTGGCTACTTGAGTTGTTCGAAACAGCTGTAAAATTACTTTGTTTAACGATATGCTTAAAATATATCTTTGCATTTTTCTGACTCTCAAAAAACATTTGGACGCGATACGAGATATCTAGGCCAGTCATTTTTATTTTACTGGTGCAACTGCATAACACTTATAAAAGCTGTTGTAAAGGAAATCATCAACCAGTTATTATTTTAGAAAAGAGGGAAGAAACCACAAACGGCAATTCCCTTATTGTGATATGCAAGACAACAAATGTGTTTCAGTAAAGGCAAGTGTAACTTAATTTTCAGACTTACATCAGTTTTTGCCAAAGACAAAAATTTTAAAAGTTGCTATACATCAGATGTTACTTTTGGATTACTCCTGGAGACATCGTCACATTTCATCAGTCATGTTTGGCGTCGATGATTTTGGTATATATGACAGGTTATATAGTGCAGTTATTGAAACTACCGCACTGATGGTATAGTTTGCCATAATAGCGTTGCATACTAGGCTGGATAGTTAAACTAAAGGCAACCCAATTACTGATGTTACCGCAACTCGAAAGCATCATCCGTAGTCGAACGGCCAATCACATATTCTATAGTGACCAGTTACGCAAACATCAATAATAACTTAAATCTTATTGTTTGTTTTTTTTAATTAGCGGACGAAAAAATGATAAATTCATTCATTTAAAAACAGTGAAATGACTTTTTAAAAATAATTTATATATAGAACATTTTCTTAAAATTTATGTAATATTAATATTACTATTGTATACATAAAACCATTAACGACATGGTTAAAATTTGGGTTTACAAATTTGTTATTATGCATCTTAAAACACCCTGTGTATAAATTTTACTTTTTTCTGCTTACTTATTTATAACAAAATAGTTTGCGTTGTTTTCATTTCCCACATTATACCTTACAAATTACATTATTTTCCTTTGCAAAGAACTTTAAATGTATTCGTATATATCATCTGCGAAACAACTAAGAAAACAAACTGGGTGCCAACGTAATTCAGAAATAATCATAATGCTCAAGTATTTTCAAAACATTCCATCTATCTGACTTGCAAATAAACAATATAAATATGTATTGCAAAATAAACAAACACAGTTCTACTGTCTTAGAAATAAGTACTAATTTTCTTTTAATAAACTCCATTATTGTTAGTATGAAGAATAAATAGCGTGATGTGCAAATGCATTTCTAAAGGAGAGTAAGGGTATGTTTTAATTTCTTATTCATTATGGAAATCTCAGAATGAAAAAAACTGTAAATGACTGCAATTTCTTTTGAGATAAGTTTAAAATTATCAAACATTTGCGAAAAAAAAAATAAAGTTACTTTATTTAAACAAGCACTTTTTACTATTTAATGAAATGTGTGCAACCTATCATTTCTAAATATAGACATTTTATTATACAGATTAAACCGAATTTTCTAATAATCTAAAAAGATTAATCATAATGGCGTAAATCGATAAAGGCAAGGTCAGGTGACAGAAAAAGATACTTGTAAAGAAGATATAGTAGAAGGATGATCTTGGAGAAAGAAAAAAATACAAGCATATTTTCTGATAGTAAAAACAATAAAATTATCACCATATTGTCAAACATAGTTCGGAATATTTCGGTCACTGCGGGGAAATAGCAAAATCATTATATTATTTTTTGAGATAGACTAAAGCCTGCCTTGGAAAATATTAAGAAAAGAACTGCAACATTTGATATGTATTCTTCATGCGAACGAACTGCCACTCCGACACCGACATAAACTGGCTGAACTAGATGGTAAGGCCTTTTGAACTAAGATCTTTACCAACCCAATCGGAGCTAGATTAATAAAGTAATCAAATCTTCAGCCTTTTGCATTTCTGATGTCTATGAAACAGGAATTGGCTCACAGAACGCGACACGTATATTTTCGCACACCATTAATTGTATGTGCTTCATCTTTCTCTCGACGGTGCCGCTTGTCCCTTTTTTTCTATGGAGACCGTTTCATCTTTTCTAACATAAAATAATATGCTTGTAATTTTTTTTTCTTCAAGATCTCCCTCCTCCTGTATCTTCTTTCCATTTTCTTTCTTCTCTCTCCCGACCTTGTCTTTATAGATGACGAGATCCTTATATCCGTTTTATCACAATTTCTGCATCCTGAAGCACAGATGAAGCTCTTAAAGCAATTTACCTATATGATGTACCAGTTCTGAAAACGACGAGTGCTGTGTGAGAAAGGAATTTGCGTTTGAGAGTGTCTGTTGTCGAAGGTTCAAATTCTGATTCAGACAAATTGTCGGGTTAAATGTTCCCACTATTTGAATGTTCTAAGAATATATACATGTATGTTTTAGAGTAGGAAAATAATTAACATATCATTTCGCACTTTCTCCCATCTCCTCCCTCATCCTCATCATGACGGATTGCGTTTTCACTAGTTTCTCTTCCACATTCCCCTCTCCTTCCAGAATTACTGCCAAGACATGCTGTAGTCCGTCATTCAAATATGTGACTCAACATCAAAATCAGGAATAAGAGCAAAGAACATAATCAAAACAGAAGACAGAAATCGTCAAACTAACCAACATTTTGCTCACATTTACGAGAAAAGGCTATAAAAATCGCCTAATTAAAAATACACGTAACTGTTAAATAATAACTAAACATTTAGTACACTAATAATGACATTTCAAGTAAATACAGCTAAAATAAATTTAATTTAATATTTTTTTAAATTTACTAAAAAAGTTCAAAAATCAGCATTTGAGAAAAACTTCAAGCCATTTAGAATCAAGAAATTGTTGAAAAAATCGCAATTATTTTGTATGAGGTTAGAGCCACCAGTGGCAACTTTTCCGTATTACCTAGCACCAAAAATCTAAAAAAAGGTTTTTTCGGCCCACCCTAATGTCCATCTTTGCTTCACAAGCAAAAGAAATTGCTTCGCAGGATACCATAATGGCCACATAATTTTAAATAGTAATTTTATTTCGTAATTTTGTATTATTTCAGTTAGTATGTTGTTATAAAAAAACAACAAATAAAAGACATCGCATAATAAGCTTAAATATAATTTGTGTTTCCTTTAAAGTCCATTGAGAAAAATATTTCCTATAAAATTCCAAAAACACTGCACTGAATTCGTTTCATGATTTTAATTTATTTTACATCTAAATAATCTAAAATAAATAGCTCAATACTAATATTTACTCATTAGCAACCTTATGGTCTTATAGGGGTTAATGTACATTTTGAAGATTACTTTAAAAATCAAAGCAAAAATGATGTAATGCATACGTTTTTTAACAAACTTATTATATATTATTTATATCACTTTTTTTGTAATTACAATGTCCATTTGAATTTACGATTGAAAATATTTCTAACATGATATTTTGTTATTTAATAAAACTGGATATATTTTCAGTGACAACAGAAAATTTTAACACTATGTACCATTAGATATATTATGTAGTACCACATAGGGCCTTACGTATAGCATTTCGGAATTCGTGAATTAATTTAAAAAAAAAAAAAAAAAAAAAAAAAAAAAAAAAAAAAAAAAAAAAAAAAAAACATTTTTATTATGTATAACAGAGGTGACCAGGGTAAGGGTTTTTGAACTCCACTTTTCCGAAAAGAAATGTTCGATTTTTTTAAACTTAGAATTTAGCTATTAATTAACACCTTAACTGTTTTGCCCAAGTGACGCTCGGGCAAAAAGAGTTTGCTATCTTCGATACCGAAAACTTTTGAATACCACTTAAAATTAACTGTAATCTATGGTTTGTTAAATGACATAACTTTTTCGAATATACAAAGCCAAATATTATAGTAGAAATAAGTTGTGCCGGGTCTTTATTTTAATCTATTGTGTCGAAAAAAAAGAAACAGTTAAGGGGTTAAAGCAAAAAATTCTACAGTAAAATTATGGTAAACGCAATCTGTAACTTTATTTACGTCTTTGTAGAAGAACAAATTCAAACTCTTTTTTTTTTTTTTAATGGAGCATTGTTAATAACAAAAAGGATTCGATTTAAATGTTTCGCATGGTACTCAAATTTATTAGTTTAAATTTGTCCAAAATACTGAAATCTACTTGAATGTATAACATTCTATAATAATATTTTAAAATTTTATGTTCCAGATGATGAAAAAAACTTGAAATATCTAATACTTAGTATTTAACCAGAGAATTGGAGAACTTCTTACTACTCACAGAGTTGAAGACTTAATTTACAATGAATATGTTAGTGAACTGATGCAATAAGTTGTCGTTGAATATAAAATCAAAAATGTGAGGCTGCAAGAAAGAACCCGCCCGCTTGGACACCAATTAAAGGATTTCATTCAAAAAGGAGGGAGATCCATCTTTTTTATATTTGTGAAATTAACGAAATCTTTCAAACACTACATTAAAATTTCCCATTGGGCGAAAAATGTCCAGGCCATAATTCGAACTAAGGGATCTCTTGGCTAAAGCCGCGAATGCTTTACCAACTGAACCATCTCAGACGAATTTGTAGACCAAATTCACCCAGCTAACCTTATTTATCCATCTTTTTTCATATTGGGAAATTAACTAAATCTTTCAAACACTACATTAAAATTTCCAACTGGACGAAAAATGTCTAGTAATGATTCGAATTAAAGGATCTCTTGGCTGAAGCCGCCAATGCTTTACCAGCTGAATCATCCCGGAAGAATCTGTAGACCAAATTCACCCAGCTAACGTTATTTATCCATCTTTTTTCATAGTTGGGAAATTAACGAAATCTGTCAAACACTACATTAAAATTTCCAACTCGACAAGAAATGTCTAGCCATGATTCGAACTACGGGATCTCTTGGCTGAAGCCGCCAAAGTTTTACCAACCGAACGATCCCGGACGAATCTGAAGGACCAAATTCACCCAGCTAACCTTATTGATCCATCTTTGTCATATTTGGGAAATTAACAAAATAGTTCAAACACTACATTAAAATCGCCAACTGGGCGAAAAATGTCTAGACCATCATTTGAACTAAGGGATATCTTGGCTGAAGCTGCCAATGCTTTACCAACTGAACCATCCCGGACGAATCTGGAGGACCTAATTCACCCAGCTAACCTTATTGATCATGGCATCTGGCCGGATATATGAATAAGCTAAACAAAATAAATCGCACGCATTGGAACTCAGAAAAAAGTGGATACGTAATTACCTTACATTAATTTTAACACAATTATTCTAGGTGGTAAATAAATCATGTTAGTTTTAAATTTCCAGGTGGGTGAAAAATGTCAAGGCCAGGATTCGAGCCAGGGATCTCTTGCCAAGATCTATAAGGATACCTGAGTGAATCAGGTCCTCCAGATTCATCGGAGATGGCTCAGTTGGCATAGCATTGGCTGCTTCAGCCAAGAGATCCCTGGTTCGAATCCTGCACTGGACATTTTTTTGCTTAGTTGGAAATTTACATCTCAAATCTTTAAAAATTTAAATTTTACAATTTCACCTTAAGAATTTTTTTCACTTATGCATTAATCCATTAACTTGTGCATTGTTCGTCACCAATAATAACCTAAAATATCTATTCTGAGCGACTTTTTTTAAACATCTCAAAAATGTTAAAAATGGAGCTACTTCCTTTTTACAGCGAACTCTTCAATTGTTGATAATTAATTTTTACTGGAATATATTGTTTTTAAATGGATTATATACATATCTCATTTCAATGATTGCATATAATCAGATTTCTTAATAATGTTCTGTTTGCGTTGAAGCTTGTCTCATAACCTATGCTTGTTGAATTCGCATACTTGCTTAAAATTAAAATCTTACACAGAGATAAAATTCAATGAAGTTTCAGTAATGGTGTAAAAATGTTATACAGTTGCATTCTTAAATTAAAATTTTATGCACGAAATAGATTATTATGCTTCATGCATACGTATATTATAAAGCATTTTCAAAGAATACCAGAGCATTGTTAGGAAACATCATCTTTACATATGATGAAAGAAAATATATAGAAAAAGCATTTTTTAAAACCATAACGCCGTTGAAACCACATTTTTAGCAATTACTTTAATTTTTTCGTGCAGTCCCAAATGAAATCTATACATTTCCATACACTTAGCACATTACATTAAAATGTAATTCAACTGGAAACGCATTACACAACTAAAAACTATTTTCTGTGAACTATCACAGATCTTTGACAACTTGTCCATATTATATTTTCCGTATTGTATGTAATTCCATTTATTTTATACCTACATGACATACAATAACAAAGTTTGTTCTTCTTAAAAAAAGTAAAACAATACAAACTCTACTTCTGAAAGAAATTTTCTATGGAAATACAATCAGATCCATGACATTCTCAACAAATTACTTACAGGGAATATATGTCTTAATATCAATACATTCTTGAAAAATCGGCCTGAAATCAAATGTTACTATTTAACAAAAATATTTTCTAGTAAATTTTCTTGTTGAAAACTCGCATAAAAATAAGAAATGTTGAGTTTTATACTTTAAAAATGACAGCGTTAAAATCTTGAAATTTCTAAAAAGCGTAATTTCCATTAGTAGTTCATTGGTGTTTCAGGTTCAAAGAGCAAATTATTCATTAATTTGCCTTGCAAGATATACGAAAAATAAAAAATATACATGGATGCCAAACATCCTAAAATCCATCTTAGGTAACTAGAGCAAATATAAAGCTATTTAATTCTACGTAAATGATTAATTTTATTCTCCACGTCGGTGATTTTTCTTATAATTTTTCACGCAGAAAAAAATTTATAAAAGCATTTTCCCTATTATTAAAAACATAATAAAAATGTATTTGTTTGATTTTAATATTTCATGCTCGGATCGATAAAATAATAACTTTCAATAAAATTTATTACTTATTAATTATTATTATATAATTTCCATAAAATATATTAATAATGTGTTTTTAAACTCATTGAGAGTATAAAGCTTTTAATTTAAGAAAGTGCTCATATATGCTTAAGTTATACATTTTAAGCTTAAGATAAAATTTCAAATATTGTTTTTTTTTTTTTTTTTTTTTTTTTAAGAAACGCATTTATAAAGTTATTTGTGCCATTCTTCAGCATTTGCATATACCGAATAAAACGTTTTCACCAATCACAGATAATTTACGAGTTTATGAACTTAGACAGTTTTGTATGTTTCATCAAGCATGTAATTGTCGCAATTAAGCAACACGATACCTAGTTCAATAAATCTTTTTAATTTCTCAAAACTCAAGACACGGGAGTGAGGAAATAAATGATCCTGCGCGCTGTTAACTTGAGTCCAAGATCTTCAGCCTCGGGATCTATTAAAGTCTTAGAGCGAATTTTGACTGATAGTAAATTATAAATTTAAATAATGGTAATTTTCCAAGCAAAAATTTTTAATTACACTCTTTTATTGTAAAAATGAATTTCTAGCCATAGTGGAAGACAATGGAAATCTTTATGTCATCTCTTTTGGAAAATATCTAATACTCGAACATGTTTCAGACTTGTCTTGGACAGACATCTTTTACCCATGACTGTTAATAAAGACATGTGATCTTTAATTTACGGAAATGTAATATAACCAATAATAAAAATATAAAATAAATTATTCCGAGTTACACATGTTTCAGAAAAGCATTAATTATCCTTAGACAATTAGAAAAGGATATATTTTTGCACTTTAAAAAATCCTTTATAAAAATATTGTTTCTTTCATTCACACTGATTCTCGCAAAAGTTTCCGAGTAGTTTTTATAATGTATTCAATAGTTTTATTGAATTGCCTCTCAAAATTTTTATTTAATAATTTTTAGCTGTGTTATTGAATACAAAGAGTAACAAAATGGTAAACTTCCTCATTGAACATCTAACAGTTAACAATCTCGCATTATCCAACATACATAATGCGGATGACACTCTGAAGGTCTGGTAGTGGTAATTGGTTGGACAGATCTTACTCTGGCTAATGCTATAGCCCTACCCAACATTTATATTTACCATGTTTCACGTACCCACAGTCGCTCCGATCACAAATGCATACAATTTAACAATAACATAACACCCTTACTTACTCACAGAAGACGGTTTAATACGACGAGAGGCAATTTTCGTAATCTCAACAAATTTAATTATACCTAATAAACATGCCATTACGTAACACATTAATACTTTTACTACAACAGAGCAACTAAATAATTTTACAGCTTCCCTAATTGACACAAAGCACTTTGCTGCGAAAGAATCTTTTAGACTTAAGTCTGTTCGTAAATCATGCACATTCTCCGTTTGGACTTCTGAACTCAGTAAACAACGTAACCATATCTCACGGCCATCCACAGAAAGCTCAAAGCCCTCCGATTACATAACCCAGACTCGCCAGAAATAAAAATCTAAGAGCCGCACGTTGCAGACTTGCAGCACTCTACAAGAACAATGTCCAGTCGGCGAGATGTGCAGAGTGGAAAAATTTCTGCAGCAATAGCTCCAACCGTTTCGGTAATACATATAAATTCTAAACCGGCAAGTTTTTTTTATCCAGATATGGTTTCGCGTGATCTTGCTCCAGGTGTGGATTCTCACGAACGTAGCTTATATCATCTAACAAAAGAAATGTTTCTTCCTTCTGCTTATACAAAAACCATAAATAATGATTTCGAATTTAACGCACCACCGGATAAATCCTTCACTACAGCTGAGCTTAACTTAGCCCTCAACAAATTTAATGTTAAATATGCACCTCGTCCCAACTCCATTGACTTTATAATACTTAAACTTACCTCTAAAATCATCCCACAAATATTTACACGCTGGGAGAATCTATGTCTAATTGACCAGTACTTTCCAATTGTCATGATACAAAGTGAAATCGTGTACTTTCTGAAGCATGGGAAGTCACCCTCTGATCCCAAGACATATCTTCCGATCTGCCTATTACCCACTTTAGGTAAATTACTTGAAAAACGTTTGGTTCTTTGTCTTAATTACTTCCTTGAATCTAATAATCTTCTCCATCCCCGACAATTCGGGTTCAGACAGGGCAGATCTTTGTATAAATAATTGCATGCAATTTTGACTTCTTGCGCCGATAGCATAGCCTCAGAAAACTACACGTCACTTGTCTCAATAGATATACAGGGGGGCTTCGACAATGTGGAATGACTTGACATACTCACACAACTATAGCTTCTAAACTGCCCGGGAAATTTGTCTGGTGTCTTTAGCGCCTACCTCTCAGAGAGGAGCGTCCTAATAAACTGGGACGCATGTGCTTCCACTCACCGATTAGTGAAGGGTTGTCCTCAAGGGCCAATTCTTTGGTTACTAGGATCCAATGCGCTACTGAATGAGCTGCATCGGTTGGGGTTTACGATTTATGCCTTTGCTGATGACTTCAGCTTTGTTTTCTTGAGCCGTACCCGCCTATGTCTGGAGAAAATGGCTGCTTTAGCCCTTACCATATACTTCCACCGTTTGAAGCACTTTACTTAACGCTCTCACTCACAAATCGCAAGCTCTTACATTTACTAAACCACACCCCCTTAAAAAACCGTAATCCGATAATGGCATTAGTGTACAGCATGTCCCACATCTAAAGCTTCTGGGCCTTACTGTAGACAAGTACTTAAACTGGATTCCATACATTAATTTCTTGAGACTAAAACTGAGCAAATATCACTATAACTCACTCTCTCTCTTTAACTTCAAAAACATAGGGGTGAATAATAATCTTTTAAAAATATGGTACAAAACAATAATAGAAACGATTCACATATATCGTGCAGGCATCAGGGGGGGGGGCGGGGTGGGCGTTAACGCAGAAAACAAGCCATAATAAAATTAACATCTATTCAACGGATCTTTCTATTAAAAATATCAACGGATTATAGAACAACATCTACTGATGCACTCAATGTCATTACAGGCATGCCACCAATAGCGATAACACTCAAATATGAATACACTAAAAGCAACATTCTTCACCTAAAACAATAACATTTTATTAACACTCTATTTCCCAACATGGTTATTGAATACAAGGCATACATTTGGCAGATTCCAACCTGCGGTAGAAACATCTTACTTCCAAGTCAACATCACACTCAACAGTTACACCCTCAGCCGAACGTCTCACAATCATCACTGATGGCTCCCGTACAGGTACCGGCGTGGCTGCAGACTTATGCGTCACGGTTGGAAACATAGTGACCCATCAGTGGGGTTGTAGATTAGATGACAATAACTCTGTCTTCCAGGCAGAGTTATTTGCTATATTGGCCGCTCTAGACTGGATCATGCAATATCTTAACTCCTATGTCCATATGTACAGTTAATGTGTCTATCTGGCCTACAAGCTATACACGAACATAGAATAAACAATATCTGAGTACTACAGATAAAAATTAAAATCAAACAGCTATTATACAAGGTCAGCCTTGGTCATGCTTCCGCGCACAAAAGCGTATTTGGGAATGAGCGCGCGGATCAATTGGACAAGCAAGCCGCAACCAACACCACAGTTGAACAACACATCCCAAAACCCATTTTTTTATTAAGAAGATTTTAAAGGCCAGGATCCTATCCGAATGGTAAGGGTGTTGGGATACATCAGAGAATGGCAGGCACACATATGACATAATCTCCAAAGTCTCTCATAACTTGCTTAAGGGGTCTCAAGACACTTAGTTTCAAAATTTTCGGAATTTTAGTTTCTTTTTAGATGTTAAACTCCTATAATTTCTGAACGTTTTGATATTATTGTTTCTTTGAAATTCACATTAAATCATAAATTATGGCTTTTAGAATTATACTCTCTCAATAGCTGAAGCGGCGATTCCGAAACTTTGAAGTCATTTTTCTCGAAATGACGTTTTCGGACATAATGCGTAAGATATCTCAAAAAATTCTGAATATTTTTCATGAATTTTTCAAAATGTATCTTTCATGTTAGTCTGTATAAATTGAACCTAAAATGTCCTTTTTATTAAATATCCTTTTTATTGTTAAAAAAATATATTTTTAGATGATTATACTCTTGAAATTTTCAAAATTTTGCATTAGCTAAATATAAATATGTATTTAAAATATAAAAATGCTTTAAAAGCAATTTTTTTTTTGGTTCAGGGTAATTATTATAATTTGAAGTATCAGGATTAAAAGTGTTTATTCTAGTTGTAAAATTTGCTTTGTAATCCTACGCGTAAACTGTTATATCAATTTTCTGCTCGACAAATGTCTGGCAGTTTGGAGCACCGTATAAATACTAATTCTGTATCTTGGAAGTTTTTAAATACATGAAATAAAAGAACATACTTATATCTTTTCTCCCAATGAAAATTGCGTTTCAAAATTCTACATAATTTAAGATGTTAAATGTTGAAAATGGTTCTTTTATTTTTTTTCCGATTTTAAGAGAACTGAAACCTCTTAACACCATACACGTCTAG
This sequence comes from Maratus speciosus, assembly GCA_963932465.1. Classification (NCBI taxonomy): domain Eukaryota; kingdom Metazoa; phylum Arthropoda; class Arachnida; order Araneae; family Salticidae; genus Maratus; species Maratus speciosus. The sequence continues at coordinate 396,519,059 of OZ010788.1, read as the reverse complement.
ATATCTCACAGGCCATTGCCCCTTTAGCAGCTACTTGCACAAATTGAAATGTGCCAGTTCCCGCTCTGTGAATGTTCTCATGCTTCCCTATTAACTGTTTCTTCAACTTGTCCCTTTCCCTTACCTGTTCTCTGTTACCTGCTGTTTTCAAAGTAGTAGTGCGTTTTCTCTGCGCCTGATGAAGAATGACTAGCTCTTTTGAAAGGTCTTGCACATTTATTAAAATGTTTATTGTATTTTTAAGAAGTTATTTTTATCTTATCATTTCACTCAAGCTTAATTAATTATTTTAACAATTTGAAACATATAAATGAAAGCTCTTAATATCATTTAGACAATAAACTGTTTTAAAAAATTCAGTACAGGAAATATTATGCAAATCACGTTTTCTACGCGATCAGCTTATTTAAAGCTCCTTGCAACTGAGTTCCATTAAATATTCGTATATATATATATATATATATATATATATAGTTGTTTTTGCGGATATATCAAATTTCTTAAAATGTACTGCTAAAAAATTAAATGTATACGGGTGGTGCTACGAAATTTTATATACAAAAAATTGGATAACATTTTTTATAGCCTGTGAATACCAATAAAATTCTTTTTATTAATCACTGTAAACCCAATGCTAATTATTTTACAAATATCGTATGGTATTTTGTAATGTTGTTTGTTCGACATTCATTTAAATGTAATTACCGATAAACCGCATTGAAATGTAATAAATAAATAATTTTTAAGCAGGAAATGTAACATTGTTTTTCTAATGTTAGTTTTTTTTAAACTTTTTACATAAATCTTAATCATACTTTTAAAACTTTTTAATCATTATATAGCCGAAAGTTATTCTTTAAAAATTCAGAAATTACATATTAGGCAAAACTGCGCCCATTATCGTGACTCGGTGTTTCGATAAATTCTTTTATAAATAACCTGATATAAAATTATTTAAAAAGATTCTCAAAAACTGGACGATTTTCGATAATAAAGAGAATTTCCACTTTCAACCTGACTTCTTGCTTAAAATTGTATGAAATATTTTGTTTGAATCGGTGCTAGTAAATCATAAAGAAGTTCAAAATAAGGCAAATAATAATTTAATAAAAAAAATATTATATTTTTATTATGTAGTTTAAAAGATATAGTTAAATATTTTACGAGTTTTTGTAAAATTACAGAATTATTCAATCCTTAATTTTTTATCTCATGCGAATTCTAATTTTAAGAGCCATATTGCTAGTATATGATTTGAGAAATATCTCACATTATTATCTCATACTAATATCTAACATTTATTCACGCTACATAACTACACCAATATTTCGTTATTTAACACTTTCACGCAAAAAAATAATAAAACGAATTTGGAATTATGTGTAACCAATATATGATAGTGTTCACAGCTATAATGTTTGTACAATAACAGTAAAATGTAGAGAAAGGAAATTTCTAGCAAAGGAAATATAAAGGATCGAAAATAATAAAATTACTCGTTTGCATGAAAACTAATGTTATTCGATTTATTATGAATTTCTGCTATATATAGGTAAAAAATAATTTTTGTAATAATTTTTTTATGTGAAATCATTCTCTTTTATATCCTAATAACCGAAAACCAGCTCTAAATTCAGACGCAGATATTAATTAAGCTTCGCTTTTGCTTAAAGATAGTTTTCCTTCATATTAACTATAAAATTAATCGGTACTGATATCTTATATATTTTCATTCGTTTTCGGAGTTCCATATTTTCCCCACAAATTGAAATTGTATTTCGGTTTTATGATAATTTACTTAGTATCATAGAGTTGAAAAGGTTGCAGCAAAACTTTTAACCAATAATAACAAACTATTATCCTTTTTGAAAAATGCTACAGTGATAAAAGGAAATGTGTTGCATGGTATTTCTCGTGCTAATTGGTAAAGTATTTTGAGATAATAAATACAGAAATTTGGGAACTAACAAGAGAAACACTTTTGATCAAGATTGAACATAGAATTGAAACTGGGAGCATTTTATATCTCTATAGAAAAAAGTTAGAATCCGAGAAAATGTATCTTCAAACATCTTATTATATATACTTCTTTACACATTTAATTTAAAAATAATAAAATTTAATTGTTAACTTTACGCCAAAGGTGTATTAAGGCGCCAAATATCATGCTACGAATCAATCACTGACTTTATTATGCACCTTGTGTACGTGCATATTGCACATATTATAATTAAATCAGAAATAATTTGTTTTATTAAATTTGATAATTTATAGTATAATAATTAATTTAAAATTATGTTTTAATACAATAAAGATAACTTACTGTTATTATTCAGGCCGGTGCATACAATTTAAAGTGGACTCCAAATCACTACTCACACTGATGACTGTGACATTCCGCCATGGTTCACGGGAAAGAAAAAAAAATACAGTGAGGTATAACCAATTTGCCGCCACAGAAATACAATTATAATCACGAAATACACAATATGAACTTTAAAACTCTCAACGCATTGCTGAAAATGGTGACAAGGACAATAATAATATAGATGTGACAAGTTAAAAATATACATTTTATTTAAATTTTTTTGTACTTTTTATCTAACTTCTTTTGAATTGGGGGAGCCTATAATTATTAGGTCAGCCGGAAGCAGAAGTAGCAGTGCCTTGGATTGAATTTATGGGAAAATTATTTAGCTGGCATTCCAATGATCTTAATACGCCACTTTGTTCATACGCGTAGCACGGCATTGAACAGAAGTTCATTATTTTTCCGTACGTAAATTCAATTCAAAACACTGCTACTTCTTCCTGCTATCCTGATAATGATAGACCCTCCCATTTCAAACGAAGTGACGTATTTGAATGAATGGAACAGCAACTAATAAAAATATTCCCTGACGATGTATCTGTGATTGTAAGCCGATATTACTATAATATTTAAATAAAATGCATATTTTTAACTTGCAACATCTATATTATTATTATCTTTGTCGCCTTTTAAGTAAAATGGTGAGCTTTGTAAAGTTCCTATTGTGTATTTTGCGATTGAATCAAGGTGGAATGTTGCTTTTCGTCTTATGATTTTAGATACAATTATAATGTTGTTGTTGTTTTTTTTTTTTAGTGATGTTCTTAGGTTTTTGAAAGAAATTGTGAATTTATTTCAATAATTTATTATTCTATAAGATTAATTTGTATTTTAAGAGATTAAATTATATTTTGTACGATTCTTGCAGGCAAAATTTATCGTTCTCTTACTTTGGCATGTAGATTTCTAAAATGCACCTGGTGTCGATGCTAGGTGGTAGCTCCAAAAAACGGTACCATTGTAAGTGCGATAGGATGAAAATTGTACGCCTGAGATTTATTAAGCTGACTGATTTTCTGACTATTTTGGATTTATAGAAAGTTGTAGGAAACTGCATGCATATTCAATTCTTCAATTGTTTATTGAAATGTATTAATGTTTCTGAAACCCTTAAGCTGTATAGTAGCATCTGTATAAAGTAGATAGTGATAGGAATACCAAAAGAAGAATTTAAATTTAAAAGAAAACAGATAGCTGTATTTAAACAAGCTTAAAATAATTTAATCAAATAACAACTTAACCGATACGAGTCTATGAAACAAAAGTTTTAGGTTGAATACATAACTGCAAAGACGACACACTAATTAAAAACAATTGGGAAAAGTTCAAAATGTCATGAACCTTTATTATTAATAAATGATTAACCAATTGACAAAGGAAACCATTCAAAAGCTTTGAATTATTAGTTATAATTATGACAATAGTTTTGTCTTAGTTTATAGATTAAATATTATAGTTATAAAATTAATTTATAAAAAAGGATTAATTTATTTCAGCTGAATAAATAATAACAGTTTTCAATTAATAAGTAGTTAAGCTATGAACATAAGACAATATATATTTATGATTTTCATAAGAAAATGCATTTATAATACATTTGAAAAAAATACCTTCTTTTTCAATTGAGGCTAAAGTTCTATCACATTTGACAGATTAAAAAAAAATGGTCGTTGAATCTATAAATTTGAAAATATTTGACATTGCTCAAGTTCTTTTACAGCAGTTTCCATAACTTCCAGTTTTTCGTCCGTTTTTATAGTATAATATGAACACAAAATCATGAATTAGGAAAATGTTATAAAACACTTTGAAAAAGTAACAGAGTAATATTAAGAAATTTCATTTTATATGCAATGAAAGAACATATTTAAATAAGTAAATTAAAAAACACGTAACTAATAAAAAATAAATATGTTTAATTGGAGATATTATGCGGTAATATGTCCGAATCATGTTATGCAACCTTGTACATTATCTCGAAAATTTATATACGCACCGTATGCACCGAACACTACGCATGTTAATAAACTCATACGACAGCGGTAAACGCATCCATTAATTTTCTATCATAGTCGGTTATTACATTAGTGCCTGTAAATTAACGAAAAATGCTACAAAATTTATAATCCAGAGAAAACATGTCTTAAACTTCAGTAATCCTTTTCAATGTCATCACATTTGAAGTATCGTAACATCATTAAAATGCATCGCAAAAGATTTCTCCCCATATATTATATTGTAATGGAATTATTTTGTGCTTCCCTGTTAACTAAATATAAGTACTATTTAGTCATAATTTTCTCATTGCATGTTTTTATCCATCTCAGTGATGCATAAAAATTCAAGTATGTTTGGAGTATAGAAACATCATTTAAATGTCATATGTCGGAAAATATTTTTCACTATAGACCATAATGTGGCGGAATTATTGTACGTATCAATAAATGCTACACACTTAATTTTTAATACACAACAAATGTATGGTAAACATTTGTGACCTATAAAAAGTTTGTGGCAATTCAAGTACATATACGAGAGTTAGAGCATAGAAAAACGAAGAGACAATTAGAAAAAAGTATTCATAAACGTTTTTAACTATGGTGGAAAGTGTTTAATTATGCTCTAACAGTTGATACTTATTGAACAAAAATAGAACAAATTATTTTTAATTGTAGCGTTTTGAAACGTCCTTTAAACAAATTAAAGTTTCTAATCCATCTGAATAATGTTTGGTAGTGTATCATAATTGTAGATTTTAAATTTGCAGATAATTTTTTTTTATAATAATAAGGATTTCAACAAAATTTCTACATTCCACAGTCGTTTGTCAGTGTATCATATTTTAATAACAGGGGAAACTTGTTTTCTAAAGTTTTTTTGTAAAATGAAATTTGAATAAGTTTCTCTCTAATGTTTTAAATACTCCGCATTCTCCGTTTGGTCTTCGTCACACATAACAACGAAAAACTTCGACATCACCAGTTATCAAGCAACTATCATGTTTAAAGAAAAGGATAAGCAGGTATCAGCAAAATATAACAACACTAAAGCATACCTTCCCATCAAAACCACTTTTCCCTCCATATTAACAACTTTTTTTTTTTTTTTTTTTTTTTTTTCTTTTTTATTTACAGAAAAAAGGAATACAAAATATGAAAAAAGTAAAATATCTCTTTTTAAACAAAAACAACATCAAAACAAATAATAATATAAAAAACAACACATATATGTGCCAAAAAAATCTTCTAAGTATCACTAATGCGAGTGGAAACTTAAAGAATAAGTTGATTACCAAAAAGTAAAATCACAGAAGAAATGATGCAATTTAAGTGTGAGAAGCTCAAATTGCACTTCAGCGGTGATCCAATACATTGTTAGCCTCCCTTACTAAATTACTCATATCTTATTAGATGTAAATTTCCAACTGGGCGAAAAATGTCCGGACCAGGATTCGAACCAGGGATCTCCTGGCTCAAGCCTCCAGTGCTCTACCATCTGAGCTATCCCGGACGAACGTGGTGGAACTTTTTCACCCAGCTAACCTAAATGATTATAGCATCTGCTCTAAAACCTGGTTCAGCTCAACTGAATAAATCTCAGGTAATGGAACCCCAGAAATCACTGGATGCGATTACAATAGTTGTGTTAAAACTAATCTAGTACTCATATGTTGTCTACGAGTTACCACATTCATTCGGAATCTAAAACCCAGGTATTTTATTCCCACGGTATAATGAACAGGTGTGCAATGCCGCGTCAAAAGAAACAAGCAAATCTACTTTCAGGAATCGACCAACGCAGACCTGAAAGTAAAGCTGGGTTGTAAGTTAGACGACATAAGTGCTAGTCCAGCAGCATACCATTGCCATGCAGCGGTCACACGATTTCGCGTCGTTGGCAGACATTCTAAACCGTTCAACTGGGCCATAGCACTTTTTAGGTAGGGGCCATGGCAGCAGAAAGAAAGTGTTCGGTATAACATTCTGATCAACTGAAAAACGATGCGAAAAATATCAAAAATACTATGTGAAATTTGACGATCTTGTCCTTGTTTTTGTATGCCATTACATTAAAGCTCTGTATATTGCGACTTGTAAAGATTTTTTGTTAATTACAGTTCAGTAATCCCTCGTTATATTTCTCATTCTTACTAATTGTTCTTTATTCGTATCTACCACTAAATGTATAGTTCTTTCTTAAAACACAATATTCACTATCTTTATGCGCAGTAAAATTCGACCAGTGTGACAGAAATGAAAGACTAGAAAGCAGGAATTTTGCTTTTTCAGAATTTAGTGTCACCCCCGATGAAAATAAATATATATTTATATATAAATAGTACAAAATATATTTCAATGAAGACTTACAACACACGCTTTTATTTTATGTAAAATGACGTCATTCGCATCCGCTTAAGAATTACACATTTACGATCCACTCTTAAACATCTACAGTAAAATAGGCATAGGACGTCACTGTCGCGAAATAATACACAAATACAGCAATAAGATGCCGTCATTAAAGAAACTCTAAAAAAAAGGCTAATTATTCACAGGCCTTCATTTGTTTGTAACATTAATATAGGTACTTAAAATTAAATATAGTTTGTAATAGCTGCATGTTTTAACAGATATCATTTATTTATATTTTTTCAAAATAGCACGTATTTTAATTACATTTTATTTCTCTTGTTGTGAAAAAAATGGCAAAAAATATATATAATTAATATTTTACAGCTATTTTACCTTTACTTTCTACAGAAATGGAGTACTTCCGTTGCCAATGGGAAGCAAATGGCTCCAAAAACTACAAAAAATTAATATTTAAAAAATAAATGGAGATGCAGTTTTAAAACAAGTTGCATTTAAAAGTAGTTTTTTTTTCAATAGAACGGTATAAAAATTGAAAATGTACGATGCTTAGAAGTTAGAAAAAAAAATGCTATAGATTATTAAATCGTACTGCTTTGTTTTACGGCTGGCTTCTGTAAGGTAACGTTATTTTTTGGATAGGACTCAAAATGAGCTGGGAGAAAGAAGTAGCATACCGTTCCGGCTAATAATCTATTCATATGGGACTAACAAGTGGAGAGTCTCATACTTCGACACTGACTTCATGATATTAAGTCACTCTAAATATTGGATATATATTGATTTTAATGGATGCTGATAAACGTAAATACAAAAGTTTTATCTAATTAAATTTCTAATTCTAACTAAGGCATAACTTCTTTAATAATTTTCTTGCTTTTGCTACAGTGTGTCACAAAATTTCCCGCTGATGCTCCTTTATTAATTATATTGTTCACTGTTAATTGATAATCCTGAACTACTTTGAGATACATATTTATTACAGATATAAAATTAAATGAAAAATTTGAAATGACTTGAAACGAAAGTCTTAACATTTACTACATTTAAAAATTGTAATTTAATAAAAACTATTGAAATGTTAATTTTAGAACAATATCGTCTGCTCTTTTTAGTTATACAGTATTTACTTTCTTGAAAGCTATCAAACAGCTACATATGATAATAGTATATGGGAGAGGTATTGTTGATTGTCCTTTTCTTACAAATATTCCCATTAAGACTAGACTTACACTTGCAATATTTTAATACTTGCAATTCCCTGCCGGTAGCAGTGCTGCCACGAATATTTCTGTGAATTGAAGATAGTATTTCTCAGAGTGTGCTGTGAAATTAATAAATGTTATGAGGGAAATGGACATGATGGAGAAGAATAATTCGTAAAATGTATGATCCACCGAAATTCTCTCTGTTAGTTAAAAAAAAAACGTAACCTATGGTTTAATTGTCTACACTGTTAAAACACTATTCTTAAAAATAAGTAAATTGTACTAATTATTGAGCACTTCCCGATCTTAAAAGAGCTCCGATTATTTAACTCTTAAATTTGAAAAACGCATGTGCTCATTTTTTTGAGGACATACAGGGACTCGAAAATAAGTATGTATAGAAACGCACATACACTATATATATATAAAAGAAAAAAAAGCGAATTTACAGAGAACCGACAAATCACCATTTCTAATTACGGTAATTTTGAATTGCGAAAATTTTGGAGTAAAGAACAACGGATTTACTATTTTAATTCTTGAAATTTTGTGTATGAGCTGCCCCTTGATTTGAACCCGAGTCCTCTAGGTGGGAGATCAGTATTGTACTGACTGTGTTATAAGAGCAGTTACCTGCTGTTTCCAAATGACACCTTTTAGGAATCAGCGACGGAAGATCGCTACCCTCATAGCATGCATGGTCACGGTGACGTCGTTGTGACGTCTCTGTGAGTCACTGTGGTCACGTCACATCTGTGACCAAAATGCCACCACTCAGTGATGTCACATTGTGACTGAGATGTGAACTTCTTAGAAAACTTTAAAAAATTACAAAAAAATATTCAAAAAATGTTATTTATGTAAAATTATATTTTCTGGCAATTAAAAAAAAATTGTGACGTCACTGTTATGTCACTGCTTGTAACGTACGTCACGTCACATATGTGACGCAAAAACCCAACAGATTGTAAGTCACAGTGTGACAAAAATATAAACATCAAAAATCTTTGAAAATGAACTGAAATATTTGAAACATGCCCGAGTTACAGCAACATAAGGAATGAAAACATATTAGTGGATAGGAAATAGTAAATTCGGACACAAAAAGAGGTGGGCGGGGGGCATAAAAAGGAAAATGCGCGGTACAAGTATCAACAAACTAGATTTTCATGCTATATTTTATCAATTTGTTATCTAAGACAGTGAAAATATACTTTTTTATGATTTCAATTTTATCTACCATTGCAATTTAATCCTTCACTGATTGTTATTATTATAAAAATGTTTCTCGGAAAAATGGTACGTACTGGCGCAATTTGGATAACATATTTAGAATTAGGAATATTAAATCTGTACACTTTACATATTTAGTTTGCAGGGAGGAAGTTTTTTTATTTATTTATTTATTTTTTATTTATTTATTTATTTATTTATTTATTTATTTATTTATTTTTTTTTTGCTTGTCGACCAGTGGTATTCGAAACACTTCTGTGGTTTCAAACTAAAATTTTCTATTACAGTTAAGTATGTAGCTTTTAATGAGCACGTAGAATGAGTATTCAGAGTTCAGTCATATATGCATTTCTTGCTTTAGAATTTGCATTCAAGTCATATTTTGTCCTGTTAGTGTTTAACTATTTTAAATAACTATTTTTTAAAAAATTCTACTTCTTTCAGACTTTTTAAATAAAATTAGCATTTTCCGAAAACAATATTTATACAAATTTTATACAAGACCCATGATATAATGATTCGTATTTTAATTTCGTGTTTTAGAGATACGACTTTAAAAAAAGCTATTTTACAAATATTTTTATTTTACAGAAAATGAATATAAAAAATGACAGATTGTCAAAGAAGTTTTTTTTTATCCTGAATACTCTCTTTTCATTTATTAAGAAAATGCCTAATTTGTATTTACGTGTAAAACAAACTTTACTAAAAAAAAAAAAAAAAAAAAAAAAGGCAGGTGTTTCATTCAAATAGAAAATTTCCATTACACTCACATAAAGATAAATTGATTGCGCATTTAAACTCTAAAAATATGTCTACAAAAAAAAAATATATATATATATATATAATAATACAGTATAAGCACCTGCTTGCTAATATCGTCTGCGCTCGATTAAACAGCAGAATAAAATAAGGATCAGAACTTTTGACGCGGGAAGTATGTCTGACAATTTTGTCATTTTGCCAGAAATATGTCTGATAATTTTGGATAAAACACGGATATTATTAAACTATTTATGGAACTTAAAAGGTTTGTCTTATTTAATTTAAATTTTTTATTTCCGTTTGATAGATTATTATCATGAGTTAAATAGTTGTTGTATGTTATATGCAATGTGACTGACCTGGAATTTTTTTCCGATTCGAAGCTGTAAAATATCTTAATCTGCCATCGCTAGAAGGAAAAATAAAAGCTGATGCAGAGACTGATTCTAACACAATATTTATCGTCATTAATATTTTGGAGTTAAATATGATATTCGATTATAATGATATTAGAAAACTGTTTCAATTTTGAAATTAACATGATACTGGGAAAAAGTCTTTTTACTTTTGAAAGAATTTTTTTTCATTGCTAATAATATTTTAAATTAGTATTTAAAATCTTAAATCTCCATACCAATGTTTTCAGATTTAACATTTGCCAAAATTATAAAATAATAGGAATTCCTTATAACATATGGAAAGATTTTTGAGAAATTGTTAAATGCATTTAATTCATCTATTGTAGTTTGTTTTTGTTTAATAGTACAATTATAAACACTAATTATTTAGTGTTTTTCAAATTGATATATTTATTTTTTAAATTGTATTTAAGCATTTTTTTGCTGTTTGTGATTTTAATCTAACATTTAATTGTAGACATTCAGAATCAGTTATTAAATTTTCTTTGATTGTAAACTCATTTTCTACGTTTGCTATACATTTATTATACTGACATTTAAAAAAAATAATAATAATATTTAAGCATTGAAATAAAGTGTTTTTCAGGCCCGATAAAGTTGAAAAGTGTTTATGACTTCGATTTGTCTGGCCGCCTGTCCGCGCTCTAACTCGCGTAAGTATACTCGGATTGACCGGAAATTTTTTAATGTTATTGACGTTTACCATAGCAAGGTCCCTATTTGTAATGAAGTTTGTAGAATGTTTAGTTCATTTACAGGGACAGTCAAAAGTATTCCATTACATTACGGCCAATGGGAAAAAAATCGTTTCAAATGATTTTTAATGATTTTACACGCTTTCGAACAGAATAAAATTGATATGCATTTATGAAGCGCACTAAAATGTGCATTCCGTAGAATATGCAATGCAGAGAATAGTTATTGTTTATTTACAGGGCTAAAAAAGGAATTCCAATACATAATGATATAGGGGTGGAGGGAATTGTTTGCGGCGTACTATATTTATGTTAATCTATTTGATATGTAATGAAATTGATATACGTCGTTGAGGTTTGCATACTATGAATTATTTCATGTATAATACGAAGTGTATATAGCATTTACAGGGATACACAAAATATTTCAGATACTATATTGTATCCGAAGTACTGTTCATTAGCGATGATTGCTGGAAATGCATTTTTAATCATGATATGCGCTTTTATGATTCACTACATTTATGCACAGTATTGGTGTATATATATATGCTATAATTCATATACAGGACTATACAAAAGTATTCGTAAGGGTTACTGGGTATTGCTTAAAGGTGGTTTTTAAATAAGTTATGCATTTTTACGCTGCACTCTATTTAATTTACTAAGAAATGTTTGTAGAATATAGATAAAATGATATGCAGGGTCACGCAAAGAATTGGATACGTTGCTGTCTATAGATTATAATTTCTGGAAATGTGATTTCAGGAGTTTTAAGAGTGTTTTAGTTTGAATTAAATTTTAACTAAATAGTGGCGTGTAATAAAAGTTCTAGGTAAACTACAGGGTTGTACAAAATTACTTAAGTATGTTTCCCTATATTAGTATTAATTGCTGAAAGAGAATTTCAACCTGTTATGCGTTTCCTTGATAAACTAAATTTTTCCATTATATAGTATATATATCAATCTACAGATCAAATACAGGACTGTTTAAAAGAATTGGAAAGCATATTTGGCTATGGATGGTAACTGCTGAAATCAGCTTTTCAAATGTTTTATGCGTTTTCATGTTTAGTTAGTTATCTTGTTTACGTTATTTCCCCCGATGTCTTGTTAAAACATTCAAAAAGAGTTGGAAAGTGTTTTATAATCTATGCTTAACGCATGATATATCTTACTTGTTGTTTCTATTTCCCAGATCAGTGTTTTCCTATAAAACATACCAAATCTAATTAGCTCATATTCACAAAATACAATATATACGGGAATAAAAAATTTAAATAAATAGGCCTTATCATGTCGTTCTAAAAATAACTGTTGTATTAATGTCCGTTAGACCCCATGTTCGTATTTAGTAAAGCAATGACAAATCACAAAAAATTAAAAAGCTTACACATTCTTAATTTTAAGCTTGAATTCAAGATCAAGCTTAGAACTTAATAAAAAAAGATGTCAGTTGATAAGCATTGTTTTTTAAATGGAAAATTAAAAAAATTTTTAGAAGAATAGGACTCCAAAATAGGGATATCATGCTGAAAAGTACGGTAAAAAGATAAGATTTTATATTTCAAACAAAACTTTAATTTAAAATTATCATAGTGTTTATGACAAGAATCATCACAATATTAATACTTGGAAATTTTTCCAGAGAGAAACATTCACCTTGCATACAATATTTCAAATGAAAATCAAATTTCAAATTAATTGCTTAAAAAGCGCAAAGGCCAACATAGTGAAAAATATTCCACGCCGGGACTCGATCCCGGGTCATCAGTATAGCGCACTGACATTCTACTGACTAAACCACATGTAACGATACCCAGCCAGGAAAATTTCTCCCTATTACATGTTGTCAAGGCTACAAACGCAGCACAAGATGGAATATTTATCGTGAGCCACCGTCATGGGGCAAACACGAAACTTAATTTAATCCAGCATCGATTGAAACTATATTAATACTTGGAAATTTTTTCAGAGAGAAACATTCGCCTTGCATACAGTATTTCAAATGAAAATCAAATTTCAAATTAAAATTGCCTTTTAAGCAATTAGTTTGAAATTTGATTTTCATTTGAAATATTGTTTGCAAGGCAAATGGTTCTCTCTGGAAAAATTTCCAAGTATTAATATAGTTTCAATCGATGCTGGATTTAATTAAGTTTCGTGTTTGTCCCATGTCGGTGGTTCACGATAAATATTCCATCTTGTGCTGCGTTTGTAGCCTTGTCAACATGTAATAGTGAGAAATTTTCCAGGCCGGGTATCGTTCCATGTGGTTTAGTCGGTAGAATGTCAGTGCGATATACTGATGGCCCGGGTTCGAGTGCCAGCATGGAATCTTTTTCACTATGTTCGCCTTTGCGCCTTTTAAGTAATTAATTTGAAATTTGATTTTCATTTGAAATCATCACAGTGTTTATGACAAGTTCGTCACAAATGACAATTCTTCACGAATTGGTCACAATGTGACTTCAAACCATTGTCACTTTCGTCACAAGTTCGTCACAAAGTTAATGCCAAAATAGTCACAAATGACACACTTTTCACAAATTTGTCACACCGTGACTTCACAGAGTGGTCACAATGTGACGTCACAAACGGCCTCTAAAACGGCCATAACGACCTCGCATTCTAGTCACTGTGACGTCACATCGACGGTCACAAAATCACAGAGTGACGACGTCGCCGTGACGTAACCATGCCTTACGGGTAACAGCAGAGATGAATTTTCCCTTTCTTAAATATTCTAATTTCTAATAGAACAATTTTTAAACTAAATTTTCTTCTTTAACATTTCTAATCAAATTGTAAATAAATTTGAAAAGTGTGTATTATAAATTAAAAATTATAACAAAGATAGACGTATCTTTAAATAAAAGCTTGGAAATCCCTACTGTCAATTCGGTATAAGAAAAGACTTTATCAGAAAACTCATATTTTTGAGCACATAGGATTTAAACATGAATATTAAGACTTTAAAATACAAAATATATGTATTCATTTCAGCATACATTTATAAATAAAGTATAAGTATACACAACTTCAAAATATCATGTACTCGTTTCTGAATGAATTGTACTTTAAAAAATCGAGTACAAAGAAATTTTTTTTAAGTAGATTAATGCTCCTTTTTGAAGCAGTTGTACTTAAAAATATGAGTACATAGAAATGCTCATTTTTAAGTAGATTATTTTTAACAATGTACTTCTTTTTGATACAACTGTACTTAAAAATATACGAGTACATGGAATTTCTCATTTTAAGTAAATTATTTTTGAGAGTGTATAATTAGATTGCCAAATAATTAATTTGCTGAACACAATATTAGCATTAACTGAGTGCATGGGCTGGCGGGAAATTAAAAACATTTTTCCTGAAATGAGGCCTGAAACAGATTTTTCGCTTTAAATCCCGCCTGAAAAAATCAAGTTGCACATTTTTGCTATAAGGTATTGAATTTCAGGAGATCCTGTGATATTGATAAAAAAGGAAGTAGTTGTGCAAAAATCACGTATATCTTTTAAAACTTCCGTGCAATTTATTACAGAATTATTGTTGACAAATCATGCAAACAACTCTTTTAAAATTACTTGGATATCATTCTTATTTTTTCGCTTCCGAGTACAGTAACACAAGAACTTTCTAGTTAATATTGCATTTAAAAAAATTATGATGCAATTTAATAAGTAAATAATAGAATTACGAAAAAACTGTAAGTAAATATAATTTAAATTTACATATTAACAAATAGTTTTTGAGGCAAAATAAAACCTAATTAAATGGAATGTTATTTACCTTATTTCATGCCGACACATTTTAGTGATAATTAATTAGGCCAAAGAAATGTTTTTATGTAAAATTTGTAATTTTATCCATACTTACTTTAATACTATTGTTATTAACACCACTCAACTGGAAAATTGTTAATTTTGTTCTAGTATTTTGAATTCCATTATTTATTTAACTTTATTTTAATTGCAGATTATTATGCGATTATATCTATTCGAAAAAAAGTGGTATTAAAATATATAAAAGTAATACTCCTGTTTTATAATGTTCCGAATAGACGATCATATGCTAAAAATGCTTACGGGTCCCTGTAAAAATATTTAATTTATACTACGGAAATTGTATGATCATAACATATTGACGTATATTTTTAGCGTATCGAAATTTTGAGATGATTGGAAATTTTTCTGAATATTATAGCATGTAAAGAAAAAAAGGGACAAGATGATGTTCTTTTTAGTACCCGTATAATTAGTGTTTATGATTACTATCTAAATGACTCGTATACAACAAAAACAAAAGTGAAATCAAAGTTGGAGCATTTGTTCAAATGTTATGCGTTGACAATCATAAATAAATCCACAAATGAATTATATAACTTTCTTTCTCGGAAGTCACTTAAAAATGAAATAAAATATCCAGAATTATTATAATTTCATCGTAATTAATACAGTATATCCTTAATTAATAATATATATATACAGCTTTAAGTAAAAGAGTTAAAATAATTCATTTCATTTGTATTTCGAATTGCATTTAGTTTTATTTCAATGCAGTACAATTGAAAAAGAACAACGGTTGACATTTTAATAAAGTTGCATGTTATTATAAAAAAAATAAAATTATAAAAGATTAAATTTTGAGTGAATATTGCATTTTTGTAAAATTATTTTCATTATTCAAAATAATAGAATAGTAAAGGAGGTGGTTCAAAAAATTAGAATACTTATTTATTTTCCTGATTAGTTCAGAAGGTTGGATAAATTAAGCATAAAATCCGCTTCTAGGAGACTTCATCTTAAGTTATAGAAGCGTTTTGCATCATTTTGTGTTTTCATTTTGTGTGAAACATCGGTCATTCGTCCGACATAACAGAGTTTACAAAGCATCGTATTATTGATTACAAAAAGGAAATCGCAATCAGAAATGCGTCGCTAGTTACTTAAAATTTTATCAAACAAGTATTAGTAGAGCTGAATGGTGAATGAAGCAAGATGCATATGACAAGGACTGCATTAAATGATCAGTGAAATTTGTAGCCATCGTAATGGTATGAGCTTGCATGACTGCAGATGGTCCTGGAAAGCTATGCATCGTTAACAAAAGGTTTAATTCTGATATTATATCAAGAAATCCTCGAGCAATTCATGATACCATCGTCAGACGTTCTGTGTGGTAATGATTTTATTTTGCAATAAGATTTAGCACCTTCACACAGGTGCGCGCCCACCATGAACTGGTCTAGCCAACACCAAATCAACGTACTTCCCTGACCGGCTAATTCGAGGATTTAGCATAAAGTCGACAAGATCAACGGTCATGTCTTTGCAGAAAATATTGTTATCCACTTGTAGCTAGTTTGGCAAAGCGAGTTCGTGTTAGTATAAAATGTAAAGGTGATGCTACAAAATATTAAAGAATAACTATTTTTCACCTTTTTATTAAACACGTTTTATTTACACGCAGTATTCTAATATTTCGACTTTTTTGAAGAGTAAATTTTGCTTTTTTTATTATTTCCTTTAATTTTTATGCTATAATATTCTACAAACTATTTAGATTAATACAATATTAAGTTTTATCCTGTATTACTTTTTGTATAAACGATAAAAGAAACGAGCGCAATTCCTTTTTTTTTTAAATTATTATTATTTTATTTTTTTACTTACAGCTGTATATATGTCATCATTTCGTTCTAGTAATGTCAAAATATTAGATCACCAGTTTCCAATAGGTATATTACAGTCGTTCAAAGGATCAGCTGGGCGAGTAAAGATGAAAACGGCCAGGATTTTCTCAATAAAGATTCTGGTTTGTCAGGAAACAATTTATTAGTAGTCGGAAAAATCATATACAAGAATCTTTGGAGAGGTAAGTGAAGTTAACATTGTACGTCAAAGCTGGTTAGTGTGACTTTATCAGGCTAAAATAACTCACATATAGTCTTATTCTGACCCAGTGCAAGTAATTTATTGGTAGTAGGAAAACAAAAACCCACAATGTGAAGTGCTTTAGCCAATATCAGAACTCAATTTTGCGGGCGGAGATAGAAAGCAAAAGCCCCCCAAAAAGCGCTCGAACACATCGAAGCGTCCTTCAAAAAATTTTATGATCAAGAAAAAGAGTATTATGAAAAAGAATGAATTCAGGATGTAAAAAAAATATATTGACGTCCGCCTAATACAAATTGTGATTATGGAAATATAAAAAGAAAATATTAATTTAAAATAAAATAAATTTAATTAAATAGGAGAAAGAATTTAGATTAGATTTAGGATAAGTTAAAAAATAAAATTATTTTACACATATTATATATTTCGAACAATAATAAAATAGCTAAATAAATAATTTCTGCATAACCATTTTAATAGATTTTATAAGTTAAATTATTAAGCTTACCGACAGTATCACTTTATTAAAATAACAATTGAATTAAACTCGCAGAAATGAATTTAAATTTACATTATATCCCATAAAATACTTTGTTATATATCTATCGCTTTGTTGAAAAGAAAACTAATGAATCACATACAGATTTAAATCTAGATTTAGATATTCGTAGTTCCATATCTTTAAACAATCATAGTAAAAGAAAGGATACTTGAAATATTAGTCTGAGAAATCCGTCTGCGTTGTACAAAGAAAAAAAGTTAGGAATTTCTATTGCATATTTGATGGCATTTCCTTTTATTTTGAATATTAAATTAAAACTTGAAAGGGGTTTTGTATACATAAGAAGCATTAAATATTTCGATTGAAACTTCCTTATCAAGATAGATATGAATGCAAAAACATCGTTTTTATGTTCAAATACGTAAAATTTTTGTTTAAATTTTATTCGAATTAAAATGCTTTAAAATGAAACTTTGATGTGAAACTAACTACATAATTTTATTTATATGCAGTTTACATAATATTCAATTATCATAGCTGCTAATGTAAATATTTTTAGAAATGTATCAACGAACAATAGCTATTAACACAAGCTAAAAATGCAAACTTATAAATATGTTATAATTTTGTGGTTAATCAAACATAATTAAAATTAGTGCAGTTAAACTATTTTAAAGCAATTAATTGTTATTCATCTCTTTACTTCAATTAAAGTTATTTGTATGCAAATCTGTTCAGTAAATTACAATTGTGTTTTAATAGTTACAAAACATTTTTCGTTTTAACAGAATATTTGTAGGTGAACCCACTATACTTTTATTCTATATACGTTTAAGCATATAGGGTAAGTTTAAATGTTTGTAAATTGTGATGTTCTAAATTTGAATGTGTGGTTTATTCAGAAAGCTCTTTTTTTCTTCTTTTTCTTTGATAAAAATGCTAATACATTTATTTTTTTTTTTTCAGAATATTTTTTAACCTAGTTATTTCATTTTTTTAAACCTTGTGTTATTGCGATTTCTGATATATTTAGTTTATTAAAGGATATGAAAGCTAAAGTATATTTACAGATTTGTATCGTAATGATATTAGGATGTTAATAGTTAAAAATATTATCAGAACAATTAGGTATTTTAAATTAAAATAAAGTTCTTTTTATTTAGGTAAAGTTTGTTGTTTCATTAAAAAACACTTCATTAACTTAAGGGGTCTCAGGACTCTTAAAATTGGAAAAAATGGAAAAAAAAAAGACGATTTTCAACATTTAATATCTTAAAATGTATTTGATTTTAAGACACAATTTTAATTAAAATAAAATATATAAGTATGTTCTTTCATTTCATGTGTTTAAAAAATTATAAGATGCATAATTAGCATTTACAGGGGGATTCAAACTGTTAGACATTTGATGAGCAAAAAATCGGAATAACAGCTTACGCGCAAGATTACAAAATACGTATTGCAACTAGAATGAAAATTTTAGTCCCTACTTATACTTCAGATTGCAATAATTATCCTGAACCTAAATAAATTTGTATTTAAAGCTTTTTTATATTTTTAATACAAAGTTGTATATAGCTAATGCAAAATTAAGGAAATATCCATAGTATTATCACCTAAAAAATATTGTTTTGAACAATAAAAAGTAAACTAAGTTTCGGTTTATACAGACTAACATAAAACATATGTTTTGAAAATTTCATGAAAATTATTCATCAGTTTTTGAGATATCGTGCGTGTTATGCTCAAAAACGTCATTTGGAGAAAAATGGCTTCAAAGATTCAGAAACGACGCTTCAGCTATTGAATGTGTATAAATGTAAAAGCCATAACTACAGTTCTAATAGGAAATTCAAGGAAACAATTTTATCAAAATGTTCGAAAAAGATAGGAGTTTAACATCTAAAAAAATTAAAATTTCGAAAATTTTAACAGGGGTCTCAAGACTCTTAAAGCTTTAACTTTAAGAGTCTTGAGACCCCTTAAATAATTAAATTTTAAGATAAACGTATTTTCTGAATAGCTGCTTTTTGGATTGATGTTTAAAAATGCAGGCAAAGAATTAAATCACATATGATGAAAAGGTTTTTTTTAATATTAGCTTGATTAAATTCACAATGCGTTTCTAAAAATTATTGAGATTTGAAACGAAACAAATTAGAAATAGAGAAACATAAATGTACAATAAAATACTAAAGACTAAAAAAAAAAAACTGTCTCGTAACTTCCAAGCAAGAAAAATTACATAAAGGAATTAAATTAAATTTGATCAAAATATATATTTTTTTTTTACATTTCAATTTAAGGGGACAAGGACCTTAATTTTTTTTTTTTTTTTTTTTTTTTTTTTTTTTTTTTTTGTAAATTTCACCTTAAATATTATTCAACGGTACATTATATGCATTATGGCATGCAATAAAAAAAAAAAAAAAATTAAAAACAAAAATTAAAAAAAATCATTTTTGAGAAAACAAATGGAATTTTACTCGTCGTTTTAGAAATCTTCGAAATGCCCCCTGCGTTCTCCATATCAATGAAAATCCCCAATATTTTTTTTAAAGTTTTGTTCATATATAGAAATAAAATAGAGCATCGAATTTTATATATTTGAATTTAAAAGTTAAAAAAACATTGAAAAATTTGGAAATTTTTTCGAAAAAATTTCCAAATTTCCGAATTTTTTTTTTATTTTTTGTAAATTTCATCTTATATATTATTCAAGGGGACATTATATGCATTATGGCATGCATTTATCACAAAAAAATATATTTAAAAAAATTTATTTTTGAGAAAAAAATGGAATTTTACGCGTCGTCATAGAAATCTTCGAAATGCCCCCTGCGCGCTCCATATCAAGGAAAATCCCCAACATTTTTTATAATAGTTTGATTTATATATATAAATAAAATAGAGCATCGAATTTTATATATTTGATTTTAAAAGTAAAAAAAAAATTAATTAAAAATTTTAAAGTTTTTAAATTTTTTATTTTTATTTTTTGTAAATTTTATCTTAAATAATATTCAAGGGTACATTATATTCATTATGGAATGCATTTATCACAAAAAAAAATTAAATATTTTTATTTTTATGAAAAAAAAATGGAATTTTACGCGTTGTCTTAGAAATTTTCGAAATGCCCTCTGCGCGTTCCATATCAATGAAAATCCCCAATATATTTTATATAAGTTTGGTTTATATATATAAATAAAATAGAGCATGTAATTTTATATAATTAAAATTAAAAGTTAAAAAAAAAAATGAAAAATTTTGAAATTTTTTCGAAAAAATTTCAAAATTTTTAATTATACTGTAATATATCAAGCAGGACGGTCGTTCTGCCAAGCCAAGCTGAAAAAAATGCTAACCCCGCCAAACAAACAAACGCCAAGAATAAAGGCAAAACACCGTAACTGCTTATTATACTGACGACAACTTCTCCATGTTAAATGGACGAAATATGCCAGCGTAAAATTTCCCATATCAAAAGAAGCAATCATCGCAGAAAAATAAAACCAACACCAGAAGGACCTAATAAAGAAGATCTTCAATTTGAGATCAATTGCATCCTCATAAATTAATTATAAACAGAGATATAGATTTTTTAAAATAACGTCGAGATACTGAAAATGACAGATTTATTTTCTTCGTCACAACGTATGTTTAAATCGAGGTAGAGACTTAAATAATGGACAGAAAAAAGTAAGGATTGAATTTTTGGATAGATATTTACTCAATCTACGTGCTTTTATAAAATTCAGCTTTAAAAACATTAATTTTCTATTCATAATTAGCGAAAAACTCTTAATTAGTTCTAAAGTTTACAAATTATGCCAAATAGTGATAAACCCGCCAAAATATTTTAGAAATCTTATACTTTTCTTTTATATTATCCTTTTGCATTGATTTCATCGAAGATAACTATGGCTGAGATTCAGATAGATTTTTCGCTGTTAGCGAAATGAGTTTGACCAATCAGAAGCCTGCATGTTTGAGAATATTTGCTGTTTCTGGATCCCAACCTATGTCATGAAAGTTTTGAGTCATTTTTTTAGTGCCGTGGATGAAATGTTTGTAGAAATGTAGGCTAGGATCCAGGTAGATTTTTCGTTGTTAGCGAAACCAGAATCACCAATCAATAGCCTGCATTTCTGCAAACAGCGAAAAGTTCACAAAAATGCAGGCTTCTGATTGATGAATCTCGTTTCTCTAACAGCCAAAAATCTATCTAGATTGTGCCCAATGGAGGATATTCCAAATATGGGTTCGAGGCTTAAAAAAGTCAAGTGATACCGGTAATTTATCCAAGTAACTTCTAACTGATAAGATGGGAAGATACTACTACTTTGCCTCATGAACCGTTTCATTGGCTAGCGAGGATTTACATTACACGTCTACGGAGCTTTCCCTTCTTTACGATAGAAGTTTTTACCTTGACCACGTGATCAAAATGTTGATGGAATATCCTCCATTATGTTGAACACAATTTTGCATTTCCACATCCAGGAAGGGTATTGATTGTCATAACAACAATACATATTCGAAACTATTTAAGGCACTTATTCTGAACTCCTTTGCTATACATTTCGATGTTAAAGAAGTTGTTGTGTCCATAGTAACAGTACTTTTCTGTATTGCTTTCTCTAAAACACAAATATAGAAATTTAACAAAGAGCGCTCAGAATCAACACCATAACAGAGAGCCTTTATACATAAGAGTGGTGATATATGCACAAGAAGCATGCTCATTTCAAGTTTTTGCCGAAAGTATGGCTACGGCGTCTAGAATACCTTGTGTGGAAATATGCTATCCAAACAACGCTAAAAATTTGTATCCCTTAAATGTGCGACGATACTGCTAAAATCCCTAGTATCGATCACAGCGACATCTACGGGATTTAGTATTACATTGTATAGACTAGCAATATCTTGCAGTTTGAGAAAATATCCTGCAGATGTCGCTGTGATCTGTATATTTCAGCAGCATCGTTGCACAGTTAAGGGATTCAATATTTTAGCACTTTTTTAAGTATTACAGGGATAGCCATTTTCCACACTATATATTCTAGGTGCTATAGTACGGCAATCGGCAATCCACTTTCTTGGATAGAGGCTATTCTATCTACGTTATGATTACGTGGTCAAGGCAAAAACGTCTAACGTAAAGAAGGGAAGGCTCCGTCGACGTAATGTAAATCCCCGCTAGCCAATGAAACAGTTCACAGGAGAAAGCAGTAGTAGTTTCCCTTCTCATCAGTTAGCAGTTCTTTAGGTGAATTGCGGGTACCACGTGACTTTTTCAGTCTTGAACCCATATCTGGAATATCCTCCATTAGACGATACGCGCATGGATGAGTTTTATTAGACTAGGGAAATAATTCAATATGCATTAGCCTGACGATAATGACACGCTCGCAAAGACCTTTAACGATTTGTTTTTATCACTTCTACCAATAAACCTTTATTGGCCATATGTCGCTACTTCGTTATAGCGACACACTTGTTCCTAATTGGATCCCGGGCTTAATGTATCAAAATACGGAGTTTGCTTTCTGTACTATTCCTGAGCTATAACGTCTAAAAATATAGGTCGGGATCCAGGTACAATTTTGCAAACAGTGAAAGGTTAGCAATAATTCTGGCTTCTGATTGGTCAATCTCGTTGCGATAACAAAGAAAAATCTACCTAGATCATGGTCATGGTGTGGAAACCGGCTATTCCAGTAACACTTTAAAAAATGCTAAAAATTGAATACCATAAATATTGAAAAATATTGAATGACAAATGTCGATAGCAGCAACATTTTCTAGATCTTCTCTGAGCGAAACGTTTTCTCATTTGATGTCTTTTGAAATAGTTACGTTGGAATTACCATATGTCGCTGTGATCGACATTTATCGTTCAGCCTCGTTCAACATTTATGGGATACAATTTTTTAGCACCCTTTTAATAAGCCGATTTTTAAACTATATCTTCTAGATACTATAGCTCCGTTATAGGCCTAGATTATATGTTGTAGAAATCGACTAAACCAGCAATACTTAAAAAAGCACGGAAATAGTGAATCCTTTAAATGTACAGCGATGTTGAATTCCAAAAAGTCATTTGCAGCGCCATCTGCAGGATATTTTTTAAAGAAGAAAGAGACACGTGTAATGCACCGCTATAGCGTCTAGAATACATAATGTGGAAATTTGCTATCCAAGCAGCACTAAAAAGTTGTATCCCTTAAATGTGCACTGACACTGAAATCCAGGGAGCTGATCGCAGCGACATCTGTGATATACTTTCAAAATAAACATCGTATTATTACAGCGAGATTGACGAAAAGCACACAGGTCAGATGTATGTTAATAAAATGTAAAAAAAAAAAAAAAAAAATGCTACAGCGTCTAGACCAAATTATAGCGCCTAGAATATATAGTGTGGAAATTGGCTATCCCTGTAATACTTAAAAAAGTGCTAAAATATTGTATCCTTAAATGTGCAACGATGCTGCTGAAATATACAGATCGCAGCAACATCTGCAGGATATTTTCTATAACTGCAAGATATTGCTAGTCTATACAATGTAATACGAAAATCCCACAGATTTTGCTGCGATCGACACTTGGGATTTTAGCAGTATCGTCGATCATTTATGGGATACAAATTTTTAGCGTTGTTTAATAAAATATTTCCACACTAGGTATTCTATATATCGACGTTGTTACCAAATCGTCATAAAGTTTTAGGAAATATTCTACAGATATCGCTGGGATCAACTCATTGGATTTCAGCATCATTTGAAATTTAAGAGATCCAATATTTTAGCACATTTTAAAGTATTACTGGGATAGCCGATTTCCACACTATATATTCTAGGCGCTGTAGCACCGTGGTAGCCTGTCTTTTTCGTTTACCTTGGAGTAGATATAGATGAAGTCATTTGTAGCTGTTCCTAAACTGTAGCCAACAACATATAAGGTCACACGGAGTTGATTATCTGTACACGGCAATGGACACAAAAAAATCCGCACACAGCTTTGTACCTCGTGTAAAGGTGATCCAACTCTGAGGTTAACGAAAAAGACAGGCTACCACGGTGGGTCCGATTCTTCTTTTTTTACAGACCGCTGGAGTCACGTGATGCTCGAATGCACCAAAGAAGGTGCGTGAAAAGAGCATCACGTGACTCCAGCGGTTTGTAAAAAAAGAAGAATCGGACCCACCGTGGTAGCCTGTCTTTTTCCTTAGCCTCGATCCAACTCCGTGTGACTTTTAAACATCATGAACTGGCCTATTATGTCATTGGTCGCGCTAACACCTTCCCTCTTGCGTCCACCGTATATAGCGGCATCTTGTACTGGAGACTGCTAAATGGGCTGCTATCGGTTAAAATCAAGAGAGAAAAGGGTAGAAGAGAGGGAAAGAACTCGTTTTTTTGGTAACTAGTTTTTCACACGGGAAGATTGACATGTCTGTTCCTCACCTTTCATAACTTCATGGTGGTGAAATAAGCCAAAGCCGCCTAAATATTTGAGAAAGTCTTGACTCGCGTCACGAAAACATCACATAAAGCAGGCAAAGCAAAGAAACAAAATCATTCATTGGCTCGTGAATATGAAGGAGCCAATGAATGATTTTTCTTCTTTGTTTTGCCTGCTTTGTGTGACGTTTTCCTGACACGTGTCAAAGCTTTCTCCAATATTTAAAGGGCGTTGAATAGGCCGGGATCAAGATAGATTTTTCGCTATTAGCAGGATGAGATTGATCAATCAGACGCCTGAATTTTTCCGAACTTTTTGATGTTTGCAGTAAACACCGAAAAACCTGCAAGGATGGAGGCTACTGATTGTTCAATGTAATTTTACTAACAGAGAAAAATTTATCTGGATCCCGGACATTAACTTTGGTTGGTTAAAACAATTTTCAAAAAAATCCAATCAGGAAGCCAATGTTTGTTAACTTTTCTGGTTAGTTTAATTGAAATCTTTCTCGTCTATTACTGAAAACTGAGTTACCGTACTTTGGACAAAAAGTTGAATATGAGTACACGACTTGTGCATATGTCACCACTCTAACACAGTGTTTCCAGATGGGCTAATTTTTTAAACTCAGATACTTGATTGGCACCACTTTTTTGAGTTTGTAAAATGCGCCTTATTTAATGACATATTAATTAAGGCGAAAACAAAGGGAATTTTACCGTTTATAATAAGTGCTGGCAATCAAGAAATTTGAATTTTAAAAAAAGTAGCCCACTGGCAACACTGCTCTAACATATAAATTTTCTCTGTTATTACCACGATTCTAAGTGCAGTTGGTTAAATTTGAGTATCTGGGCATTAGAGAAAGCAATAGTGGCCCACCGTGGCTGAGTGGATAAGACACCATGCCGCTAATCGCTTGAGAGCGTAGGTGGAAGCAGATTCGAATCCCGCCATGATCCGCATGTGATATGATGTATGTGTTCAATAAATCAAACAAACAAACAAGCAAGCACTAGTGAAAGGTACAGTTGGCATGGAAACAACGACTTCTTTAATTCGTATAGAAAATTAATGAATAGTAGTAAATGACTCAAGTATAAAATATAGGCAAATGGTCTGGAAATATCAATGGCTCCCATCTAGTATTTCACAAAATTAATTTAATAGATTCACATGATGTATAACTTGATGCAATTCTTAGCTAATGAAAATTCTGCAACAAGACTTATGTAGGTAGATCTTTTGAATGAATAATTCAGAATTCTGAGAACAAAACGAAGTTCTTAAGGGCTCTTTTTCACACCCCCTCAAAAAAGGAAATACGATAGAAAGATATAAGAATTTGAATAGCTTCAATATGTCTGTTATCTTTTGTCAGAGTTCAGAAAAAGAGTCTGGGCATAAAAAAAAAAACAAAAAACAAATTTGACGAACGATAAGACTATAGATTTCAGGCAATTTTTAACCGAAAAATATTTAATTCTAATGTATATGCGGCTTTAATAATAGACTATTAAAGATAATCAATTTAGGGGAAATTTTATAGTAAATTAATATCCTCACATTTATGCAAATAGGTATGGATAAACAGACTTGAGTAAAATTACATATTTATTCTTTCTTCTCTATAACACGATCTAAATGAAGATGAAGTTATATGTACAGTTTATATCTTTAAATTTTTAGATCTTTTTATCAAAAATGTTCCTTTATTATGTCTAGAATTGCTAGATTTACAGATCTTCGATTCTTTAGATGCCTGCGGGGTTTCATTCTCGGATTAACCGTAGGTATTTGTAAAGGTAAATTTATTTTGCAAAACCGTCAGCAAAAAAAAGTTCGAAAAAACAAAACTGACAGACTAACTGTAAATATACATTTTATTTCGACTCTCTATTTTTTACTAAATTTTCATCTTTCGTAGAAAATTTTAAGGAGATATAAATTGAGAAAAACTGATACTTTGAAAGAAGAAATTGACTTTCCTTACTTTTAAATTATTAATCACTATAAAAAGTGAATGATAGGTAAACAAAATGTATAATATTGTGTTTTCTCTCTGCTTATAAAGGCTATACAAGGTCTAATTTTAATTTGAGCTAGTATAATTATTTCAATTATATATCATTTGTTTTGAAAAAAAAGAACTGATATCTACTGAAAACAACTTTTCAAAAGTAAAAAAAAAAGCCAAGCAAAAAAAAATGAAAAATTAGAAAAGAAAAAAGGTGAAAGTTGTGGCTAAAAAATAGTGTGATATCAAATTTCCAAGCTTATATTACGGTACTTATTTAACATTTTTTGATAAAAATTTACCATATGTAAGTCAAGTACCTAAGTGTGCGTTGATAGAAAGCCTTTTCTCCTTTACTAAATACATCATAACGTGTTTCTGAAAATTAATTTTTTTAAATTATGCATGATGGGCTTGGCGGCCATCTTTCCATATTTTACACAAATTTCTAAGCACTCAAGCTCGTAACATATTTGCATTATTAAGAATTTCGAACTTCTAGTTTTAGATACAGACAGATAAATTAAGAAAGTTTTTTATTTTGAAAAAACAAATTGATTTTTACTGCTTTAACTAATTAATTAACCCCCCTCCGAAAAAAGAGAATCATAAGATGAAACCTGAAGTTACTTCAGTTTTATTTTTAGACACAAATTTTTAGGCACTCATTTCCATAAATTAAAAGAATAAAATGTTTGCTTTAGTAACAATTTCGAACTTCCAATCTTAACAATGAACTTGTGTGCTTAGAAATTTGTGTAAAATATGGAAAGATGGCCGCCAAGCCCATCATGCATAATTTAAAAAATTTAATTTTCAGAAACACGTCATGATGTATTTAGTAAAGGAGAAAAGGCTTTCTATCAACGCACACTTAGGTACTCGACTTACATATGGTAAATTTTTATCAAAAAATGTTAAATAAGTACCGTAATATAAGCTTGGATATTTGATATCACACTATTTTTTAGCCACAACTTTCACCTTTTTTCTTTTCTAATTTTTTCTTTTTTTTTTTTTGCTTGGCTTTTTTTTTACTTTTGAAATGTTGTTTTTAGTAGATTTTAATATACTAGAAATGTATGAATGGGTATACCATAAAAACGTAAAAGCCTAAATAATATCAAATATTGCTATTCTGTATACTTTTTTGTTAATCATATCCTAATCTGTTTATGATGAACTTAATCCGGTACTGACAATAAAAATATTGCATATTAAAACTTCATTTGATATTTCATAAAACTAAATTCAGAGTAGTAATAAACTTTTCTTTTTACAGTGTAGGTAAAACAAAACCCTTGTTAATAGATTAAACTTGGCATTGTGTTTTATGTACTATGAAAGGAGGTCGCAAAGTTGCAACGCCGCCTTGGTCCGTGCCGCGTTTTTCCAGATAGGTTTTGAATTAAGTTTAAAGACACTGTAGGCGTATTGAAAGATCAACTAAATGCAAATCAGTCGCGAATCCCATAGTGTTTATATGATTAATTCTAAATAAATGAGGCTGATTTTAAAAATTTGACGTTTATTGCTTTTATACTGTTACTGGGCATAACATTACACAAATATATCGCAAAAGGTTGCTAGCCGGTGGCCCATAGACTATGCCGCCCATATCATTATGTATGAAAAAACTGCCCGGTTCTTTAAGGGTTAATATTTTGGCTAATTACCTACCATTTTTTTTCTAAAATCATTATCAACAATGCTTCTATACTTTTGCTACAATAGGTACCTAAAGCCCTCCTCAATAACTTTGCTGAATGCCTTCAAACCGAAATGTGTGGGTAACGGAAAAGTGCGCTTTTTTCAAAAACTAAGTGACCTAGGGTAATCGCTATAATTTTCCTGCAATGTTTAAATTAACGTCTACTATCTCTAATTTTTTCATAATTTTAGTTTAAGTAGATTCGGAAATTGATGGGGGAATAATATTTTTGCACTACATTTTCGACGATATCTCTGAAAACATAATACTTAAAATTAAAAGAAATCTAATTTTGAGTTCAGCGTTAGAAAAGCTTTCACAGGATTCCCCACATGATAGACAAAGAAAAGTTTTTTTTTTTTTTTTCAAGTAAATTAATTAGCCCTCTACATTTTCCTAAATATATTTGTGAATATTTAATAATCTGAAAACATGTGGGTTAATATTCTTTATTACTTCCTACAATTTGAACTTTCCACGTTCCATAGTTTACGAGTAAAGTCTATGACAGTCGGACAGACAGATACGGGAGTGATCTTATAATGGTTCCGTTTTTACTTTTTAAGTATGGAACCCTATAAATGGAAAAAAGTCTATTTTCAATATTTAATATCATGAAATGTATATGGTTTCAAAACAAAATTTTTATTGAGATGAAAAATATATGTATTAGGGCGTATAGAAAAAATCGAAATTTCGCAAATCTTTCTACGGTAGTGCGGAAAAGTTGTGAACTCACTTCATAAAAATGTTTGCAAGATCTTAAAATAGTGGGTTGATATCTTCTGTCACCTCAGTGGGCCGAAAGTTCCCAAAATAGCACTAAAAATTATTAAAATACAAAAGTTGATAAACAATCATAAGTTCCGTTGATCGGTTTGGGGTAGTGCTTACAAGTTACAATTTTTTATCAACAGCAACCATATATATTTTTTATAATTATAGGTTAATATCTTCTGCCACCTCATCGACACCAAATTTTTAGAAATAAAGGTAAAATTTTAAATAAATACAATTCGCAATTACCTCATTGTAATGCAAACAGAAACTTTATTTTACCTTCGGAACATAACAATAACAAAAGCATTACCACTTGTAATCATTTTTGATCTCAAATATTTTGGATAAAATTTTTGGACGCAGGAATAACAAATCAACGAACGCAATTTACATCTGGGCTAATTTCCTTTGTCTTGATAATTCACCGTGCTATAAGGAGTTCTTATATGGCACCTCTCATCATTTAACATGGCCTATACATTGTCTTCTGGAGCCGCAATTTTAGCATTGTGAGTAATAACTGGTTCAATTACGTCACGATACTTCTTAGACAAGTTGTGAAATTAGCTGATGAAACGCCACAGGTGTTTAGCACTGTCCTTTAAAGAATGGTGAATATAAATTCGAAACCATTTGTGTACGCAGAACTCAGAATGAAGACGACCACAGTTAGGAACCCAGTTGATGGGTCTGAGGTAGATATATATAACTTCAGTATTCGACTGGCAGTTGCTAGGCTGTGGGCCAGATTCAACGTTCCCGGTTAGATAATTCTGAGCAATAAACGCAGAACTAATAACGGTGCAAATATCTAATATGTATTTCAGATCTGAACTGTGGGTGATAGGATCAATTTCTGATAACTCAGATTCAATACTATTAAAAGCAACAATTGAAAGCTTTTAGAATTCATTGGAGTTTCGTCCAATGTCTCCAGTGTGAGATGTGCGGCCAGATTACGTGCTATCTGTGGACTCAAATAGGTGTCGTAATGGTAATTTGTTGGAATTAAATAAGCAGATAATATATTGTACTGGTCTTTGAAGTTTCAAATCAAGCCTGCGATTTACATTATTAGACACGCTTGTGTTCACCACAGTCGCGTCACATCCGAAAACAATAAGGTCGCTAAAATCATGCAATAAATTACTTGTAACATATTTTAAAATTCTGTTAGATATATCAAGATTAGATCCGCTTTCAAGTAACACGTTCCGTGTACGTTGAACCAGGTTCCGATGCAATACAATAATGCGCTTCTACAATTCTTCTTTGGATGTATTTGTCCTCGAGTATTTCTGTGTTTAAAGTTTTATCATGCCGTCCATTAAAATAAAGGTTGGATAGAGTGGTAAGATTTACATTTGATTTTGAGACTTATTTTTGTAAATTCTCGATTTTTGTCTACGACGAGGCTGGTATCTGATTTCGATAGTAAATCCAAATCTCCCATAACACTCGATGCAGTAGCAACTGTGACTCTGTTAGATACACCATATATTTCTCGGACAAAAACTGTTTTAACCAGTTTTAACGCATTTAAACATCCCCTGAAGGCTGCTGAAGAGACGCTGTGTTAGAACCGTGTTTAGTGCTCACCATGTCTTCATCCATCTCCACTTCCACTACATATACTATATCATTTTCCCATTAATTCTCCACTGAATAATTTGAAGCACAAGCAGGAGACGCCTGTTTTACAGATCGAATAGTATCCTTAACCTTCACCTTTCGCATTTGATGTTTCCTGAATCGTTTTGTTTCTAGAATATCAACATTTTTCTTTCGATTCTTTGGCCAATAAGGAACGCTTGTTCTTTTGCACGAACTTTGCTTTCTTTTGGACATATATGATCCTTAAAAATCGCACTTTTAAGGGTAGATATTTCAGACATCTTTTTTGCTTCCAATTTAAAATTCTCAACATTTTCGAGAGTAGTCTTTTTTTTCCAACACGTTTTATATTTTTTATATCACAAACATGTTCATACGAGACTGAATGGCGGCATTGACGTATAAATTTTCAATCTTAGAATCAACTTTTCGCAAGAACCAAAAAGCGTGGTTGTTTGTTTCCAACAGTTTCAAAATCATCTCTTGCCATCTCTCATGCACTCAACATCTTACAATGTCCTCATGCGTTAACACCATGCGTCAAAAATCCGTTGACGTTCAAAAATATGGAATTACAACGTTTGTCAACTTTAAACTTTGACTACGATGATTTCAAATATTTACCACTATCTTTTAGTAGAAAATGACAATGAAATGCCTAACACCACATATATATACCTAATAACCACAAGACCTTAATAAATACTGCAGTGCCAGAAACTATAAAGACCATACATTTATAAAAGAATATTGCTTTAAACGAGTTAAAATCGGTTGTGCCTCGGTGATGCTTGTTGCGCCTGCCTACTCCGCTTAGTCAAGCGGAATATATTGGTGAGGTGATTGACTGGTCATTCCGATTTCTGTCTCGACATGAAAATAGGGGTGTTCCAGTTTTTTGGCAGAACTCCAAACCCAGTCTGTCTGGATTGTGCATGAAGTAATTAGTTATGCAGGAAAGTACCAAAATACGTTAAAATTTCCAAAACTTGATGCCGATGAGGCAGTAGACGATATTAACCTATAATTCTAAAAAAAAAAAAAAAAAAAAAAATGTTGTTCTTATTAAACCATAATACCTTTTAAGCACTACCTCAAACTGATCAACGAAACCTCAGATCATTTATTATTTTTTGTATTTTTATCATTGTTTGTCCAATTTTCAGAACTTTCGGCACATTGAAGCGACATAAGATATCAACTCACTGTTTTAAGATTCTGCACACTTTTAATGAAGGGAGTTTACAACTTTTCCGCACTACCGCAAAAAAGATTTTGATTTTTTTCGATACGAATGTTTTTTTTTTCATTTTATGTATTTAAAAAATCGCATGAGGCAGAATAAGTATTTATAGCAGGATCCAACCTGTCATATTTTTGACGAGTAGAAAACTGGTATAACAGCGTGCGCGCAGGATAGCAAAATAAATTTTGCAACTATAATGGAATATTTTGTGTCTAATTATACGTCAGATTGTAATAATTACCCTAATCTTAAATAAATAAGCTTTTAAAGCATTTTTATATTTTAAATTGAAAGTTATATATAGATAATACCAAATTTTGAGAATTTCAAAACAACGAGTATAAAAGCCTACAAACATATTTTTTGGTGAACAAGAAAAAGAAATTTTACGTTCAGTTTATACAGACTAGCATCAAAACCACGTTTTAAAAATTTCATGAAAAAATATTTTGAAGTTTTTGAGATATCTTGCGAGTAATGCCGAAAAACGCTGTATGCAGAAAAATGACTTCGAAGTTTCGGAAACGCCCCTTCAGCTATTGAGTGCATATAATTCTAAAAGCAATAACTTCTGTTCTAAAGGGAATTCGAGGGAAAGAATTGTATCAAAATGTTCAGAAACGATAGGAGCTTAACATAAAAAAAAATTAAATTTCGAAAAGTTTGAAGCTTTAAGCCCTAATGTCAAGCATATTTTGAAATACAATATTTAATTTTGATAAAAGTCCTTTTTTTTCAAATAATTGCAAATTATGACTGAAAATGCTTCTATTCGCTGTTCATCTTTTTCATATTACCCGACTGCCAAGAAGGGTTATCTGTTTCACGCGTATCTGGGTATGTGAATTTCTTTATATCCTTGAAACATCTCAACAGCTGGATGGATTTTAAAGAATGGTGTCTCTATCGATTCGTCTTAACCGTCCGATGGTTATAGGCTAGGTTTTGTTTCTATAAATTCAAAATGGCGGCCGTAAAATACAAAATGACGGTAGAGACGAAGAAAATATGAGTGGCATATCATTAGAAAGGTCTTTCAGAATGAAGACGATCCTTCATTGACTATTTTACAGTCAGAATCTCCGTTTAAATATTATACAACCCGGAAGTTGTGTAAGTAGGATCTCTAGCTTCACTGCCACTCTAACCTTCATAGACATGTGTAGGATTCATCAAAACAGTGTTTATATATAGGAACAAACAATTAAACACAACTTAAAAGTCATTAATACAAGTAAATAAAAAAAATTGTTATGTAATATAACAAATTGTTTCACTCTGATGAGAAATAATTAATTAGTTCCCTTTTTACGCAGTCGGGTTTTTTGATTTTTTAAATTTATTTTAGAAAAGGTTGTTGTAGTTGAATACGCCTAATGCAAAAATACGTAATATTATCTTGATTAAGCTGAAATTAACAACGAAAGAACA
Source organism: Maratus speciosus (assembly GCA_963932465.1). NCBI lineage: Eukaryota > Metazoa > Arthropoda > Arachnida > Araneae > Salticidae > Maratus > Maratus speciosus. Next base: position 396,485,324 of record OZ010788.1, on the reverse strand, counting down.
TCTGTAAATAAAGAAGAAATAAAGAATCATAAATATGTGAAAAAATATTATCTTATTTTCTCAGTATTGTAAGTATTTTAAGTACTTGGTATACTGTAGTAAATATTATATTGTAGTAAATGTGTATAATTTTCAAGTGTATTATGCGTTTTGTGTCTAAAGACTTCTCACAATGTAGTGTTCGCATACAAACTATTGGAAATTTTACTGGATATGGCATGCGCATAGGGCATTTTGAAAAGTTTTTCACAAAGCTTAAAATATTCAGGAAAATCCTTTATTTTTCACAAAATAAATTTATTTGTTTATTTCTTGTGTGATAAATATATGCCATATTGCATACAGTGTGCCCGTGAATAGCATTTAAATTTCAATTTAAAAAAACAATAAAGAATGAGAGTCCTTTTAATTGTTAAAAACAAGATTATATTGATCATTTTAGTCATATTGGATCTCACATTCAGGTAAAAAAAAAGCCATCAGGAAGAATGTGCCCTAAAATAATTCATATGAAGCAACATTTGTATAAAATTACTAACTATCCACTATTCATTATTTTCATGGTGTAACAAAACGCCTTGGCATCCAAGATCCGGCAAGTTAATCTTTCATTCACATATATATTTGTAATTTTACCCTCATAATTGAAATCACTTATAATTTCTTTAAAAAATATCATATGTGTCATGTTAAGTAATGCATTTTAATGGCATTTCTTCCATTGGATGAATAATTGAGTCCATGCTTCATCAAAATATATCGACAAAAGAATAACTCCAAAACGCTGATAATGATAAAAATCTTCATAGCATACACTATTTTTGAATATATTTTCTGAGTTTAAAATTATTTTAAATATTTATTAGTTAATGCATTTTGTGACAAGTGCAGAGTTTGAAATGTATTGTCTAAAACCGAAGCTTCTTAAAAGGCCGCTGTAAAGGAGTTTTTTCATACTTCAGTAATGAAATTCATATAGAATATGTTTTTTAGCTGAGAAACATTTCAGAAATATTCTTTTCTGTTAACTCATTTAACTGAATATCACTTCTTTTATCTAATCGTCTGTGAAACAAAATGTCCGATTCTTAATGTAATTATATGTAACCAATGAGTTTTTAAGTAATTTATTTTTTTTTATAAATAAGAAAGGTTAAATATTAATAAAATATTTTCATAAAATCTTTTCGCATAAAGGCTTATAAAAAAATTCACTTAAGTAATAACGTAACAAGTAATAAGTAATAATAAATAACGGCCACAACAGGGAAGCAGATGTAAAAGTTTATAGTGCAAGGATAAATAATTCATTAATTTTATTCTCCAATTAATGAATCAATGACGGATAGCTGCTAAATAGAAAAAAATGGTAAGGAAATTTAAACATTTTCGTCAAAAACATTATTAGTATTTTTTTAATGAGAATGTGTTACAATCCAATTATTCAACCAAAAAATCTAATTTTATGAAAAAAAAAAATATTTTTTTTTAACACAAATAAAGTTAATACAAATCAACGGATAGTGTAACACAATTATATCTTACATTAATTAATTGTTAATTATAGTCAATGAATATTTAATACTAGTCTTTATTACTACTTCTATTTCGCTATCCAAATACCAAAATCACCTCTTATTTCACTTTATCAATTAGTAATTTGTTTTTTAGAATTTATCTCTAATTTGAGATAATTTTATCGAAATGCTATTCCAATTAGTACATAAAAATAACCGTCTAGAGATATAAAGAAAAAGGAAATTTCCTTCAAGTATTTGCACATTGTTACAAAAAATATTTTCTTGTGGTATAAAAAAGTAGGACAATACAAAAGATATTTTTTTTTATACATGACACAAGTGTATTATGAAATGATGGATTATTTTGAAAATTTTTATTAAAAAAGTTTTCAAATCAAGCTAACTATTTAAATAAGAATTTTATTAAGGACAATATTAATTATGCTTATTGTTTTTTCGTACATGTTTTTTGTGACTGATAATGTTTAATTTTTTTTAATTTCATATGAAAGCGAGTGTAAGATGATATTGCTATGTACACAATTTATCAATCTACTCACTCTATATAATATACAGGTTGTATCTGAAAAGAGCGCAAAACTTTTCGTGTTGATAGAACGCAGCTATACCAGCAAATTCCATCATAGAATGTATCGTCAGAACGGAAGTGGTGAGAAGTTAAAAAGTAATTTTCCACTATCGCAATTAAAGAATTAACACAAGAATGAGAGGAGATAACCAGAAAACATTTTATTAATAGGAATGTAATTAATGTATATGCTCAACGAAATTACTGAAAATATCGTCAACCATCTGTAACGCACGCTTCACACGTACGTGATAGGGACTGACGCACATTTGCGAAGACACCGGGCATTTCCTAAATATCCCCTACATAAACGCTAATCCTGGAGACTAGAACCATTTCGGGTTAATGGGCCACTCGTAGATTAGGCTTTTCTTATGTCCCCACAGAAATAAGGCCAAATACGAGAGATACGGCGATCTTGGTTTTAATGGAGATTTGGATTCCCAGATTCATGAATGGATAAAAGAAACTCCAACACAATACTTCAGGAGACTTACCCCTCATAGCATGCATGGTCACAGTGACGTCATTGTGACGTCACTGTAAGTCACTGTGGTCACGTCACATCTGTGACCAAAATGCCACCACTCAGTGATGTCACATTGTGACTGAGATGTGAACTTCTTAGAAAACTTAAAAAAATTACGAAAATTCTTTAAAACATGTTATTTACTGTAAAATTATATTTTTCTGGCAATTAAAAAAAAATGTGACGTCACTGTTATGTCACTGCTATGTAACGTACGTCACGTCACATATGTGACAAAAAAAACCACTATATTGTAAGTCACAGTGTGACAAAAATATGAACTTCAAAAATCTTTGAAAATGAAGAGAAATATTTTAAGCAGTCATGAGTTATAGCGGCATAAGGAATGAAAATATATTAGTGGATAGCAAATGGTAAATTCTGTCACTAAAGGGGAGAGGGGGGGGGGGGCATAATAAATAAAGTGCACGATACAAGCATTAATAAACTAAATTTTCAGGCTATATTTTATCCATTTGATATCTAAGACAGTGAATGTATACTTTTCATGATTTCAATTTTATCTAGCATTTGGATAATATATTTAGAATTAGGATTATTAAATTTATACACTTTACATATTTAGTTTGCTGGGAGGAAATTTCTTTCTTTCTTTCTTTTTTTACCAACCAGGATTATTCGAAACACTTCTGTGGTTTCAAACTAAAAATTTTCTACTACAGTTAAAGCTGCACCTTTTAATGAGCACGTAGAAAGAGTCTTCAGAATTTAGTCATCTATGCATTTCTTGCTTTAGAATGTTTTTATAATTTGTATTCAAGTCATAAATTCTACTTCTTTCAGTCTTTTTAAATAAAATTAGCATTTTCCGAAAATAAGAGAAATATACAAAATTTGTGCAAAACAAACTTTACTTAAAAAAAAAGAAGAAGAAAAAGGGGGGGGGGGTCGTTAATACCATTAAATTTATTTTTACACCTTTTAAAAATTTAAACAATGTTTTATCTAAAAAACTCTAATTAAGAATATTATTATTATAATTATTTAGAAAAAAGGAACTTTACAATACATTTAACTTGAATTATTTGGTACGGATAAAAAGAAAAGGTTAAATATATAGGACATGTCTTCAAATACAAAATTTTAATTAACCATACTTTCAGAAAATGACTGCGCATTCAAGTTCAATATTTCTTGTATACAAAAACAAATAATCTGTAACAGAACATCTGCTTGAAAATCGTCTGCCCACAGAAAAATAAATATGAGAAGACGCGGGAAATTGTTCACTGTTTTTAGAACATCACCAAGTCTACAACACTTTAAGATAAGGAAATGACCATTTTAGGATACACGGATATTAATGGAACGTATATGTAAGTGTTATTTAATTTAAATATTTTGTTCCTGATTTGTATATTATGAGTTAAATAGTTTTATGTTATATTTGTAAGAGACTGATCTTTATGTCAGAAGCGATATTTTTCAATTCGATAACTGTAAAGAAAAATATCTTAATCTGCCATCGCTTGAGAAAAAAAAAAAAAAAAAAAAAAAAAAAAAAAAAAAAAAAAAAAAAAAAAATCTGCGCACAGACTGATTCAGGCTTAAGTTCATACTGGAATTAATATAAACATTAATTTACTCTTACTTGAGATTGAAAATGTATGGAACGACAATGATTTGGAATTATTTTATCGGCTTCTTACTATTTTTTGATTACTAACACTTATAGTTATTATTATTTTGGGGTTAAATATGATGTTCGATTATCATGAGATTACGAAACTGTTTCAGATTAGAAATTAACATTATACTGGGAAAATATATTTTTACATTTTACAGTAGTGAAACATTTGAAAGAATTTTCTTTGAGTTCTAATAATATTTTAAATTATCTTTTAAAATCCTAAATCTTCAAACCAATGTTTTCAGATTTAACATTTGCCAAAATTATAAAATAATAGTAATTCCTTATACCATACGGAAATATTTTTGAGATATTGTTAAATCTAATAGTGCATTTAATTTATTTATTGTATTTTGCTGTTGTTTAATAGTACAATTATAAATACTAATTATTATTTTTAGTGTTTTTCAAATTGGTATATTTATTCTTTTAAATTGTATGTAAGAATTTTTGTGCTTGTGATTTTAATCAAACATTTAATTATAGACATTCTGAATCGGTTATTAAATTTTCTTCTATTGTAAATTCATTTTCTACGTTTATGATACGCGTAATTATTGGCACTAAAAAGTAAAATATGATATTTAAGCATTGAAATAAAGTGTTTTTCATGCCTGATAGGAAGTTATAAATTAAACTGCTTTAGTATATATTTTTTAAAAGTTCATATAATACAGGATACATAATATAGGACGTAAGTTGAAAAGTGCTTATGACTTAGGTTTGTCTCTCCGTCTGTCCGTCTAGCAGTCTGTCCGCACTCTAACTCCCGAAAATATACTCGGATTGCCCTGAAATTTTTGGATGTTATTGACGTTTACCATAGCACGGTGCCTATTTGTAATGAAGTTTGTAGCATGCTTTGTTCATTTACAGGGCCAGCCAAAAGTTTTCCGTTACATTACGGCCTATGGGAAAAAATCGTTTCAAATGATTTTTAATGATTTTACGCACGCTTTCAAACATAATAAAATTTATATGCATTTATGAAGGGCACTAAAATATGCATTCTGTTGACTATGCGATGCACAGAATAGCTATTGTTCATTTACAGGGCTAAAAAAGGAATTCAAATACATAATGATATAGGGGTGGAGGGAATTGTTTGCAGCATACTTTAATTATGTTAATCTATTTCATATATAATGAAATTGATGTATGTCGCTTAGGTTTACATACTATAAATTATTTCATGTATAATACGAATAATACGTATATAGCATTTACAGGGACACCCAAAATATTTCAGATACTATATTGTATCCGAAGTACTGTTCATTAGCGATGTTTGCTGGAAATGTATTTTTAATTATGATATGCGCTTTTATGATTCACTATATTTATGCATAGTATCGTGTATATAAATGCTATAATTCCTATACAAGGCTACACAAAAGTATTCGTAAGGATTACTGGGTATGGGCACAAATTGCTTAAAGGTGGTTTTTAAATGAGTTATGTTTTTTTTCGCTGAACTGCATTTAATTTACCAATAAATGTTTGTAGAATATGGATAAAATGATACACAGGGTCACGCAAGGAAATGGATACATGGCCGTCTATAAATAATAATTTCTGGAAATGTGATTTCAGCAGTTTTAAGAGTGTCTTAGTTTGAATTAAATTTTAACTAAATAGTAGCGTGTAATAAAGATTCTAGGTAAACTACAGTGTTGTACAAAAGTATTCAAGTATCTTTCCTTACATTAGTATAAATTGCTGAAAAAGAATTTCAACCTGTTAGGCGTTTTCTTGCTAAACTAAATTTTCCCATTATATAGTATATATACACTTAAAAAATGGGTACTCAAAATTGAGTAAGAAGTACCCAATTTTAAATGCGTCACATACTCAAAATAGCTCCGATCCAAATGTACTCAAAGTTCAGAAACACATGTATTCATTTTTTATTCCATGGTTGTGATCAAATATGAATCGTTATGCACTGCCCCCCCCCCCCCCCAAAAAAAAAAAAAAAAAAAAAAAAAAAACCTAAAATTTAATGTAAAAATGTACTGAAATTTATTTCCCGTTCAAAGTTCTTAACAAGAAATGTTTAATTGATTATTTATTAAGAAAAATAGCAAAATTCTTAGCAAGATACTCAAATTGAATATTTTTATGACAAGAGCATTATTTCCAAGTACTTTTAAATTATTTTTAAAATGCTGTGCATAATTTAATATTTACATTAATAAACATCATTTATGCCGCTATAAATGAAATGAACCATTACAGGGTACAAAACTATTCGTTTGTTTGGGTTTTATAATATGTGATGTTTCAAAATAGAGAAAGCATAGGTTCATTTTTGATCCAAAAATATTCAATTCGATATGAGTCAGGGATGTAGTGGAGGGTATACGGGGGTATACGCCGTATACCCTCTGGATTTTTTTAAGGAACACCGTATACCCTCTGTTTCTCAAAAAATCTATAGTAAATACACTCTAGGGTATACGCTCGGCCTTGAGCGTATACCCTCTGCTTAGAGAGTATACCCTCTGTTTTTTTACGACTACACCACTGATATGAGTACGTCGGTTTACTCATTTTTGAGTACTTCATTTTTTTTCAGTGTATCAACCTACAGATCAAGTACAGGTCTGTTCAAAAGAATTGGAAAACATATTTGGCTATGGACGGTAACTGTTGAAATCAGTTTTTCAAATGTTTTATGCGTTTTCTGAAATGTTTACTTAGTTATCTTATTTACGTCTTTTCCCTAAATTACGATGTCTTGTTAAAGCATTCAGAAAGTGTTGGAAAGTATTTTATAATCTATGCTTAACGCATGATTTTTCTTACTCGTTTTTTTTTTCTATTTCCTAGATCAGTCTTTTCCTATAAAACATACCAAATCTATTTAGCTCATATTCACAAAATACAATATACACGGGAATAAAAAATTTAAATAAATATCGCTTATCATGCCGCTCTATAAATAATAGTTGTATTAATATCCGTTACTCTCCATGTTCATATTTAATAAAGAAATGACAAATAACAACAAATTAAAAAAACTTACACATTCTAAATATCAAGCTTGAACTCAATATCAAGCATAACTTAATAAAAAAAATATGGCTGTTGATAAGCATTGTTTTTTAAGTGGAAAAATTTAAAATGTTTTAGAAGGATAGGACTCCAAAATAGCGATATTTTGCTAAAAAGTACGGTAAAAAGATAAGATTTTATATTTACAGCAAAAGTTTATTTTAAAATTCATCGCTGTATTAATACTTAGAAATTTTTCCAGAGAGAATCATTCGCCTTATATACAATATTTCAAATGAAAATCAAATATCAAATTAATTGCTTAAAAGGCGCAAAGGAGTGAAAAAGATTCCATGCCGGGACTTGAACCCGGGCCATCAGTATAGCACACTGACATTCTACCGACTAAACCACATGGAACGACGCCCAGCCTGTAAAATTTCTCACTATTACATGTTGGCAAGGCTACAAGAGCAGCACAAGATGGAATATTTATCGTGAGCCACCGACATGAGGTAAACACGAAACTTAATTAAATCCAGCATCGATTGAAACTATATTAATAATTGGAAATTTTTCCAGGGAGAAACATTCGCCTTGCATACAACATTTTAAATTAAAATTGACTTTTAAGCAATTAATTTGAAATTTGATTTTCATTTGAAATATTGTATGCAAAGCGAATGGTTCTCGCTGGAAAAATTTCCAAGTATTAATATAATTTCAATCGATGCTGGATTTAATTAAGTTTCGTGTTTGCATCATGTTTGTGGCTCACGCTAAATATTCCATCTTGTGCTGCGTTTGTAGCCTTGCCAACATGTAATAGTGAGAAATTTTTCAGCCTGGGTATCGTTCCATGTGATTTAGTCGGTAGAATGTCAGTGCTCTGTACTGATGGCCCGGGTTCGAGTCCCAGCATGGAATCATTTTCACTATTTGCGTCTTTTAAGCAATTAATTTGAAATTTGATTTTCATTTGAAATCACAGTGTTTATGACAAGTTCGTCACAAATGACACATATTTCACAAACTGGTCACAGTGTGACTTCAAAGCATTGTCGCTTTCGTCACAGGTTCGTCACAAAGTTAATGCCAAAAAAGTCACAAATGACACACTTTTCACAAATTTGTCACACCGTGACTTCACAGAGTGGTCACAATGTGACGTCACAAACGACCTCTAAAACGGCCATAACGACCTCGCATTCTAGTCACTATGACGTCACATCGACGTCACGTGACGTCACATCGACGGTCACAAAGTCACAGTGTGACTTCACAACGACGTCGCCGTGACGTCACCATGCCTTACGGGACATTTATTGTAAAGAACTTTTAAGGAAGGGGCCGTGAAAATACAGAAGTACGGGGAGAGTTTCAATAACTGCCGAATGGGCAGACGCCCCACAGCGGGGCTTGATTTTGGTTTACATGGCTCGACGTCAGGAGCAAGAGTGAGGCAGAATTTGTTACCAATACTTACAGATTGGCGAACATTATTTAACCATATGTAAGATGTTTGGCGAAAATAAATTGGATAGACAAAACAATCATGGAGTTTTACATTGAGTTAAAAATTATGCTATGGCGGGCTCTTTAGGGTAACACTAAATAACATTCCAGCAGTATGCAGGGAGGCTTAAAGAAATAGGAACACGTGATTTTATATGCACGTTACAGATATAACGACAGATGCAAATTAGTCAGCAAAGGGGCATATGGTTTGTATCCGACAACGTACAAGGGTGAGAATTGAATACTAATGCAAGCCCAGAGGCTGGGAAAATATGCATTACTTATCGTCGGCTGCGAAGCAAAAAAGGCATTCACTTGTATTTTATTCTTTTATTTTATATCGATGGAAAATAGCTGCGGTTAAGATCTTTTTCAATCCGTGTGAATTTGAAAGAGATAAAAAGGAACCGAGATAAATGATGTCTGCATTTAAAAAGAACTTTAAAAAGTAAAAGTGAAACTTACAGTGGCATGAAGGGGGGGGGGAGAATGACTAAATCCATATGAAATTAACTATAAAATGTCAAATTTAAACTAAATATTTTATCTGAAGGTGGGGGGGGGGGGAGAATAATGGCAATTTATAATGAACCAATAAGGTTAAAAGTTGATTTTTGAGAGGAGAGGAGGAATAATGCATATATAACGGGAAGCCCTTATATTGGTTGCCAAGCAATGGGACGACCTCGACCAATCCATTGCCCTGGGACGGTGGAAAAATTCCTTTTAGCTTCTCAGCGCTTGCGTCCCGACCATACATTCTATGAAAAAATCTGCTTGTATAACTGAGTTTTATTACTCTGTAAATTTTTGCCCACTTTTTAAGATACACCCTGTATATATAGAACACCTGCCACTAAAATGACAATTTTTTCTATTAAAGTATAGGGTAAATTGGGTGAAGATGCTGTAGTTTTTAATTTTATTGTTTTAAAAATCGCCTATTGTCTTTATTTGTTATTCATTGATTTCTTGCTGAAGTTTGCACTCTTATGTATCATTAAAAACCTTATTTCATTTTGCAGATATTATAAAAAGCATCAAAAATTTTGTTTTTGTAAACACTTGGATTTCAGCATCTTACACATACCCATGGGTAAGATGGCCAACTATCTAGGTGTTTTCCTTGTGAAGTTTCAATGTAAACAATAATTTTTGTGAAGCAGTATAAAACATAATGGGGCGAATAACTTTAAATTATTTAGACATACTAAAGTTGTAAAAAAATTACTTAATATTATGAATTTACAAAAATATGAATGTAACAAACGTTGGCAATTTAATAAAAGGACAAACTTATATTTGGAAAAATAAGTTATGTTCTACTTAACATTTAAATGAATTATGGCTCTTAAGTATACCTATTTTTAAACATTATAATAAGTTTAAATACGATAAAGCCACTGTGATTAAGTGCTTTAGAGTGCAGAATTTTTGTTGGTGTTTTTTATGCCCCTTTGTTCTTTTCAGCTATAACTCAGATCTGAAATAGACTGCACATATATTTAGGCATTTTGAGAAACTTTTATATAACCAACAGTTTTACTGAATGCCTTTGATCCAATCATATTTTTCATATTTTTCAGAGGTTTTATTGTAGTCTAATAAAGACACTCTTAACACTGATTCTCATTCACTTAAAAAAATTCTCAACTTCTGAATCTCGGTAGAAAATTTAACCCGTTACCTTTACAAAGCAGATCAAATTAGCGTGTTTTTAGAGTCTGCGGTGTCTTAATGGAGGTTGGGGAGCGTAGCTTGTAGGGGGCAGAGGACCCTAGTTATCTAAATCTATATTATATACTACCGATATTTACATTTATTAAAACTATTTATAATTGCATTTAACATCAAATTTTTAACAAGGATTAAAATTAATAATCATTAAACGATTATTTATAAGGCCAATAAAGTTTATTTATAAGGCAGAATACAAATAGAAACCTTTCAAATTATGTCCACCTTATATTTTAATATTTCTTTATGTCATTTTAAACATTTAGAAATTTTATAATTTTGACTAATGATTTTTTTAATCAGTTAATTAAAATCACGATTTAATCACTGATTTAAATTATCTGATTAAAATTCTTGACAAGTTAGTTAATGTACAAGAGTAATTTATACAATGAAGAAACAACTAGGCATTTGACCGCAACGGAAAATAACTGGCATCTTACCCCCAAAATTATTCGTCGACTCACCCCAAAGTATACAAACTGGCAACCCTGTAGTAAACGTCAACGTGAGAACATTTCGTAGCACTTAGAATGTCAAGACGATATTCCAATTAAATCAACGAATAGTTTAGCATGCTAACATCAACCGTTCGATTTCGACCGACATGAACCGATCAACATCAATCGTTCAATATTTTTTTTGCGCTTGAGTATCGATTTTGTTTCGATAAACCAATCGGTGCGTCGAACTTTCTTCACAGAATCCGCCATTTTGAATAACTGAATTGCTTAATAATCATTTACGTGTTGTGCACGGCTATCTATGAAAAGAAATATACTGTAAAAAATCTTTTTGAGTCATTCTATCTATTGTTCAATTGGTTTTTCTGTAGGCCTATTAATTTTTAAAAATAAATATTTGAAATTGTACGGATCTTTTCCAAACACCCTGTACATTTAGCAATCTAGCTCATAACAGATATATGATTGCGATAATTGAGATAATACACAGTCCATTTTACTGAGATTGCATTTCCATATTACCTAGCCTAATTTCAAATCTTTTACAATGACAGTAATGTGAACCCTATATTTATCTAAAGCTGTAATATATATAATTTTTATTTTCCTATTAAATGCAATATAAAGTAGGTTTTAAAAGAATCTTCATATTAATTATAATTTACTTACTAAACCATTGTATATAAATGTAATTCTAAAATCAATATTCAAATGTAATTAAAGGGGTCCGGGGATAAAAATTCTAAAAAAAAAAATGCAATTTTTTTATTGGCTTAAAAATAAATACTGCGTTTTTAGCGTTAAATACCGCAAAGCGCATGCTTTTATCTTCATTTGATCCAGAGATATAACAACTTTTGCCTTGAGAAGGGATGAATCAGCTGACCGCTGATAAGGACTTTAGTTCTATTTATCTCAGAATGAATTTTTTCGCGATTTGTCAACTTTAAAAGTATATATCTAAAGTCCCTTGCAAGATATATGTATGAAATTTTTAACACAGACTTTATGCTATATTTCCAACAAATTATCTTCAGGATTTTTAATTTTGAGAGATAATTGTGAAAATATGCTAATTAATGCAAAACTCACTCATAAAAAACTTCATTTTTTAAATTAAATTTTCTTTATGAAATTTCCTAATCAATATTTTAAAAAATCCTGAAGACAAATTAAAATGACTCATTTTTTGTACACAAAAGTGTACAGGGTTTGTAAATCGAGTAAGTACTTCCAGGGTTATATCAAAAATTAAAAAAGCTTAAAAATTTAAAATTTAAATTAAAAAAAAAATATTTAAAAATTTTCAGATTTTTTTACATGCAATATTCTTATTATATTAAAAGATATTTCAGATTTTTTTTTAATAACAAAATCTGTATAAATAAAAAAATAGAATTTTGAGCCCCGGACCCTCTTAAAATATTAAATTCTTACATCTATTTATTTAACTAAAATTCCAGAAGGTGCAAAGCGTATAACTATTTTTTTAATTAAGTATTTTGCATTTGTAATCAATGAATATCATATTAAAAGACGAAATAATTTGTCTGATTTTTAAAAATAACTATCAGCTTTGAATAGGATATATATATTTCATAATTATTTTCATAAATAAAATATTCAAAACTATCTGACTGTCGAGACGAGAATCTTCCAAAAATATATACTTTAATCAAATAAAGGATAATAAAAATCTTTTTCCCGAGTAGCAAAAATCATTTTTCCCGTAACTATTGATGTGTAAGTTTTATATAATAAAAAGTAATTGCGTGCTTCTTTTCGAGAAAGAAAAGATGTATACACTGTTATATAAGAAAAGTAAGAAGAAATATTCTGTAATTGTTTTTAGGCACAAAAAATACAGTTTCATTTCATTTTATCTTATTATTATAGGCTTATTATTATCCACCTATACTTCTATGTAAATTAAATAACACATCACGTTTCCCATTAGTATTTGCTGTTATATGAAAAAAATTTCATAAGATTACTGTGAAGATGTATTGTAAACAATTAACTATAAAAGTATTTTTAACATATTTGTTCTTCTACTGATAAAAAAATAAATAATTCATCAATATTATTCCACATATTATATTCGTCCATAAATTAATAGTTTTGAAATTATGTATATTAGGTTTATCAAACTGAAATATTCTTAATCTTTTCGAAACTTAAAATAACTTATTTTATTTCGATGAACTAAATTGTAATACAGATGAAAAAAAAAAAAGCCTTTGCAATGGTAAATTATTCATTTTTGTTTCTCTGAGACAGTTATCTAAAAGGTGAAATACCGAAAATGTGAAAAGGCTAAAAAACTGGAAGTTTAATTTATACTCACAACGTGATATTTTGATGTTAACCTTTTACAGAATATGCGTACAAATATGTGAAACACATTAAATGTAACACTTCACAGCAATACAAATTACTGTGCGGTAGCACAACGTGTACGCGCATATGTCTCAAAACATGTATACACAATTCATTCGCTAATAACTGGTATATTATTATTATTATTTGAGCTTTGATAATTTGTCATAAAGTTTAAAGAAAACTAAACTAAGAACGGAGGAAATTTGCAGCATTGGCAATGCAGTTTTGAAATAGCAGTTTTTATTTTTATTTTTATTTTTATTTCATTTTTGAAATTGCAATGAATAAAACAGAAAATCGGATAGATGCAAAAGTATAATCCTTTAATACAATTTTCATATTCGTATCCCATTAACTTATTGTTATTTCTCTCAAAATTAAATATATTTTTGAAAGATTCGTTTTCATTTATTATCAAGCAGATATTTTATCGCATTCTAGTTGAATGTTTAGTTACATATCATTAATGGCAACTTGGATTGTGAATACGAAAATTAAAATTTAGCTATTTATACTGATTCATCCAGTACTCAAATTCATACGAATAGTTTATATGTCAGGAATCGGGTTAGTTGCAGCTCGTCCGTAATCATGCCTGAAGCCAATTTGCGTATTTTAGATAGCCTGTTATGGCGCAATATTCAATGCATTGTTATTATCATATTTGTTTTAATGAGGTAAACGTATATATTATCATCTTTTTGTTTATGATGAAGATGAAAATCATGGCTTTTGACGTGATTATGGAATATTGAGTACTCTATACTCTCAATCTAGTTTTTTAGCTAAAATCTAGACTATAAGATAAAAATGCAATTAATATCATTAAAAAATATTAATAAAACCTTTAAATTGCAGAAAGACTTGTTAAAATTGATGACTTTTTTCTCGTGTTGCAGTATTGAAAGATTTGTTGTTTGATGGATTCGTCGTGTTTTTCTTTTTCCGTTTTATCAAAATCTAATTAACATATCGGAAAGAAAAAAAAAAAAGATTAAAATAAACAATAATAAAAAAAAATAAAGCGTTGTTGTTTGTAACAGATCGTAGCTTAAGTCATTCTCTGTCTACCACTGATAAGCGTTTGAATTATGGAGAGTCTTAAGTCAAATCCCGAAAAAATGAGATAGACACACAAACATATTATTTTTTTTCTGCTTGTACGTCATTTAAATGAATGAAATTAGTAATACGTGTTTGTTTTTTTAGAAAATCACAAAAAGATAATCCAATTTAACATAAATGTATAGATATTTTATGTATATTTGTTTAAGTAAGTCTATTTTTTACTCTTTTAAATTTCCAACCAAAATCAAGCATATTTTCGAACGCAATTTCCTCCTTTTGATTGGATCGTAATACTGGTCTTTTACGAGATTGGTAAGTGAATACAGTCGAACCTCGGTTTCCTGACACCCTAATGACCAGAAAAATGTGTCGTCATAAGCAGAGTGTAGCGGTAACAGGAGTTGGAGTAAAACATGTTTTTTAAAAGTTGTATTTTTAATTAATTTAAGACAATTGTAAATTCATAAGTCTTCTTGCAGTTTTAAGCAATAAAACATTATTATTAAACAAAATAAACACAAAACAAAATTGAAAAGAATAAAAATCAGATTTGAGATGACATGTTTTTTTATTGTTACATGAAATATTGATGAATTAAGGTTTCCTTATCCCTAGATGTGCTTTCTATTATTATTTTTTCAATATGACACAACGAATTGTAATCAATATCCATTGTTTCAGAAATGGATGTTAGATCATTTCTGATAGTTTCAATGCAATGCAATGCTTTAGTCGGATGTAAAACACCGTGTAACGACAAGAAAGCATCGCACAGTCGGACAAAATCCATTTTTCCGATTATCTCGAATTTAGCAAAACCACGTGTACTCGTAGCTGAATGTCTGTATTTTCGAGATCCATACTAGTTTTGGTGTAAAAAATCAGAGGTGTCAATTAATTGTGATCGTAAAGTAGCCAATTGCGCAGTTGTTTTGAGGGAGTCTCAAAAATTGCACTAGCTTCTTCTAAGTTTGAAAGCACGTCGTGACTATTCTGTTTTATTTGAAAGCACCAGTATGTTGATCTAATGTCACAGCTTTGTCAAGGTTGGATTTAACAATTTTTGTTTGAAAATAAGCAATATTAAACCCGCTTTACCGCTTTTTTCAAAGGCTGAAATTCTGGATGATCCTTGAATATTTTATCTTTACTTTTAACAGATTATTCAGCATTACTCAGCAATAAGCATTTAAAAAAAAATCAAAGTGCCTTTTCTAAAGTAATGAAAAAATAAACAAACTCCTGCACACAGCTGCAGATCAGTAAGTTTTTATTAATAAACAAGCATCATATTAATTTCCAGTGCATGTATGTATGTTTAGTACAAATCTTGCAAGTTAAAATTAAATCACATTTAATTATCCTATTGAGCCGAAACAATGAATGAATGTGTAATTTGAAAGAAAATATAATATTATAATGATTTAAAAACGCAGAAGTTTGTTTAGAATGCCGTTTCTACAGGGCTTCACAGAAATTTAGATTAAAACTTGCAAGTTAATTTTAAACCAATTTCAATAATCCAATTGAGCTGAAATTTTTCGCAGAATATGTAATTCTGATGACAATGCAACATTATTATAATTTATGGAACGTAGCAATTACGCTTTTTTTACAGGGCCACATAAAATATTAGTTCAAATCTTGCAAGACAATTTTAAACCACTGTCAATTATCTGATTGAGCTGAAACATTGCCTACATGTTTTTTTCCGATGACAATTCTATGAAGTTATAATTTGGCGAAATTACAAATTATTAATTATTTACAGGGGCACACAAAAATCGCGGAAAGCTTGTTTTAAAAAGCTGAAATTTTAATTGAATTTCTACAAAATTACTATAGGTTATTGACATACACAACAGCATTTTTTAAATTGAAAACAAAGTACGTAGCAGTTGTATTTCTTTTATAGAGATACATAAAAAATTCAAATACACTACCGTCTATATAAGGAAATTTTATTTCAAATTGAATAAATTTTATACAGGTTTTATACAGACAAATTTTATACATTCACACAACAGCCTTTTTATCAACCGAAAATAATTTCGGCAGCACTTATATGTTTTACAGAATACCGCAAAGCATTAAAGTTTCTTTAGTATGATTTTATTTAAAAATTTTTATTTTTCAAGATGCTTACAGAAATTTCTGGGGAAATTCTGAGAAAACCAAAATACAAAAAGTAATTAATGTTAATTTACATATGTGCATTATATATATTTTTTTTACTTAATTGTAAAATATGTATGTTTAACATATTATTTGTAATGCATTATACTGAATGCCCACTAAAGTCCTTCACACGCTCTTAATTGCCGAAAGGTTGCAGCTACACTCACAAAAGTGGTGTCTAGGTATAGTAAAGTGGCTATGCTCTTCCAGTTGACACCGCTTCCAGCGTCACCCGGTGCAAAACAGATGAGTTAGTATTCCTTTCTCTAAAACGAGATTCACTCTCAGAACAAAATTCATTTAGCATTCATGTTTACAAAGTGTCCTGTCGAACCAAATCGATGATGGTCTACAAATTTGTCATTCACTTTTATCCCATATTTCGAACCGTTTTCGCGATAGGAATGCTAATGCTGCCATCCTGCAACGGTTGGCGCTGTATGCGGTCTCATCTAGTAGAGCATAACCTCTTTACTGTATAGTAAAGTGGGGACAGACGCCGCAGTTTTATTTTTCTTCTTTTAAAATGTACAATAAAGCAAAAAAGTACAAAATAAGTACCAGAAATCACTAATAAAACCCTTTAGAATAGAATTTCTGTGTTAAACAAGTTTAAACCTCCTTAATAAAGTACGCATAGTTATTTTCCGAAACGTCCTTTTTTAACAGCATTTTTTATGTGCTGGGTAAGAGGCCGCTTGGGGTGTGGGATAGATGCCGCATGGAGAAAAAGCTAGACTGTTTAATTTTTTTCAAACAGATCACATTTTTATTTTCTAAAAGTGCTTAAAATGAAAAAAAAAAACAGTAAACTTAAAAAAAAATTATATATATCACTAAATTGGGAAAAAGTTTAACGAACATGCAAAAGTGTGAGCTCTATAAATAACAGTTAAGACAAAAAAATGTGAATGAAAAGAAAAACATTTGTATTTATATGCATGCATTGCATAACTGCTGGAAACAATAGACATCATTATTACAAAAAAGATATAAATCACTGGTTTGCATCCAGGTGAACATTGCAGTTTCCTCTTAATGTAAGTAATAATTCTATACTATTTAGACCCTAGTCTGCTTATTTTTGGCCTTTCTTCTCAATCTTTGATTTTGTATTTCCATTCGCCCACAATAACACCACACTTCCCGTTGCAAAAGTAAAGTGAGCCTTTTTCATGTAGCTATCGATTGAAATTGATGCACTGAATCCTTCCGCTTTAGACTATGTTTCATGATAAGACTCCAGACATTCAGCAGATTCAGTCATCAAATTCCAATCCAATACTACCATCAGAATAAATAGGAGCAATTTACTCATTGTCGGAAGATGACTCATATTTTAGTTTCTCCCTCAAGCAAAGTGTTTTCATGTTGATTTTTCACTTCCTTTTTTCACACATTTTACTTTTTTGACGCTTTCTAGTCTCTTTTGCTTTTTATTTCCTTCTTTTTTCTTGTTTATAAACTCTGTGCTTGTAATGTATGCATCCTTTTGCTTTCTGTTACTTGGCTGTATATGTCTTTTGACCATTGGAGTAGGAGATATTTCGTTTAACAGTTTAGATGGTGATAATTATAAATGGCCTACGTTTTCCTTATTCACGCATAGTGAACCAACATTCTTGCTGAGAATATTTTGATAAGTAGCAGAATGTGCTTATATACGTTCGTTTAAATGTAAGTTCTACTTAAATCGCAGTGATGAATTTATTGAACCGAAAAATAAAAATATATTTTGCGGCGTCTGTCCCTCAACATCGGTGCGGCATCTGTCCCATAAAGGCTGGTAAGATGCCTCGCCAACATTTTGTGTCATTTGAGCGACGTGAGAGAAAGCCAAGCACATGTCTGTATTCTACGAGGATCTAGTTTACAGTTTCAATCGGTTTTGGGATGAAATCTCTGTTTCTTTGGCTTAAAATATGTAATAAAACTTCATTAGAATAATTTTAGAATCTTATCACGCAGGTTCGAACCATAAAAACTGACATTAATATGTAAATGATGACAATTAACCGGGGGAAACGCATACAACACAGCACACAGCAAAGAGGAACATTACGCACTTCTTAATTTGACCTAGGGAGCGCTAATGTCGCCAATACAAGCTCTGTGGCATATGTCCCACCGCGGCGTCTGTCCTCACTTTACTATATCTATACACCATGTTTATGAATGTAGATGCAGTCGTACGGCAGTTAAGAGGGTGGGAACGGACTTTAGTGGGCACTCTGTATTTTTATTTTAATACATTGTTGTTAAATAACCAGATATTTATCACTGTTTGAGTATCTTATCAGTGATGCATTAAAAAAACAGCAACAACTACTTAAACTTCAATGAAATAATTTTGTCCACCTAAATCGTCAAAACGTCCCACTGTGCGTCACCTGATCAGAACAAAAAGATCGCAAGCAGACTGACATGTCTATCTGGAGCTTAAGTGGGTCATTCGTAATGTGTGGGTTTATTTATTCAGATAAAGGAATGAATTAAAGTTCTCATTTGTTTCAATTTGTATTTTAGACACTTTTGTGAAAAGTTTGGCTAAGACATTTCTTACCGCTTAATTTCCATGCTTATACACTGTTAAAATTTTGCAGCATTCTGGCAGGTCATTTGACCGTTTTTTCTCATAAATGGCCAAAACAACCGTAATTTAACGCTATTCTGACCATATTATTGTCCATTTTATGGTCAGAATATAGTTAAATTATGGTTATGTAACCGCTTTTTCAAATAACGGTCGAATGACCTGCCAGAATGCTGCAAAATGTTTAACAGTGTAAGATGGATTATGAAAAATGGACAATTTTCCTTATCCGTCAGGATATCCGGAGTTGAAAATTTTTCAATGACATAAAATCCGGAGTTTATTTACATTAAATTCACATACAGAAAATCGGGACTTTGAAAAACTGGCGCGATAAGTGGAGTGACGTGAAATCCGGTTGTCGGGATAACGAGGCCCGACTGTGTATTATTTGATTTTTTTTTGACAAATATTGCATACGCATGCTATCTTTGTCAGCATTCTAATTACTGTAAATGATACAATAAATTGTGCCTGGTGTGTATGTGAAAAAATATTTCCTTTTTTTTCTTAATGTTTAGTAGAAACAAAACATTTCATGAAGAACTTATATCTATAGTTTTGGTGTCAACTCTGTTAAATAACAAAAATATAGGATATGTTTGATTAATAATGAAAACAGAATTTATATATGCAATGACTTAATAATAATTAAATTAAGATGAAACGTAATTGGGATAAAAAATCTTCCTTATAATTAGTTAATAAAACTGGAACTTTATATTTTATTAGTAAATTAATATAACCTTCATATATTTAATAGTAATAAGCTGATACAAAAATATGTGCGCGGTGTGTATGTGTAAAAATATTTATTTCATTTTTCTATTAAATGTTTATTAGAAGCAAAATATTTCATGAATTAATCTTTACTTTTTGATTTTTATTCAAATTTTATTAAGTAGCAAAACTTTTGAATACCTTTGATTAATAATCAAAAGAGAAATCATGTAACTAGTGATATAATATTAATTAAATAAGATTAAATTAATTTTAAACACATTTTTTGTAACTAGTGGTTTATTTCTTTTATTGGCAATACGTAACAATTTATGGGCTAATGCAAAAATTACTTTGTTTTAGTTAGAAAATTGAACCCGATTGTGAAAGGGTCATTTTTGAGCCAAAGAAGCGTAGTGTGTCTGAGCGACTGAATAGTAACAAAAAAAAATTGTCGTTTTATTTTTCAGAAACGTTTGATCAGACTACATCCACTAATTTCATACCAACCAGCTTTTTTAAAAATTAATCGACGTATACGATTCTAGTAAAATATATTAGAAATATTCGTATCTCGAATTCTTTGTAACTTAGGTAACGAAATGTTCAGTAGAAAATTTACATTCAATTTTGAATTAACGCAATTTAATAAAAAAAAAAAAATTCTATGCATTTTACTAGCTATTTGACTATTTTTTCCCCCACAATTACACTTTGTTAAATGTATCGTATCCATGCTTGATACTCTGTTTTACGAAATGGACGCCATTTTTCAATTTATCAATAAAAATAAATAATATTAGATACACTTGTTTACTTTAAAATGTGTTAGTATAAATTAAGTTTTATAATCGTTTAGCATTTTATAAAAAATTTCCCGAAAGAGACTTTTTTTAGACTTGTCGGAACTCCACTTTTACTAAGAATACTGAAGGTGAATGAAGACCAAGTGGAGATTCTACTATCTTCCCATAAGTCGTTTTACTTTCTAAAAAAATATTATAATAAAACTCGTTAATTGCGACGGACTTACCCGTTTCAAGGTACATCAATCCTGAGAAACATGTTTTAAAAAAATGTCTGCCTGCCCGTGTGTCCGTATGTGCCAGTTTGTCTTCGTGTGTATGCGTGTCCAATTCTATCACAGCAAAGCGTATTAATTTATAAATAAAATTTAATTAAATTTCATATATATGTAATTGACTATGGGCGCCATGTTCCTGTCGAATTTCGGGATATTTCGCTGAAAGGATGAATTTCTCGATTTTTTTTTTCTTGTAAAATCACAGAATTATAATAAAATAGTAAACAAATAACACTACTAAACAATAAAAAATTATAATATAGTACATAAATTTATTAAATTCATAATACAAGCGATATTTAAAACGTTTTTAGTGAGTTTTCGTAGTCCTTCTGCTAATCCAACACGGCGATTGACAAGCAGCTGACGTACAACAGAATGAAGAAAAATACTGATTTTATTATAAAATATGATCGAGAATAACTTGTATTTGCACCATTAGATGAAACGATTCAGAAATATATGACGAAAATAAAAGTCGGCGTAGTATTGAAGTATTAATATGTGTAAAGAATTTTCGAAATATTGCCATGCATGGGATAGTAGAAAGGCATGGTATTGGCACATCCGACTAGTTTCTTTTTATTATCGGACTGCCAAGAAGGGTTATGTGTTTCACGCGTATCTGGGTATGTGGATTTCTTTATACCCTGGAAATATCCCAACGGCTGGATGGATTTTAATGAATGGGGTCTCTATCGATTCGTCTTAACCGTCTGATGGTTATATGTTAGATTTTCGTTTTATAAATTCAAAATGGGGGCCGTAAAATACAAAATGGTGGTAGAGACAAAAAAAATTACGCACCCTATTGAGTGGTATATCATTGGATAGGTCTTTTGAAATGAAGACGATGTTTCATTGACTATTTCACAGCCAGAAGCTCCGTTTAAATATTACACAACCTGGAAGTTGTGTAGGTGGGATCTCTGGCTTTACTACAACTCTAACCATCATAGACATCTATAGGCCTCATCAAAACAATGTTTATAGACAGGAACTAACAATTAAACACAACTTAAAAGTCATCAATACAAGTAAATAAAAAAATAGGTAAGTAATATAAAAAAATTGCTTCACAGTGATGAGAAATAATTAATTAGTTCGCATTTTAAGCAGTCGGGTCTTTTGATTTTTTAAAATTTAATTTTACATAATAGTATAATCTTCAACAGTCATAAGTTTCAGGGCGTCGCAATTGCATTACTCATTAATAAATATGTTATTTTTATCAAAAACAGTTAATTTATTCTTATTATTTATTAATTATTTATTAAAAACAATTAAAATAACTAATTGTTTAACTAAATAATATTATATAGAAATTGTACTCTTCTTATTTCACGGTTTTAAGTCTTAATTGCGTTATTAAATCTCAATCTCAAATCTTAGAGTTCGATTAAGCTTAGATTAGAAATTTAATATGATGGTTCCAACTAAATTTCTCCGTATTATGAGCATAATCTGGATAGTTAGGGATTAAGTTATTTGCTACTTTCGTGCAATATTAAATTTATCACCGTTTATATAATTCTGTGTTAATATTTTGGATACAGTAACCCGAAGAATTTCAGCCTACATTTATCTGCACATGAAACTTAATAGCAGATTTATTTTCATTAGAAAGGCGCATTCAATAAAATTAAAATTTATTGGCCTCTAATTTCATTACAAAACTTTTCATCAATAGTAAAGATTATATTTTAACAAGAACGAAAAAATATGCGTCCAGCATACATTATAAAACACTTTCCAAGAATATTCTAACAAAACTTCGCTTTTTAATGATTTGAAAGTTGATGTCTGAGGAAATAATTTGGAAAACGCATAAACGAAAAAACGTGCGTCAAGCATACATGTGGTGACAGAGTTTGAACTCTGCACTGCAAAGACCAGCACATTCTTTAAATGAGGCTCTGGACGATCCACCCCAACCTCTGAGTGTACGAAAAACTGCTGAACTTACAGAAACTATTGTGAGAAAAGGAGATGACTGTTGGTTGCTCGTGAGAGCAGACGTGTTGAAACGTCGCTGTTCGACCGAATACCGGGTCACGGACATGAGTAAGGCGGAATATCGCCAACCAGTTATAATTATCATGTTTAATCTAAATGTAAATACCCCATCTGTAAATACCTCATCCATATATTCAAGAACATTAAAGTTTAAGATTCCCTGAAGAATCGGCCTGGACTAATTACTTCTAGACACCGACCGTAGTATACATTTATTCGTCAAAATCAATGTGCATTAAATTTCTACAGAATTGGGGGCTCGGCCGGGATATTTACATGCAAAGTGTGGATTGAACTTGTACTAAAGAAATTCTGATGTCCTTAAGTTGAATGATGTTCTGAAAAGGAAAGGAAAAAAGTTGCTTTCATCGAATGTTCCGTGAATTACTGGAAAAAGAAAAAAGAAAAAGGAAAATTCTCATGCAGGAGGAGAGATAAAAAGAGTGTTTTCTGTCTTGTGCGTCGATAAAGTCCGTTAATGAAGGGAAGAAAAGTTTCAAGCTTTAAGTGGTTTCTTCGAGTCAAGTGTTTCGGCGCTTCGTAAATTCATCGAAGGATCGAAGTGAAGGTGTTCTGTGATGAATCATTTGTGAAAATGCATCTGATAAAGTTTTAATAGGTCATTTCTAGTATTCGGGAAGAAAATATACGCTGACCTAATCAGTGAGAAGCGGTGAATTTTTTTTTCCGTCGTATATGACGAAAGATTTTCTTTTTTTTTTGCTTTTCTTGTGTTGAAATGGGAAAGTGAGTTTTTTATTGTTTCCCAGTACAGTGAGTTTTTGTTGTGTACGCCAGAAGAGAAAGCATATTTAGTAATTTATGCAGAAGTGGATTTTTTTTTGTTCTGCACTTTTTTTTAATAAAAGAAATAAGGCACTTGCTTAGACGTGTCTGCGAAGAGGAAATATAGGAAGGTGGTTTTTTTTTTTTTGCTTCCTAATGATATACATGATCTTAGATTCCTAATACATGATTATTTTTTGCTTCTTTCAGAGAAAAGTGTTTTTACGATATCATTTTTTTATCTTGTTATTTTTTATGTGAAAAGAAAGGAATATATATTCTGTGAGGATATTTAGAGGGAAGCAAGTTTTTATAAAATTTGTATTCAATAATTATTATTTTTTTTGTATTGTTATATTGTAAAGAAAATATATATATTTATTTTTTTTTTGTGGAAAAATCTGGTACAAAGTAAGTCAATTTTAGAAAACTGTTAATATTATTATATATATAGATATATTTGATTTATCGGGTGCTTATATATTATTGATTTATATTAAGAAATGTTTTATTTTATGTGTTAATTGGTTAGATATAATTATGGCACACTTAATAAGGTCTAAAAAGATCGATCTGGTTACTGCGGTGATCGAGTTAGGTTTAAATCCTCCAGATGGTGCTAATAAAAATAAACTGACTGATTTAATTTTAAAATCCGAAGGGTATAATGAGGATTTAGTAAAAAATTTGCTAGCGGGGATTATAAGCGAAAGGGAAGGGAAAGAAAAAATTGTTGCAACAAAAAGAAATCGAAAATCGAGATTTTGAGTTAAGAAAATTACAATTGGAAAAGACACAAAATACGCAATTGCATAATCCAATATCTACAATCGCCGGAAAGGGTTCCGATGTTCTAAAATTGCTAAATAGATATAATAATGAGGAAGAAATTAGCATTTAGTCTAGGAATAGGAAAAAATGAATGGGTTACATATCTGTTGGCACTGTTACCGCTTGATGTTGTTAGTTTAGTAAATCGTAAAAGTGAAGAACTATCCAGTGATTACGACTGCGTAAAGAAAATACTTTTAAGACGTTTCAAACTTACACCAGAGCAATTCAGGCAAAAATTCTTTTTACATAAAAAACAAAATTCAGCGTCATGGAAAGATTTCTCCTTTGTAATCGCAAACTTTCTGAATGAATGGTTATTGGGATTACACATATCAACGTTCGAAGTGTTAAAAATTTTTTTAATTATTGACCAGATTAGGCGAAAATTGTCCCTAGAAATGAAGGAAAACTTTTGTGATGAACTACCAAAAATTACGAGTGTAGAAGATTTGACCAATAAATTGGATGATTTTGAAACCGCCAGAATTAACTTACGGAAAACTGAAATTAAGCCCCCAAACATGGAATTTAGGAAACGTCAAGGTAGTGAAAATAATAGAGCGTTCCATTGAAATTACATTAGTCGCGTACCATATGAGAAAAACTACACACCTACCCCCCAAAAGAATTTAAATACAAAAATCCGTTGTTTCAATTGCAATGACTTTTCCCACCGTTTTAGGGATTGCCCCCGAAAAAAGGAAAATCCGGTCTGCTGGAAGTGAAAAATTCCTGGCCACAGGTCTGACCAGTCTGCAAATAATTCTCTTAAAAATGCAAATGCTGCCGTAAGCAATAACTCAAATCCGGTTGATAAAACAATAAAAAAGCGTGGGGATTTTAGGGAAAAATATGGATGCTTTAATTGATACAGGAAGTGACGTCAATATGTGTAACAACGATACTTATACAGCCCTGGGATGCCCTAAATTGCATGAAAATGATTTGGTTTTATCAGGTATTGGTGGCAGTCAAATTACACCCACAGGATTTACGACCGTAAAAATTTAAATAGATGGTTACACAGTGAATGCAGATTTATACGTCGTAAAAAATTTGAGCCATTCTATAATTTTAGGAAATAACTTTTTGAAACAGGTAAATTTCAATATGTCGGAAAAAGGATTGCAAATTACAGGGATACGAAAATTGAAGGAAGTTAGGGTGAATTACGTCACTGCTTTCCCGCAAGAAACAATCATGACAAAAACCAGACGCATCATCTATGTCACACCCAGATTTCATGCGATGTTTCGGTCAGAAAAGCAAAACAATCTCACGATAGGGAAAACGATTGCGACAGCTGAATGGTGAGAAAGGAACAAACTAGTCAAAATGAAACAGCTTGCTACTTTAGTGAAAAAATAAACATGCAATTAAGCTCTGATAAAAATTGTTTGTTGGAAAGTGAACAGTGTTCTGTCCCACAGTTAGACTCAGCGAAAACCACAGATATTTATTTAGCTGAGACAGCTAATTCTATTAATTTTCAGGAAGTTGAGCTAAACCACATTACAAACAACACTATTAAGAAAGAGTTAACGAAATTGATCACTAATTATAAGCCAGACAAGGTTAAGGACACAAAGTTAAAAGTAAATATAACATTAACTGATGATATTCCGATTGCGCAACGACCGCGTAGGTTAGCATATCCAGAACAGGAATTTGTGGATAAACAAATACAAGAATGGTTGGAAATGGGGATTATAACGGAGAGTAATTCTAATTATGCATCGCCTATAGTATTAGCGAAAAAGAAAGATAATTCCTGGAGATTGTGCATAGACTATAGACCCTTAAATAAAAAAATAATTAGAGATAATTTTCCCTTGCCAAGAATAGAGGACGTTTTAGATAACATTTAGGAAGCGAAGGTTTTTACTACATTGGATTTAAAAAATGTTTTTTTTTCATATAGACGTAGCAGAGGAGAGTAGGAAATATACAGCATTTGTCACGCATAACTCCCAGTACGAATATTTAAAGCTTCCATTCGGATTATCGATTGGCACCCAGAAGTTTCAGAGATATATTCAAGCTGTTTTAAACAGTTAATTAAAGAAAAAGTAATATTAATTTACTTAGACGATGTCATAGTACTTGCGAAGACTGAGGAAGAAGCGCTTTTAAAACTGAAACGCGTCCTAGAAGTTGCATCGGGTTACGGACTTGAATTTAATTTTGCAAAATGCCAATTCCTTAAACGGAAAATTGAATTTTTAGGCTATATTATCGAAAACGGAACTACTAGGCCCTCGGAAGCCAAAACTTTGGCAGTAAAGAATTTTCCTGAACCCCGCACCCTTAAACAATTACACAGTTTTCTGGTTCTTATTTCAGAAAATACATCCCAAATTATGCAACTATAGCGAGACCTTTAAGTGATTTATTAAAAGCGGGAAATACATTTTAATTTGGAATCCCCGAAAAACAAGCTTTTGAGACTCTTAAAGAAAAACTAGTTAACCCCCCAGTATTGCATACATTTCAAGGAGGCGCTAGGCTAGAATTGCACACTGATGCAAGCGCCATAGGTTTTGGTAGTGTCCTACTATAAGAAGATGAAAACAAAAACTTACATCCTATTCATTATATGAGCCGTAAAACTACACCTACTCAAGCAAAATATTCGAGTTACTAATTGGAAACACTCGCGGTAATAGAATCGGTTAAAAAAATCCGAAACTACTTATTAGGCACGAAATTTAAAATTATGACAGATTGTTCCGCGTTTCAAAAGACAATGGACAAAAAAGACATTACGCCAAAAGTAGCCAGATGGGCTCTATTCTTACAGGAATTTGATTATGAAATTGCCCACCGATCAGGATCTCAAATGAAACATGTAGACGCATTGAGTAGAAATACAGTTCTAATAGTTATCCGATCGCAAGATGAATTAACATTAAAAATAAAGAATGCACAGCACGAAGACGAACACATACAAGCGATAAAAAAGTTAATTGAAAAAAATGAAAGTTCAGAATATTATATAAGAAACGACATCGTATACAAATATGAAAATGTTAGAGAACTTCTGATGATTCCTACCAATATGCAAAAGGAAATAATACGCGATGTTCATAACAAAGGTCATTACGCAGTGGCTAAAACTGAAATTATTTTAAAAGAAAATTATTTTATACCCCAATTAAGAAAGCAAATTGAAAGTGTCATTGCCAACTGCATAGAGTGTATACTTTGCAAAAAAGGAAGGACAAGGAGAAGGTCTGTTAAACCCGATCCCCAAACAAAATATGCCCCTCGAGACCTATCACATAGATCACATTGGTCCCATGCCTTCTACAAATAAAAATTACAACCATATTTTTACTGTTGTGGACGCATTTACTAAATTTGTTTGGCTATACCCCGTTAAAACTACAGCCGCTAAAGAAGTCATCGATAAATTGACCCGACAACATGATATTTTCGGAAATCCATCGCGGATCATTATAGACAAAGGACCAGCATTTACCTCTGCTGATTTTGAGAAATATTGTAAGGAAGAGAACATAGAGCATATTCCCATAACAACAGAGATACCTAGAGGGAACGGTCAAATAGAGCGAATGCATAGAATTCTTATCCCAATTTTAGCTAAAATTAGTGTAGAAGACCCCACTAAATGGTACAAATTTGTCGCGCCCGTGCAACGTATCATGAATAGTACCGTATCGAGGAGTACAAAATTTACACCTTTTGAATTGCTGACAGGAACGAAACTGCGGCAGAAATCTGACCTGCAAATCAAAACGCTGTTAGATGATGAGGAATTAAATTCATTCATATCAGAAAGAAATTCGAATAAAGAAATAGCTAAGAAAAACATACTAAAAATACAACAGGAAAACGTGAAAACGTATAACAAAAAGCTAAAAAAGGCCAACACCTATAAACTCGGTGATTTGGTGGCCATTCAAAAAACACAGTTTGGGACAGGTACCAAAATAAAGCCTAAGTTTTTTGGTCCCTATGAGATTACTGCAGTAAAAAGAAACGATCGCTACAACGTAAGCAAAGTTGGATACCATGAGGGTCCAAATACGACCTCAACGGCTGCAGATCACATGAAGCCTTGGACATTTACTGTCTAAGACGAAATATTTGAGCTTAAGTGATTTTTTGTGTTTTTTTATTTTTTTAACTGTGTGTTATTGGTATCTTTTTTATTACTATTATGAATAAACTGTGAAAAGAACTGCTTCCAAGTGACAAGCAGAAAAACTGTATTATTTTTCTAACTCTAAAAATATTGGTCAAGGACTGAAAACTTTTGATCATCAGTATTTAGTGGCTGATTTTACTATTATTTTGTTTTAAATATTATTTGTGAATTTTTTATGTGTATATTATACGTTCTGGAAAAAGTAGTCCAGTACCAGTCAGGTATATAAGGTAGATGGGTGACTGGGAGGACCCAGCCCTGTCAGGTAGGCCGAATTGTGGTGACAGAGTTTGAACTCTGCACTGCAAAGTTCACACACACAAAGTTTGCACATTCTTTAAATGAGGCTCTGGACGATCCAACCCAACCTCTGAGTGTACGAAAAACTGCTGAACTTACAGAAACTATTGTGAGAAGAGGAGATGACTGTTGGTTGCTCGTGAGATCAGACGTGTTGAAACGTCGCTGTTCGACCGAATACCGGGTCACGTACCTGAGTAAGGCGGAATATCGCCACCCAGTTATAATTATCATGTTTAATCTAAATGTAAATACCCCATCTGTAAATACCTCATCCATATATTCAAGAACATTAAAGTTTAAGATTCCCTGAAGAATCGGCCTGGACTAATTACTTCTAGACACCGACCATAGTGTATATTTATTCGTCAAAATCAATGTGCATTAAATTTCTACATACATTATAAAACACTTTCCAAGAATATTCTAACAAAAGTTCGCTTTTTAATGATTTGAAAGTTGATGTCTAAGTAAAAAAATTGGAAAACGCATAAACGGAAAAATGCGCATCAGGCATACATTATAAAACACTTTCCAAGAATATTCTAACAAAGCTTCGCTTTTTAATGATTTGAAAGTTGATGGCTACGTAAATAATTTGGAAAACGCGTAACGCAATTGAAATCTCGATTTAACAGTTACCACAAATAGACGAGAATATATTCTCTTTTGTGCAGTCCTGTATATGTCCCATAGTTTTGTATATATACTCCGTCATATGACAAACTATAGTTCACATGGGAAACGCTTAGCACAATATATATATATATATATATATATATATATATATATATATATATATATATATATATATATATATATACATATATATATATATATATATATATATACATATATATATATATATACATATACATATATATATATATATATATATATATATATATATATATATATAGGGGAGAGTAGACATATTTGGACCGCCGCTTTAATTGAACCGTTGCCATTCTGCCGTTAATTACAGGATGAGTTTCCATCTACCGTTGAATTCCTACTCATCAGAATGGCGTCACTCATGCTTAAAAGAAGCAGCCGCCTACCACGGGCTGTTGTCAGACAATTAAAAAAATCTAAAGTTAGCTGTTTTTATGTAATTTTTTCCTACTAAACGTAAGTGAATATTTTAAATCTAAGGTAAGTTGTTATATTTTCATATACATATGTGAATTCAACTGCTTATCGCGCATATTTTTCAGGCGGATTTGTTTCATTTGGTTTCTGTTCTTAGTCTTGAAATTAACTATTTTAAAAAATGGTGCACTTGCTGCAATTGGGCCAATTTAAGTTGCTTATATTGAACGAGATAAGCGATCATAAATTTGAAAAGTAAGTAATGAATTTCGAGGGCGGTACGCTTTGTACACTATCTTTTAAATTTTACAATGGATTACTATCTCCATGCAAGTTTTTTGTATATCTGGATTAATTTTTTTATGCAGTTTAGGCCTATATAAACATAAAAATAATTTTACATGTCTATGCAGTAAATTTTGTTTGAAATGTCTTTTATCTTGCATGTAATTGTATTTATTTTCTTTGAATTCTACATTCCTACGGCATATTTGTTTTACAGAGTTGAATTCAAACATTTTCCTCCAGCAGGATATTTGTGATGGAAGACTTTTTACAGTTCTGGACGGTGGAATTATACTTTTTTGCCATTAAAACGCATAAAATCTCAAACCTTGTTGAAAATGTTGAAAAAGACATAGACAAACTATCTGGAAGAAAAACAGCCGTGACAGCAAAAGTTGTTAAGGATATAGGAAACAAAATGCAGACAGTAAGTTGTGAAGAAATTGACCTACAACAAGGTTGCGGCTACAAACCCTTCCCAAAAGCAAAAAAAAAAAAAAAAATCATTAGAAATGTTGTTTCCCTTGCTAAATTCAGTTAAATCAAAGTACAGAGGGAGCCAAAAAACAGTTGTGTTAATATCATCGCCTTATAAACTAAACCTTGAAATAAAAAAAAGATAAAAAGGAAGCTTTCACAGCACAAAAACAATTGGAACATCGAGTTTAAAAAAATAGGCGTAATGCAATTAGCAAGAAAATGATGGAAGAGAAGAAATACAAACGTGATGTAAAGAAAACTTCTGTTGCAAAAAAAAAAAAAAAAAAAAAAAAAAAAAAAAAAAGTCAGATGAGTCAGAATCTAAAAAGGAAAAATCTAGTCAGTGATGATTGGTTTTGCCTAATTTGTAAGAAAAATAAAATAGCAGAAATGATTCAGAGTTCAGATTGCCATATACGGTTCCATGTTGTGTGCGCTGGAAAACAAAAACAATAAACAAAATTCATGTATAAGCTTTGCATCACTCCTTATATGATATTCAAGTAACTGACAATTAGTTCCATAATTTTTATTCTTAATCACTGATATCTTTGATTTATATATTGAATACATTTTGATTTAAAACAATTACACTTATTTTCAGATATTTGATTTTATTATATTGCATTGCTGTTATTTTGTTTGATTGTTTCATTAATCGCAAACTTTGTTTTTAAGAAAATTTGTTATATTCCTTAGTCATTAAAACAACCTGATATTATTTGGTCCAATTTAGGAGACTGGGGGTCCAATTAGGCGACCAGTTGCTGAATTTGGACCACTTTTGACAATTTTTTCAAATTAAAATAAAATTTAAGATTTTCAAAAAGAAATTGGTCCAAATGTTTATTTAGTTAGTGAATTGAACCATGAGTAATGATCTTTTGCAGATATTCCAAAAATTAAGTAAGCTACACCTGGAAATAAGTGAAGCGGTCCAAATTCGTCTATGATTTTCCCACCATAGAACGCAACATAACAGAATTATTTTGAGTGTCGTTAAATGAACTAGAAAATCTACATACTTTAGTCTTGCGATACCGAACATGCCATGGACGAATTATATAACATACTTCAACTATACGGAATTCTGAGTATGTTTACGCTAGTTAGAGGACTGACAGATGTCAGATAGACGCATAGACGGTCAGACAGACAAACAGAGTTCATAAATACTTTTAAAATATCTTGAAAATTGTTTAAAAAAATGCTACATGTTTTATTATTGTTTTTCTGATAGATTAGCCCGAAGAACTTTAGCCTATATCTATTCATACATAATATTGTAAAACATACTTTTTTTGATTCAACGATTAAGTACAGTCAACCGAGGCTAATTTGGTCCTTGCGGGCTTACTTTGGTTCATCCCATAAGAAAGATTTTTTTCTTTGTATTTAACAAGCAATACAAGATAATTTGCAGTTTTGGCCCTTAAAATATAATTTATACCCTACTATAGGGTATTTGAATAGTTTGGGGGTAATTTTATTTTTTTAGTGGCAACACTGAATGTGTTTGTAAACAATTGTTTCTGTGTGTAGATTTTAACTCTCCAATATTTCTACAGTGAAACAATCTTGATAAGAGCTATAAATATGGTATGTGACAAAATGATACCTTTAGTAACCTGTAACCCATGTGTGATAATCTTAGAATGCAATCAAATCTCTTAAAACATGCTTTAAGTAACATTTATTTCAAATGTTACTGTAGCAAACTGGTACATTAATTGTCTTTGTTCCAGTTGCTGAGGAGAACATGTCGAAAACTGTCTATCGTTTCTTTAATATTAACAATTTTTTTTTTTTTTTTTTTTTTTTTTTTGTGTGTGTGTGTTTAAATGTAAAAAAAACATTTGTTTATCGAGTTGCAATGCTATTTTATTAGCAAATACTATTGCAAGGGGTTTTCTATAAAAGTGTATTCATTCACGTATGAAATGTATTCATTTTATATGAAACTAAGTGAATGGACCAAAGAAGCCCCTACCAGGAGCTGCTTTGTACCAAAACTTTAAAAATAGTTAAAAAATAAAAAAAAATAATCAAAAATTCCTCTTTAAAACCATATAGTTTGCTTCATTATTTCATTTTAATTGTTTACGACTATATTTCGACATTGAAAAATCACATATAATACTTCTTAATAATGAAAATGTAAGTGGGACCAGGAAAAAGTGGCTCAAAGTAGACTCGGTTGACGGTAGGATTTTATGTTTTTTTTTAATACTTTCAGTAATAATCAAAAATATTTTTTTCTTGTTTTACTTATTTTTCTTTTCACCGATTTAGAGTTTAACTCTTAAAAAAAATCTATAATTTTTAAAAGAGAGTTTGGTCTGTGATGAATTTAAATTATTTATGTAACTTACGTTAAATTGTTGTATTGGAATGACATCTTTCTAATGCATTCTTTACTGTTTTAAGGTGGTTTTCAAATCGCCTGCTCAACAGCTCGAAGCTTTCTGACTCATTTTAAAACGTAAAGACATAAATTTGGCAGGTTAGACTCTTGGTGGGCTGGTTGTATGGGGTTTTATGGCTCAAAGTCCCTATAGGGACATGCTGCGGCCAAAAACTCTTGGTGGGATTTGGAATAGAAATATGTTTTCCATATTTTGATAAACGGATTACTAATCGAGTTATAAGCAACTTTGTTCTCGTATTTTCTTGTCTTCGGTATTTTCTGCTCTCTCGCGGTATCATATATTGAAATTTGGAGAAACACGCAAATTTTGATGGTATTTTCTGAGAGACCTTCTGAGTTTACCAAAAAAAGTAAACGGTTTTTCGATTATATCGTTTCTGAACAACCACATCTGCCAATTTCATGTGTTTCCGAACACAAATGTCTTAAGAAAAAACAATCATGAAACACTTTCCAGTATTAACAATTATTTTTTAGTAAATTTTATATTCTTTTATAGCCCATTCTCGTTAAAAAATTTACGGTAACAAATAGCCTCGCTTATCAAAAGGATACAGTTGACATAATTGAATTATAAATTCTCATAGATAAATTTAAGTAATCATGTCAGGGTAATCATGGTGGTAACATTCTCACATATTTCAAAATGGTAAATATGTACAAGGTATATATAAAGAAATATATGTATGTTACTATATGACAATCTATATTTCACTATAAATATTTAATATTTAATTTTAAACATAATCGCTCAAAAA
Organism: Maratus speciosus; assembly: GCA_963932465.1. Lineage (NCBI taxonomy): Eukaryota > Metazoa > Arthropoda > Arachnida > Araneae > Salticidae > Maratus > Maratus speciosus. The sequence continues at coordinate 396,451,144 of OZ010788.1, read as the reverse complement.
AGCGATTTTTTGAATCGCAATGAGGACGTAAATGAAAATCGAAATAAGCACAAAAAACCGACAGATAAGACTTTAAAACAAGTTCATTAAATTACAAGAATAGAAAATTCTCAAAAAAGAAGCTATTAAACAGATAATGAGAAAGAAAAGTTTTACTCCTTTAAGAAATTTTACTTAATGTACTGCTGTAGAGTAGCAGAACACGTGTCAGATTGTTTAGTGTTTAGAGCATTGGTTAAGCAAAAGTCGTGTCAAGTTTCAATTCAGGCACAGGAATGAATATTCATAGTGTGTCCCACTCTAATTTAAATTAACGTTCCGTAGATACTTCATTGCTCAATGTTTAAACTGTTAATATTTCAGCTTACAAAAATGTATGTTTCAAACAGGATACCAAATGTTAGAAAAAGTCTTTTAGTATCTTATGCTTGCAACAAAAGATGTATTGGTAAAATGATAATTCAAGCTTTTAAGCATGTATTCCTTAGACGGTAGTAAAATTTCAATATCTGTGTATTTACAGATAAAAAATTACAAAGAAAAATTTTCCATATAAAATATACAAAACTTAATTTTATTATATTTCAATATAACAAAAGCAATTTAATCAAGTGTTTAGAGTACTGGCTATACAAACGCGGTGTCAAGTTTACATTTCGAGCCATAATACATATTCTTAGTGTTTCGAATTCTACTTTAAATTAAGATCCAGTACACACTTTATTGTTCAATGTTTTAACTATTAATGGTTCAGCTTACAAAAATATATATTCCAACCGTAGCACCAAGTGTCAGAAAAAGGGATTTACTATCTTATTCTTGCAACGCAAGATGCTTTGGTAAAATGATAAATCAAGCTTTTAATCGTGTATCTCTGAATCGGCAATAAAATTTTACTATCTGTGTATTTACAGATAAAATATTACAAAGAAAAATATCAACAATAAAATATAAAAAAAATTATTTTTTAATATATTTCAAGATAACAAAAGCAATTTAATCTGCATGGTTATAACTAAATCAATCATTATATTCGCAATCATCTAACAACAATTAATTTACGTTTTTTCTTTGCTTTGGAGATCACATTCTGTTTCAATTCAAATGACACATTAACCAATCTTTCTCTATTTAAAAGAGACTAAGAGAAATGAGTTGCCAGAAAGATTTATAAACTCAAGGGGAAATTACTCTTCAGAATGTAGTCATAATTAATATTCTTTCTCAAACTGCAATTTATTCGTCGACAGAAATGTGTCAAACAACTAGAAAATTCTCTGAGTTGAGTATTATTTCTTTTCACCAAAATGTAAATTTTCTATAGGGAATAATATTCTTGTATATTAATATTTTTTTAAAGAAAAGAAGTAGTGTTATAGATTTTATATTTTCATTTGAGCCAAATGTGAATTTTGGAAGCAACAAAAAATAAATTAGTTGCCACCTGGTAAATAGTGAAACTCATTTAAAAAAAATTAAATAAAATAAAAACTTTAAACTTTCATTTTGAAAAAAATAATTTATTTGGTGCATCATGTTTTACCTTCAGACTACCAAAAAAAAGTATATGCAAGAACTACCATTCGGGTCCATTGGACCCATATGTAAAATATATAGGATTTCAAAATATACAAAACACCCATTTATCTACAATGAATATATTTGTTATTAATGCACCTTATACAATATATAAAAGTGATATATATAGTAATAGAGTAAGAAAGTAACACATACAGTAAGAAAGTAATATATATAGTATATTATAATGACTACAAAACGTTTTTCATCATAATAAAATTATTCTGTACATGAAGTACAAATAACGACGGAATGTTCTCCGCAAACATTTTTCGTACACTTCTTGCATAATGTTCGTGTTTTTCGATCTTTTTTAGAGGGACAAATATGACATCTTGATTTTTTTCGTGGCGGTTCAAAACTATTTGCGTGAAGTTGTTCTGAAGTAGATGTTGAGACGGCGATACCTCCTTCACCTACTAATTCTTCTGCAAGTTGAATAATGAAATTCCGCCTTTTTTTTCATTTTCGGATCACATTCAGCATTCAGTGACAACCATATTATGTATGCATTCATCGCACTTATATCGATCATATTATAAAATACAATCAAAGGCCACCGACGTGTCATGCGTTTCACACTATATGCTCTTACCATTTTGTCCATCGTATCTACTCCGCCTTTGGTTTTATTATAATCTAGGATTATTTGTGGCTTTTTTTCTAAGCTGTTGTCAATATCATAAGTGTTATGCATTGTGCTTAGCAAAGTAACAATTCTACCTTTTCTGGGACAGTAAGGATGATGGTCGCCTTCTCTTGAAACCCAAATAAAGTAGAATATACAGAACGATGTTTTGGATTTGTGAACACAGCGGGTAATTCAGGTTTATTTTTTCGAATTGTTCCAATAAGAGATAATTTTTTTGAAGTAAGATGTGTTGCTAATGCATATGACGTAAAAAAGTTATCACATGTAATATTACGACCAGAATTTTCAATTTCCTTCGTCAATCTTTTAACTACATTTTCTCCCTGATGAGATTCTCTTACTTCATTTTTGCCTGTATATAGTTCCAGTTTCCAAGTATACGATGTTACGCTGTCACAAATAACCCAGAACTTCAATCCATACTTTCCAGGTTTAGATGGCATATACTGACGGAAAGGACATTTTCCACGAAAAGAAACTAATTGCTCATCGACAGTCATAGACCAATTAGGAATATAAGGGTCTTGTAAATAGCTATTCCACAATTCAAAGCATTCTCTTATTGGCTCTAATTTATCAGTTGATCTTCTTTTACGCCTCTCAGCAGCATCATCAAATCTTATGACACGTAATATACTTGTGAATCTATTGCGACTCATAATGTCCCGAAATATTTGTCTTCCATTTTTTATGCTCCAAAGTTCGCTTACTGTTTCATTTTTCGATTTATATACTCCAATAAGTAATAAAAGTCCGATGAATTTTTTAAGTTCTATAATATCTATAGGTTTCCACTCTTTATCGAATACTCTATTGCCTTCCGCGTTTGTCCATTTTACTATAATTTCCAAAAGTCTTTTTCGGAAATAGATAAGAAATGAGGATGATATGGAATCCACTTCACGATTTGCAAATCTTGAAGGTCCAGATTTTTCACGTAAAATATTGATTTCAGTACGTCTTCCTTGTGGTCTGGCAACTTCATTCTTATACCAGATCTGTGAATTATTTTTGGAAACAAAAGTAGAATTTGAAGTACTTGTGGTTGCTACATTTACTTCATTGGAATCATTATCAGATTCTGAGTAGGAATCAGAAATTTCATTATGTATTTCAACATAATCTACTTCACCTTCATCAGACGACAGATTTTCATCATCGGTGTCGAATTCTATATCGTCCGGATTTTCCATAATTTTTTGAATTTCCTCTTGAGTCAATACTTTTTTTCTGTTCATCTTCAATTCAGTTTTTAACAAAAAATAAGTTAGGAAATAAGAAAATGATGAATATTTGTAAAATAACAAAGCACGTACAAACTACACTTATTACTTGTCTTCAAATATCAAGTCCTATTTTCAATGAAAAGACTCAAAAACATCAATAGACACCATTCGCTCACTAACTGTGTCTGTTGATAAATGACTCTCTGAACCAGAAGTAACCTTTTATATATAGAGCACGAAGTTTACTAGATCAGTCTAGAATGTTCTCAAAACTTCATTATAAAGTCGCCAAATTTGGCGAGATTGGCGCTAAAAATCCATCGCCAAATGGGCGATAAACAGCCAATTATGGTAATCCTGTTCCTCCTCATGATTTATGGCAACCCTAGAAAAAGAAAGCAACAGTATATTACGTTTGTTTTAATGTTGGGTCCAATGGACCCGCGTGGTAAACAATGAAACAAATTAAAAATAGGTAAAAAATTTCGAACAAAATTTTAATCGCAATTGCATATACATAGAGGAGACAATTGCATGAAAAGTCATGTAATCGCGAAACTTTGAATGCTATTTTTCATGAGAAAAATTTACATTAAATATTGCTGTCGGGTCCAATGGACCCGTCTGGTAGACGGAAGGTTAAACATCGTTATTTTTAAAAATAAACAGTTTCGAGATTCTGCATTGTTCAATTCCTACTATTAGTTCACACTCTCCTATATTTTTTTGTTTATATATCTTATTCAAATTTTCAATCGTTAATAAAATACTTATTATTCACCCTATCAAGTTGAAATATTTTTTTTAACTTGTACTGTATGACAATTGATGTTAATTCAGATTTTTCAAATATTAATTCGGTAATTAAATTTTAATTAATTAATTTTAGTTTTATATGGGAGACAAAATGGCGGCCATTGGTTATTGAGCAGTATTTAATGCATCTTCATATCTATAAGGGGGTTACCACAGTGGGGATCCTGTTCTGTCACCAAATACCGCCAAGTTTGTCGCCAACTTGGCGATATATCGCCAAATTTGGCGACCAAAATGAGTCGCCAAATATGACGCCAACTTGGCGATATCTCTAATATTTCGCAAAATTCCCATAGACTTCCATTTAAACCTACTTGCTTATAGAAAATCAACAAATTTAAATATTTTAATGCAACGAAAACTAATATTAGCTTAAGGGATAATATTAAATTTTTCTTTGATGACCTAAGTAGGAATTGTCTTTAAAAACAGAATTTTTATATTACTTGTTATATAATATAGTAATATTTATTGATAGTCTTTTTGGTCATACATAAATCTAATTAAATCATTGTATTGTAAAAAAAAAAAGTTAATATTAATATTTGTGAAAAATATTCTGCTGTGTTTACGACTATTCATCTATTAAAAAATATTTCATAAGCTACATCATGTTTAGCCATCGTTATTTTTTTAAATACTAGTAGGTTCTACCCCCTACGAACTACATTTGTCAAACCCCGTTCAGAGAACGCACACTTTAAAAACACGCTGATTTTATCGGCTTTAAAATGATTATGGAAGACAGAACTATAATTAAAGAACTAATAGGGATCTCTCTCTAAACGGGTTTTTATTCATATCCATTTGAATGGAAATTTTAATGCCGAATCAGTTTCAGTTAAGAGATACAATCACTGTTTTCGTCTTTGACTAAATACGATCAGTTAAACATTTGAAAATAAGCTAATATAAAATGAATTATGTAAAAAGAGTCTTTGCTTCCCTGTATTTTTTAACAACCCTATAAGAAAATTCTTTTAAATAAGTGATTTTAAATGTATCGTTTAAAATCTGACGACTTCATGTTCGTTTCAATATTCACGCGAAAATCTTTTAGTTGTTAGTTAGGAAATATTATTTGCACTGTCTTAGAATTCACAACAACTGTTTAAAATATCATCTCAAAATATGAAATAAATATCTCGTGTAAATATATTTTTAAATTTAAACTGTTTCGCAATATTATTATTTGGTCATTTTAAATCTGACATAATTTCTCCTATGTGCTGCTTTTTACGCATATTAATGAATTTATTAAAGTCTTCTTTCTCTTTTTAATATTCACAAGAAATTACTTTTGTTGCTAGTAAATTGACTTTCTCCTTTAAAATCCACGTGTAAATATTTTTTGTTACGTAATTTTCAATTTTTTCCTGCTTTTAATATGTAATGATATAATTCTAATTTGAGAGGTTTTTTTCTGTCAGTCTATAATGGTCACGTGTAAATTAATTGCAAAATTTAAGTGTAATTTTTAATTTTAAGGAAATGTTATTATTTGTGCTGTATTTACACTTGGCAACAATTTGAAATAATAACCTTTTCTGAAATATGTAAAATATATTCCTTGAAAGCTCTAAATTTGAATTTAAAATGGAATTAAATACGCAAAAAAATAGTCATATGAAAAAAAAAATAAATACAGTCTGCACACGGAAGCTTCTAATTCCTAGAAAATTCCTTAGAAAAAAATGATTAAATTCCTGTGTATAGATTTTGCTTCTGTAAATCTTTTTCCACGGAACAATTTTGACTAACTTAACTTTAAGTATCTCTTAAAATGATTACCTACTTATAATAAAATCTGAGTGCAGGGAACCGTCAGAACGATGCCGGTGCGAACCACTCTGGTCTGCGAACGCCATGTTAGGCTTAATGAAAAACATATCCTACCATATGACGGCTAAATGATATTTTTTTCTATTTGAAATTATGTCTGTTCAGCATATTTTCACATAAAACATGTGTATCATATCCATTTATAATGTATTAGGTTCTAAATTAAAATTAAGCCACTATAAACATAGAAATCAGATCTAAACAGACGATACTGTTGCCATTCCGATTCAAATTCCAGCAAATCTACAAATCAATGAATGATTCTTTAAACGCTTCATTAAAAAAAAAATACAGGTTAAAGCCGATGTTTGTCTTAAAATATTTGTAATAGTTCATTAAAACCTTTAAATATTTTAACTTTGTTTAAAACCTTCAAAAACTATTAAGTTCTAAATTTAAGTTCCAAATCATCATCACCACCACCAACAACAGCAAGTTCTGAATTAAAAATAACGGATAACTATCGCCATCTGGTGGAGAAAATATATAATTTTCGTTCTTAAATGGTAAAAAGCTCCGTTCAAGCACATTACATTACATGTATTTTTAATTTATTCAGAATGATTAATCTTTTCCATAGTTTTATATTTTCCTGTTATATTTTCTGTTTTATATGGCAAAGTAAAAATTATCCGAATTTGAATATCTAAAACTTTCAAATGCATTTAAAATAAATAATTATTTCTATGGCATTTTATCATTATTTAAAGGGAAATTAACCCTTTATGTACTGAATTATGAATTGATGAAAATTTCATCTTCTAAAGCATTTTTCGTGAATTTTTGAAACAAAATTAGAAGATTTACATAATAATTTAATAAATTTTAGAAGGATTGAAGGATTTAGAAGGATTCATTAAATTTGAATTTATAGGGATTTTGTATAATATTTATAACCCCACTCAAATCTTTTATTTTAAATATTTTTCTTAGTATTTTGTAGGAATTAGGAAATCAGAATTATGAATTAGGAAATCTACAAATATAATGTTCTTACAATAGAAATATAGAAATATTTCTGAATTGAAAAATCCCCCCCCCTCTCTAACAATGAAAAGATGCAAAGGCAAAATAAATTATCCTTTTAAAAGTAATTTGTTTTGTGTAACCAATAATGCTTTTGGAACAAGATAAAGGAATGCATCTATAACTCATTCTAAACTGTATTACTACTAATCGATGTATTAAGTGAATTTTATAACAAGTTATTTTAATGGTACTTATAAGTACAGTCAGTAGATAAAGTGTTAAAGGAACAATTTTTACTGTACCGAAGGCTGCGAGCAGCGCCTCTGTAGGCCGTGCTAATTCCTAATAAAATAGGATCTTATGTTTCTTGCTAATTCTTTTGCCGTCAACTTTCTGTTGTAATCGTACTTTTTTTTTTTTACAGTGCATTTCATCAGATTTGAAGACATTACAAATAAAATGAATATTTCTTATCGGTACAACATATTTTAATTATCTTGCAGATAAAATTATGAATTTTATCATAGTTTCTAGCGAAAAAAAGAAACCGCTAAACAACAAATGTTAAATGTAGAGGGAACCTAAACAAGCATTTTCGTCATAGAATGTGTAGCTGGAAATGGCGCGTTTAAGCGCTAGTGACTAAATTGTAGTTTACATAATTTCTTTGTTCTAATCATAAAAAATCAAAGAATAATACTTTTCGATTAACAAAATGCATGAGGCATCTTTTTTTTTCCTTTTTTAAGCCAGAAAAATATTTTTTTAACTATTGTTTTGAAGATTTATCATTTACTTTCCATCATTTTTCGTTATAGAATGTGTAGCTGGTAATGACGCCTTTAAGCGTGTTGACTAAATTGTAGTTTACATAATTTCTTTGCTCTAATCATAAAAAATAAAAGGATAATACTTTCTGATAAACAAAATGCATTAGGCATCTATTTTTTTTTTAAGTCAGAAAAATATTTTTTAACTATTGTTTTGAAGATTTATCATTCACTTTCCGTCATTTTTGACGGGGATTATATACTAGTTCAAAATAAAAACTGTCTGCATCAACGTGTTTATCATACATTTCTCTGTAATACTACCAATGTTGTTATTTTTGTATGCAGTAGCTTCCTTAATATTAACGAACAAATACACCCGGTCACAAAAAATTCATTTATGTACGGCGATGACAGCGTTAGATACATTTTTTAGAACTAGAGCGAAACGGATTCGAGATTTTCCATTGTTATACAATATGGTAATTGTAATTGATAATCGTCATGTTCATACAGAAATTTATTTAAATCATTGTATCCTAAAAAAAGTTTAAAACAAATATTTGTAATTAATATTCTACTGTGTTTATGAGTATCCGAATAATGCATTACATTTTCTTAGCTATCGTAAGAAATCTACGCAAAATTCTATCTGATTTTTATTATAATAAAATGTTACATTACTCTACATTTTATAATTTTCCTGGTAAATTATTCACATAATAGATACCTAATACTTGCATTGAAAAGGCCACAGAAATTACAAAAATAAATATGTATGTTTATTTACAGATTCCTAGTTTAAATACGTAAGTTTTTTACAAAATTGCTGAAAAAAAAAGTTTTTTTACGTCACAAGTAAACAAAACAAAATGAAGACGCACGTTCGCAAATAAAACATTGAATTTGCTCTTGTGGACCGTAAATAATGCTACTTTACTCCAGAGGATAAAAATATATATATATATTTGTACATGTTAAAAATTATGCCACAATTTGTTAATTAATGTCTTTAAATTGTTGTAATTTTATTTTTCAAAGCTGTATACATTTTGGTGACACACACACACACAAAAAAAATGCATTGCCTTATTATATTCTCGGAAGAATTAATGAATCATCTTTATCATTAAGTGCTTCGGAGTAAATTATAGAAGAAAATTATGTCTCTATCAATATATCCCTACCATCGGTATGATGTATCGCATATATTAACATAAGAAAATATTTGAAGACAGGGATTATTTATGTATTAGAAAAAAATTTCATATAATTTTTTATAAATAATGTAGGTTGAAACTCCCAGTTACTGACACCTAACCAGCAACTAACACTTCAGTAAAAATCTAACTCACATAAGCATTTTCTTGTATAATTCTGCAAAGTAATGTTATGTAGTGATAACTCAAACACTTATTTTTCTTTTAGAGTAAATGTATTCGCTACTAGAAGTTCAATAATATATTCAACTCGGAAAAAACTTTTGAGAAGATAAAAAAGTGCTATTTTGAAGCAACCATCTTATTTTTAAAATTAAAGTTTTTAATTATATTAGTAATACACCTATGCTAAATATTTTCTTTAAGTTATATATTTAGAAATTAGTTAAACGATTTGATACATTAGGGCCACAAATTATATTTTATAGTTAGTTAATTTAGCTTAAATATGGGGTCACACTTATTGGTTTATGATATTTTATTTCATCAGTTTCTGGCAAAGTTTTCAGATATCGGCTATATTTAAAAAAGTTGAAATCTATTATTTGAAGTATATAAAAATGCATAGTAAAAATTTTAATTTATTTTGTTATAAAAAGGATAAGAAATTAAGTTGTTCTACCAATATCTGACCATATATCATGTGTCACCATGTATCAATTACTTGTTCATAAATGTCAGTTATTGGATTTCTGACGTACTGATAATTGAAAATGGGAAAAAAGACGCATGCTTCTGCAGTATGATAACAAATATAAATAATAAATTTAAATAACTATATACTATTAAATTAAGAAAAATACATTTAAGTAAAAAAGCAAACTGAATAAGACTTTATACAAACAATCAATAACACCCATTTTATAAATAACCTCTCTTTGATTTTAATTTTTATGATAAGAATACGCTTTAATCAATTTTTTTAAATGTAAAATGAAGGCTTCTCATTTGAAATACTCTACTGAGCTTTGAGAGCAGCAAAATCTTCAGTTGAAGATAATACCATACGTGGTGTGTAAGTAGAAGGAATGAGTATGGTACATGCAAGTAAGAAATTTGGATCGTCGAATCGGATTCATCGAAGTACAATAACAAAACAGACATCAGGATGGTAACCCATTGTTCAAACAGAGAGAAAATATACTGAAACGTACAAAAAGAAACGAAAACGAGACTAAAATGTAAAAAAATACAATTCTATTACAACCTCATTAAATAATTTCTTCTATTTTTTCTTAAAGGAAAAAGGACATTCTGCTATTTAACTAGCTCTTAGGTGCAAAATTATATAAATACTGTGGAACGGTGTAAATTATTACAAAAAATACTACGGGTGTATTTCACTACTTTTAAAAAAGCACGGAGCATTTTGAAGATTTTAAAAAGTGTGAAGTGTTGCGCCCTTCAAAAAAGCCCTAGAGGGAACACTAGTATACGAGGATTCTGCGGACCTTGATTCGATTCATGATCAGTATAAAGACGCAAGAAAAAAAAAACTGTCACAGTCAGCTGAAGGCAGAATATTATTATAATGTGTTTGTTGTACAGTAAAATTTCAAGAATAAATAAAGGAAATTTCCTATTAATGGCCATAGAAATAGACAATACTGTGGTAAGAAGCTGTTAAATATTTTTATGGGCCTTTGACTCCCAAAGGTAATGCTCATTTTTCTGTTGATATCGAAATAATTAAGAAGATAAAGACAGACTATTGTCAAATAATAAAACAATGAGTTATATTTTTCCTTCAATAACGTTTAAATATATGCAATGAGCTTTCTTAAAAGAAAAAAATTAATTTTGTAACAATATAGTTTTCAAAATAAAAACTATATTAAATAATGACAATGTGTCTTTTTTTTTCGTTAAATTTAAAATAAAACAATTAAAAATTATAAGTGCTTGCTTCTTTCAAAATTTAAATCCCAGTTTTTAGAATAGAGAATTAAAGTATTTTGTTTTTATAATAAATAGTAATATATTTTAAAGCATAAATTAATTAAATTATAAAATAACATAATTGTTTTAAATCTTTACACGTAAAGTGTACAAGATATTCTTAATAATAAAACCTATAAATTTTCAAAAAATATTGACAACAATATTTTTTTTATATTTATCTGTACTATCGTTTCAAAAATAAAATAATTGGAAAATTGATTTAAAAATCTGTAACAGTAATTTCAAAAAGAAATAATCATTAAGGTGTCAGTTACTGGAGTTACATCCTATATCAAAGAATTTATGACACAGTTACAGATTCCTTATTTTTTATGTTTTCAAATAAACCTTATATGACCCAGAAAACATTTTCTATTAATGAACACTTCGGCTAACGGCCCTAATTTTCCGAACAAATTAGGTTCATTAACTCAGGTATCACTCTATAAATATTTCGTATGTTACAGATGCCCTGGTTATCACAATTAATTTTTAGTTGAGAAATGTAAGTTCTAATGGTCGTACCGTTTCAATTTCATTACGATTCAGAAGTATTATTTGTCTTATATCTGTTTTGTTGTCTGATTAAATTTTTAGACTAATTTGCGTAATAGTTGATTGACTGTTAGAAATTTCCAATAAGGAGTTAAAATACATCTTACGGATTATTTTATAAATTGAAATCGTTCCACGTATATGTTTCACAGGTACTTGTAACAATTTTAATATAACATCATTTACTGCATAATTAAGTGACCCAAATTAGTAAAAAACAGAATTTACAGTGAAATGTTAAAAATTATTGTTACATCAAAATCATTCTTATGCGTCAAACCAGTTTGATCAAAATAAGAAAACTGGTTACAATAATTGATTATCTGATTAATGTAATTATAAACAACCCATGGAGTCGTTTTTAATTATTTTATTAATCATTAATTTTCTAAATATTAGAAAAATTTAAACATAAAAACTATCCATAAGTAATTTTGAAGTTGCATTTATTTTTTCTTTTAAAAAGCATGTATATGTAAGCAATTTAACTGAATCCTAAAAACTGGCCCTCACAACCTGTGTTATATAAAAGGATACCGATTTTACGCTACATGACGAGGTATCAAATTGTACCAAAAATATAATCGCGAGTTAATATTTAATACAGGAATATTCATATTTAGAATGTAAAGGTGAAGGAAATTTAAGTAAAATATAACATATATAGCAAAGAATGTTGTAAAGAACGAATAAAACATTAAGTAAACGAAGTTTTGAAGCTTCAAGAAACTTGCGAACTATTTTTAGTACGTAAAATGTTCGAATGTAAAGATGCAATTTTAACAAAATGTTCATTTGTAAAGTTCGATTTTTTGTACATACACATGTTTTTTATGCCTTTTCTACTTTGTTCTATCTTTACAAGAAGTATTGGATTCATGAAAATTTTTGAATTCCTGTTCTCGACGGATTTATACGTTTTAGAAGTCAGAGAACCCAAAAAACAAGTTTTTAGAAAATGCCTGTTTGTGAGTCTGTGAGTCTGACTGTCTGTGTGTGACACAAATTTTGTGGGTGCTCTATCTCAATAACTAATGAACAAAATTTAATAAAAAAATATATTCAGTTAGTGCCTGATGTGAATTGGAGCTGATTAGTTTTTGATGTAAATTGCTTAACAGGTGGCACTGCTATGCAGCATATTTCACGATTTCTACTATAGCTCAATCACCAGAACTAAGGCACGAATTTTAATGAAACTTCAGAATCTGTTAGTCCTTGACAGGAATTGACGTTTTATATATTTTGATGTAAATCATTTAACAGGTGGCGCTGCTATGCTACATTTTTTTTTTTTGCGATTACGGCAATAGCTCTATCTCAAGAACTAATGCTTGGATTTTCAACAAACTTCAGATTCAGGTATACCTTGATATCAATTAGTGCTGTTTATAATTTGGTGCAAATCGCTCAATAGGTGACACTGCAATGCCACAATTTTCAGAATTTCCGCTATAGCTCTATCTCAAGAACTAATGCACGAATTTTCATCAAACTTCAAATTCGGATATACAGGGTGCGCCATAAATTCGTGCAAACTTTAAAAATCCATAATTAAAGAAATAATGGTCGGAAAAATTTTTGGTTTGCGCGAGTATGATCAGACGGATTTTGGATTTTTTTCCCATGAATAATAAAAAATGATTCCAAGAATAACCAATAGAGGGCGCTCACATGCCATATTGAGACGTTTTATGCAAATCAGACAAACACAAACAGACATTGAAAGAAATCACAATAACATGACACTGTGCATTAACTTTTATGGTACTAAAATATGCTCAACATGACCACCACCACAAGGTATTAGGCAAGTGAGGCGTGTCAATACGCCTGTAACAACTGAGTGTAGCATGTCGGCATCGATGCCACCGACGGTCAGTCGAATGGCATCTTTCAGTTCCGCCAAAGTGGCTGGAGAGCACCGATAAACACGAGACTTTAAGTATCCCCACAACCAAAAATCTGCTGGGGTCAAGTCTGGAGATCGTGGGGGCCATTCAAACTTACAACCTCGACTTATCACTCGGTCTTCAGTGAAAGTGTCTAACAGGAACGCCTTTACTTCACGTGCAAAGTGGGGCGGGGCACCATCCTGCATGAAGGTGACGGAAGGTAACGCATGTCTTTCCTGCAATGCAGGCACAACTTGGTTACGCAAAAGCGTAAGATACCGTTCTGCAGTGACTGTACACGTTTTCCAGCCGGATTCAGGACAAGACTCTTCAAAAAAGAAAGGACCCAGAATGAAAGCCGCGGTGAAACCACACCAAACAGTCACACGAGGAGAATGCATTGGCTTGGTCTGATACTCCCGAGGGTTTGACGTCGCCCAGATACGACTGTTTTGCGTATTGACGTCGCCATGGAGTGAAAAATGTGCTTCATCCGTCCACATGACATTCAGCAACCATTGTGGGTCACGATCCATTTGTGCCAGTGCCCATGTAGCAAACTTTAGTCTTTTATCTGTATCTGCCGGTAATAACTGGTGAAGTGTCTGTATCTTCTACGGATACAGATCCAAGATTCCGTGCAGAATACGTCGAATCGACGATTCCGGAATTCCCGTTATTCTACCAGCTTTACGAGCACTGCTACTTCCCGTTGATGTCTCGGCTGCCATTTCTTCCATGGCACTTTTTACAGCATGGACGCGATCCGCGTTCAAGGATGGTCTGCTACTACGTGGACGATCCTCCAAACTCCCCGTTTCCTCAAAACGTCGTACTAAATTGAGTATTCCATTCAACGAAATAGGGCTTTTTTGCGCCTTTAGTCCTTTCTCCGTGCGAAACTTCCTCAATGCAACAGTAGTGGATTCCCCATTCTTGTAGAACAGTTTGACCAGCAGCGCTCGATATGGTAACGATAGCATGCTGCCGAGATCGAATGACGAATCCTTTTCCATCCAGGTGTTTTATTGCTAGCCTGATTTGCATAAAACGTCTCAATATGGCATGTGAGCGCCCTCTATTGGTTATTCTTGGAATCATTTTTTATTATTCATGGAAAAAAAATCCAAAATCCGTCTGATCATACTCGCGCAAACCAAAAATTTTTCCGACCATTATTTCTTTAATTATGGATTTTTAAAGTTTGCACGAATTTATGGCGCACCCTGTATTTAGATATGAAGTTGTGCAAAATTGATGTAATTTATTGTAATATTTAAATGATTTAATTGAATCGATTTGTATAGAAGAATGTTTTGTGATGACCACAACATACTAGTTTCCTTATGGTTTATAACACATGGTATTGATATAGAATTAAATAATAAATCTTTTCGTGATTTCTTATAACAAACGGGTATGTTACGTTACTTAATACAGAGGAATCTTTTATGATGAAGATTTCGCAATGTTCAGAAATAAATGTTAATGATACTGTCTTCGTATATATCTGTAATATATGTGAGGTAAGAATGGTTATATCAACGAATTGATATCTTTTTAAAACCTCAAAAATGTAAAATAAAATTCAAACAAACTGAAATCATTATTTTTAGGCTTTTGATAAATAAACATTAAATTTATGATATTGTTTGAATAAAAAGGTAAAGTTAACATTAATATTTATTTTTCAAAATACTGTTTTGAGAGACTTGTGTATTAACCCGAGAGTAGTCGCGACATTTTTTAGAACGTTAGTAGTCGCGCTCGGTCCATTTGCCGCCGTTACCAGCAGGCCGAAAACGAAGGGGAAACTTGCCGGTGTTATCAGATGATCGAAAACGGATAACATAGGGTGAAAATATTGACTGAACTTTAAAAGATTACAGCAATTATTCATTTTACAACCTTTTACAGCAATTATTTATTTCTCTTAAGTATATATTCAGTTGGCATATAGATAAATATTTTTAATAACTCTTTCTTCGTTTTGCATAAATACTTAAAAGTAAATAGTAAATGATTTGATTGAATTTCTGATGTTACTATGAATCAATAATTAGTAGGAAAACATTTACTAATATGAATCTAAATTTTTGATAGGGGTATTTTTATTTATTTATTTATTTATTTATTTATTTATTTATTTATTTTGGAAGGACAGAATCAGAGTCAGGTAGAATTTTTTGATACTCCGGCATTCTATATCCATTTAATAAAATAAAATTAATAAATTTAGCATTAATATATTACACTGACATTAAATTAAACAATTAAACTGAAAATAAAAATGGAACCTATGACATGCAACAGAAAATCAAATACAATACCAATAATTCACCAGCATATTGCAGACGATTAATTCATTTAAAACATATGAAAAACCATCAAATTTGATGCCATAAACAATTAAAGACAATATATATATAAACTTTCTGTACAATAATACCATTGCAAAATAAGGAAAATGACCAATAATTATGAAATCACAAATAGCACATAGACAAAATATTATTAAAAATGTATAATTATATATATATATATATATATATATATATATATATATATATATATATATATGTATGTGTATATATATATATATATATAATAAAGAAAAAGGTAAAAAATACTTAACTTCGAAATTATAAATTGTAAATGTTGTAACTACGTTTTATTTATTTATTTATTTTGTGGGGTGTCTGTGTGTGTATGGGGGGGAGAGGAGGGTGAGGGGCGGCTCTCGAGATTTTGTGATTAAATCCATTTTTCAAATGAAAATGCACGATTTGTAGTTTTTCTACTTATTTCAGGGTGGGAGCAGCGCCCTTGAATAAAAACTCTGGATACGAATTTCGCTCATATAAAGTAAATAATAAATAAGTTATTGAAATTATATATTTAATTTAAATACATTTGCAATTGTAAATTTAAATCCTAAGATGGATAAATTATTTTAATTAATAGAATCACTGAAAGATTCATCTTAATAGGGATGTATTTTACAGAAACTATTTAATTAAAATGAATATTCAATTGTACATTTCATAATAAGGTATTAATGTTATAATTTATTGTTTTATAATAACGTTCATTAAATTAATAAAAACAATAAGAAAATTTTCTCCGAAATTATAAATATGCAGAAATAATTTAATTTAAATGAATTTTCTCTCATATTCTGGAAAACATTATTCTGAAAAATAGTTTGAACAATTGATGAAGGACAACAAATTTAAATTTGTTAGATACTGTCCCCAAGCCTCTATTGGATTTCAATAATAATTTCTGCGGCATTGTTAAAAAAATGTGTTTTTACTTACAGTATGAAAATTTAAAAATAGATAAATTTTATAAAAAATACTTAAAATATTTTTTTTTTAAATCATAGTATAAACATTCACTGAATTATCCAAAAGAGATTTTTATTTGCGTAATTTCTAACCTACATTATAAAATTCTCATTATTTTTCTTATTGTACAAATAAATTATATGTATGTTCTTCGCAAATATACACACTACATTTCTGAGAAGATTGTTCTATCTTTCGAATTTGTTTTATTGTACAAAAACGATACTTTTCAGATTTTGGATATACGGCATTTTTTTTTTACTGATTCTCACAAAATTCTCTTCTCTTTTTTTTTTAAATAGTTTTGCAGTGTTATTGTCTATTTTCTTTCATTTATATGTTCGGGTAATAAATGGAAAGCAAGTTCTTTCAAATAATGATGATGAATTTCCTTTTTTTTCCATATTTAAATAATTATCGATTTGAGAATTTATTCCCGCAATATTTGACAATGAAAAAAAAAATGTAAGTGACCATCCATCATTTCTTTGTGCGAACTGACTACACAACTAATATAATAAAACAATTTTAAGTCACATTCTAAAAGTAAAAAAAGCACTATTTGAACGAATTATATAGGAAAAGGAAAGAGAGACGAAATAACAACAGACAGAGAGTCCGTACTTCGAAGAAACCTTCCCCACAGATTTCGCGGAAATGGGAAAGGATGAACACGAGGGGGAAAAATTCAACTAACGTAAGTGGTCGCAACGCGGTCATTTAGACCGATTGAAACTTAAGAATGCGATAAAATGCTAAGAAATAGCAGGAATGACTTGCCATTTTACTACACAAGAGTGTGAATACTCAAGGTCAGCTACACGGAATCTGGCTATCGTAACTTTAACGGGAAATGCGTTACAGGAAGATAACGAATTTCGGGCGGGGAAAAGACCAACGCGCGACTATTAACGGGTTAAATGCATTTTATATATTAATTACAACTTTAAGGAAAAAACATATAGTTCATTTAAAATATATTACACTAGTGCACACTCATGTACACATAATGCAACAACTTCCACTTCATAATCATTCTGTAACACTATAATTTTAACGCCAAAATTATTGCGCTACTAATCGCGCGTTGTATTGTGTCATAAAAAGTTTATAGAGTACGTTATTACCGCAAAGTTCATACGTTTAATAGCGATACATGTAATTGAGCGCATGCAATGTTTTCGCGAAAGGAGTTCTTGACGATTTTAAAATTCGTTTCTTATTTTGCTTTTTGTTTTCTAGGAATATGGGACTACGACATACCCATAGACGTGTATGGTGACACAATTATGAATAATGGGTTTTAGTGTTGTAATAGAAATTCTAATCTTATTGTCCGCAAGTCTTTGATAATAGCACACAAGTATTATTTTCGACAAATCTCTTTATGTGCTCACTGATATTGTAGAAAAATAAATTTTGTACTTTCAAAGATTAATAAATATACATTTATTTCCATATCTGAATCATATTTTTTTATCACATTCTCAGAATTTTTTATCTACAAAATAATCTTCTCATATAGGCTTTTTGCAAATAAATTAAAATATATCTTTAGATGAAAATCTGTTTGGTTATTTTTCAGAAAAAATAGTCGCAGTCTAAAAAGGGGAAATAAACGGAAAAAAGCATATTTGATACGTTTTCAAAATTAGGAATATGGTGATTTTGTATGTGACATTAAAAATCACACGTCGACTGTAGAGGATAAAATTGGAATTTCGTTTTATTTAAAGAAAATTTGTAAATGTTTATGTTGCTTTGAGTAATTTGTGTCAATAAATGTGATAGAGGAGCAAAATTAATTATGCAAATCAGGTTATCGGTCTCATAGAAGAGTTCAAAAGAGTAGGACAGTCCTCTAAAGTATCACGTAAACAAATTTTTCAGATCTTAAATTATGTTTTAAAAAGGTGAAATACTTTCGAAAGACCATTCCATGTCCCTAGAGGAACCATAATCCATATGAGGATCGATTGGTGGCCGCAAGAAAACAAAATTTATATACTAATGTTTTCGAACCGTAAATATGCTGCGATACTCGTTCTAGAGTTTTAACTCAAAACTGTCGCAAATTCATCCATTGTTGTAGGTATAAGCGCTTGCAAACCTATGGTATGTTTGGCGGATACAGGTAGTCTGTTCACAAAGAGTGAAAAGAAGCCCAAGTCAGTTGGAAGTAAACTAAACGAAGTAGTCATCTCTTCATCTGTAATTTCCAGTTTCCAGTTTATCTTTATATGAGATATTTCACCAGGAAACAACTCAAGACTCTAATTAACCCTATATATGCTTAATAAAGTGGGGCTTTTGTATACGACAAAATATCGGTCTGTTCTGTATTTTTTTAAATGCAGCACCGTCATCCATACCAATAGAAATGGGTCACCAATGGTTCAACACATACAAATAAGAGAATTAAACATGTTTTTTCCTTTACGTTGGGGCGATCAGAATTAATTTGGCTTTAATGAAATATAATAGCATCCATTATTACGTTGGGCTGTGCGCCCATTACGTCTGCAAATAATATATCAGCCATTAAAAGTTTAAATTCAACTGCATTGTATATACCTCGGTATAATACAATCTTTTGGTGACATGTTTTTCTGTCGCCAACATTATATGAATATACTAAAATCTAAATAATAAAATTATGAATACTTTATATTTTCATTTTCATTTCAATTGTCTCGTCCAACATTTATGATAAATGTTTATGATGCCCTTAAGCATGTACATTATACCGTACATTCGCTTACCTATTCACACTTAATATATATATCGGATGGCCCTAATTAGAAAACCTCTACTCTGAATCCGTATATATCGAAATACTCGGTGTAAAGAATTCAAATTTCGTGTGCATACTATTCTTAACTCATGTTGAGACAGCTTACGCCAAAAAGATTTGGTTTCAGGAAGACACAAGGTAAAGCAGAAAATAGGAAAAGAAGACAAAAATACTAATACAAAAACCAAACGCATGGGAAATATACTTTTTCTGTTTTAATTTCTATTGCCCAAATGAAAAAAGTAATAAAAACTTCAACTGACATTGTAAATGCAATTTCACATTGCAAGAACAAAACTTTCCGTGAACCCCATGATTTACCGCCATGTTGTAGGTAAAAATGAGAAAAAAAAACTCGAGGGGAATATTTCTATTGCAATTTTTCAATAATGACAAAGAAACCAGTCATGCGTTTCTGAAAACTTGGCCATTTTGTTCTCCGAAGGCTAATCCGTATAATATTCTCTGTATTTTGTTTTTCTATTAACCTTGGCATACGTAAAAGAAGATAACGGTCTACTTGTGAGAAGCATCTCGATCGACTAGTATGGATGTGCAGTTGAACAAGCTGTCCACAGACTGCAGATTTTTCATCTTCATGAAGGAAAACATATTGAGCAGAATTCCGCTCGTATATAAGTGTCTTGTCAAGTGAACATTTGATACGTTCAAATAAAGCATGTAACAAAGTAAATTTTTCTCATGAACTGATCTAAAATATTCGAGGAAAATAATAATAAATGCCCTCACAAAATAAGTTTTGTTGACATTATATGTTAGAATGAATATATATATATATATATTCGATCGTGGTAAATAATGTTTTTGGAAAATTTTACTTAACGTTTAATATTTTATCCTTATTCTCCGTAAATGGATTGTGTAAACTAATTTAAATTAAAAACCATGCAATTTGGCTCATATAATAGCCCATAATATACATACAGATGCATGGTGTTTCACGCATGCATATGTCGTTGCAAGTTTTAAGTGAAGAAAAATATTTAAAATATGTTTTCTAAAATTATATCCATGGAAGAATTTAAAGCTGTATAGTATTCATGCATATAAAACGTAACTTAAACTTCTTTTAAAAATAGTTTCTTTTTCTTATATTTATTTTACATGAGAAAAAAAAAATTGTGTAGATAAAAGTATTTTTTATGTTTCTATGAAGCTTTCTGAAAACCTAATATTTTATATAGAGAAATGAAAAAGCTAAAAGTGAATGAGAAATGGTGAAAACTGCAGATATAGCGTTTTTAATATTTTTTTTTGGTTTTATTGCATTTTTTAACTTCAGATTTATAACAGAGATACTTTAGAATAGAGACTTCAGAACAAGAAAAACTCACAGATAGTTCTTTTCAGAAAACTGAAGCAACAAAATAATTAAAAAAAAAAAAATAAATGATACATAACAAGTAGTAATTAAATTGAATAATTATTCGTAAATCCGTAAGCAATGTATATAAACAGGAAAATATTATTATTATCCTTTTTCAATAGATTAAACATTTAAGTGAAATCAAAATTCAGATTAATGAATAATATAAAAAATGTATTGCTACTAATAATATTTTTCAAACGTTTTCCAAAAAAAAAATAATTATTTTGAAAAAATAAAAATTTCTTTGCAACTAGAATTCAGAAAAATCATCTAATTCATCTGAGAGAAAAAAGAAATTTGCTCGCAATGGTTTTAAATTATTATTTCAACAAATTCATCATACGGTTTGTTCGTATTTTTTAAACATTTTTTATACTTATGTGAATATCATTTTTTTTTATTTTAATGTTTTGAAACACACACTTAAATATATGAATTTAAACTAATCTTCCTATAAAATTAAAATTAATTAAGAATGACGTTTGAATTATTACTTAGATTTCTTTAGAATGCAAAGGAAATAAAACTAGGAATACATATTGAAATATAATATATTATTTCGTAGAAAAAAACGTATTTAGATGTATTTGTTTATTATTTTAATGCAAAAAGTTATTACTTTGAAGCACTTTTTTATAATTATAATTTGAAATCAATTACGCACACATAAATCGTTTTTAATGGGTTTGAGATGTCTAACATTTACATTTTATATAATAAATGAATTCGATTAAATTTCCATTAGAGTACATGTTTCATATAAAAAGTACAAACGCAAATAAATAATTATGGCGCCAGTCCATTACATTTTTAAAAAGCCATTTCCATATAATATACTAAAGCAATTAAAATTACAAAATAAGGTTATGATGACACAAAGTTTTTACTGTGATTTAAAGTGCATGATAATTTCAGCTATTTTTATTTTTATTTGAACCAATTAATTACATTTAAATTAAATTAAATGTATTAAATCTAATGTTATAATAATGTATCATACATTTTTAATAAAGATGAACTGTATTTATTGTTTATTCGCATCTTATTTTTTCTTTTTAACCTTTAATGTTGTCCATAGCAATGCGAAGAATAATTTAAAAAAAAAATAGTCATTTATAGTTATTAGTGTATTGGTGTACTTAAAAACAACAACACATACATGAAAAGTAAAATAATATATGCACCTATATATATATATTTAATTTTATGTTTAAATATTGTGTTCTTTTCTATTGTATGCTATATAATACAAAATCAGATAATTAATTTCTTAAACAATCTAAAAATAATTAGAATTTCGGAGGAAAAAGAATATGGAATAAATACAATTTGATATTTGAAATTTAAAGTTTTATCTTTTAAAGGCAAAATATTAACATGTGCATTTAAAGTAAACATATGTAGCTGAGAAAATCACAAGAATATTGAAAATTTTGATGAAATAAACTAAAATAAACAAATTTTCCTAATATTACTGTCATAAAATCTAAATTTTATTTTAATTCAAAATGTGAGACTCCATTAAATATTACAAAGAAACAGCTTCCCCATACAATAACATACATGTTTATAATCACATTGTTTTAACCTATATTACAGGGTTGGCAAGGTTTTGGACACAATGGTAAAAAACACGGTAAAATCCATGGTTTAAACCGTACTGTCCAAAACCCTTCTGTCTAAAACTGTCTTAAACTGTCCAAAACTATATTTTGTAGTAAAATTGTATTTATCAAAACAATGCTAACAGTTTAAAAAATTGCAAAAAGATTGCAATACAAAAATACCAATTTAGTATTAACAACCTAATTACCCTACGTTGTACTACCTAACAATTTAGTAGTAACAACCTAATTGCCCTACGTAACAAAGTAATTACATTAAAAAGGTATTAAATTTAATTATGTATCATAATTTTAATGTTATTCATTTAAATAATAGTAGTTAATAGAAGTACTAACGATTTTTATGAAGAATTACATTCTGATTCTGTTACTGAAAGTCCCAAGAGTTGTTACTGGAAATAATTGATAAATGGAGTTCAGGTTCAGCATACTGATTAAACCAGCTTACTGCTGGTAACTATGTGTATGCGTATATTAAGAAATAGTATAAATAAAAATAATTGATTTTGTTTGATTATGCGATATTTAGATATTGACTATTATTATAACATAACACTATATTATATGACTATTATTATAACAACACTATTTAACTCTTAAGAAATAGAATGTTCACTAGAATTAGATTAAATTCATAATAAAAATACATATTTTAAAAAATAACTTCTAGATTTTAAATTAAATATTTGTGTTTTCTTTCATTATCCTATAATCTAGAAAAGATAATTTACAATGAAACATTATTTAAAAGAAATTTCTTTGTAACATTTTCTTGCACAAAAATTGAAACAAAAGAAAATCTCCCCTCCCTATACTATATGTGTGGTATTATAAAGAATTTCTTAACAGAAATATAACCTTTTATGTTACACAGATATTAGAAAATTTTGAACTTTTTTTCATTTACCAAAGAATTAAATGGAATGTTAGTAAAATATATTGTGAGATATTTATATTTATTCATATGTTTAATAAGTGTGCTGTGGTTACATGTGGAATGTTGCTTTTTTTAAGGTTTTGGACACTTTAGTACAGTTTTGGACGCTTTAATACAGTTTTAGACACTTTAGTACAGTTTTGGACAGTAAAACCCACATGTCCTGTCCAAAACTAGTTTTGGGCGTCCAAAACCCCAACCCTGCTATATTATTTTAAGTTTTAAAGACTCTAAAAATTACATTTTATTGAGGTTTTATGGATATGTAATTTTTACTCGTAATTTTTATCTATAAGTTATGTGTCTGAATATGGGAAGTACATGTAAAATGCTTTTTAATAAACTTTAGAAAAAAATCACTTTGGTGTATTGATTTTCTTACTAGTGTTTTAAAGTCTGTTATTAATAGCTCTATTCATTTTTTTTTAAATTTATCCATATGTAAAGATTGTCAAAGACATTTAGAGTATTTCAAGTGCATATTGCTCATTTCAATGTATTTAAATAATTTTAACTTTTTTTTCTGATATACAGGATATCTGCCTAATTCAATAAACATTTTTTTATATTTATTGAAAAACAAAAAAATTATAAAAAATTATTTATATAGTCATTTGCAATTAAAATAAAACCTTTGAAGCATCTTTGTGAAGTCCCATAGAGAAAATAATCTTTCATTTTTTTTTTCTTTACATTCCATTATTTTAAAACATATCAGCGTAATTTAAGTAACATTTTTTTACATGTCAAACCAAGTTTTTGACATACTATCTTCTTCACCATTTATAATTTTAAAATCCGGAACCAGAATACGTCTCTTTTTACCTACCTAAATGAGAAATAATCTTAGATGTATCAAAACTCAGTCGCGTGGGTGCATTCCTTTACTTTAATATTGACGGAATACAGACATGTAGACTTTTATTTCAAGTTTCTCCCTGACGATTTGATTACCAAATGTTGTCTTCTCAGATCAACTTCTCATTTTGATAAACTGCATATATAAATACAGAGTAATTGAAATTAAACAACACAAAAACATGCTTATGGCATATTTAATTAAACTTTTAAAAAAGCATAAAATTTGAAATTCCATTTGCGAATAAGAATCAGTTCTTGTTGTCATTTACCGACAGGTGCAAAATGTTTTGCGCGTTATAATGCACAAACATATACATCTACACCTAAACACTAATTTAGACCACCTTTACTTCGCAGAAAAGGCTCCCGTCGGAGATAAATTTCTTTTTTTAAACATTTATCTGGAAAAAACCCTGAAAATTTTAAAAGCTAAAATTTCTTAAAATGAAGGCATCGACCAGGGAGAAGTGTCGTTGTTTAATACGTCGGACGATCACTGCGGCTTAGAGATCATTATAGATTTAACTTGAATCATCGGTAGACGTTGTGCAAAGTTGTGTGAAACTCTTTGAGGACATCCTCTGCTTATGCAAGTTTAAAAAGTGAAGTGTTATTCCTTTTAAATTACTTTGTGTTATTTTTACAATAGCGTGGTTAACCACGGTCGGAGTTTTTGAAGTAATATAAACTTATTTCTAACGATTCATTTTACATTAGAAAATTCAAATAACTACACCATAGCGATAACTATTGTGTTGAAACCTTCTAACTAAGTACAACAAACACTTACACCCTTCTCTTTAAAACTCCTTACAGAAGAGATAGGCATTGGCAACACCAGTCACTTCGATCGTCTATCCAGAATCAATACCCCATCTCTACATCTGTCACCGCATCATACTAAAACAGACCGCAACCTTCATACTTTCTCTCCAAGAACGTTAATCTTAAATCACCCACAGTTTTCCCTGCCAAAAACCGCAGCACTATCATCTCATTGTATAAAATTTTCATGTATTGAATTTTCATTATTAAATAGCTATACATGATAAAATAAGTAGGAGTGTGTAAATGGTGTTTCAATATTCTAATATATAAAAAAGAAAATATTGTACAACTAAAATGTTTGCATATCTTCACGAAACGTATTCGTTATTCTGCTGTAAAGGTAATGTGGGAAAGATAATTAAGGTTTTAAATTGTAAAATAAATACATTTATAATAGGCGAAATAAGATGAGAATGATAATTATATTTGTGTGTAATATAAAAGGGACCAAAATAAAATGTGTATAAAAAGATGAAAATTAATGTGATTTTTTGTGATTTTTTTCAGTTGCGGGATTTTAGATTGTTATGTGGATTTTTTTAGATTTAATTAAGCAATGCAATGTCTCCCATTTTCGTTCAATTTAGTATTTGAATGCGTCGAAACAGTAATAATATCGAAATATTCCCTCGTTATACAATACAAATTACTTGATTATCACGGAATGTTCACACGGAATCACGGTCACGGAATGTTCAAAAGAACATTCCGTGGAGGAACCTATACGATCATAACACACATTTTAATAAATAAATTTTCCGTACCTTGTTCCGGATATGAAAATATCCGAATGGCTTTGCATCTATGCAATAGTATATTTTTATATTATAAAATACGATATCATTTTCTGGCCCTTAAACGGAAATTTAAATTTGATGTTTACTATTTTTACTGATTTCATAAAACAAATAATAAGCAGAGTTCATAAGAAAATATATTATTTGATCTTCAAACTTAATATATGCACATTGAACATTTGTTTATTTAATAACATGATACGTAGAATTTCAAAGAAAATTCTATAAAATATATCTAAATACCAATTTAGTAGAAACTTCATTCTCTTCTTATCGCAGAGCGCTTTGTGCATATGTGGAATGTCCTGCTATTTATGTTTGGAATTTTTTTTATGGTTAAAAATATCTTTTTGAAAATTACAGTCTCTTAAATGCTTGAAGCTTTCCAAAACATTTGTACGCTAACAATACTCTACATTGTACACCAAGTACATGGTAGCTAAAATCTTTATTATTTAGAAAATTTATATGTGATCCTGCAATTACACAATGTTATATGAATCTGAATATTTATATATCACTCACCCACAAGAAAAGTGACACATCTCGCAAAAATTCGTTTTTCGTGTTATTCCAGTAACAGGTCTGTCATAGGTGCCTCTTACTTCGCAAACAGTTTCATAAGTGTAGTTATACCGATATTTAATTTATTATGCAATATGTGCATTTGTGACTACAGAAGAGGGGTGGACTGTGAGGAGAGGTAAAATTACTAAATTCTCCAAACCTTATCCAACGTCATCATTTTTCAGAGTTTTATGCTTTTATGCACATTTTTATTCCTACAAGCAGAGCTAAGTGATATAATTTCATGTTATAGTAAAATCATGCACATTTTATTTTGCCTCACCTGCAAAATTTACTTTTGTTGATATGTGTCACATTTCTTGTGGATGAGCGATATTATAAAAGAAAGATTAAAAATTGTATAATGTGGCATGTAATCAATAGTTTATAAAGAATAAAACGTCGTATTATTTATTACATTAACGAAGATGAGTGTTTAATATTGTTTTATGTTAACTTATAAAAATAAATATTGGTTATTTTTAAGCTATTTTAAAAAGAAACAATTGGAAAACAAATTTCAAATTAGAAACATCCATATCAAACAAGATTTTAATAAAATATTTTAAAATAGTATTCTTATTTATTTATTATTTTTTATAGTTGATTAAAAAAAATTAATTTCGGTAATTTTTAGCAGTGGATTTTGTAAAAGACACCTGATTTAAACAATAAATTTGAAATTTATATATAACTTCAAAAAACATGAATATATATGATATTAAACATTTAATATTTTAAAAAATAATTAAACAATGCTACTGTAATCCTGTAATAGTTTGTTGCATATATTACTCACGGCTAGTTCTTTTTTAAGTATTTACCAATATTTCACAGAATTTCACCATCTATACTAATAAACGAATAAATCGTTCTATGTGTGTGTGTGTGCGATGGATAGTAAGAACTGCTGAACGTAGAAGTCAAACAGCACATTTTTCTATCACTATTTTTTTATGAACGAAATCAGAAGGAAATGATCATGAAGAAAATGTTCAAAACAAGAAGCGCTTTTTGATGTCCTAATGAATCAGATCTATAATTGACCTGATTAAATAAATTTCCAACATTGGGGAAAATGAGAGCTAATCTTATCACACAACATTTAGACAGTTACGTGTTTCAGGAAACTCTTGTAAAAAACATATTTCATTAAAATAACAAAATTTTATATCAAATGTCCAAGTTCTACTCTTTTGAGAACTGAACTAGAATTTTACAGATATTGAATGTATAAAAATTGCAATAATCTCAAAGAATTGTACTTCTACGTTTCAATACGAAATTCAAACCTTGCATTGGACCAATAGAAAGGCTGCACACCACTCTTTTGTTTGTTATTTACAAAACATTATGAAACCTGTGTTGAAAGAATATGCATTATTAGTGAGCACCTTATATTCAATACAACCAATGATTATATATTTCAACAACATATTGTAAATAATGTTAGGCATGCTGTATTCGAAACACAGAAGTTGTTTTATTTTTTTTTTATGGAGGTGCAAGCAGACAGTAAAATAACAAAAATAATTTCTTTCATATCTGCCGACGGAAATAGGATTTTTTCATAACTCACATACTGGTCTTTTCATCATCGTATAGAATAAAATCTTCCGTTGTTATATAAATAACTACAAAAGGAGAAATAACAAGTGCTACTTTCAAAGATCCTACATTGTTCAAATACTCAGACTTCAAAATAAGTTTTTTTTTCTAGAATATAATAAAGAAAAATATATTATTGTCTCGATAGAGGGAATTATACAAAACGAATCTTCGCTTGAAAAAACAATTGAATCTTGTGTACCAATCTCAAGAACACGTGGTTATCATCGGTATATACCCATAAGGGAAAGTCTAATTAAGCACTATATTGTTCTGAAATGCCATGCATTTAATGATTTCAAAATCTGAATGGTGTTTACAAAATTCTAATCCTTTAACGATAATGACAGTATAGCATATATTTATATATAAATGGTGGATATGTAAAATCAAGATTTCATGTAAAGAGGACAATGATATTTCAGTTCACTTTTTTATCCGTCAGATCAGCAACTGAATTTAAGTCATCAAAAAATGATAGTGGTTCTGTTCCTGTACAGAAACCCTTACACATATTAAAAACCATTGAACTGACAAATATTTCTACACGAACACCCAATATCTGAGAATAGATATACAGGGAAATGTCAGAATTGTTTGATACTGTTAATAGATTTTAAAACAATGCGAAGAAGTAAATTAATAAAGAAAAGATTTTCCCATATTTGTTTTACAAATCAATATGTGACTAAAAACAACATAAAATTACATTACTTTTTGTGCATATGTTGGTTTTTCTGTAACTTCAGTAAAATGTGATGCTACAATTTATTAGCGTATATTTGAGTATTTTAAGATCAAAGAAAATAAAGTGATCATTAGAAATTAAAAGAAAAGCGAACATACATAAAAAAGTAATAAAACTTAGTTTATCTGGCTTGATGAAAAAAAGCAAAGTTTTAGTGTATTTTTAATTAACTGTTGTTCAAAAACCAGGTAAGTCTCACTGACACGATTTATATGGTATATTTATATTACAAAGGTGTTTACTGTCCGAAGTTTTTAGATTTTTTTTAATCAACCTCTTTTGCTATTTCGGAATATTAATTAGGGAAAACAGCCAAAATCAGGCTAAAAAGTTTTCGAAAAGCTGTAGGCATAATAAATAAAACAAATAAAAGTTTTTGAAGACTTAATTTGTGCAACATAGTCCTATGATAGGTTTGTGCAAGAAAAAAATATTTCAGGTTGAATTTGATTGTCTTCTCAAAACATAATTGAAGTTGTGTTGCTGTGTTTTTACAGATTTAAACCATGTCCTTCAGTCTAATGAAAAGTCTGTGATTATTGAAAATGTCGATAGTTTTGTGATGAACATTCCAGTTTTTGATTCATCTTAATAGGTATAAAGGATATTGGCAACAATATTTTCCATAAAAGGCGTTTTTCACCAAAAGAGGACTGCGTAGGTGGTTAAAAAAGACCTCCCCAAACAGCGTATAGTAAAACCACTGAATAACGGACACCTCTGGAGGGCGGATTTTTTCTGCTATTCGAGGGTGTCCGCATCTGACGTAAAAATGTACAATTGCATAGGTGTTAGAGATCGAAAATGTGTCCATTATGGAGGTTTTACTTTATTCCTCTGAGACCTGAGTAAAATAAAATACATATATACTTTTTAATATTAGTTTTTTTGAACAAATGGTCATCAAAAATGAGGTTTTTAAAGAAATTGTAAAATTTCAAATTTTAAATTTTGCTGCACAGCCCACCCATTTAAATGGATGTTGAGGTCTTAGGCACTTTAAAATACACTGCTCACAACAATTAAATGAAATTGTATGTCTTATGTAAAGTAACGTTATAAGCGATTTTTTACAGAAAATAGAAGAAGAGAATCACAAAAGCAATTATTTCTAATTTTCAAACTTCGGAGTATGCAAATTTTGAGTTTGACAACAAAAAATACGCTTCAGCGGCAACGAATGAAATTTGGCTTCCAACTTACTGAAAGGAAAACCGGAAAACAATGATTGACATTCAGTAAGTATTTCGGATAGTGCGATGTTTCAACTAAGTCATTTAACCTAATCAGAAGCTTGGAGAGTTGCTAGTCGGTTAGGGCCGGGGGGGGGGGGGGAGGTTGAAACAAAACCGAAGTAGCAGAAGCCACTGGGCTTTCACAATGTGTAATTTCCAGGATCTGTAATGGTTCTTGGAGATAGGAAATGCAGGCCAAAAACCAGTGAAATGTCGTAGACGTACAACAACGCCCAATGAAGATCGATATTTAGCTCTAACGGCTAGAACACACCAAAATATAAATGCCGCTCTTCTTAATCAACAATTCCGCCTAGATAGTGACAACGCAGTTTCGACTCAAACTGTCCGAAACCGGCTCCACGCTGTAGGTCTGTATGCTCGCAGACCAATGGTATGTGTTACGTTAACAGCAAGCTACAGTGGCGATCACAGGGAGTGGACAACATAGCATGTGAACAGGAGGATAAATGAATGGCACAATATTCTTTTCTCTGACGAGTCCTTTTTTTCTGTTCATATTGATAAAAAGCGTATTTTTTGTCTGGTGAGAACATGGCTCTAGTAACAATCCCGCGGTCGTCCAAGAAAGTGTCAGATTTGGCGGTGGCGGAGTGATGGTATATGCTGGCATCTCAATTTATGGGCGCACCGAGCTATACATCATTCGAAATGGAGCTCTGACCGGCCAGTGATATAGATATGAGATCCTCAGACTTAATGTAGCCCCTAACGCTGCAGCAATTGCAGGCCACATCGTTCTCACTCTGTGGGTGATTTAATTTTCGAAGAAGGAATCACACGACTGGAATTACCTGCGTGTTCTCCGGACATGAGCACAATAGAGCATGTTTGGGACATTCTATGCTAACGTGTTGTTGTTCGACTACCACCCCCACAAACTCTCCAAGAACTGGAAAGATGTCTTCTAGTGTATTGGGAAGGAATACCCCTGCACCTAATCCATAGCCTCAACGTTGCTGAAAATGTGGTGTAACCATACCAAAGAACTATTTTCTTTGAAGAAATTACCCTTTTTATTCGTTTTTTCTCATAAGCACAGATTGTGTTTATTTCCTTTTGTATCCAAATGCTCAGTAGAATGCATTTTTGTCTGCCAAACATCAGTAATGTTATCTCATATAGTTTACAACGTATGTCGATCATGTATCAATCATCTTAGAGCATCCAGGCACCCAGGCCAAATCCAGAGCATCGATCATGTATCAATCATCAGGATCATCCTCAAGATCCAAGCACAACCTCAATATTCTGTAATTGTTTTGAGCAATGTAATTTTAAAAGTACTAAAAGTATGGAAAAGAATTGAATTTATTATAAAGGACATAATGCAAATATTAATGTATTTTAATAGCAAAATGTGTTGATCCTCTTTCATTTTCCTGTGGTGTTTTATCCGATAATAAATTGTTTCCCTTTGGAATTCTATTCTTCATTATTGTACCTGCTCCCTCTTGGTGTAAAAGTTTTACCAAAATAAAAGTTGCGAATTACCTGTCAAAATGTACTCAAGTTCCAGAAGAAAATGTTTCACAGATTGAGTGCTGATGCTTCACCAACTGTGAAGAATTAGTGTCCTGCATTGAAAATGAGCCTTTATCCTAAATGAATTAGGAAATCTAACACAATTCCATATGTGCTTCAAATGCTGCATCCCTATAGAATATTAAATAATTCTAAATAATTACATAGAATATATATCAACCATATTTATTGATTACTTTTAAGTAATAAATATTTATGATTTGTAAATATAATTAGTGTTAAAGCAAGCAACATGTTCACTTTCTAATTGCTCATGGCTAACGATACAGTAGATGAATTAAGACCCTACATCGATTTAAATGGATGTCAATAAATACAAGCTGAATCAGCAACTACTTCATATTTCACTTCATTCACTATTTATATCCTAAAATTATATATCTAGCTGCTATTAAAATCGCAAAAGAATAGTTGAAACAAATTAAAATAGTATAAAAATCAAAACTTACAAGCAGAGCGTCGAATTCCAACTTGACTCACTTATTTCGCCATTTTGTAAAGAAAATTGTTGCCGTTTCCAAACCCCAAGATCTGGTAGTTGATTTCCGATTCCTACTTTAGAATGTTAGTTTCGTTGTAGCTTGCTACAATGAAATTTAACGCAATAGAAGGAGAAACCGAAACATCCACTTTAATGGTTGACAGGTCTCAGGAGGATATATAATAAAAACATTTTTAATCAGGTTTCCAAAACCAAAAATCAGTTGTAGAAAAACTAACAAGATTTTTAGAAATACTTCATTAAATCTTGAAAATGTATAGTTTTCTAAAGGTAAAGAACAGTATTTAGAAACGTGCGAAACTGTAAAGAAGTTATTTGTATAATTTCGTTCGTGCTTATATCTTCACAGATAGAGAAATATTAGATTTTTATAATTTAGGGGGTCATAATTTTATTCTGGGACTTTACATTCTAATAAAAATATCGGTAAATAAGATTTTCACTTCTTTCATTCTTAATTCATTTATTAAAAAATGGTGAAAAATTACATCTTACTTAAATTTCCAGACTGTCTCTCTTTAAATCATTCATTTATTATAAGTTTCACCATCAGTCTATTCTGAAATTTTAGAATAATACGAAAAGCTTACGTACAGAATTTCTATTACTAACTATGAACATACCAGACACTATCTGTTTAATAATTTAACATTGTTTAAAACATAAATGGCAATAGATCTCAAAATGTTGAATAAATTCTATACTTTAAAGCGACAAATGATTATGAAATGTAAAATCTTTTGAATAATTTTGGATCGATGTATATATTTATCCTCAAATTTAATTTGTAACATTGCAATGATCAGCAACTGTTTATAAGATTATTCATCAGTTCATAATGAAAACTAGAAATTGTACAAATAACTAACATTTCTCATTTTATATTGAAATATTTAAATTTCAGAGCTCCAGAAATTATATGATGATGAATGCGACAATCTGAAAATAAATTACTATTAATAAATATTTTGGAAATTGTGAGAATGAATTTCCATTTGTATTTTTACACGCATACGTGTAAAAAATTGTTATGCAAATACTTTTAAACGTTTTGTAGTGAATTATGTTGATTCAAGATAAAACGAATAAGAATTAAAATGAATCTTTATTTAGATTTTTAAATATCAGAAAGTTTTGTCTATATATCATATATTATAACACTAGCAAATTCTGTGTGTAACTACGTCGCCTATGTTTGTGTGTATATAAATATTACTAAAACAGGGATTCAAAGATTTTGATTAAATTTTGTATACTACTGTTTTTTGGTACGAGAAGATCATTGGGCAATATCACATGTTCGAGAAAACTCGATTAGTGGGTCATTTTCGAGTCACAACTGGTGAATGCATTTCAATGAGAATGGAAGTTAAAACATTTATTCAGTTGTTGAACAGTTTGCAGTAAAGGAAGTAGCAAAATTGGTAACAATTAAATTAAATTTGGTGATACTTGGCAAACTTTGCGCAAGAAAATTTACTTTCAAGATTACCAATGAGAAAAAAAACACGTTTGACGACAAATTTTGGCAATATTTGGCGACATTTTCGGCAACATTTGGCGACAAAAATTGGGTTTTAGAATCTGAAGGAATTACCTAGAAATTCTTAATAAGAATCGAGACACATGATTCAACCAATCAGAGTCCAACTAAAAATGTAGTGTGGAAGAATTCTCTTTCGTTATAAATATGTAGGCGATATAATATTAAGAAACATGTACATAGTTTAAATATCGATTGGTTCTGTGAAAAATACTGTAATAAAATAAAATGATTTATTGTAACAATTCAAGGATAATTTATTGTTCTATTGAGTTGAACCCAAAGCTAATTTTAAACGAGAATTGCTTGGTCTTCCAAACTTGTAAATTCTACAAAATAGGAACCATATAAAATATTAATATAGAGAGTCTTGTAAGAAAAACCTCATATCTGAAAATTATATTTGATTAAAATAAATTATATAGGTGGATGTACATTTCTGTCATAGTAGTCCAGGGCAATAAGTCCATTTTAAATCACCCCGCATATATCAGCTTTTGCACAACTATCTGAAAGAGAAACATTATGTAATCCATGTATGTTATATTTTGAATATCTTAATATCAAGATACATATTATAAACTACAATGCAATACATCAGTAATATCATATATAGAACTTTGGGACGTTTCCTTGTGAGTTTTCATTTTAAAATATTTATTCTTGTTGAAATTAATTTTGTTTTATTTATCTGAATATTTGTCTAAATACGAAAAGTATCTAAACTGCATCTTTTTCTATACGTGAAATGAATTCTATGATGCTGCTTTTTTACCGAAAGTAAGTTGAAAGGATATCGTTTCATAAAAACAACACATTTTTCGCAGGCTTTTTATGTATTTTTACTTTCTTCCATCATCACAAGAAGAAAGTAAAGGATTTATGAAAATTTTCGAATTCCAGTTTTCGTCGGATTTACACTTTTTAGGGGTCAGATAACCCGAAAAACAGGTTTTTACAAAATGTCTGTCTATGAGTCTGTCTATCTGTGTGTGACAGAAATTTTGTGGTGGTTCTGTCTCAAGAACTAATGAACGGTATTTAATAAAAAAATATATTCAGTTAGTCGCTGATATAAATTGGTACTGATTAGTTTTTGGTGTGAATTGCTCAACAAGTGGCGCTGCTATGCAGCATTTTTCATGATTTCCACAAGAGCTAAATCTCCAGAACTAATGCAGAGATTTTTATCAAACTTCAGATTCAGTTAGTCCTTGTGAGGAATTGACGTTTTATGCATTTTGTTTAAATAGCTCAACAGGCGGCACTGCTCTGCTGCAATTTTTTTTTAGATTTCCAAAATAGCCCCATATCACGAACCAATACTTGGATTTTCAACAAACTTCATATTCAGGTATACCTTGATATGACTTACTGCTTTTTATCTTCTGGTGCAAATCGCTCAACATGTGGCGCTGCAATGCTGCATTTTTCAGAATTTCCACTATAGCTCTATCTCAATAACTAATGTGCGAATTTCCATCAATCTTCAGATTCAGGTATACCTTGATATCAATTAGTAGTGTCTATGTTTTGGTGCAAATCGCTCTTTATGTGGCGCTGCTATGCTACATTTTTCAAAATTTCCGCTATCGCTTTATCTCAAGAACTAATGCAAGAATTTTCATCAAACTTCAAATTCAGATATACTTTGATATGAATTGGTGCGAAATTGATGTAATTTCTTGTATTATTTAAATGATTTAATTGGCGTGATTTATATAGAAGAAAGTTTTGTGTTGGCCACAACATACTATTTCTGACATGATTTGGGATAAAAGAGATATTATCTATTTATATACATATTCAGAAACCATTAGGAATACAATTGGAATGTTCTCAAAGACTTTCAAGAATTTTTTCTAAAGAACGTTTTAGCTAAAATAAAAGGAATAAAATTTCTACAGCAATAAATTTTGTAAAAAACAAGCACGCTAGGAAAATGTGTCTGACTTCTATACGCCATATCGTTCATATATTTTTTTAGTCCGAAAATATATATTAACACATCTGCAGCATTAGTAGATCATGCGCTTGCGGTATACAAAATGTATGTATTTTTCCATCTAATTATTAAAAAAAAAATCATTTTCTATTGAGAAAGTAATTGCAATTTTACTAGCCTTTTAAAAATCATGCGGAATATTTTTATAGACTTTAAATAAGAGGAAATTATTTGTGAAATAAAAATACAATGATGAACACTTTGGACATGATCCAATTGGTTAATTTGCAGTATTTTAAATACGGCTCATTATAAAAAAAAATGCCTTTTAGATAAACTGTATATTTCAGAATTAAAAAAAAATGAAAAATTAGCTCACCACGAGAGTAATTATATATTTAAATATCATGAGGCTTCTCGAATTGCATTCTAAGGAAGTTTCTATACTTTCCCATAAAGCAAATTATGCAATTAATATTACAATAAACAATTAAAATTTTATTAAACAATTTTTTTTGCAAATTTTTTCATGTTTTTATTTTAAACACAAAAACTATTCGTGAAAGCATGAAAGAGAATAATCCATAATTAAGTGGAAGTGAAACAAATGATCACAGAAGAGTTTGATATGAACAACCACTCTATTCTAAGAATCTAAATAATACAAAAGAAATTTCATACTAGCAGTATAGTGTTCTTCAAGCGCCGTGTTCCTTATATTAGTACGCTGTAAAAAGAAATCTTTTGCAGAAAAAAAGAAATGTTTTACAGAAAAACACCGAGGACGCCATACTTTTTTACTACGGAAGTAATAATTTACGTAAAATATACATATTTTTACTGACGATTAGTCTGGAAGTTTTATTCGGTAAAATCAGTACATTTTGTTTACACTATGGAGCACATAACAGAGAATTAAAGTTAAAAACTTCGAATTTTTGGGATTACGATGTTTGTGTTTATGTTCCATTATGTTATTAATAACATATATATTGCAGTTACATACATAATTATGTGATACATTCTAAAGTACTTCATTGTTTATGGTCAAATTCTTTTTAACACGTAAGTCTCTCAGTGTATTTTTTGGCCTTTGAAAAGTATTGGCACCATATATAGATGGATAACTAGAAACCAATAATGAGTTAATACGTTAAAAGGACCTATTTGATAACCTACTTATGTTTTTCAAACATGTCCTCTCTAATAAATAAGTAATCTATATGCTCTTTGATACCGTGGAATTTAATTTCGTCAGTGACAATATTGCGTTAAAACATTTCATTGAATTTCTCTCATCTTTCGTTACTAATTTGATAAGCTTAAATTTTGAAGGATTTTAGAGATTTAAAATTAAACTGGCGATTAATTGAACTATCATCACTCATTTCATTCATTCATTTTAGTAGAAGTAATTTTGAATATGTCACGCAATGATCAAATTGAAATTTAATTAAATTTCCTTTGAATGTGTCAGAATTTTAATTTGCATTTAATTTGACAATATTAAATTTAAAGTATTCCAGAATGTGTATATGATATACGTTAAATTTTTTTTTTATATTACTAGACATATTTCAAACTTGAGGACAAAATTAGGTATTATTTTAGACATGTTTTAGAAAGCGAATAATATTGATAAGATTGTCAAATTCATTGACACTGGAAAAACCATTATGTAGAACATCGCGGCACTGTAAGAGAGAATAGGTGTCCCTTAAGAAATTCTCAACTGTGCAATAAATGTATAATTGATCTTTAAATAAATAATTTTCTTTTGAAAATTTCTTAAGTAAACTTTTAAAAACTGAAAAAAACCATAATACGCACTCATCCAATTTAGTTAAAATAACAAAATGTGATTGTTAGTGGGTGCCTACATTAATACTGTACAAATACAAAAATATACAGTGGGCTGTTGAAAAGTTTTGGGGCTCAGTAGAAATGGTGTTACAGCTGGTAAAAAAGTATTTATTCTACGCATCCATCGCTAAAATAATGCACTGGTGCTTCTAGTGCAGCAACATGCATACAGTCACCTGACATAATGAACATCACATCACACATATCGGTCAATTACCATGCTTTTTGTAAATACTCTCTGCGAATAGTTATATGCGATATGTTTAACAACATATTTCTGCAACTAAATAAGACGAAAATTACTACCAAGATATATCGGCAACAAAAAAGTAGCGTAGTACTTGACAGATATGTATCCGTTACCAAAATTAATAATACCATCATCCAAAATAAAAGGACGATTTGCAACTGAACTTTGAATTGCAGAAAAAGCTGTAAGTTCGGTTGCTGAAGATTAGCAGAATATGTTCGATGGTAAGTGTTATGAAATGAAAAGTTAATGGTACCTTGAGGAAGTGCAGTGTCTTAATCCAGAATACAAAACATGGAATAAAAAGACTTAAAACACATTTTTCATAAAACTATCTTCTATACATTTAAAAAATAAAATATCGCTTGCACTATTCCATCCTTTTGTAACTAAAAAATGTTTACCTTTCATTTACACTAATGAAAAGTATTACGCCAAAAAAGGTTACAGAAGTTGACAAAAACTGTTGTTTTAGTCACAGATAATTCTTATCATACGCTTCTAACACTCACATGAAAAATTATTCCCTAATCCGAAACATAGTTTCTGAATTTTGCTTAAAAAATATCAACACATCAGTTTGGGAGAGCATTTAGTGATAAAAATAGAATGATTTTATGACAAGCTTTAAAACATGTAACACCCGTCTATGTGATTGTTAGAATAATTAAAATATTTAATTAGTGACCAAATTTAATTAGACCAAATAATATTTTCCATACAGAATGTTTAGAAAAGATTTAATAAATTAATATCTTAATTTAGTTATATTTTATTCTGTGACGAACATACAAATTAGTTTAGTATTGATTATATATTTAACTATGCATACGCGCCTATTCCGATCAAACGCTTTTCTCCTGTAACACCCCTTTCCTCGTGGATTTGCGAGGCGCGTCTAAAATCACGAAACAGATCAAACGTGCGGACGGTTTCACTCTCGCAGAGCAATCGCAAATGAGGTTGTCACGTGATAACTATTTGCGGGAGGTACAAAAGACTCGTAAGTAGTAAAAAAAGATGGCGGACTTTTGGTAGCATAGCGTGCAAAGAACCATGTGACGCTTGCAAAATGCTGTTATAGTAAATTTTGTGCTGCAAATAAATAACACAGATTTTAAAAATCACTTGTTATAGATAGGAGCTAACATCAAAACAAAACATAAGGGGAATACTCATTTAAAATACAGGTATGTGAAATGTTTTTTTCAGTGTTACGGTACCTTTTGATATGTTGTATTATCGTGAAAGATAGCTTTTTTTTTTTTTTTTTTTTTTTTTTACTACTATAAAACCTTTACTTTTTTTCTTAGTTATTACCAAGATAAGTCATATATCATTAGAATCTTGGTATTGACAGTTTTGACTTTTATCTCGTGAAAGCGAAATACTATCGCATCCATTAAAAAAATATTTGTTTACTTTTTGTAAAATTATGATATTTATTTAGTTTCTAATAATTTAGTAATGAAGTTTTTATATCTTTTTGTTACTAATCCCTAAGAATTAGATTTGATGATTTATAATTATAATAATAATAATAATAATAAAGCTGACACATGAACTGCTGTATTTAAACAATAAGTTTAATTTCTTATTTTTCTGCAGTAAGCAACAGACAATTTCCATGACTTGTGGATAAGTTATTTTCGATAACTGTAACGTATTAATTTGTTCAGCATTTTATGTTAATTTGAAATAAATTTTAAATGCACACGTAAGAAATAAAATTGATAAAATATAAATTTGTAAAGATACTTTTATTAATTAAATACTGTTTATCATCGAGATTTTCATTTTTAAAGCTTATCTGTAATCGTGCAATGAAGAAGTAAAAATGTATATGATTACATAGTATGAATTATTAAAAAATGATTAAATCATAATTCTTGAAACTATATTGTGACATTTATAAATATGTCTTATCTTGAAAATTGTTTTTACTCTTCAGTATAATACAACATGTTAATAATAATAAAACACTGAAAACATTTCACATTGTGACTGGTTGAGAGTATGTAAGGATGTATGATTGAGTATTTGTTATGTGAAAGTATTTAATTCACAGAGATCAAATATTATTACTTATTCAGTTTAAGGGGGGGGGGGATAAACTACTCTATCTGCATTACATCTAAGACAAAATAATATTAATAGTAAAGATGATAATAAATACTAGTCAGTTTGCAGATAACAAATGTCTGTATTATTTTCAAACTGAAAAAATCTAATTAGCTGAAAGTTATAATTTAATGATGTTTATTAACAAATTTAAGTTTTTAAGTTAAATGACTTCAACATTTTGGATTAAGATTAACATCTTAATTGGTATTTATTTCTCTAGTACTTGTTGGCTTAAAAAAAAATAAAAGAAAATCCTGCTGTATAGTACATTTCTCAAATAGGGTAGATGTGCCAGTAATAGACACCCTTAAGAAATTTCTTTTAAAATTATTTTTTATTAATAAATTACAATCATTATATTCCAGTTTTTTCAATATTATATTAATCTATCAACAATATTTAACCATTCTGATAGTTTAATTTCCGAATATGAATAAAAACTCAATTTTAAATAACAGAAATATATCAAAACACCCCAAAAGTCCAGTAATGGACACTCTCTGTTTCAGTAATAGACATCCCACAAAAAGTAACAGATATAATTGTTTTTATGACTATTTAGAACCAGAATTTAATGAAAGCATACTAATGAAACAAAACACTGATTTTCAAATAAATTTAACAATTAGGATGTCAGTATTTAATAAAATATTTGTGATAATCATTCACTGTTTGCATCAATTATTGTAATTATCAGAAGATAGATATTTTAATTATTTTAGATGGATAGTTTAAAATACTAAATATCAAGCAATTACAGCTGTCAGATTATTGAGACAGTGGGAGATTTAAAAGTTAATAATAATTTAAAAAAAAAAGTTTTTGAGTATTAGTGTATAGCAATAGCTTTGTCTCACTATTTTTAACAACTTCCAGAGACTACTTGATATATTACTTGTAATAATTAATATTACAAATATGAAAATAATGATACTGTGAGTTGGATATTTTAAACACTAAATAAAATAATTCTCAAAATAAAGCTGTAGAATTGATGTTTGAGGCCACTGATCTGCAGATTTACTAGTTTCATGATTACTATAACTTTAATTAACATTACAGTAATATATATATTTTTTTTCAGAGATGAATAAGGGAACATTTAAGACAGATTTTTAACAATTTCTGTAACTTAATTGTTTTTATTCAAATGGGGAGGGTTAAGCTCTATGAGGCCCTGTTTGACTATGCCCTTAAATTATATTTTTTGCTTCTTGACAAGTTTGATTGCCATATTATAAAAAGTGCAAGTCAGAGTTATTATAT
The DNA here is from genome assembly GCA_963932465.1 of Maratus speciosus. Lineage (NCBI taxonomy): Eukaryota > Metazoa > Arthropoda > Arachnida > Araneae > Salticidae > Maratus > Maratus speciosus. Next base: position 396,409,881 of record OZ010788.1, on the reverse strand, counting down.
ACATAAAAAAAAGAGAATAAATTATTGAAATTTTATTAACCATATAAAATAACTTAAAAGCAGCTATTTATAAAGGTTTTGGTGTTATTACATTTTGGTAAGTGTAATTTAAAAATTAAATTTATTATTTAGGTCTTCTGTTAAGTCAATATTTTATGTAATATAAACATTACTGAAATTGCATTTTTAGCAATGTCCACACAGGGTGTCCATTACTGGAAAATGACTAACAATAATGCAATATTATAAAATATGCAAGAGGAAGTTATGAAACAAATAATAAAAGCTAAATTTTTATTGGTTATTTTTTTTTATAAACCAAAACATTGAAGGGTGTCTATTACTAGCACATCTACCCTATATTAATTTACACAATAAATTATCAACTTTTAATTTAGTATAAATTTCGTCAGTGCAAATGAAGTATTGATAGGTCTATAGGAAAAGCTTGCTATATTAAGTATGGGTATAATGCTTTTAAGAGTTTTCTAACCTTTTCACTCTAAACAGTGTCTAAACAGTTTGTTTAAAGCTCTGAGATTTTCAAGATTGCTAAATATATTGGAAAAAACACTAATTAAGAGACATTGATAAACATGTTATCATGAAATTTGATGTTTAAAAAATCTACACGTAGCATAAACGTACATTTCCCCCCCCTTCGTTTGTATTTAATCATTATAAATAATATGAAATGAAATTGTGTAACATAAATAAAAATAACAATTTCAATAATATTTTGTATTTTAATTTTCAGTTATATAAAAATATATGTACAGTTAGCCCAAGTAATAAGTGATTTTTAAAAGTGACAAAAATGTTAAATTGATTTAAATTTGGGGGGGGGGGGGCTCTTGTGAAAGAATACAATTGCATAGAAGTAGATGTTCTTTCGGTTTGAGCCTATATACATTATTCTTGTTATAAAATTCAATTTAAGAAGTATAAATTAATAATAATAATTAATTAGTATAAAAGAACTTTTGTGATACAGCTAATTGTAAAAATAGTCTAGTATAAATAAGCTGAATGAAAAGAGCAAGCAACCAAAATAAATTTAACATTGAGCTGCTTCAAAACTTTGCAAAAGGAGCCCGCCCCTTCTATAGTGTTAAAATTTAAATAAAAAAAGAGAGAAAACAGGAATAACAATAACACACTCTGCTACTATTATTTCCCATTTTCTGTATCATTCTTTTGGCACTAAAGAAGGAAGCTTTAAAATAAATGCAAGAAAAAATTTCTCGAAATATTTCAGTTTTTCTTTGCGTTGATTTTTAAATATCACGTATTTATCGTAACAAAAATAATTTCATATGTATGTCATCAGTTTTTAAGTGCTCTCTCTGGTTTTTAAACTCTTAATGCCCCCTTCCCCCATCCGTCAGTTAGCCAGTATACATATATATATATATATACTTAAAATGAAATCGAATGTCTAAAAATCAAAGGGAAAAAATAATACAAAAGTTAATCATAGGAACTTGTAAATGCAAATATATATAAAACTGGCTATAATATAGTATATATATATATATATATATAGTATAGTATAGTAGTATAATATAGTATAATATAGTATATATATGTATATATATATATATATATATATATATATATATACACCAACATATACTTTAAAACTGCAGCTATTATGGCGCCTATATGTGGTACCTCGATTTTTAATTCGTATAATATTTTTAAAATATTTTATTTAGCAAAGTATATGCTTATCTAGCGTGAATGACATTCATGCATCCTGCATACAGAACCAATTTAAGTCATTTTACAGCCCTGCTCCTGATTGCTTTTTTGGAAGTTCCAATCTATAAATCTATTCTTACTGTAATGTATCAATCTGTTCTTTATTTTTCTTAAATGTATTTAATTGTGAGAAAAAATACCATCATAGAAAAGCTGAGGCTTTAAAGCTAAAGTAAAAGGTTAACATAGTCCGTAATTTTAAATTAATAAATTTTAATTTGATAGGAAAATAGGTGATACATTCATGGTAATAGGCTAGAGCAAGAAAAATATTAATACGTAATATGAGCTTGTTATTAAAATAATACTCGGATATTAAGTATTTTTAAATTTAGCATTTAAAAGAAATATTCTTCAACTGGTCAGCTATTATTCAAAACATTATATTCTGTCCCTTTAAAAGTTGTTGATGCACTCTCATTGGTTAATACATGCTAATATTCGATTAAAAATCGATTCTCTTATTCTTAAATCGTACGTGACATCAGCAGTTGCGGAAGGTGAAAGATGTTTGTTTGGAATAGCGACTTTCAGTTCTTTTCCCCCTTCTCTCGTAAACCCTCCCTTTTGCGGAATAGCTTTCACAACTTTGCGGGCGTTTGATCGGAATAGGCGCGATAGACACATCGTACCAATTAATAGATTAAATTGATTGTCAATAGATTCTTATTCTGGTTCCACAATCATGCGGATACATTGATAGTTTATTTATAGTTTTACAGTTTATTACTATTTGAGTGTAAAGACAGTTCCTAAATTTATTTTCACAATACATATTTTTAATACATGAATTTTTCACCAGTTCGTTTTTTTCTGCAAAAATTTTTGCAACTAAAATTCATAGCGTGTTCCGTGTCTTTTCACCGTCACGATTGGTGGAGTCACCGACTGTTCTAATATTCATCATCGAGAAAAGAAGTTAATGCAGAAATGCTTGATTCGAACGTGCTTCGCACAAGCAACATGAAATAGTCTTCTTTTTTCTAAGTTATATGTGGTGAATTACTGTTGAATATTGTAATTTTTTTTTTAGCTTAAGAATTCGTTCGATAAGGCGATTCTTAAGAAATGAAGATTTCAAAATCTTGAAATGATGAAAGAATTAATTTGTTTTTTTAATTTTGGTGATGGAAAAGTGTAATATATGTCTTTGTGATTTATTAGAACATTTAAAATATTTACTTAACGTTTCCCTAACAAAAATATTAGTTCCCATTCCAAAGTAGTTAAACAATTTTGTATAAATCTAGATATTAAATTAATAATTTTCACTTGGACAAATTTCCGCATTAGTGCATTTTGTAATATTGATTATCTTTGGAACTAAGCATACATATCTTGCCAGTTAGCTAGACAAATCTGAAGTCAATACATTCATATTCTGGTTCCGCAATTATGTGGACCAACGAAATGTTAAATCTTCTTAATATTGCAGTATAAAGTAGGTTCCTAAACGTATTTTTGCGTTATATATTTTAAAAAGGAATAATTTGCAAACAAAAACTGTTATCGTTTCCTCAGCGACGATTTGGCAAATAAAATGTATGGGGTATTCTGTTTATTTTCTCGAACGACACAAAAGGTAACAGCAAGAAAATAAATTTCATCTTTATCCGCGAAACATATGTTTCATTAATTACAAAAATGTATCATAGATAAAAAAATTGCGATGGATAACTTAGCATTTGTAATTCGCTGTATTGTACATAGCTTTGAATCTTGTCAGAACATCATTAGGAATACGACGATTTCCCTCACTATGAATTTATTAATAGTTAGAATGCTATTTTACATTTTACAACTAATATGTATACTTATTTTATCAATTTTGCAACTTCTTATCTAAATGAAATTATATAACAAAACCAATTGTTTTTTTTAATTTAATTTTCTCTGACGGCATGAATTCATGAATCTTTTTGATTCCATATACAAAATGTTCGCCTTGGTCAAAATTTGATTATGGTGAATGCAAGCGTTTACCATGTAATAATATAATATAGAATTATTAAGAAAATATAATTCAATGTATTATATGACTTTCTAAAATGCAGATTTAGTTGTAAATAAAAAATTCAAGAAGCTTTCATAGTAGATCTTATCTCCGTACATGAGCGAATAGTATAAGTAATGAAAATAAGTGGTTTTCTTTTGTGTTCCTGAAACGCGATGATTCGCATTTGTCTCTAAAACATCTAAAACTTTTGTGCATGTATAATTATTTTACAGAACACTTTCTTTGGACTTTATTTTGCTACAACACACATGTTATAAAAGTTTATATTCAAAGCAATGTAGAGTTTAATTTTTGTGTGTGTTGAATGCAAAATAAATATATTAGAACTTAGTAGTTTTGTCTTACTAAGAATCCAATAATAGAATATGGCTCTGTCTCTTTATTTTGAGGAGATTGATTAAGTTTACCAATGTCTACTTAATACTCTGAATAACGTGAACACATATAATATTCATCATATTTTAGTTTGAATGGTGAAAAAGTTTAATTTCAAATAAGAAATTATTTAATCATTTTATCTGTTACTTGGTTGATAAGTATGCATAATAACGAAAACAACATTATTTCATTAATATCGCTTAAATTTAACATATACTGAAAACCGTGATGTGTTTTACACTCTAAAGGCAAGCCTTGTAAATGATTCTGAATTTATCGACTGACTTTACTTCAAAAGCAATAAATGGGATAGAATTTGGTTAGGTAAATGTCGTGCGATTAATCAGTAGTTCCAGCACATCGCTTTGTATAAAAGCGGTAACTGTTAAATTAAATAGAATCTGTTTGTCTTGAGTAATTCACATATATCTTCTATTTCTGTATCCGTTTTGTGTGTTTAAACCGAAAGAAAAGGAAAACCTTAATACGTAACATTAGCATTATTTTTTGCTACAAAATTTTATTTTATTTTTACTTTGAAATAACACGAATACAATAACTTAATAAAGGCTATGCATGTTTTAAATTTGTTAAGAAATTTTGCTTTAAATAATACACAATAAAAAAACTTAAACGGTAAAGCACCTATTATAACAAAAAAAAAAAAAATGTTTGTAGAGTCCAAATCCGTATTAAATTGAACTATTTTTATTTATCATTTGAATGGTATTTAGATAAGATATAAATATAATACTACAAAGACATTGTAAAATCTTTTTTATGTTGTTATGAAAAGGAAAACGTGTAATATTTGATTTCAGATTTATGTGAGACATATTTTCCAAAGTACTACATGTTATTGTAAATGATAATTTAAAATAAATTTAAGCACTATATATCGTGCCAGTGTAAGTTTAGAATACAGAGCTTTAACAGAATTTGAAATCGCAAACACACTATATAGCCAAAGGTGACCGGTCATTTGCGACTTTAGACGTTTTGTTAAATATCTAGAAAAATACATGAGGAATTAACCTGAAACTGCAGGTGTGTATACAGAATAGTATAGGTCATATATTTCCGTGAAGATTTTTTTTCCTGAAATAACATAGGGGACCGTGAACAAATTGAAAAAGAACGAATATCTTTTCCATAACACTGCAAAAACTAATGTAGAAAAAGCGTTCAAACTGGAGATTATTAATCTGTGTCTTATTATAATATACTGTGTTCATTTTTATGAGGATAGCATGTATATACGTAGAGAAATTTAAGGTTTTTATAAAAAAAAAAGTCCCAAATTTCGCCACGTTTTTTGCTTATAATTTGCAGAGTTCTCAATAGAAAAAAAAGTTATTTTCAGAAAATATGTAATATTATGCAATCAGAATTAAAAAATAATAAAAATTGGATGACAAATGAGCAAGTTTACTAAAACATGTTTCATTGCGCACGCGCGAATGCATAAAATATAATGTGCATAATGTATTAGCTGAGTATATGGAGCAATTTTTGTGAAAGTCTCAAAATCATAGTTTGAAAATTCTGAAAATTATCATCGATAGAATAAGCGCGAAATCCGTTGTTCCCAAAAGGAAGCAAAAAGATGAGGGGTTGTATCCAAAGATATTAGTACGTTCAATATAGTGTACGCTATCTTGGCACTAATTAACATATATTTGATACAACCCCTCATCTTTTTGCTTCATTTTGGGAACAACGGATTTCGAGCTTATTCTATCGACCATAATTTTCAGAATTTTCAAGCTATGATTTTGAGACTTTCACAAAAGTTGCTCTATAAACTTAGCTAATATATTATGCATATAATATTTTGACTGCATTCGTGCATGCGCAGTGAAATATTTTTTAGTAAACCTGCTCATTTTTCAACCAATTTTTATTATTTTTTAAATTCTGATTACAGAGTGTTATGTACAATGTTGTTTTTCATACTTTCTGAAAAGAACTTTTTAATATATTGAGAACTCTGGAAATTATAAGCAAAAAGCTTGGCAAAATTTGGGACTGTTTTTATAAAAACCTTAATTTATCTACGAGTATGGATGCTATCCTCATACAAATGAACACAGTATATTAAAATAAGCTGCTTATTAATAATCTAAAGATTGAACGCTTTTGCTACATTAGTTTTTACAGGGTTATTAAAAGATATTCGTTCATTATTAATTTGTTGACGACCCCTTATGGGGTTTCGAGAAAACAAATCTTCACGGAAATATATGATCTATACTATGATGTTTGCTCACCTACAGTTTCAGGTTAATTTCTCATGTATTTTTTTAGATATTTAACAAAACGTCTGAAATCGCAAGTGACCGGTCGCCTTTGGCCATATAGTGTATATTGAAGCAAAGAATTTGTATTAGATTAAAACAAAAGCGATATAAAATTATTATTGCTTTTTTAATTTGAAACAGAATGTAATTAATCTGTACTTGGTGTATTTGAATTAATCAGTTTAATTTCGAGAAAATAGCACTTAGACATAAGTTGCGAAATTTATATTTTTTATAAAGTTCTTCTCCACAATTTTTAATAATAAACTGCAATTTAAAAGTTTATGGAGCTCAATGTCTTTTTTAACATGCTAAAGGTTTGCTGTTTAACTTTGTCCCTTTGGGCGCTATGCAATATTTTCGCACATGTGTTAAGCGCTTTATAAAATAATTACTATGTAATGTATGGATATTTTAGTCGATGTATAAATATCCTAGATATTGATTTTTTTATAGTCAATATGCAACAAATTGAAAAAAAAATATATATTACACCAGTGTACAGCTACATTAACATTTTCCTCAAAATTTTAAATTGATTAAAATAATTCTATTAAACAATATTAATTATTATTCAAAATCTAAATCTAAATCAGTAAATTATCTTTAGAATAAATAAATTGATTTTCTTATTTAAATTTAATTAAGCCCTGAATTAACTTAATAAAATAATAAACCTATTTACTATAGCTACTTGCTTAGTTATTCATGCAATTAACATGTAGTCATTTCTCAAAACAATCTTCAATCTGGTAGCTATTCATTTTTCTTTGACATTTTTCTTTTCTTTTACTTTGACTTAATGTCGAAAATTTTTATAGATTGGTTTCATATATTTCCTTTTTCAATTATTTTTAACCCGATTTTAATAGTGCATACACTTTTAAGGTAGATTATATCATCACGTATCATACAAATTAAAATGAATGTGATGGAAATCTTGCTAAAATATATTCATTATTGTTAAAGATGGGAACGAAAATTGACGTTCCACTTGTACAGAGACGCAATTACTTTCGGTTAAATAGGTTTTGAATTGTGACTCTACTACTATATAAAATAATTGTTTCTATTAGTGTAAATGATTACATTAAATAACTAGTCAACAAATTTTAACTTTTGTTGTATGTGAATTGTAAAGGATTTAGCTATTAGGATTTAGCTAAAGGATTTAGCATTTAACTTATTTTAGGGGGCTGAGTTCAGTGGAATAGTCAGATTCCCTCAATTACGTCAAATTTATTACTTGCAGATCAGTTGCATAGAGACAAAAGTAAAATATTTGACAGAAATGACAGTTTGAAATACAAGTAAAACGTAATATTCATCAGTAAAAATATTTTCTTCATTACTTAAGGGGTCTCAGGACACTTAAAATTGGAAAAATGAAAACAAAAGACCATTTATAACATTTAATGTTTTCAAATGCATTTAATTTTAAGACGCAATTTTAATTGAGATGAAAGATGCAAGTCTGTTCTTTTATTTCATGTATTTAAAATGGAAAGAAACAGAATTAGCATTTACTGGGGTATCCAAACTGTCACACATTTTTCGAGCAGAAAATCGGCATAAAAGTTTACGCTCAGGATTACCAAATAAATTTTGCAATTAGAATGAAATATTTGTGCCTACTAATACTTCAGATCGCAATAATTACACTGAAACTAAATAAATTTGTATTTAAAGCATTTTTATATTTTTAACAAAAAGTTGTATTTAGATAAAGCGAAATTTAGAAACTTTCAACAGTATAATATAACCTAAAAAATATTTTTTGAACAATAAAAATGAAATGTGTTAGGTTCCGTTTATACAGACTAACGTGAAAATTTGTTTTGAAAATTTTATGAAAAAACATTCAGAAGGTTTTGAGATATCGCGCGCGTTATGTCTAAAAACGTCATTTAGAGAAATATGACTTCAGAATTTCAGGGACGCCGCTTCAGCTATTGAGCGGGTACAATTCTACATTTCATGACTTCTGTTCGAACGGAAATTCCAAGGAGACAATTATATCAAAATGTTCATAAAACATAGGCGTTTAACATCTAAAAATTTTTTAATTTCTAAAATTTTAAAGCTTTAAGTGTCCTGAGACCCCATAAGTCAAAACATGAACTAATACGAGCACGGAACTGTTGCAAAATAACCCATAATGTTAAAAATAACAATGTTCTTTTTTCAATGTAAGGTTTCGTCTTTCTCGATGACAATTCTGAATGTTTTGATTGTTACTTTTACTGCAGAAAGCATCCCAAATAAAGGTTTTAACTTGATAATCAAACATTTCCGTATTTTAAACACTAAATGTAATTTATAATTTACATTCCACCATACATTTTACCATGTATGCAAAAAATAAATTCTAAAATCTTGTAGAACCCTTACGTGATAGAATTTTTTTTTTAAGATCAGATTAGTATTCTACAAGCAAAAATACTTTTAAAAATCAGATACAAAATGGATGTTGACGAGTGTCATTAGTCAAAAATGTGCTTGCAACCGTTCCACTACACAATATTTTAAAGTATCATTAGCAAAATTTGCATATATTTGATAAAAAAAAATACCAATATCTGCTCATAGGCGAATTAAATAAAGAAATATTTAGATTATATTTGTCGCTAACACGTATTGCAGATTAATAAATACAGTGTATTTAAAAAATATATGCACAATTCTCTGGGATCGGGCATTAAATCAGGGTCGAATGTTCTCTATAATGAAGTTAAATGTATTTTGACAAATATGAAAAGCAACAGAATTAATGATTTTACCTAGGAAAATAAACATTTCAATCAACGCTATTTTGCGTCATTAGATCAATTTAATAACGTTAGTTGAATTCAATTTGTGGAATTTCAGCTTAATTTTTTAAAAATCTATAATTTTACACAAAATGTACTAATTATAAATGAAAATTACAAGAATGCGCGGTAAATAAAATTTAAGTGCATTGCATTTCAGTCACAAATATAATATTGACGAGCTGTTACTATTTTAAACATAAGGAATTTATGACAAGTTTAATCATTAATTTTTATAGCTAAATATGCATTTCATATTTTTTTTAATAAGGCAATAAATATTATATTAAAAAAACATACTACTACATTATTTCAAACTATAAGGGAAAAACCCTTAAAATCGTATTTATATATAAAAAAATTATATACGGAAATATTAATATTGTGTAGAAAATGTAAAAAGAAAAAAAAACAATTCCGCATTTTTATTCAAGTAATTGGCAAAGGAAAATCTATTCCAAAATACCAATCGATCAGCAAAGTAGATAGTCGAAACAATCAATTTGCTGTAGGCTTCAAACTTATATTTCACCTGAGGATGCCATCATTTCTAACTACATCTATACACTAATCTATATATCCAAGTGTGTCACCCATTTGCAGTAAACATTTATTGTTCAAATTTATTTACACGTTGAGTGCCACGGTGACTGAGACTGAAGCTTGAAAAATGTACAATATTTTGAGTAATTTTTAAGAAAGTACAATCTTGTAATGAATAACAGGTAAGTAAATTTTAAATAAATTTTCAGTAATTACTTAAAAATATATATATATATTTAGTTTTATTTCATATTTTTGACCGTCAATCATGGGTGAATGACGCGTTCTAAACGAAAAGTTCGGTGTCAGTCATAGGTGACTGACGTGGCGCTTAACGTGTTAAATGTATGTAATACAATTTTGCATCTTTTAGCTTTTAGAAGTTATTTTAATATTAAATGAAAATAAATTGTCCTACATCGAAACAAATATCTTACATTTTTCACTGCTGTGAAACATTGAAAATACTTTCAAGTACTAACTTGTTTCGTTTAATTCAATTCATGTTAATCTATAATTAATCTGAAATCGGTTAAAAATAATAGGAAAAAAAATGTTTTATTCACAATCCGTTCTTCCGTATAATTTATCTATTATTCTTGTTAGTTTCATTAGTAAAAACTCTAGAAAAATTGAATTCATTAAAAGACTACAATTTAAATCATTTGATGAGTTATTCACTTTTGCTTTTTTGTAAAACTTTCTTTAACAAAATTTATTCATAGCTTCTTAAAAACATACGTATGTTAACTTTTTTCATACGAAACAAAAAGTGCCAAAGTACACATGTCAATATGTACATTACATTATACGTACTTCTGTTAACCATTTAAATAAACTACACATTTAAATGTATGCATGCTAAAGTAATTCCGCTGTTCAGGCAAATGTTAATATGTTTTTATTCTCTTAAATTCCACTTAATATTCTAAAACCTAATTATGTTGAAAATTTCTGCAAACTTCAATATAATGTTTGCGGATAATACAAACTCTTTTACAATTCCCATGAAATTCATTTCCATAATCTATTTGTGGCGAGTGTTTATCTGAAAACTGAGAAACATAAGTGCTATAAATACATTCCCGAGACAAAGCAATCTGTTTCATTCAACGGAGAGCAGTATTAAATATTAAATGGATACATTATTTATAATGCCCAAATGTAAAATCTTTCAAATTATTGTGCAACGAAGGTGGTTTGATCGATTACTATCAGTTTTGAATTTCTGCAAGGATGCAATAATTTATGTGTAGTCGAACCCGTTTAATACGTACATGGTTAAAACGAGGATACAGATAAACGAGTACTTTGTAAGAAAATAAGTGTTCATCATTTAAACTATCTTAAGAATTTGAGCTTTTTACCGGCTAAAAGAAGTTATCACAAGTAGCACATGCAAAATATCGATTAATTTCTTATTTATAATCTGATAATGCTACGATATGTTAATAATAATCTGATTTATAATATGATAATCTGAGTTTCGACGAAAAGTAGGGTAGAATTATAAATGAAATATTTTTCTTTTCGAACGCTGTTATTTCACAATGATAGTACTATAGCTACATTGTGACTATTTATCAATATATTAAAAATAGCAATTAAAGCCTTTGTGCAGGAATATTAAGAAGCAGTAAACCAACGTTTAAAATGCACAAATAATGCGTGAAAAGCAGCAAACAGCTGTTTCGAATATACAGCGAGATTCTTCTTGAGTGCAAGATAGGGAAAAAAGAACAGCGTGCTATAAAAGCTCAGCCTTGCTTTTTCTAGCACGCTGTTCTTTTTCCCTATCTTGCACTGAAGAAGAATCTCGCTGTAGATTCGAAACAGCTGTTTGCTGCTTGTCACGCATTATTTGTGCATTTTAAACGTTGGTTTACTGCTTCTTAATATTTATCAATATATTGGAAATTTATCAAATTTACCGGACGGAACTTCAATCTTTAAGATGTTTCTCCACCCAAGAAATCGTAAAAGGGCCTGTGTTCTTGAAAGAATGGGGATATAGGTGCTCTTCAAATACCGGCCTTATCTAAGATTTAAAACTGAACATTGTAAAGGAAGGCGTAATGAAGAAAACCTTTATTTGCTTCTTTCTTTAAATACGAACTCTGGACATTAATTAACCAACATTTTCATTTATATTATTCCACAGTTAATGCAAAACATATATGTCATATCAAAATTTCAAAAACTGTAGTGACTTCTTAAACTTTAACTGCTGTGACTAAAATGTGTCACACAACCGATGTGATGCGGTCTCAGAGACCTCTCGAATAAAATTAATTAAACAAGTAACATAAATATTTGAATTTACTTATATTATGTCGTAACAAGTTCTTTGCACTTCTATTTAGAGAATGTAAATTATATTGCACGAGAAAAGTATTCTATTCATATTATTTAACTTCAGTACAGAAAAAATTACTTTAAAAAATAAACGGTAGTTTGTGAATTTTGCTAATTATATATAAAAATTAATCGTGTACAAAAATGTTTACAAATTATCGTTGCAACGAAGTATGAAAATTGAAATGCAGTGTTTATTTAAATATATATATATATATATATATATATTTACCCTACAAATATGCACGAGCCAAAGTATATCATTACTGCAGTCAATACATATTTTTGGTGCACATTCAATGTATGCTGGTTTTTGGCATGGCACATATAAGATGCACATATAACATGTCAAAGGCACATATAAGATGTTTTTCTCTCAACTATTCTTTCCGTAAAAAAATTATGTTGAACTCCATCAGCGATATTTACATTACCACCATCGGAAAGTTCAGAATTCTTATCGTGATCTCTTTTGTCAGTAAAATCTGTATCGTCAGAACATTCAATATCGGAATATTCTTGATGTGACCAGTTGTTCATAATATCTTCTTTTTCCTTCTGGCTGAGGAAAGTAGAGCGTTTTTGAGGTTGCAACAACATCATATCACACACCAAAAAAATTCTTCAGTGTGACTACTAAATACTGTTACAAATATTCAGTCATATTATTTTACAATTATAAAAGGGAAAATGATAACTATACTAATATGATGAACATCAGAGATAAAAGTTTACCGGGAAAAATTTTTACACGACTTGACCACCATCTTTATCGATTACCAAAGATAATCTCTTATGCCATTCCCAGACTGCTACACGAATCATTTTATGAGGTAATCGGTACCATTCACACAATATGGAAGCTTTGTGAGAGTCCAAACTTCTGTGTTTGTTGCTATTTACTTTACCCTCTAAAATCCCCCAGCCGCAATAATCAAAAGGATTTAGATCCGGTGAAGAAGGTGGCCAATCTTCTTGCATGATAAAGTTTGGACAATTGACAGGCAGCCAAGCCCGTGTTGATTTAGGTTGATGCGAAAATGTAGAATCTTGCTGACATGTCCATTTTTTTAATACAACCTTTCAGCTTGTGGCAATAAAGGTTAGCCAATGTGTTCTGTTTGCACTATTCGCATCGATTTTTATCCCTTTATCGATGAACTTCAAAGGCAATTTTCCATTTGACACTGCAGCCCAAACACTAACAGAATTCTTGTTCTGAAAGCGTTTAACAATTCGAAAGGTTTTAGGTATATCCTCGAGGGTTGCTGAATATACGACATCATTTTTAGCATTATAACACTGTTCAGTGCAAAATAGCTTCCCATCAGAAAATATTCTGTCAACACTTTCCTACCATGCCGATTCACCAATTTCTTCTTTCTTTGTAATCTTTTTATTCTTTGTGCATCAGTCAAACCTTGAATTTCTCTTTTGCGATAAGGCACATAACCCAGATCTTCATTTATAATAAATTGAATAGTTTTGCGGCTCGCGTTCTCTTTTGTAGCCATTTTATTTGCAGAACGTTGTGGATTTCTTCACACTTTTTCACGAATTCTTTTGATGGGCTCTATTGCGCGAAATGAGAGTGGACATCCTGGCCGAGATCTATCTTTACATACATATTAGTTTTCAATGATCGATTTATAGTTCTATATATAAATGTTCCATTAAAATCAAGGCATTTTAGTTGCTTCAAGATTTCACCAGCGGAAAATCTCAGAGTTGTTTAATCATCATTCTTTTGGCTTCCTTCTTTAAAATAATATTAAATATTTGCTTTATATCAAAATTCGTCTGCACTAATAGAAGATTGCCGAACGTTAAAATAGAGAAATAAACTGTTTTACCAAACGATTAATATTAATTCGTATTTTTTGGAGTGTAACAGTATTTAGTAGCCACCCTGTATATAAATGTAAAAAAAAATAAACTAATGATGAGTATTGTACTACAATTTAAAAAAATCACACAAGCGTAACAAATAACCCCAGAGTAACAAATAACACGTGTAAAGTCAACTCACAGAATTCTTGCTTTGTGTGTGGCCTTGGAAAGATGCTAGAAGAAGGTACTGGTACGGGAAAATAATAATAGTCGGACTTTTAAGGAGTGAAAATGTGTTTAAATAAACATATACGCACATACTTAACAGAAAATATGCTACGCAGTTAAGAAAAGTTTATGTTTCTATTTAGTATATCAGTCAATATGGTCGAAGTGATGCTTTATTACTTTTCTTTGGAGTGGGGGGTGGAGGTTTGTATTGCCAAGTTTAGAGAGATCGCCAAGGCTAGAAACCAGTGGTTAGCACCTGTCAGTAAATTAAAATTAAAACATTCGTTTTATAATAGTCCTCTTTGTCCCAGCACTTGTTTTTCTGTTTATAGTCGCTGTTCTTTTTTCTTTAAGAACTTAGAATTATTAGAGATTCAGGGTTTAAATTGATCATTCGGAATTTCGAATGTAAATATAATATGTTTATCCATGTAGTTATATAAGAAATCTGCTGCACTTAGTCGTAGATCAAAAACGTCTAACAACACAAAATTATTTAATTATAGGAATATAAAGTCTAATGATTAAATTACTTTTTGGTAGTAAAACAAAAGGTTTTCGTATTGTATAGTGAATTATTAAATAAGTGACAAATAAATAATTCACAGAAACGACATATAAGTCTCATTAATTGTACCATTTATACTAAGACTTGATACATCCATTTTACCTCGAATATCATCCAGAATCTCTGATTCGCTTTGAAGTGGAATTCAAAAAATGTATTTTTTTCAGTGGAAATAAGACATACAATCAATTGTTTCAGGAAGATTTCTTTTAAGGAGAATTCTTTCTGGAAAAACAAATTCTCAATGTTACTTTTGCATGCATTCCTTCAATTTGAACGACGTTTTCATGCTTTAGTGATTTCTTTCAAGTGTCATTAATCGTTTTTCTTAATTTCCGCTTGGTCGTCTTATATTTTGTAATCCCTGCTATTTGTTGTTCCTGTAAAGGCTACAACAAGAATAAAGAGAGTTGATTGGTTAATTAATGAAACTTATATTAAACACTTAGAATCAACTTGAAGGCACATTTCAATTATCTTTCAGATTTCAGAATAATTCAACAGCATTTATTTTATAATTAATATTGAACTGTAAAGTATTATTTAAAATTTTGAACTTGATGTGATTAGTGGAAATATGAACATGAGAATAACAAAAATATTGCTATCATCTATTTATGCTCAACATATTTAGATAAAAAAGCTGAGTAAATACTGCACATAGATACAATATTGTACACAGAGAAGCATAAAGTATCAATCTGAATTTCTTTAATTCCCGAACCCCAATTTTTTTTTTTACTTTTGATTTATGAAGGCATTTCTGAAATTAATTCTTTAAATTCACTATCAAACCTCTTAATTTATGTAGCTCTAGCAATAAAGCAATATGTTTCGTTCATTCTATATGCACAGTCTAATTTCATTCTAATTTTCTTCTATTAAATATTAACAGCAATCGGATTTATCATATTTTTAATAACGAACAACTCACTTGATTGCCGAAAAAATTTTAAACATTTTCTTAAATGCCATCCCTTATATATTCACTTTTTAACATAGTCTATAATTTAATTTCAGTCTTTGGCACATAAATTAGCAGTACGTGATATTCAGAAACTAAAACATCGAAAAACAAATTCCACTTTTCTATAAACACAAAGGATTTTTAAGATAATGCTGTCAAAATTAGTATTCGTGTTAGATTTCGCGAATTTAATAGCTCGAAAAATGGCAAAAGACGCGTATAACTCAAGATTTAAATCATTTAGTGAAAATAAAAACGCTCTTCGATTACAAATTACCTTCTGAGTGTTAATTGTAAATTTTATATTTTTAAATTTTTAAATGAGTTCGTGATTGGGTCAGGTTTGGCAATGATGATAGGAAAGAAACTATATATTTTTTAACCTCCTTAAACACATTAACTGATGTGATTTGTATAGTAGTCAGCTTCTTGACTTCTATTGACATATATTATGATCGAGTCGATTATATATTTAGAAACAAGTTCCTTTAAAACGGCATAATGATAAGAAGTATTTTTGGGATAAACAAATATGCTGTTTTGGAATAATCCTAAGCTATTCTACAAGAACTTGAAGATGATTTATTATACACTGTAAAAAAAAATCTGTGAAGTTACTACACTGTAAAAAAAAATCTGTAGTTCTACAGATCTAAAGTTACATGCTTACTAAACTTTCACCTGTAACTGTACGAAAAAAGCTGCAAATCTACAAAATTAGTTTTTGTAAAGCTACAAAAATCTGTAACTTTACAAATGAATCTGCTAAAATTTCAGTAATCTTACTAAACTTTTATTTGTAACCCTGGCTGCAGTTACATGAAAAGTTCTCGGAATCCCAGTTTCCAAAAAAATTCTTAGTAACCTTACAGATTTTTTGATTTTCGGCGCAAAAGTGTGTCTGTTACATGAAATTTTGTTGTTGCCGTTACATGAAAAGTTCTAGGAATCCAAGTTTCCTAGAAAAACTTTAGTAACTTCACAGATTTTTTTTTTACAGTGTACAGTTTTTCTAGGAAACTTGGATTCCTAGAACTTTTCATGTAACGGCAACAACAAAATTTCACGTAACAGACACACTTTTGCGCCGAAAATCAAAAAATTTGTAAGGTTACTAAGAATTTTTTTGGAAACTGGGATTCCGAGAACTTTTCATGTAACTCCAGCCAGTGTTACAAATAAAAGTTTAGTAAGATTACTGAAATTTTAGCAGATTCATTTGTAAAGTTACAGATTTTTGTAGCTTTACAAAAACTAGTTTCGTAGATTTGCAGCTTTTTTCGCACAGTTACAGGTGAAAGTTTAGTAAGCATGTAACTTTACATCTGTAGAACAACAGATTTTTTTTTACAGTGTAGACGAAAAACTTTTTTTCTTTTGATAAAGACCTAATTAGATAGTATATAGACGTTTCCAAGTTATCATACTGGCATCGTGTAAATGTTACAGTTATAGCTCGGAAGAACGTAACTATCGCAGCAGTTCGCTACACTGTCCAGAAAAGAATAGTGAATTATGCCAGCCAGGATACCGTTTGGGTTATTCAGTAGAAAGAGCATTAGCACGTAAGACGACGTTCCTAGGTTTGAGTCCTGGCCAAATCTGTTTAAAATCTGTTGGAACAATACTCAAATGCACCACTACAATCTTTAAGAAAATAACAAATATTTTTTATTTAAATAATGAAAAAGTTTATTTTCAAAAAAAAAAAAATAAATAAATAAAATAAAGATTTTGCGCGTTAATTAGTTGCTAATATTTCATAAAAGAAGAAAATAAATTTCATTTAAAATAATCTCTTTGTCACACAAAACCATATTTTAAAACAGGGCGCATTTTACGGATTGTTAAATGTAAACTGGACTTATTTCAAAAACTTGAAATGCGATAGAATTTGACTGGATACATTATCAGTGTAATTAATTATTATTAGCAACACATTGATTTGCATCCATGTGAAAGCTGTTAACTTAAATTTTAAGAGTTATCCTCAGGTATTAAACATACATTTTGTATAAATATATTTTGTGTATAAAAAATGACAAAAGTATAACTAGTAATACTTTAAAAGGAATCAAAAATCATAAGTAAATTCCTTGTTAAATTAATTTGTATTCTTATTCAAAAATATTACTAATATAATTTCGGATTTATACTTAGATATAGACTCCAAATAACAAAAAAATAATAACACACATTTTATCCTTAAAATCCTTATTTACTCTTAAATTTAAAATTGCATATTAGATGTCATATTAATGAGCATGGCGCCTATATATAAGCGTTTTACTTGGTTAATATTTAGTTATTATCTTCATAACGAATAAAGGATTTAAAATTCTCGAAAATACCTGCCACAATATTCAGTTTACATTTCATTTGTAAATTTTAAATTGTTGTTAAAGATTTTTGACGATGTTAATATTTAAACGTTTTATACTCTATTATATCTTATTTCTTTTGGCAGAACAATTATGCGTATCTATTTCATATTTCTATGTATTAAAATTATTATCTCGCTAGTGTTGAGATACAAACTAGGAACACTATATTAAGTAAAACAAATAATGTAAAATAATTTTGTTTACTTATGTGCTAAACATGTTTTTCAAACTTCCTGTTAGAGAGTTGGAGATAATCTACATTTCACAGCAATGTATTACGATTTAATTACTGAAATTGATCTTTTTTTTTTTTTGAAATAATTCTTTATCAAATAGAAAAGAACACATTTGAATTATCAAATACATTAATAAATAGCGAAACAGAAGTTTTTTAAAAACACTATATACTTTTTAAATGTAAATAAAAACATAATTAATAAATATTTAAATAAAATCATTTATGAATTGTTTTTTGTATAACGCACCAATTGACAGCTTTAGAAATACTGATTTATTTTTTCAAATGTTGTTTTTTGTGCTTATGTTAGCAGAATAGGAATATATATTATGGTGTTTTTATATTATAAAAAAATTACTTTTAGAATAAAAGTGTATAAAAATATGCCATATCTTCTATTTCTTGTTTGCATAAAACATGCTTGAATTAACATTGCTGAAATAAATTTGTAATTTCTGTTGTAAAATTTAATGAATTTTATATATTTATAAATAGAATTTTGAAATGTATTGTTGCATTAAGGCTACACGCTACCTTAAAAAATACAAAAACATCGAATATTTTTTTAATTCAATATTTCAGTTGTCTATACGGTTGTGAATCATGACTCCAAATTGTAGATCTGTAATCCAAATAGTTTTAAAGATATTTGAACTTTTCTGTGTATTCTCAGAATGTTCTGAGTGTTCCTTTACAAACTTTCCTTCTCAGACTTTTATTTTTGTTGATGTTAGTGTTTGCTAATCCCTAAGGATTTTTGTCTGTTGCAAATAGTGTTTTGAAATCTTTAACAGACACTTACATGTATATATAATACAATAATTAGTATGGATTTAGATCTGAAAGTTATAGTTATTTTTTTATGTCAAAGTTAATATTTACAAAATTTTCGTGTTTTTTTCAGGTTTCGCGCTACAAAAATAAAAATTTAAATAAAAGTTACATCTTTAATTCCATACTAACTTTTGTTCTAAATAATCCAATGAATATAAATCACTTAAAATAACTAAAAAATATTAAAAATTAAAAATGTTATAACAGTTTTAAAAAAATAAAAAAAAAAATTAAAAAACCGGTGATTGTTAAAATATATATATATATATATATTTTTTTACCAGAATCAGTTTAACTTTATAATCTCAAACAAAGTCAGTAATTAATTTTAATGTAACTGTCTCCAAAAAAAACTTGTTTTTGAAAAAGGGTACTGTGTAGCCTTATTATTGTAAAAAAACTTATTATTTTCTGTGAAATGTGCAAAACCTTTTCATTTATATTTAGCTCTATAACTGCAATATTTAAAATAATAACTATGTTAAAATGCACTGAATTCTATTATTTTCAAACATAACTAAAATAATTTAAAGTTTCTGATATGCGAATATTTGAAATTTTAATAAAATCATAGTTGGAAGACAGATTTTTACAAATCTCAGCATTGTGAAGAAATTATAATGAGTTTAATTAAAGAAGTGGTCATATAATACAACGAAGAAAATTGCTTGAGAATGAAATAATTATGAAAAAGTATTATAGTTAAAAAAAGGACTTTATATTTGAGAAACACTGGACACGGTTTCATTTTAATTGCGCATTCGGAATTTTTGTTGTTGTTGTTTGAATAATGCAAATGAAAAATTTTGTTTTTGACATGAGATTTGTTGTACATTCGCTTAAGTGCATAAATATCGTCATATGAATATTTTTACATTTTAATTCCTCCAATGTTCTGTCCGAAATGCATAGTAAATTGGTGCTTTCTAATAATCCGAAACAAAATATTCACTTGGTGTCTTAAAACAATAAACTACAGGAGTGGGATGACAGCACTGTTGTAGTATATTGTGACTGAAACTTTTATTTTTGTAACAAAAAAAAAAAAAAAAAAAAAAAAAAAAAAAAATCAAAACTATAAAAAAAAAGCAATTTGACAAATTACAACGACCATTTGGAAAATGATTTTTTTAAAGACTAAAATTTAAGAAATAAAAAATCGCACGGAGTTGATCATACATTACGTACGCCATGAACTGAACATTAATAATGTTATTACACGTAAAAATTGCAAGCGACAAAAATCGCCTGCGACTCGTCAGATTTCCTGAAGCTTACGTATTATCCAAGCATTTCATTGGCTGTTCGGGAAAAGGCTTTTCCATCGTCAGATTTCCAAGAAATCTGACGACCAATTTTAAATGAAATTTTATTCTTAAACTTTTAAACATCCTACAACATTACTTTTTACACCGTCGTTTAGAGAAAAAAATGTATTTTTAAATGCAATTTGTTTGAAAGCTGTATCTCAATTTGTTTCTGAGTTATTAATTTTTTTTGTAGTTTTTATTACTTTTTTGTGGTAGTGGTAACATAAGTACCCATCTCTATTGAAAGTAAAGAGGAAATACAGATGACTGTATAGACCAATCAGAAAACGAATAAAATGCGGATTCAACCAATAAAACGCCTCAGATATGATTTTGATTTCCTACCCTGACAGAGAACAATAACCATTTTTTCAAATGGTTAAAACATATCTAAAATTGGAACTTAGCTCAGCCTTGCTTTTAATAGCACACTGTGCCTTGCTCTATCATGCACTGAAGAAGAATCTCGCTAGTAGAATCAAAACCGCTGTTTGCTGCTTTTTATATATTATTTGTGCATTTTTAAACTTTTGTTTTCTGCTTTTTAATATAAAAATTGCATTTTTTTCTAAATGTTTTTACACCACGTAAAAATAGTCTAGTTTAAATAGTTAAATACCACAGAACAAATAGTTCATAGCTTGAACAGTTTAAGTCTGAGGAACCAGACGTAGAAAAAAAAAAAAATAAATAAATAAATAAATAAATAAATTTCATTGTGAAATATTTTTAGTATGGTAACTTTTTTTGGTGATTTTCTGTTTCGAATTTTTTTTCCATGAATTTGTTCCACATTTTATTTCACCGTTTGTTAAAGTTTCAGAATTGAATGAAAAAAAAAGTATATATATATATATATATATATTCTAAGAAAGATAAAAGATCATACTGTGAAATATGCCATCGGAATATATTTCAAGTGTAGTGAAAAAAGCACCGTTAAATTGAATTGAAAAACTATAAAATATGAAAAGGCATAATATGTCTAGGTTTAACTTCTGGGATTGAAAGAATAGATTTAGAATATATTTGTCAAATGTTATTTCTCAACGAATTTAGGAATAAAAAGAATCATTAAGAACAAAACTAATCATAAAACATGTCTGTATTTGTTAAGCCTTTTTCTTTAGTGATTGTAGTTACTTTACAAATATTTTATATGAGACCTTTTAAAATTTTTAAATCACGTTTAATAATGTACAGAAACGTGTTTGGTATACGATGAAAATAAATACATTTTAAGCGCAATTGTGTAAAGTAGGGGTGCACAACCTTTTTAAGAGAAGGGCCACTTAAAAAATGTTTGGGTTGCCGAGGGCCACATCAGTAACACAGAGAAAATTCTATATCGGGGGGGGGGTAATAAGTCTTTATTCTTGATGAATAATTATTTTTTGCCTATAATAAAAGTAAACAAACGAAAATAGATAATTGTATGAAGGAATGCAGGGCTTCTTCGCATCTGTATGAATAACCATTTAAGGGTCCTGTCCCTGCCGGCGAACACACTCACGAGCTAATGCTAATCCTATGGGAAGGGATTTTTCTAATATCTCGTTTAGAATGAGATTAGAAATTTCGTTATATTTTAGAATGACACTTTCATTTTCAGAACCGGTTTTGAAAATGAAAGTAACTTTATAAAAAATATATGCGACCAAAATCAAAAAAGTAACCAAGGTGCGCTGTAGAGATGGATCTCGGCTATCCAATGCAAAAAAAAAATTATTTAAAAATGTCGAAATGCAAACGAGATATTAGAAAAATCCCTCCCCATAGGATTAGCATTAGCTCGTGAGTGTCTTCGCCGGCAGGGACAGGACCCTTAACACTTTATGAAGACTAACGGTTCCTTCTTGACAAATGGTAACTTGAAGAAAAAAAATTACACAAAATTTCTAAATAATTGAACATTATTGAAAATTATAAAAAAAAAAGAAATTATTGAAGAATAACTTCATATAAAAGAAAAGGAAACTTATTTTTGAAATAACAATGCATGATGGGCTTAATTATGCTATTTTTTCTGCGGACTATTAACAAAACTCGTTTTTTTTTCTTTTGTCAATCAAGTGCGACTGATTGACGAAATTCGCGATTTTTTATCAACAACCGATTGACAG
Source organism: Maratus speciosus (assembly GCA_963932465.1). Lineage (NCBI taxonomy): Eukaryota > Metazoa > Arthropoda > Arachnida > Araneae > Salticidae > Maratus > Maratus speciosus. Next base: position 396,387,229 of record OZ010788.1, on the reverse strand, counting down.
ATTTCGCGGTAATTTTCCATTGCCGATTTGCAAAATTAGCAATCTTTTCAAACAATCAATTAGCGATACTTGCGATAAATTGACGCAATTCGCGATTTTTTTCAGCGATAATTTTTTTAATTTCGCGATTTTTTTTCCACAACGGATCAACGAAAATTGCGATTTTTTCTGCCCCCGATCGAATTATTTCGCGATTTTTTTGTTCTGCGATCGATCTTCGAAATTTGCAAGTTTTTTCCCATGAACGATTGACAAAATTCGCGATTTTTTTCATAAGTGATTGGCGAATTTTGCGATATTTTACGTGACAGATTGACAAAATTTGCAATTTTTTCCCAATGACCAATCGACGAAACGTGATTTTTTCCCTGATGTACATTGATATAATTTGCGATTTTTTTGCGCAATAAATTGGCAAAAATCGCGATTTCTTTTACGAGCACAATCGATGAAATTTGCGATTTTTTTCCTGCGACCAATGGATTTCTATTTCATGATATTTTTTGGGACCGACACACAAATTTTGTAATTTTTTTCCATGAGCTATTTACGAAATTCGTGAATTTTTGGGGAAATTCATGATTTTTTTGACGAGCGATTGACAAATTTCGCAATATTTTTGCGACCAATTGACAAAATTTGAAATTTTTTCTATCAATTGTCAAAATTCGTGATTTTTTCCGCGACAGATTGACAAAATCGCGATTTTTCCCAGTCGATCAACGAAATTTGCAATTTTTGTACCTCATCGACAAAATTCGCGATTTTACTGTGCTCGATTAACAAAATTCGTGATTGTTAACTGACTCTGATGAAATTTTGAATTTTTCCCGTGGCGAGTTGACGAATTTTGCGATTTTTTTCTCGCAATAAGCTGGCGAAATTCGCGATTTTTACGTAGCCGACCAAGAAAGTTTGAAATTTTTCCGCAGCTCCTCGACAAAATTCGCGATTTTTTCGCGTCCGATCAACGACATTCGCGATTTTTAACTGACTCTGAAGAAATTTTGTAATTTTTATGCGACAAATTGATGAAATTCGACATTTCTTCTCGTGATAAATTGACAAAACTCATGATTTTTCCGCAGCCGGTCAACAAAATTTGCAATTTTTCCGTACTTCATCGACAAAATTCGCGATTTTCTGTGCCCGATTAAAGAAATTTGACAATTTTCCGTGCCGAGTCGCAAAATTCGAGATTTTTCCTCTCGCAATCAACAAAATTCGAAAATTTTCCGCGCCCGATAAACGAAATTTGCGATTCTTAATTGACTCTGACGAAATTTGTAATTTTTCCTGCGGCAAGTTGACAAATTTCAGATTTTTTCTCACGATCAACTAACAAAACTCGCAATTTTTCAGCAACCGATCAAAGATTACATAACCGACAAAATTCACGATTTTTAACGCGTTCGATGAACGAAATTTACTATTTTTAACTGACTCTGATGAAATTTGCAACTTTTTTCAGAGGCAAATTGTCAAAATTCGCGATTTTTTCTCGCGATAAACTACTAAAACTCGAGATTTTTCCCCAGTTTATCAAAGAAATTTGAGTTTTCTCAGCGACTCATCGATAAATTTCGCGTCTTTTTCGAACTCGATCAACGAAATTTGCGATTCTTAACTGGCTCTGATGAAATTTGCAATTTCTTCGCGGGGCAAATTGACGAAATTCGCGATTTTTTCCTACAACATATGGACAAAAAATTGTAATTTTTCCAGTTATAAATTGACGAAATTGTGTCAAAAAAACGAAGAAATTATATAAATTGTGATCGCGGGCCACAAGTTAACCCATGGCGGGCCACTTTTGGCCCGCGGGCCACAGGTTGTGCATCCCTAGTGTAAAGCATTATCACCCACTGAAAATTTCCATAATGAGAAATATGTTCCTACTGATTAAATTCTCTCTAGTCTAAAAAAGTAACTAACGCTGTCATCGCCGCAGACGCCAGTTTTGAATTTTTTGTGACAGGTCATTCTTCGTTAATATTAAGAATAACATTGCATACGAAAATATGAAAATCGGTGGTTTTAAAGAGAAATGTTTGATACAAACGCTGATGCAGACAGTTTTAAAATCGAAGAATTATTTTAAGAGCCATTTAATGTTAAAGATGGTCAAAATCTATCCATCAAAAAGATTTTATAGGAGCAAAAACTATATATAAGAATTTTTAGATCATCTCATACATTAGAAGTTCCCGGTGCTCAGACTGCATTTTTTTTTACTCGTTTTTGTAGGATTTATTTCTATTTTAAATTCAAATTTTCTGCATTTCGAGAGATATTTTTTACAACTTTAAGAGAAGGGTTTTATTTTAAATTGTTCCAAAATTTAAAAACAGTGCAAAGAATAATATTTCCTTCAAATTAGAAATTTATTTACTCGTGACTATTATAAACAGAAAAAAAGCTTTCAAATGAGAATTAAATGATTACGTATTAATAGCAGGGAAATGTTGATAATTGCGTCATAAAAACTATATTTACACGTAAATTTTAAAAGAGAAGAAAACATTGTGAAATAATAAATTCATTAATATGCGTTAAAACACGTAAAAAGAGGAAATTACTTCATATTTAAAATCGCCAAACCATAATATTGCCAAACAGCTTAAATTAAAAAATATACTTGCACGAGACATTTATCTCATATTTTGTGATAATATTTTAAAACTAATCTATATATATATTACGCTATTGTACAGGGCACAGAAATCGCGATTATCTGTTAATTGTTTAATGACAATTCGAGAATGAAACACATCTCACTGGTTATTGAACAGAATTATTTAATGTATCTCCATACCTATAAGGGGGTGACCATATAACCAATATGTGTTAAACCAATAGGTAAACCAATAGGTTTTACTTGCTTACAGAAAATCAACATATTGAGATATTTTGAACCAATGAACCAATGCAGATGTTATTGAAGTGCCTACAATAGTCGAATCGCTCTTGTGTTGAAAATTCTATGACAGCGCAAATAATATTTTCTTTATAACAACAAAAGTATTTTCACGTGAATATTAAAAAGAGAAAGAAAACTTTGGTGAAAATTGTGTCAGATTTATAACGATACATTTAAAATGTCTTATTTAAAAGAAAAAAAAAACTTTCTTATAGCATAGTTAAAAAATACCGGGAGACAAAGACTTTGTTTACTTAAATAATTTATATTAGCTTATTGTCACTGTTTCCCTAATCTGATTTAATCAAAGACGAAAACAACGCGTTAACAGGAAGATAGCCACTGTTTTTTTTAATTATTATAATTCATTCTTCCGAAAAATTTGTAAAACCGATCAAATTAGTGTGGTTTTAAAGTTTGCAGTGTCTGTACGGGGGTTGGCGAGCATAGTTCGTAGGGGGAGAGCCCCCTATTTTTCTTAAATTTAAGTAACATTCAATAGTAGTCATAGGACATAGGGCAGTACTCAAGATAAACTATAAGTATGGCTACTGGTCTAGTGATATGGTTTAGTTTTCGAGAACCCTTAACTTGCATGAAAGACGATTTCTATTGTTTATGTATATATAAAAAAATTTGATATAGCCTGTTGGGGAAAAATGTATACACTAATTATTCAACATAGCTGTAAAAAATACAAATTACCTAGAACCCTGTATAAACACATATGTAATAAATGCAATGCAGGCTTTCATCTTCAAGCTCTGAATCTCATGATAGACAAGCCGTTATTCCTATCTTCTTTAAATAATCTGGTGACGGTATCTTTACCGACTGGAGTATATTGTCGAGTAGCTAAACCAGGACACTACACCTAGCACACAATAGCATCGGAAATGTCGTTGCAACATTGAGATATTTATTTTCTAAAATTATTTAGTTTCATATATTTCCATATTTCTGAAACTATTTAGTTTCATATTTAGATTTATTGAAAAATTTGTTATAATATGATGAATGTATAAATTTAGTGTTTCAAAAATGCATTTATTGGATTTCGTTTGTGAGATTGATAAGAAAATAATGTGCATACAATAAGGTAAGTTTGATTCATGTTTAAATAAACATGACAAATTTTAACACTAAAATTACCGCGTTGTTTTGTATACATAGAACTACCAGTGTAAGTCATAGCTGACCCATGGACTTCAAAGTTGGTATTCTTGTTTTGTGTGGGAGATACGTACAAAAAGTAAGATTTTATGATTAATAATGAGATTTTTAATTAATGAATATTACAAGTTAGATTCTAGAATATTACATAATATAAATTTAGTTACAATGTACCATCAAAGGAAATTTCAATATGTAATTTCAGAATATGTACTTTTCACAGCTCATTTAAAATTAAAAGTAAGAAATATTATTCCAATAATATATATTTTAATTACCAACTTTCAAATTCTTAACAACTTTCAAGTTCTTAACAATGTTCCTATAGATTAATCTATATAAATAAAAATGTAAATGTTCTTTTGTGCAAAATCATTAATCTCGAAAAGTTCTTCCCCGATTGTTTTGAAATTCACGGATTGATTTGCATTCGAATACGGAAGTGTTGTTATATGTGAACCTCGCTCACCTCCACTCCACTTCCGCCACACCATACCAGGGGGCGCTTTTTATTTTTTTCCGACACGCATCATGTGATATATCATTCCAAAGCCCTTGAGCTACTCTTACATATTATGCACCTCACATCCCCCTGCCTCCACTTTTGCCCCGTGGGGGCTCATTTCTATATAAATGAAATTGTAAATGTTAGTTTGTACAAAGTTTTAAGCCTTCGAAAGTTCTTCACCGATTACTTTTAAATTCAAGGCTTGCGTTGCATTCGAACACGCGCGTGTTTTTATATACCTATTACGAACCTCGCCCCCCCCCCCTTCTCAAATTTCCTCATCACCAACAGGGGGCGTTTTTTAAATTTTTCCGACACCCGTCATGTGATATATCATTAGAAAGACTTATCACTACTCTTTCATATACTCTCTCATGCAGAATTTTTTGATTTGCTTCAAATTTTGTAAATAAGTTCATTTTGATAAAGTGCTTCCCCGATTAGTTTTGGAGTTTTATGGGTTATTTGTGGAGTTCTATTGGTCAAGTGTAAAGGGGAACGGGGAACGGGGCTAATTCCCCCTTTTATTTAGATAAATGGGCTTTTCATGTAGAATTATCCAATTTGCTTCAAATTTTGTGAATAAATTCATTCTGATAAGGCTCTTCCCTGATTAGTATTGAAGTTTAATTGGCTAATGTAAAGGGGGAAGTGGGGGCTAAATCTCCCCACTCTAATTTAGTAAATGTGCTTTTCATGTAGAACGATCCGATTTGCTTAAAATTTTGTGAATAAATTCATTCTGATAAGGCGCTTTCCTGATTAGTTTTGGGAGTTCACTGATTAAATATAAAGGGGATAATGGGGGCTAATCGCGCCTTAGACAAATGGAGTTTTATGGCAAAATTATCCGATTAGCTTTAATTTGGTACTCCGGTTTATTCTGATAAGACTCTTCCCTGAGTAGATTTGGAGGTTCATTTGTTAAGTATAAAAGGGGTGAAACAGGTGGATAATCCACCTTAATTTATTTTTCAAAGGTCATTTTTCTTTGAAATAAGTATAATATACAATTAGTGTGACTAGACTGTGAGTTCAATGCAATCAATTTAACAAGACACTCTTCTTTTTAATTAAATTTTAGCAATTTAATTTTTTCAAATTTATATGCTTTTATTATAACACTCTTTCTCCCTTTTCCGTGCAATCGATTGGCTTAAGTTCATCCAAATAATTCCTCGCAGATGAAGAACTTTGCAGAAGGTCGTCATACTGACGTGACGGAGCGGAGGCAGTGCGACGAGTAATTTATATAAATAACTAGTATGTTGTGGTCATCACAAAACTTTCTTCTATATAAATCACGTCAATTAAATCATTTAAATAGTAAAAGCAATTACATCAATTTAGAACTAATTCATATCAAAGTATACCTGGATTTTAAGTTTGATAAAAATTCGTGCATTAGTTATTGAGATAGAGCTGTAGTGGAAATCCTGAAAAATGCAGCATAGCAGCGCCACCTGTTGAGCGATTTGCATTTAAACACAAACAGCACTAATTCATATTAAGGTACACCTGAATCTGAAGTTTGATGAAAATCCGTGCATTAGTTCTGGAGCTAGAGCTATTGTGGAAATCACAAAAATGCAGCACAGCAGCGTCGCCTTTTGAGCAATTTACACGAAAAGGGACAAAACATCAATTCATGTCAAGGACTAACTGAATCTCAAGTTTGATGAAAATCCGTGCATTAGTTCTGGACAATGAGCTATTGTGGATATCGTGAAAAAGGCTGCATAGCAGCGTCACCTGTTGAGCGATTTACACCAAAACATAAAAAGCACTAATTCATATCCAGGTAGACCTGAATCTGAAGTTTGTCGAAAACCGAAGCATTATTTCAACCCAAGTATTGCAACACAAGTATTTTTGAGAGAGAGCTAATGCGGAAATCTCAAGAAAATGCAGCATAGCGCCACCCATTGAGCGATTTACACCACAAGGTGCAAAACGTCATTTCATGACAAGCACTAACTGAATCTAAAGTTTGATGAAAATCCGTGCATTAGTTTTTGAGATAGAGCTAGTGCAGAGATCGCGAAAAATGCAGCATAGCAGTGCCACTTGTTGGGCGATTTACGTCAAAAACTAATCATCACCAATTTATATTAGGGAATACTAGAATAAATTTTTTTATTAAATTTCGTGCATTAGTTTTGAGATAGAGCGCCCACAAAATTTGTGTCACATACAGACAGACTCACAGACAGACATTTTGGTAAAAACCTGTTTTTTGGAATATATTACCTCTAAAACGTGTAAATCTGTCGAAAACCGGAAGTCGAAAATTTTTATGCGTCCAATACTTTCTTCTTGTAAAGATAGAAGAAAGTAAAAACGTAAATATTCGTTTGCACAAAACCTCTAATCTCCCAAAATCTTTCAGCGATTGCTTTGACACTCACGGATTGAGTTGCATTCGAATACTAGCGTGTTGTTATATACCTAATATGAACTTCGCTCACCCCTCTCCCAATTTGCCCCCCCCACCATCCCACCAGGCGGAGCTTATTTAATTTTTTTCCGACATCCATCATGTGATATATCATTAGAAAGCACTTTGACCACTCTTTCATATATTATTCACCTCCCATCTCCCTCCCCCAATTTCCTACCGTGGAGGCACATTTTTATACAAATAAAAATGTAAATGTTCGTTTGTACAAAATCTTAAAGCTCTAAAAGTTCTTCACCGATTGCTTTGAAATTCAGGGACCGCGCTACATTGGAGTGCGCGAATGTTTTAATATACCAATTATGAACTTCACCTACCTCGCTCCAAACTTTATCACCATTCGTGGGCAGTTTTTAATTTTTTTTCGACATCCATTATGTAGTATATCGTTAGAAAGTCCTTTGACAACTTTTTCATATTATGCACCTACCGTTTCCCCTCCCATCACTTTGCCACCTGGGGGGAGGGGGATTTTACTGAAATATTTCGCCGGTATTTTTTATGTTTTTTCTTTGTTTTTTAGTTCCAGTTTTTTTTTCCTTTTTAGCTCACAGGCTTATTAAAGCCTGTGAGCTAATGTGGTCGCAGGTTCTGTATGTACAGTAGTGGAAAAAAAAAAGGAAACGCCCCCCTACTAACTCCTCAACAAATTATCGTAGAAGAAAGTTACTGGTACCGAACGATTGGAAATAAAGTCTACTTTTAAATTGTGATATAAAATTTGCTCAGGGGGCCATCTACATATTAAAGCGAGTCATAACTTTGTTTTTTTTCAATAGCAATGGGCAATTCTGACAGCATAAATGAACTCTACCCCATTCAATTAGCCTGAAAACAAATTTTTATGCATTTCGTACGATAAGTTACCGAGAAATTAATTATTTTAAAACGAGCGTATTTTAAGGTCTGTATCCAAATTGAAGTTCTGTACTCGATTGTTAACCGAGAGAGCCCCCTTCTTGATCAAGGCATCTTAAGCAGTCAATGGGTATAAATGGGTTTTGGATGTAGAATTATCCGATTTGCTTTAAATTTTCTGAATAAGTTCATTCTGATAAGGCACTTCCCTGATTAGTTTTGGGAGCTCATTGATTAAACATAAATGTGGTTAACGGGGGCTAATCCCGCCTTAATTTAGATAAATGTGTTTTTCATGCAGAATTATCCGATTTGCTTCCAATTTGATATACTGTTTTATTCTGATAAGGCGCTACTTTGATTAGATTTGGAGGTTTTATTGGTTAAGCATAAAGGGGGGGGGGGGCGTGCGGATAATCTCTTAATTTATTTTTCAAGGGGCATTATTCTTTGAAATAAGAGTATAATATACAATTTTTGTGAATAGCCTGTGAGCTCAATGTCATCAGTTTAACTGGGCACTGTAATTCACTTGATCTGCTGGGCATGCCACCGCCAAAGCACGCGGCTTGCTGTAAAAAAATATGGAGCAACGTCGTAGAAGCAACAATCTTTAGAGGACACCTTTCGAAGGTGAAGATGTCCTCATTCCTCGCATTTCTTTGATTCCAATGGATGCGCCATTTCAATTTGAGATATTGAAATTACCAATTTTGTTGTCGTTTGCAGCCCTTACGTCAACAAACCTTAGGACCAAGCTTTAGAATTCTGTGGTTTAGATGTAGACACGGATTGCTTCTCACACAGACAATTATATGTTTTGTGTTTTAGAATCGGCAAACCAGACAATCCCTATATCTGCACAGACAATGTAACAACAAAAAATATTGTATATCAACGAGCATCATGAATTTAAACATATAAGAAACGTGCACTTTTTCTTTTCTTTCTTTTCCATTTATCCAGACTGAGCTACAGCAACGCGTGGCCGGGTACAGCTAGTAAGATATAAAAATTAAATATGTATGGCTCCATAATTTGTTTCTCACATTATGCAAATTTCCGTCGAAATAATTCACCCAAAATGGTCTATATTAAATAATTTTCTACTTTAATAAACTAATAAAACTTTTATGAACACCATAATCACGAAAATAATTCCTTAAATCAAAATGTTTAAGAATAAGTAGAAAATTTAAATATAACGTGTATATCAAATATACCAAGTGAATATGCACGACGATTTATATAACGGCTTTTGACGCCAATATTTATTCCAGTTTCATTAATATAAATTGTGTGAGCAATCAGCTTATTTGCACAGTTTTTGATTAAGAATGAGGAAAACTTCAAACTTTGTCGGATACATTCTTAAAATACGTAAACAAAAAAATGCGCAAATTAAATATATATATATATTGCTAAGCTAAGTGCAAAATAAACTCTTTCTAACAAAGTTGCTGTTATGTAAGATAAAGCAAATGTTCTTTCGTTCATCATTTGTTCCTAATGTCCTGCTCTGAAGGCTATTTTTTCACTAATGTTCGAGTATTGACCATAGAAGAACATTTTTGTTTCATCATTCCATTAGTGGATAAATGTAGAAGATACTTTAAGCTACTCAACTAAATATTTTATGCAAATACAAAGAAAATCAATAATTTAAATATATATATATATATATATATATGATAATTTTCAGTTATAAAAAAGTATTCTTTCATTTTTCATATTTGTAGGAAGTAATCAGCCTTGATTTTTATAAATTTTTGCTACATACTGCACTTGTTCATTGCTGAACATAGGATAAGAACGTCTTATATTTGAACTTGAGTAAGCAACTATGATTTAACTTTAAAAGAAAACGGACACGAAAAAATGTAGCACTATGTCTTGTAAAAAATATATAAATGATTTTACACACATGAAGGATATAAATAATAGATGCTTCCTACGCAATTCGACACACACCCAGTATTGTTTATAGTGTCAAGAAAATGTTTCTAACAATTGGGTTGTGTATTAGTCCTAATATATGACATAGGATTTGCAGAACCATGTCAAGCGATAACCACATGTTCTGTTGTGACAGATATCGAAAAAATACTAAAGAGAGTAAAAGTCTATCTTTACCCGGTAAATAAATGATAAACTAGGTAATATAAGTCATGGATTATGGTGTTGAAAGGTAACATTGTTGTTTCCTCAAAGATAGCACATATACACGGATATTACACAAATTCGAGTCCATTTTTTTCAATTTTGAGAAACACTTATTTTATGATAATAAGGTTAATAGTAGCTATCTAAATATATTTACTGAAATTTACCGAATATGTCATTGTCTGAAATCAAATAAATCTCATGAATGATTTTACGTGCTACTCAATTCATATTCCTTGGACAATAGGCAAAGGAAGAGTTTTTGGACCGTTTGGAAAATATAGTATTATAGCAGGATTTGACAGATATTTCAGAATTCTAATATTATCACACATGATTCGTTCAGAAAAATAGCATATAATTTAAATTTAAAGTATAAAATATACATTTGAAAAAAAGAATCGCAAACGGTCCAAAGCTAATTAAGTAAACATTGATTATTATTATCATTACTAAATAAATGATGTCATAATAAGAAATAGATACACAGACATTCTCATTGCTACATGTAGATAGCTACAAAATTAATTATTAATAAAAAAGTACTTGATGAAAACGGATGTACTATTTATAGTACGCCAGACCGGACCGGATTAAGCAGTCATAAATGTAATTAAAACTGCCGGTTCTATGAGAAACAGGTGATACATTACAGTTATCCGTGCCGCCATTGTAGGTACCAGTCCCATATAACGAATATGAATTTAAACTGCAAAGTTAGTTTCCATTGATAACTTTGTATACGGATACTGTCATTACGATGTTATACCAAGAATTGGAATTCATCGTAAAAAGTGAAGATCCACAGCTCCTTCTTTCATGTTTAACTTAATTAAATCATCGTAGATATCCTGTATCTGCTCTAATGGCAGGGAGAGTGTAAAACTGGTCGCCGTGATGATAAAAAGTGGTAATGCAGAAATTGCATTTTTCTAACATTTATTCTGAAAATTACCCAGTCTCTTTACTTGTGATTCATAACGCAGCTGTATGATCTCAGAAAAGCGTGTATGAAACATGTCGTCGCCTCGTGTTAATGATTGAGATTCTCCCGGATCAAGTGTGTATTTATGAAGTGCGTTTTCCCCCTAATCGCATTAATACTATAATCTTAGAACAGTCATGGGATCGTGACCAGCAAGAGCAGAACTAACATGGAACCATAGGCTGTAGTACGATAAAATTCTACTGAAAAAAGACACGTAATGGCAAGTAGTCTCCATATTTTATCAGACTTAACATAAGCTTTACAAAATCGACCATCGTATGAATGGAGTAATTTGTTTTCAATAGTAGTGACGTCAGGTACTTTGAGAAACAACTTCTTGACATAAAAAATATTCAGTGAATATATAGTTAGCACGTTCCTGTGATATGATTTCCGCTAAACATGCATTGGCTGCCTCGTGATGATGCCCTGTCTATCAACAGTATATTTCAACAAAAAATGAATTATTCATAATGGCCCAGAATTAGAGTTAGAGCATTTTTTGACAATGACTGTGGTGTTATGTAGTGGTTAGCATCCAATGTTGCATTTTATTTTGTGTTAAATATATTCTGTAGGGTCATACTTTAGAGATTACATATGCTGTAAAATCCGAATTAATTACATATGTAAGGCTTTGTAAAGATGGCATTTTGTATCACAAACTACGTATTCAACCGCCTTTTCTGCGTATTTCCGTTTTAAATATTATATAGCAAAATGTATAATATTCCGTTACTGCAAAATTGTTTCACATGATCAGAATCGATAATGATTATGTTAAGCATGTATCTTTATCTTGAAAACCTAATGTACTGAGTAACTGAATAGCAAGTATTATTTGTAAATCACGGAATCTTTGACAGAAAGTCCCCTCCAATAAAATAAAAAAAAAGATTAAAAGAAACTTGCAAACTCTAAAGTATTGCTTTCTAGATTCCGAAGCTTTGCAAACAAAAATACTTCTATATATCTTCTGATATTACAATTCAGTTAGACGTTTCATTTCATCCAATTCGTATGTTTTCTTTCCACATTCATTTTGATTTATTTAAAATAAACTATTTGTCCCAAGAATGTTTGTTTGTAATTTTAAATAAATTAACATTGAGATACATTAAATTTCCAGGAAAAAAAATAGTTTAAATTCTAAAGTCTAAAGCTAGTTTATCTCATATATAAATTTTGTATTAACCGAGAATTCTACACATCGGTCATAATTTCCCAAATGCATAAAAATATTTACTAACATGCCATTCTACTGTTTCTTTTTCAAATATTACTGTTAATAAAAAAAGGTTTTTTTCCGGGATCTATAAATTGAATCTTGTTTAAATAACTCTTCTAACAATATCGTAGATTTCATTGCTTTAGTGTGTTGCTTATGTTTTACATATACAGACGGAAGGTAAAATACAAGAGTTATTCAAAATAGAGTATGAATCCTGATAATGTTCATGGAATAGTCCATTAAATTACAAAATGCTACACTGTTTAAAATATAATGTTGTTTTTGAGTCTTATACATTACGTATATAACACAATTCTCCGTGTATTTGCAAATAACACACTGAAATTCTATTCCTCTACAACCAAAATTGACCAAGTTACATCACTTTGAATTTTATAAAGTTTCAAATTTTACCGGCAGTAAAAAAAAATTAGAAGAGTTGTTTTTAGTGTCGGAAACCTTCGAAACTTTATTAAATTCGAATTCTCACAACTAGGAGAATTTTTAATGTAGAATTATGAAAATATTACTACCCCCCTTAATTTAGATAAATCGGTTTTTCATGATGAATTATTCGATTTGCTCCAAATTTCGTATACCGGTTTATTATGTTAAGGAGCTGCCTTGATTATATTTGAGATTTATTGGTTAAGTATAAAGGAGGGACAGGGGCTAGTGTCCCCTTAATTTAGATAAATGAGTTTTGCATACAGAATTATTCGATTTGCTTCAAATTTGATTTACCATTTTGTTACGATATGGCTTCCTTCCTTTGATTTGGAGGTTCATTGGTTAAGTATAAAAGGGGGGAAACGGGGGCAATTTCCCCTCCCCTTAATTTAGATAAATGGGTTTTCATGTAGAATTATCTGATTTAGTTTAATTTTTTTTCAACCGGATCCGAACTTGAAGGTTCCATTTGAAGTCAACCCGAAAACCGACCACAACCAGATTTCGGATTGAGTTCAATTAGAACTTTCAGGTTCGGATCGGGTTGCCGGTGAACGGATATTATTTTGCCTGGCTCTCATCGGGTTATAGTTCTTTGGAATATTTTTGTCGGTTAAGATTTGGTTCGGGACGGGTTTCATGTTGACTTCGAAAGGAATTTTTAGGTTTTGGTAGCGTTGCGTGTCCACGGAAACTAATTTGTCTTGTTCGGATCCGGTTATGGATCTTTGGAATATTTTTGTCGGTTATCAGATTTGGTCGGGATTTCGGGTTTTTTCAAATTGAACTCTCAGGTTCGGGTCGGGTTGCATGTAGACTGAAATTATTTTGTCTTGTTCGGATCGGGGTACGGTCTGTTGTAATTTTTTTATCGGGTTTGGGTAGGGTTATGCGCTAATAACCTAATAAAAGGAAAATTGCCCAGATAAACTGATGGCATTGAGCTCACAGGCTAATCACACTAATTGCATATTATACTCTTATTTCAAAGAATAATGCCTCTCGAAAAATAAAGGAAGGTATTAGTCCCCGTTGCCCACCTTTCTACTTAACCTAAGAACCTCCAAATATAATCAGGTAAGCTACTTAACATAATAAACTAGTATACAAAATTTTAAGCAAATCAGATAATTCTGCATGAAAAAACCATTTCACTAAATTAAGGGGGGGGGGGGGTATTAGCTCCTCCATTTCTCCCTTTATGCTGAACCAATGAACTTTTAAATCTAATCAGAAAAGCTACTTATTAGAGTGAACCTAGAAAAAAAAATTAAACTAAATTAGATAATTCTGCATGAAAACACATTTATCTAAATTAAGGGGAGGGGCAATTGCCCCCCTTTCCCCACTTTTATACTTAACCAATGAACCTCCAAATCAAATGAAGGAAGCCATATCGTAATAAACTGGTATATCAAATTTGAAGCAAATCGAATAATTCTGTATGAAAAACGCATTTATCTAAATTAAGGGGACACTAGCCCCAATCCCTCCTTTATACTTAACCAATAAATCTCCAAATCTAATCAAGGCAGCTCCTTAACATAATGAACCGGTATACGAAATTTGTAGCAAATCGAATAACTCTGCATGAAAAACCCATTTATCTAAATTAAGGGGGGGGGGGTCTAGCCCCCGTTTCCTCCCTTTATACTTAACTAATGAACCTCCAAATCTAATCAGGGAAGCTCCTTAACATAATGAACGGTATACCAAATTTGGAGCAAATCAAATAATTTTGCATTGAAAACCCATTTACTTAAATTAAGGGGGGGGGGGGGCTACCCCCCTCCTTTCCTCCCTTTATACTTAACTAATGAACCTCCAAACCTAATCAAGCCATTTCCTTAACATAATAAAGCAGTATACCAAATTTGAGCTAATCGAATAATTCTACATGAAAAACGCATTTATCTAAATTAAAGGGAGAGGCAATTGCCGCCCTTTATATATAATAATGATCTGCCAAATCTAATCAGGGAAGCTGCTTAACATAATTAACCGGTATACCAAATTTATAGCAAATCACATATTTCTGCATGAAAAACCCATTTATCTAAATTACGGTGGGGAATAGCCCCCCCCCTTTCCCCCCTTTATATGTAACTAATGAACCTCCAAATCTAATCAAGGCAGCTCCTTAACTTAATAAACCGGTATACCAAATTTGGAGCAAAACGAATAATTCATCATGAAAAACCGATTTATCTAAATTAAAGGGGGTAGCCCCCTTTTCCCCCTTTATACTTAAATAATGAGCTTCCAAATCTAATCAGGGAAGCTCCTTAACACAATAAACCGGTATACCAAATTTGGAGCAAATGGAATATAGCTGCATGAAAAACCCATTTATATAAATTAAGGGGAGGGACTAGCCCCCTTTTCCCCCTTTATCCTTAACCAATGAACCCCAAAAACTAATCAGGGAAGCACCTTATCAGAATGAACCTAGAAAAAAAAATTGAAGCAAATCGGATATTTCTATCAAGAGTTATCGTGTTACGTACATACGTACCTACGTACATACGTACATACAGAATCGGCGGGCACATAAGTTCTCAGGCTTTGATAGCCTGTGAGCTAAAAATATCACCCTGATCGGATAATAAGTGGTCATTTTTCAATTTGCCTAACGCTCTCTAGGCTCTTTGCAATAAGCCTGGAAAATATCAGACTAATTGGAAAAAGGGATATGGATTCTCCAATTAGCCCGGCTCTTTGCAAAGAGCCTAGGCTGTTTGCAAAGAGCCGGATTTCTCAATTAGCCTACGACATATATATTCTTTTTCTCTGAAGAATCATTCAATTCAGCAATGATTTAAAATTTATCGAAATAATATTTAATGTAGCAAAAATAGCAGAAGTAACGTTACGTAGTGTTAAAGGTTTTGCGTCCAGGGTTGGTGGTTTTCTTCAGAGAGCGTGGTTTTCGTCGAACGTTGGATATCCATGCGTAAATAAGGGTTAAGTTCAATTAGAAAACCTCATAGAGGGCACTCTCTCTCGGACCTATATCCCTCGTGTAGATAATCGGCCGTCATAAAAATATGCAACACATTTTCTTGTTTGCGGTGGTGAACACATTACGACAACTTAGGTAGCCATTCTTATTAAAATAATTGTACCTTCTTTCCATATATAAGTTTCATTGGTATAAATGAACCTACATTATAAAGTCATATTTCTGCATTAATTTAATGGAGACTGATGTTTATCTGATGTTTGGATATAAATAAACTACATATAAGATCTTTTAATAAAATTATGTTCACATGAAAGACCTCAATCTATACTAAATTAAAGACTCTCGAAAATTTTGTAATCGAATTTATTTGTATATTTGTTCACTATGTTCATGGCTTGATTCGCTAGTTGAGATAAAATAGGAATAAAGGAATCACAGTGTATTGTATCAAATTAAAAAAAAATCTATTCAGGGAAATCTAATTTAAATTCTTTATTTTAGAAATGTTTTATAAACTTTGTGTATATCAACCTGTATATTACTTCTAGTAACATAATACCATGTTGATTTGAACCAAGATATGCAAATCATTTAAAATTCTCCTTTCAAAGGAATGTAGATATGTTTAATAAGTGGCCAAATGTAGATAATAAATATACATAAATGTCAATCTGTTAATCTGAAAATGTGTCTCCATTATATATAAACTTAAGCGAACAGGGTATTAATCAAAGACGCCAAGCAGTATTATCAAACAAGTTTTATACACTTGATATTATAATAAAACTTAGATGTTTTGGGATATTCTTTTCTGATGGCATTTATTACACAAAAATTAAAAAAAAAACGCATCTTTTTGATTTGCTACAAGCTCCACTTTGAGCAGCAAAAATGTAGCGGTTTGCACGGACCAGAACTTCCAGGCACCGCCCGGCGCGATAGAAAGCTATCGGCCTGACACGGTGATAAATCGGAAGGGTCGACATCCGCCATGTGCGCTTATAATTTCGCAGTTCACGGATCAGCCTTACCGCCTCGACTAAATTCAGCCAAAAAAATCCCGATTTTTTTTTTAAACATACATTTAAGATTCTGTTAATGTATGCATATTTAAGGGGAAACGTTATTGTATATTTTAGATTAATATGTGCGCGAAAGACAGACGGTACACAATAGTAGCATAAATGATTACTTAGACTGTTAGATTATTCAAAATTCAAAGAACGAGTCATTAAATAAATTAATGTAGTTTAGAAACAGAGAAAAAAAGAGTGTTAAAACATCATAGCTTTTGAAGCTGTATTATAAGAATTTGACTTTTGTTGTTTTATAAGAATTTGATTTTTGTTGTCAAAAATGTTTCTCTGTTTCTTCTATTTAGATAGACCAGTTCCGCCCGGTCGGGATGGAAATGTAAGCCTGATCTCGGCCAGGTCCCAGCCTGCAAAAAAATTAAGCGCCAGTTCAGACACAATGCAACTGTTCGTTGCCAATCTCTACGATATACATATAATTATGGTGTTGTCAAACCAGCATCGGCTCGTGCAGCACATTTATAATTATTATCGCTAAAGTTACGTCCTTTGAAGATTGTTCCTAATCTATTTGCTTCGTTTAAACTTTATATCGGACAAATAGGGCCTCTTAATTTTTTAGTCGGCCCGTCAAGCCTATTTTTTCGGCCCGACCCGTTCAAAAATTGTCGTTTTTCAGCAAATACGTTCCGGCCCGTTCCTTTTGAAAATTTACATTCATTTCATCATTACAGGCCAGGCCGCGTACGAGCCTCGGGACACGCACAGACATGTTCAAACTTCTGAGCTTGAACTTAACTCTTATGTCAAACATAAGTACATTTTACAGTCTTCTGTAATAAAATTTGTAATTTTAAATTGAAAACTTTATAATTTTCTTTTGTGATTTTTTTAAAATTATATTCGGAATTAGTTCTCTCATGATTGATTTAGTTTTAAAAAGGGAAAACGAGAAGTCTGTTGTTACTAAACGCATTCTATTACTTATTTCTGTTTATACATTATAAAATTTATTTTGATTGCGGGTGACATTTCTAAGAGAGATATGTAGTTCCGTATAGAATACCAAACAAATCAATGCCTTTTAATGCAACGTTTAAACTAATTCGAGAAATATTACAAAAAATAACAAGAATGAAACAATCAGGTGTCAATCATAGATAATGAAATACTTTGCAATGCATTTAGAGTAATGTAACAAAAGTGCACCATTTAATAAATTAAAATATTATGTCTAATACAACCATATAGAATGCGTAACACATTTGAAAACCCATTTTCAGCTGTTCCCATATACAATCGGAAAATTATCCGTATTCTTTGAGCATCCCTTTATATGATAAAGATCTGTATCAATTAACCACAACATGCAAAAATTTACTTCAGTTAGGAAATACATACCAGTATAGTAAATACATATTAGTGGAAAATTTTCTTTCAACAGTTTCCGCTAATAAAGAGAATTGTAAATGTATTATTTTCTGCAGCTCTGTGTACAAGGTATAGAATTTATATACAACGCGTAACGTGCAAAAAAGTTGTCAAATTTAAAAGTCCATGCCGAAATTCAAAACGCATTTCTAACAATCATTTCTCAAAGACAGTAGTGTCAACTGGGGTACATTTGCCCCATTAAGGGTAATTTTAGCTGAAGAAAGAAAAAAAGATTAAGTCTACTATATTTTCTACATCTGTTGCGTTATGGACAATGTTTTGATCTCAAAATTTAGATGATAGCAGTAGCTTGAGGCTGACAGTTCATTGTAAGTAATTCACCATTTTTCGACAGTTGCAGCACTAATTTGTGAAGAAGGCTATAATTTAGCTCTTACAACTTTTGTCTGTTAAGCTGGTAATTCATTTGGACCTTGGTAGGTACGTGTTATTTTAACCTCATTAGTGTAGCTCAAGTCCTAATGTAGGATTATGCGATGTCTTTCCAGAGATAAACAATATATATATGTATATATATATATATATATAGGGAAAATTAATTTTAGCTTTAGCTTATTTTTCCCACAGAAAACTACCATTTTGCTTATATCATTGAATTCTGTGCCCTTGATAACGTAATTCAATGTATAAGCTTTTCAATTTTTGTCGGTGTCCACTTTTTTCTTTTTTCTTCCATAATAATTCTTATAATATATATATATATTTTTTTAATACTTACAGCTTTAATTCATAATTATTGACGGTGGTAGGTTATGTTTAATTAATGTAATATATATATATATATATATATATATATATATATATATAAGTAAATTCTTACTTAGGCCAATACGAGAATTTTTTTCCGTCCACATAAAACTAAAATTAATTAATTAAATTTAATTAATGAATTAATATTAAAAAAAGTGTATTAACATCAAATGTTATCCAATACAAGTTTTAAAAAGGTATTCTAAATTGAGTGGATGATAATAAGTATTTTATTAACGATTGAAAATTTGAACAAGATATACAAATATAGGGAGAGTGCGAAATAATAGTAGGAATTGAAAAAGAAAAACATTTTTCTATGTTGGTATAACTTTGGACCAACCAATTATCATTTAAAATGTTGTATATACTTCCTGTCAGTGCATAAAAAATGTTATATTTCAAGGGTTGCTCTTTCTTATTTTGTTGAGTTTAAATATTGATGTTTGTGTTAATTTTTGCTATACTTATAAAAATAGACATTTGTGTTTATACGAACAATAATTTTATTGGACATTCATCCAGTTTATTGGTTCCAATTGAATCAAAGACAAAGATGATAAAGATGACTATTAGCAATGATGACTGTAAGGATATAAATTTTGTACTTGTGCCGTTTAATGACATTAAATATCCCAGAAGCATTACTTTGAAATCAGAGGAGAGTTTTGTTGCTTACTGCATGAAAAATATGTTAAGCTGTTTACGTTGGCCACAGCTACTGGACTCGATTGTGTATGAATGGAGCGACGCTGTTGTAAAAATTAGTCCGTCTAAACTTCTGTCTAAGATAAACCAGTATTCAGTCCCAGACATGCAGAATACTGGTTAGGAAATATTTATGTGTTTATTAGTATTTTTTATTAAAATAATGCTAATTTACTGTCTATTAACATGTCTACACTTCTTACCGTATTCCAGGGTATTTTTTTTTAATATGGTAACATTGCTTAACATCATATTGTAGGCTTTATAATATTTGTTTTAAAAGAAGAGCAAATGTTACTCCAATTTGACAATCCTTGGCACAAAACATTCAAAAACACTTTTTGATAAAAATAAATTCATTGACGACAAATTTATGATAATCGTGTGGTTTCATATGTTTTCAGCAAACCAACAATTAACATGATATTCCTTTTTTAAATAAACTAAGAAATGGATTCTCTAAACATGCCATGAAATGAAGAAATTCGGACCAAATTTACCTCAGTTGACGGTACTGCAACTGATTTATTTTGTGTTTCTCTGTAAAGAACGATAAATTCTATAAATGCCCTATTGTATAGTACATATCTTGTAGTGAAGTTTAATGAATTATATCAGTTTCAATGCACTTAAAACAGCATAATGTCATTAAAATTCTCTGCAGACGATTTTTCCCCATTAACCAGAATGTAATGGAATTATTTTGAGTGCCCTTGTTAATGAACTATTAATGCTGCACATTTCATGTAAAATACCAATCGTGCCATGGTATGCATAATTAACATATTTCAATTGCAGGAAAAATCGAGCATATTTACGTGAGTTATAGCATGGAATGACAGACAGACAAACCGAATTCCTAAGAAGTTCTCCACTTTGTTGGAAAGTGTTATAAAAGATTTATGTCACATTTTCCATAGAGGACACTACACTTTTAAAGATTTTAAAATCCCTAACACAATAAGAACTCGATAAAAGACAATGTATTGTATGTGAAATTTTAAATAAGATTAAGTACACTCAGTAGATCACATCATCACATTGACACGATTTCGCATATAATTAAGTAGAGACGTAAGTAAATTCCGATACAGCTAAGTAGAATTCATTGTTCGTGTGTACCCACTATGAGTCACCAGGACAAATGAGTTTTTTTACTCTGTAGATGAGGGTTCAGTTAGCATTCTGCAAACTGTTTTATGTGATGCACGTTTCATTAAACTGCTTTTCTTAACCTCTGTAATGGTGAGACAAAAAGTGCATATCCTTCATGTTTTGCTTTTGAAGTTTAAGCAAGACAATAGTGGTTCATCGGCAGCGGAAATTTGCATTGTATACTGTGAACAATTAATAATTGATCCGGAAGATAGAAATGTGTTTTTTAATCCTGTTTATTCTGCGTTTGTTAATTTTGTTCTTGAGATACGACCTTAAAAGTCGAAGCGAGGGCGGAACATTCTTCTGCCTTTGACGACAACATTTTAAAGACACAATTGGATCAAACTCCACGTCAATTAACAAGAGGTATTGCAGTGATGTTGAATACATCTCGATCAATTGTTAACCGACACCCGGATAAATTAGAGAAAGTCAGCAAGTTAGGAATAAGGGCACCTCACAATTTCTGTGGACAGGATAAAGAAGATTGCAAGTCAATCTCCACAAGATTTCTGTCACACATAAAAATCAAACCTTTTTTAAACAGGATTATAACAGGAGATGAAAAATGGGATGTCTGTGACAACATCGTACGGAAAAGACTATGGCCTCATCAGGATCAAGAACGACTATCAGATCCAAAAGCAAACATCATGGGGAAAATATTTTATCATTCAAAAAAAATCAAAATTTCATTATACAAGATAGGAATTTATAAACTACCAGGAAGATGGGAAAAGGTAATTAATAATATTTACAAATACATAATTAATTAATATAATTTTGTTTTTAAATGGAATCAAAATAACTGCCTGATTTAAAAAAAAAGAATGTTACTTATAATACTCTGATTCAATGATAATTTACCGATTCTGTTAGTCATCTTTCCAATGGAATGTAGAAGTAGATATTAAGCATTAAAAGAATCAAATTTATTTATAAAAAATTACATAAAAAGGAGTTTATTAAAAAAAAAAGTCTGAAGTGAAAATGAAGTAAAGCACTGTTTTAAAAAAAAGTTCTCCATCCCAAAAATCAAAGTTAATTCTCCAAAAATAGAACAATATACGCTTTTTTTAAGGTTCAGTCAAAATTTATTTAAGAGAATTTTGTCAAGAAGCCTGCAGTAATTCAAATATGCAAACCGGGATACGTTTCAAAGGTAAAAGAAAATTCCTTCGCCAGATCCCATTTCCACAAAAATGTATGGATCCTCTATGACATAAAATTCTTAAAAGCGACCAGCTGGAATATGGGAGAAATTCGTGTGGCAATATTCGATATTCTGTCTTGACTTTGTAAGATTGAATTTATTATAAAAAATATAGAAAATTTATATTGGAATGAATATTTTCCATATGATGCATTTGTCATGTGGTAATACAATATATCTACTTTTTTTATTTTCTTTCTAGTCCTCATACCTTTCTAAAGAACTTAATGTTTAAGGCATTTTTGAAAAAGACGTATTGCACATTTTAGTGAGAAAATGTTTTAAAATTAAAAAATGCTTCAAAATAGTTTAATAATATCTAACTATTATTATTAAAGCATATTGTATTTAAAACTTTATACGAGGTATCCCATAAGGATAGAAACATGCTTTAATTTTTACCTGTTAGAATTAGAGTACCTGTTAGAACCTGGAGGCAGTACAAAAGTATTCAATATAAGGTACACACTGTAAAAAAATCCGAACAGTATTCCTGTAGGAATCGGAAAAATAGTTGCCCTTATCGTACCGGAAAATTTTCCGACCCAGCTCGGAATAAAATCCGTAAAAAAAAGGAAACATTCATTAAAACGGTATTTTACGGATTTTATTCCGGTTTACTGATTTTATTCCGAGCTGGGTCGGAAAATTTTCCGGTACGATAAGGACAACTATTTTTCCGATTCCTACAGGAAATCTGGTCCTATTTTTTTTTTCGTAAAATCGGAACAAAATCCAAAAAAAACCGTTTTATTGGCTATTTCCTTTTTTTTTACGGATTTTATTCCGAGCTGGGTCGGAAAATTTTCCGGTACGATAAGGGCAACCATTTTTTCGGTTCCTACAGGAAAACTGGTCGGATTTTTTTTTTTTTTTTTTTTTTTTTTTTTTTTTTTACAGTGTAAAAATTAAGGTTATTTAGATGCATTAGTCCATCCATTCGCTTACAAAGGGTTATACTTTTTGAATTTTTATAAAGTACTTTGTTACTAACAGTTTTATTTTGAATAAAAATCAATGCTCTGAAAAGTCAAAAAGTAAAAATTACATTCTTCTACAACTAATAATCTCACAGTTTTATTGCTTTTAATTTCAAAAATTTCGAAGCTTTCTGGTGCTAAAACATGCAGAAGATATTTTTAGTGCCGGCACTGGTTTATAATGTACATCTTATGCTTATTTCCTATTAGTTTTTGTTTAGTAAATGTTTGTGAATTCTTGGAATCAGTTGATGAACTGGAGCATTTTCAGGTGAAAATATTTTATTGTTTAATTACTCGCGAAAACAAACTTCGATTCGTAAGGAAAACTGAATAAAAACTAATTTGTACCGCATACGAATCAAAATAATTTTCACCGAGATTTAAAAGTAAGAAATACCGGAATAAGAAGATATCAACCCTAATATTATCTTCAATTTCTGAAAATGTAAGAACACGGATTTTCAATATATTATTTGGTTGCTATCTAAGCAAATTTTTCATTAAAAAAAGAAGATTGGCATCGACTATTATCAAATTACTAAAAATGTTCATTTATTTGAATTAGTAATCGAGTTCGGAGATATCGTAACAATTTCTTTAAAGTTAGGCTGCAGGTTTCTACCAATGCACGAATAGATACAAAGTACAGAGCACAAATTTTAAAAGATAGAGCTTCAAAATAAACTGAGATGTTAGTCTTCATTATCTAATTAATCTTCAGCATAAATAGAAAAAAAATATTGACATTTATAACACATTTTAATGGCAAAGCTGATACTGGTGTCTTTATTTAAGAGGTATTATTTCAAGAATGAATTTTATATACGAATATTTCGTTATCTATTCCTTCAGTATATTCGCGCTAGAAATGGTAAATATTGTGAATGGAGAGCCCGATCAAAAAACAAATTATTATGATTATGTGATAACTTACAGGGAAGCATATAACAATTGATGTAAAAGGCTGCGTGAGATGCGTGTGAAAAATACAGTTCTTAATAAATGATTATAATAAATTAATAAAGAAATATTATATATATACATATGTAATTTAAACCTGAATTCGTTGTAGGCGGAGATCAAATTTAAATCATTATCCCGAAAAGAGTGAAAAAAATCTAATCCAGGATTTGAACCTGGGACCTTCAGTGTACATCGAATCCTCTAACCACTGAGCTACACAGACGATATCTCCATCCTGACACAATTCACTCATATGCTCATTGAAACGGATACGTGACATTGGCAGCTTTTTAGCGATGGAAATACGTACACATGGAGCTACATAGTACAATGAATAATAATTATATTATATATAAAATTTCACCTGAAGTACTATATTTACATAATATAATTATTATATATGTTACTGATCGTAATTAAAATCTCCCGTACGAGGGCGCTGTGTCAGCGCCGTAATTTTATTTATTATTCCAATCGTCTGCGTGTTGACGATAGATTGTAATTTATTTACTAGTGAGTGGAAACACTGATTTTTTGTTGTTATTGAAATGATGGAATGTTTTGACTTGGAATCGGCCAGAGAGTCTGTTTCACTCTTAAAAATTATTGTTTTAAATAAACAAATTACAGTTCACTGCGAAGAGTTCCTTAAAAATGGTGTAATTGAGTAACTTATTGTTTTATTCTTACCAGAAATTGGTCCTTCGAGGCCAAAGTAAATAGATTTATTGTTTGCTTTTAAGAGTCAAGAATCAGCGACGAGACTTGGTTTCTTCGAATAAGGTAGGACTTTTTCTTTAACATGTCTACTGAATTAAAAAATATTTTGACTAAAAAAAGAGTTTTAAAATGTAAAATTACTAAATTTGTGAGTGAAATTAAATTAAGTGACTCTGATGAATGCTCTTTAGAACTTGTAAACACGAAATGTGATCAATTCAATACAGAATTGAAAGAAATTTTTGATAAAATTTATTCATTGTGCGATGAAGAGGAAATTGATAAATATCTCGATGAACAATCATCGATTGAAAAAGAGTTAGGTGAAACTTGGTTAAAAATTAAAAGAGCAAAACAAAAACAAACAAATGTTCTTAATGAATCAAAGCCAAAACAAGAGAATAGTGTAACGGAAGTTCGACTTCCCACGATTAATCTAGCTTTTTTTAGTGGAAATGTACAGGATTGGATATATTTTAGTGATCTTTTTAAATCTAGCATTCACAATAATAGCACACTTTCGGGTGCTCAAAAGTTATCATATTTGAAATCTTCGCTTCATTCTGAAGCTGCCAAAGTTATACAAAGTATAACGATTTCAGATGATAATTATCAAACAGCGTGGTCCTTATTAGAGGAAAGATATTCCAATAAAAGACAACAAGTGTTTGCTTACATTAAAAAATTAATGTCCATTAATTCAATACAAAGTGAAACACCTAGTATTGATCTTAATCTGGCAGATATCGCCAGTGAATGTATCAGATCTCTAGAAAATCTCGATCAAAAAATTGAAGGGTTTGCGGATACAATAATAACTTATATATTGCGGCAGAAATTAGATGGGTCCACAAAATTATGGTTTGAACGTGAACAAAAAAAAAAGACGCGCTACCAAAATTAAAAGAATTAATCGAATTTTTAAAAAGACAAACGAGAACGCTGCAAGTTTCCAAACCTCTTATAAATAATGTAACTCCTAAACGCAATGCTCAACAACGAATGGTATCTACATCTAATGGTAAAAACACAAAAACATTTAAATGTGTTAAGTGTCAGAGTAATGAATTCCACGGTTTGCACAAATGTCCAGAATTCTTAAATCTTTCAGTGGCTTCTAGATATGAATTCGTAAAGAAAAATATTATTTGTTTTAACTGTTTAAAATTCCACTCGGTTAGAAATTGTAAATCTACTTATTCTTGCCAGAAATGTATGAAAAAACATTCAAGTTTACTGCATTTCGAGAATGAAAATGAAAAGCAAATTCAAAACAGCGATAGAAAAAAGGAATTTATTTCAAAACCCGAGGTCCGCGATTGCAATACCCAAAACCAGAATCAAATCATAGCGCATTCAAGTCTAGACCCGAAACATTTCACATTTTTAACGAAAGAATATTTTCAGGTACATCTGTTTGTGATATGAATTATTTAAGTTCTGGCATCTTATCACCTGTCATTGTTTATATTAAAAATAAATTTGGCGAATTTAAGCCGTTAAGAGGTTTGATTGATGCTGGATCAATGAGTAATTTCATTACGATTCAGTGTGCTGATTATTTAGGAATTAAGAAAGAGAAAATAAAAGTTGCAGTTTCTGGATTAAATGGCATCTCCGTGAATAATAACTCCAAGGTAAAAGCATTAATTTCGAACAATTCAAATTTTAAGGCGGAAATAGAACTTCTTTGTGTACCAAAAATATCGATACCAATCCAGTAAATCGGATTATCGTTCCAACAGAACATTACCCTAATAACATTAAGTTAGCGGATCCGGAATTTTACAAACCTGGAAAAATTGATGCTCTTTTGGGAGCTCAAATATTTTATGATCTTTTAGAAGTCGGTCGAATTGAAGCCCCCAATTCTAATTTAAAATTCCAAAACTCGGTATTTGGATTCATTGCCTGCGGAAGCGTATTAACCTTCTCACTGCCGCGAACTGATATATCCGTTCACTAAGCTGCTGGTTTCACTGCAATAGAATCATTATCTACATTAATATAATTTTGCAGATATAATCCAGATTTAAGAAATTATCTTATGATTAATACTTTCAAGGATTATATGCCTCTACGTAATAAAAAAATACATATCATGTTGGAAAAAACATCTTTTTTTTAGCATTTAAATAAAATTGCTGTGAAAACAACATTACAATTTTGCCCTTTTGCTCGGCGGTCCGGGCGTTAAATCCTGACAATCAAATCACGCAAAATACTCATTGTGGGCTTGTTTATAACTATGAAGATTTGACAAAAGAAGTTCAAAAATTCTTTCAGTTAGAAACATTAGGGATAAAAGACGATCCCACATGTACTGACAAAGATAGAGCATTAGAAATATTTGAAAAATCCGTATCTTATAAAAATAAACGTTACGAAGTTCCCTTACCATGGAAAAAGGATTGGCGAGAAATGAACGACAATTTCAAAATAGCCAATAATAGACTAAACTGTCTTAAAATGAAAATGAAGCGAAAATTAGAGCTTCATGCTCAATATTGTGAGACTATGAAAGATTATGAAAATAAAGGAATCATAGAAAAAATAACGGAAACGCACAAGCCAGTGGAGAAACCACTTTTTTATCTTCCACATCAACCCGTCTTTAGACAAAGCCTGACAAGAAAAATGAGGGTAGTCTTCGATGCCAGCTCACATGATGTTGGCGAATTATCGTTAAATGATTGTCTTTGGCCAGGTACAAATCTTAATCCAAACTTATTCGATCTACTTATCAATTTTAGATTAAACAAAATAGCATTGATAGGTGATATAGAAAAGGCCTTTCTGCAGATATCCCTAGCGGAGAAAGACAGAAACGCAGTGAGGTTTTTAGGGATTGGAGATAGAGGTATAGAAATATATCGCTTCAACCGAGTTCTTTTTGGTATGAATGCTTTCCCGTTTTTTTCTTGCTGCTACTCTAAGAAAGCATATCAATAAATTTCAAGTTAGATATCCTACAACAACAAAGTTATTAGATAGGTGCCTCTACGTCGATGATTTCATCGCTGGTGCTGAGAAGTTGCAAGATGCGTTAGAAATCTCCCGAAATGCTGTTTATATTATGAGCGAGGCAAGTATGAAACTCAGAAAATGGTCAACTAATGATAACGATTTGATGGAGCAATGGTAACAAGAAGGGTTTGATACTCAGCCTCTACATAACCCAATTGAATTAGGATTTGACTCAACAAAAGTTATAGGAATGTCTTGGCATACGAGTGAAGATTGTTTTATCGTAGATTTAAAAGGCTTATTAGAAATTGTTTTAAAAAATGAAAACACCAAGCGCTTCATCCTGCGTGCTATTGAAAAAATATTCGATCCTCTTGGCTTTCTCACTCCTTATACTATTCGCATCAAATGCCTATTTCAAGATCTGTGGTTGAGGAAAATCGCTTGGGATGAAGATCTACCAATAGATGTTAAAGAAAAGTGGCTTCGATGGTGTTCTGAGATCCCACGCCTCTCTGACCTAAAAATTCCAAGAATTCTGCTAAATTCAACGAAAGAAGAAAATTCAGATGTGATAGAGATTCACTGTTTCTGCGTTGCTAGTAAGAAAGTCTTCGGCACTGTCATATACCTCAGAATTGTTAAAGAAAATTCTATTGAAGCTAACCTTGTGACTTCAAAAAGTAGAGTTACACCTCTTAAAAATTCACTTTACCAAGATTAGAGCTATTGGGAACTTTACTTGCTGCCCGACTAGGTAATGCATTCAAGAAAATAGTAGATCATAAGAAGCCATCAGATATGTTCTGCTGGACAGATTCGAAAATCACCTTGTACTGGAATAGAGGTTGTAGTAAAAGATGGAAATCATTCATAACGAATCGTGTCAACGAGATTCAATCTTTGACTGACTCCAATTCGTGGTTTCATTGTTCAGGAAAGTCTAATCCAGCCGACCTCCTTACCAGAGGCGTCAGTGTTGATATGCTCTTAGAAAAGGTTTTGTGGTTTAAAGGTCCCCCGTTTTTGAGAGAAACAGTTTACCCAACTATTGACTGCAACAGCCAAAATTCGCCAGATGACTATTCTGATGAACTAAAGAAAACAGTTAAATTTGAAAATGATAACTCTTTAGTAACTCTAGCTATTTATGATCAAAATTATTTATTAGATTATATTATTAGTGTTAGTAATAATTATATAACTATCATTCGTATTCTATGTTATGTGCTTAGATTTATTCATAACCTTCGAAATGGTAATAGAGTGAAAGATCATCTTACTTCTAAAGAATTGAATGCTGCAGAATTATCACTGATAAAGATGGTTCAACAAAGTGAGTATCAGGAAGAAATAAAATGTCTTCAGAAAGGCAATTCAGTACCAAATAAAAGTAAACTAAATTCTTTAAATTGTTTCTTAGATGAAAGTAATATTTTAAGAGTTGGGGGTAGATTGGGTAACTCATATTTGACAACAAATGAAAAACATCCTATGCCAAGTAAGCATCCCTTTACTTTAATTATTGTAAGATATTTTCATTTAAAGTATTTACATGTAGGATCACAAACATTGTTGTACCATATTCGTTGTAAATTTTGGATAACTAATGGTAGAAACATCTGTCGCAAAATAACATATGAATTTGTCACTTGTTTTAAAAACAAGCCTGTATTAGCGAGTCAAGTTATGGGTGACTTGCCCAAAGAGCGTGTTACACCTTCATTTCCATTTTCCATTATTGGAACTGATTATTGCGGCCCTTTTTACATTAAATTCAAAAATCAAAGGAAAGGTACATATAATAAAATGTATGTATGTATATTCGTTTGTCTCTGCACCAAAGCTATTCATCTAGATTTCGTTTCAGATCTCACTTCTGCAGCCTTCATTGCTTGTTTTAAGCGCTTTGTTAGCAGAAGGGGAAAAAGTTCAAAAATATTTTTTGACAATGCAAAACACTTTGTAGGGGCAAACTTAGAATTGAAAAGGCTTCACAATTTGGTTAAACACCCAGATGAAGCATTAGCTGATTACTTTGCAAGGGAAAATATCGAATGGAATTTTATTCCTCCGAAAGCGCCGAACGTCGGTGGTCTTTGGGAGGCATGGGTTAAATCATTCAAATGCCATCTAAAACGTGTAATTGGTAACGCGCACCTCACTTAAGAGGAATTTCTGACAGTAATTCTAGAAATTGAAAGTGTTTTGAACTCAAGACCTCTGTCCCCATTATCATCAGATGTCGACGATTTCGAGACTCTGTCACAGGATCATTTTCTTATAGGTAGGACCTTAACGTCTATTATTGAACCCCAGCTCACTGAATTTTCGGAAAACAAACTTAGCAACTGGCAAAAAATAACAAAATATAGCCAGCAAATATGGAAATTATGGAAGCGGGACAATCTGAACACCTTACAACAACGTAATAAATGATAAATAAATAAAAACAATATAAATGTTGATTCTCTCGTATTAATCAAAGATGAAAATATGTTCAGCACAAAATGGGCAACAGGTAGGATTTCCGAGATATTTCTCGGTAAGGACAAAAATGTTTGAGTAGTTAACATTCGTCTACCTAACGGTACAATAATAAAAAGAAATGTGAGAAGCATTTGTCCCCTTCCAATTAATGTAAATTAATTTCCTTTAATGTATATATTTGGTATATTTTGAATATATTTTGTTGTTTAATTTCTATAGTATGTTTTATTGTATTCAAATGTAAAGTAATTTTTCCTTTGTTATTAATTATATCTTTTGCATTGTTATATGTAGAATTATGTAATTTTATATTATATATTAGAGCAGGTTTCAACGGTCGGGAGTATGTTACTGATCGTAATTAAAATCTCCCGTACGAAGGCGCTGTGTCAGCGCCGTAATTTTATTAATTATTCCAATCGTCTGCGTGTTTACGATAGTTTGTAATTTATTTACTAGTGAGTGGAAACACTGATTTTTTGTTGTTATTGAAATGATGGAATGTTTTGACTTGGAAACGGAGAGAGTTCTGTTTCACTCTTAACAATTATTGTTTTAAATAAATAAATTACAGTTCGCTGCGAAGAGTTCCTTAAAAATGGTGTCATTGAGTAACTTATTGTTTTATTCTTACCAAAATATATACACTATATTTATATAATATAGTTATTATCCATTGTAATATGTAATTACATGTATACACATTTTCATCGGTAAAAAGCTGCTACAGTAACATATCCGATTATACCAACACATGAGTCAAATGTCTCTGGCCGGATATTGCGTGGTAGTTCGGTGGTTAGAACATCGTCGCATGTACAAAGATCCCAAGAAAGAACCCTGCCCTGGATATTTTAAATTCTGCTTTGGAAAATTTATTCAGCTTTGTCCTACATCTATACCGAATATCTTAATAAAGGTTACTTTATAATGTTTGAAAAGCTAATAATAATTAATTAAAAAATTCACAAAACAGTAAATGCCTAATTCTTATAATGACTTTGCTGAAAAACTCCCCATTCTTCTACTGAAAATGTAAAGGGCCATAATTTAATGATAGAGTAGAATGTTACACATGGACATTTACTTCCATAAGGTAATAGAGATAAAGGGTAAAATACAAATTATTATTGAATTTATCCCACGGGATTTTATTCAGAATTATTGACCTCGATTATCTTACTTGGATAAATATCCAAAATATCTTGGCTAAATATACGTGGATTCCTCAGATAACACTTATTTATTTAAAATTACTAAAATATGTCTTTTAGTCAAAGACTAAATTAGTAATGATTGTACTTTTTATTTTATTAAAAATAATGTTTTTTTTTTTTTTGTTTTAACTCAGAGAAAATCATTTGTATTTTTTATAAATATTTAATATTACTGAAATAATAACAAGGTGTTTTTGAATTAAAACAGAAATTAAAATAAATTAAAATCGAAACAGAAATAGTTTCTTCTAAGTTTCTATATTTAATGAGTAAGAATGTGTGTAAAAATAAAATGTGAACCCGTTTTAAATAATGTGGAAAAAATAAATACGATTTTCTACATACAACACATTTATAGGTTAAGCAAGTGAAGATAATGTATATAAATAAAGCGATAAGCCATTGTTAAAACAAATTAGAAAAGTAGAAGTAGTTTAGATTTAGGTGAAAAAAACCTAATTTGTAACTAATTAACAACACTATTTTGTAAGATTATTTTAGATATTTACAGACCCTTTAATATAAATAACCGCACTTATCCATTTTTAAAACTTTCCATCAAGCGTGAGAAAAGTGTTCAGACTTCCGCTTGTCTCTCTAAAAGACTTTAAAAAGTATATATATTAAGAAATAAAAAAGAAATTAAAAGTTTTATATAAATACTAGGGGGCTCTGGCCCCTGCAAGCTAAGCTCGCCAACCCCCGTCAGACACCGCAGAATCTAAAAGCACGCTAAACTGATGGGTTTCAAAAAAATATTAGAGAAGATTGAATTATACTGAAAAAAGCTGTACAGATCTCCCTATAAACGGGTTTCCATTCAATTCCATTTGAATGCAAAAATGTAAGGGCGTAACGGTTGCTGTTAAGACATTCAATGGTTGTTTTAGTTTTTGATGAGGATCAGTTAAATATTTGAAAAGAAGCTAAAATAAAATTAATTAAGTATACAGAATCTTTGTCTCCGGGTATTTTAAAACAATCTCTATAACAATAGCCTAAGTCATGTGACTATCATCAACAGTTCCAGGCGGACCACTTCGCATTTTATAGTCTAGGTGCCATTTTGGTACGTTAATGTTAGCCAGGCACACGTGATAAGTCACCAAATATTATTCTATCGCCATCATTTCATCTATATTATAATAGTTCAAGTCATCGACTGCCATAGATAAATACGGTCTGACCCCTTCGCCTTTCATATGAAAGTTTGGCACAGATGTCATATGCGTCCCATATTGGCGCGATTTTTTAACGACGCCAATTTGGGGAACGCATGAACAAATAAACAACAACATCCGGCTTACCATATCAAGCAAAATAACGATACTTTGTAGCCAGTTAAATGCCCGTTCCGTATATGACGTTGGCGTCAGAAAAAAATCGCGCCAATATGGGACCGTAAATTTTCCATTTTGATTAAAAATTAAATTTTTTTTTTCGAATAAAACTTCATAAAATTTGCCATAGCTGCAAAGAATTCTTGGTACTATTACGCTAACCGGATACAAATCTCGCCAACAGCTTTTTTTCAACTCGCCAGTTAGCATTTTTTTTTCGAGAGGTAATATTTTCCCAGATGTCATATACGCACAGCAGGTTTGGTGTGATTTTTTTAATATTGTTATATATCTATTATATATATAAAATCCAAACGGAAATTTTGTTCCGAACGCCGAGATTTCGAGTTCTACTGCATGGATTTTTACGCAACTTATACCGTTAGATAGGTATTGTTCCAGGGAAGGTTTTAAGCTATAACACATCATTCTACCTAGATTAGTTATAGAATTATTACGGAAAATTCTATTATTTTGGACTTTGTTACTTCATATTTCCTTAAATATCTGGGCTCCTATTGGGCGTAGAGCTTAGATCTCGCGCCAAAAGTAGCTCCAAAGCACCCAAGCAAACTTTTCCCCGCGATTATTTTGCCGTCTTCCGATTTCCTCTAACTCTATTAGGGGCCCGCGTAGAGCCCCTTTAAAACATTTTTCGTAGTAATTTCAGCAATTATCTTAAATTATTGGTTAAGACCGCCACCCTCCCGATTCATGCATCTACGGAAAGGTTGCATGAAGGAGTTTCGTTCAGATACGCTTTCGTTAAGAATAGAGTGCGCTCCCTGGTGGTGGAATGTGGAACTAACATAACGCGATATTGTTAAAATTAGGAAATCTAACAATGCGATCTTTTTTAAACTTTGAGATAGTTCATAACACATAATCTATTATCTATTCTATTATATATATATATATAATCTATTATCTATTCTATTATCTATTATATATATAAAATCCAAACGGAAATTTCGTTCCGAACGCCTAGATTTCGAGTTCTACTGCATGGATTTTTACGGAACCTATACCGTTAGATAGGTATTGTTTCAGGGAAGGTTTTAATCTATAACACATTATTCTACCTATATTAGTTTTAGAATTATGACGGAAAATTCTGTTATTTTGGGCGATAAGGTTACCATTTTATTTCTTGGCGAAATTCATCGTTGATAAAAAAAAATTGAGACGGCTATTAAACCTCGAAAAATAAAAGAAAAACTCTTACTAATTTTATTTAAATGAAAAAAAAAGAAAAAAAGAAGAAGAAAATCCGTTTTAATGAGTGATAATATTAAAAAACGGAAACATTTAATCAAAACCTGAAAGAAATATTTGTAATGCTTAAAAATTAATTTAATAAGAAATATTACACTTGATACGCAATATTTGGCTCTTTATCGCTTGCGTTAGATATGGAAACGAATCTGAAAATTTGATTAGATGAAATTTTAACGACATTTTCTTTCTGTTCTGTTCTTTTTTTTTTTTTTTTTTTTTTTTTTTTTTTTTTTTTTTTTATCTAATTGTCCCATCACGTGACTTATAGACGAAACAAGCAGATGTAATTGTGAGTCACATGTGTAATTACTATTTGTTTCTTTACAAATTTTTATTTTTCTTTTGTCGCCAAACAATGGGATTTTAAGCCAAAAATGCATAAGCGTGACATTAGCTTGAGGATGTTCTCACAAATGGTGTTTTTTTTAGGTGAAAGAGATCATTTTTTGAGTACATTTTCATATTCAGTTGTAACTTATATAGATATCAGTTAATATTTTAGAAATGGAATCGAATACTTAAATTTCAGTGCGAATTTCTGCCACACATACATATTGTAAAAAAATTTCATAATTTTTAAAATGTTTTTCGCCGTAATTCCGAAAGCATGTGATATTTATAAACTCGAACTCAGATCAACGAATATCACCCATTTTATTTAAGCAAATATTATCTATTTTCTCAAGTCATATCGCCAATTTCATTTATAGGAAAATTCACCGATTCGAAATCTAGGAAATAAAGATAATTTTTAAGGAAATTTATGTTTTAATACGTTATACGTTATTACTATGGAAAAATTCAACATTTTGAAAAAAAAATTACAAGTCTTTTGTAATTCGTCATTTCTTCTTCGTCTTTCTTCGTATTTTCTCCTCTGTTATGTAATATTTCAAATGATATTGGACTAATTTTCGATCATCGATTCACCGCAAAATCGCATATCTAATATATAGTATATAAAATAAAGTCTGGATTAGGGGACTAATTAACGCACAGCGCAAACTTCTGAACCTAAAATCTTGAAAATCGTGGTAAAAATACTTCCTATGACATAAACTTCTGCTAAAAAAGGATTTTCTAAAGTGTCACCCCTAATGGTTTTTGCACGGGGAGGGGAAAAATCGAATATCAAAATTATGCGTCAAATGATAGCATATTTTAATGTAGTTTTGTATGCTGAATCGAATATTACCAAATAAATTTTTATAAGTCCAACAGTTCATGACACATTTAATATTTTTCTAATTTGGCGGTATCTTTGGCATCTAAACCTCAAAATATCTATCATTACATCCGTTACTCTAGCAACGGAAAAAATTCAAATCAACCCTTTTATCTAAAAAATAAAAACGGCTCTATGAGTTTGAAATAAAAATGCAAGCATCTTAATTTTTTTTTAAAATAGTGATTTTATGTAAAATAAAAGGGAAAAAATTACTGAGAATTTAGCGTTATAAAACAAAAATGGAAAAGGTACTACTTAGATATTCCGTCGACCAAAAATCTATCGTCAAACTATACGATTAAATGCCAATAATGGTTGATCGTAAATATCAAATTCACTTGAATTTAAACAAACTACACGTGTTTACGTCATCAAGTGATTTTAATTTCCACGTTTTATTTGTATTTTTATTAATGTTATACTAATTTATTTGTTATTTCGTTATTTAAAATAAAGATTATGTCAATTTATATAATTAGGCGAATGGTTTGGCGATTTATATAATTTGGCGAAATTGGTCGAAGGGATAACAAGTAGTACCAATGAAAATATTTAAGTATGAAAGCAATGTTTGTAACGACTTAAAAATTATTTTCATATATATAAACTCGGTTTATGGCGTCAGATGCCGTCATCCGAAGAATCTACAAGAGTCTTTTTCCATTTTTTCCGGTCATAGGTTCCTCAATGAAAGAAATTGGAATTGGAATAATATTGTGCGATTTATAAATTGCTCTTCGAAAAGAAGAAAAAATGGGTACATTTATAACAACAGTGTGCTCATCTCGCTGATAGCATTTTTAAAATTCCCAGTAGCAGTAGTTACATTTTGCGTATGTAAATTAAAAATATTTTTTTGCTTTTAATTATGGCATTATTTCCTGTTATTGTTTATCTTTTCAGTTTTTTAAATGAAATTAGTATAAGGCATGCATTTTAAATTAAATGAGTGAAATGTTTGTGTTTTAAATGAAAATAATAAAATAAGAATATGCTATGAAAACAATCTTTATTGATTTATTACCTGCGCCCGGCTGACATAAAAATATCACAAAAGCCGCATATTCACTTTTCTTTGAGTAGTTGCTCATGAGAATTCAAGTTAACCTTCCGTAATCGGATACTTCACATATTGGTGTATTAGCTTTAATGTTGAAAGCATCGTTTTTGTTTGAAGCGAAAACTTTACTATGAATTCTATTACACAAAATCGCATCATCATCATCTACTATATATTTACAACGGAAATTTGTATTTCATTCCGATTGTTTATAATACTTTCGTAGGATATACCACAATTAGTTAGGTAATAATTTTGGAAAGGTTTTAGTGTATACATATTGTTCAAGAGTACTTAGTTATAGAGCAACAGTAAAAGTTCAAAAATTAAGTGAACCTGATTATGAAAGTTTAGCCTTTTTAAAAAAATCTACAGAACATGTTTTGTTACAAGTGACCCTGTTGCATGACTTTTAGGAATGGTGTTAGTATATACGATTTCATTATATGTTGATTAGTTACAGAGGTATTAATTCCTGTTGTCATAACGGTCTCATTACCCGACCATAAGTGCGCTGTTTATAATCAACTAAAACAATTACTTCTTAATTGCTAAATTTTGTCCAACGCTTAAGATAACATTATATCGCAATGGCGTTCGCATCGTTTTCAGTAATGTGCAAGGTCAAGCTGAAGATCCATATTGTTTAAAATACAAGTTCAAATTCACCATTTAGTTTAATCCAAGGTTCATTTGGAAATATTGACCAGCGCAGCGGGCATAGCCTGCTAGTATATATATATTTTTTTTACGAAAATTTGGCCAAAACCTCGTTTTCAAATACCAGTTACATATGCATTTTTGGTATTACTTAGTTATCCCGTCGACCAAAAATCTATCGCCAAACTATACGATTAAATGCCAATAATGGTTGATCGTAAATGTCACATTCACTTGACATTAAGCAAGTTACACGTATTTACGTCATGAAGTGATTCTTATTTCGACTTTTTATTTGTATATTTATTAATGTTATACTAATTTATTTGTTCTTTCGTTATTTAAAATAAAAATTATGGCAATTTTTATAATTTGGCGAGTGTTTTGGCGATTTATATAATTTGGCGAAATTGGAGGACGGAATAACTAAGTAGTACCGTATTTTTTAATTATTTTCTATTATATCCTAAAGGAAATAAAAAAAATGTTAATAATTATAGAACAAAATAATTTACATAATTTATAAAAAGAAATAAAAGTAAATAAACATTTATTATCAAATAAACAACTTTAGCCGGGTTACCATGTGAACCTTTTCTGAAATATGAAAAAAAAATATATATGTTTGATTAAAATTTGAGTTGCCATCATTAGAAAAATGTATATAAAATTAGAAGAAAAATTAATATTTCGAAAACTAATTCGAATTTTAAAATTCTAATACCGGTTTTGAGATCTGCGGATGAATGCTGATTTTCGGTGTTAATTTCGTCGCAAATTATTCCATATTTTAGGAGAAATCGCTTGAAATATAATCAGTTGTTTAACCAGTCGATTCATATATCCGTTTCATAAATTCGTTTCATATATCCGTTTCATTAGGATTTTATATGTATAGGGTAGGTAAGAAGATTGCCAAATAAATGTTTTTACGTTACGTGTACGACTCTACAATATATGATTTTTTAATTCTATCCGCTATTATATAAATATTTTGTAGCCATTTTTAAATAAAAATGTATCATAAGGAGAATTATATGTTATTTTTTTATAAAAAGTAAATCTTAATTAAAAATAAATTGCTTATATGCATCAAACAAAAAAAAATACTTTTCGAAATACATGTGTAGTATGAAATGTATGAAATATACGGTATCGTACATTAAGATAATAAATTTTACACGCTAAAAGTCTTTCGTAGAGAATGGTGCATAATTAATGGAGTGGTTTTACCAAAATCCATTAAATGCAATCGAATTTGACGGAATATCTGGATATGTAATCATTCATCCTCTGGAGTCTAAGTTTTATATTCAAGAAGTAGCCATTACATTAGCAGGAACAACTTACGTTGGCTAACAAGTATATTTTGTATATTAGCATGCATCATTTAAAGTACCTGAAATAAGAGAAATATCAAAAAATATTATAGTAAATTGAATAAATTATCATAGAAAGTTTTCATCCTTAAGCAAAATTATTTATACTATTATTTATAATGGCATTTTTTAAATATTGTTACCACCATTTTTTATACGTAATTAAATCATATCACATTATACAATGCTACTTTATTTCATTTTATCTTTTTAAAGATCATGAGCTTAAGACATTTATTAATCCACATAATTAAATGAATCTGAACAAAACATTAATCGGAAAAGCGTTTTTTTAGAATAATGTATAAACAAATAAAATATTTGATATCTCAAATAATGGCAAGTTAATTTTATAAATTAAAATGAATATTCCATATTTCAGAAGCAAGTTGAAATATTGTATTGGAAGACATTATTCAGATTCGACTTTTACATTTTTTTTTTTTTTTTTTTAAGAATTAAAACGTGATCTTATGCTCCATTATCAAATACTTAGCTAAATGACGTAATTTAGGGTTATTTGGTGGAAGGGCTATTTTTGTGAAAACTCTTTAAGGTAATACTATTAACGTTCAACCATATTCCAAAAGTCACCCGGTAATCTATGCATACCTGATGTGTACGCAGGCAGTGTTCGGAATAACGAGATGAATTTCGCCCAGAAATTATTTTCTCGGAATGATAAGTAGTTTATAATGATCTCGAGTATGTATCAGAAATATTCCAGTTACTCCAGATCTTGGTATGTGTTGTGCTTTTACACACACTACACAACATGTGCTCGGTGATGTTTGATGGGAAACTTCGCAGTGGACAATATAGCGGAAGACAAATTGTTTATATTTTAAACTAAAGTCAAAACAAAGTGACAAGATAAAAACTCCGTAT
Organism: Maratus speciosus; assembly: GCA_963932465.1. Taxonomy (NCBI): domain Eukaryota; kingdom Metazoa; phylum Arthropoda; class Arachnida; order Araneae; family Salticidae; genus Maratus; species Maratus speciosus. The sequence goes on along the minus strand of OZ010788.1, from coordinate 396,348,024 downwards.
TTGCTTCAATTACAATTTGTTTACATTCTCATAAAATAAGATCATCTAACTCATTAAATGGGACGTATTTGTGGATGACACTTTATGTTTTATTGCTTGCGTTATGATTATTCAATATACAATAATATTAGTTTTCATAGATTTAAAAATATGATTTTAATTATGATTTTTTAGCTATTTAAAAGAAAACCTAACAAAACCTTGGATTCAAAAATAATTCAGAATCTCTTTTTCAATTGTTTACTCACTCAGTACAAGTTAAAATAATAAAAAGAGACTTCAAAAAGTTTTATATTACAAAAAATTCCCCAAGTTAAGAAGTAACTAAACAAATGTAAAATAAAAACTCTGGTTCAAAAATTAAAAATCACCAAGGTGGTGACGCTCGACAGTTTTAATTTTCCTAATCTTTTAGCCACGTGTTCTCAATATTTTCCTGAGTTTAAAAACACGGTTAAATTTTTTTATCATATTTTTCTGGAGGTGGCCAATTTTAACAAGCTACATAGCCATTTTCAGGCAAAAAACGTGTTTTGTGAAAAATGCTGTATCTGCTTTATTTTTCTACCCATCAAGATAAATCAAAAACCAAAATATTCAGCATAAAATTATCGACATTTTATGCAATTATAAAATTTTCAATAGACTTACGGATCTAGGCCAAAAACATGCTTAAAAACCAGAGTAAAAAAAAGGCCAAACACCACATTTTGCTGCCATTATTTTTTATAAAAGAGATCAGATTCACCTTAAATATTGTTATCGTACACAAAACTGTTATACGAGTACTTTTTAAAAAAATTTCAATCCTGAAAACATTTTCCTTTTTTGGACAGCTCATCAAAAACTGTGAAAAGTGTGTTTTTAACAATTTTCACTACTTAATATCTCAAAAGGGACTGGCTAAAAAATTCTGAAAACAGAGGATAATATACATAATTGGAATATAAAGTTAAATTCTAAACTTTGTGTTTGAGACTTGACTGGTTTAAGAACAACCGTTCACTATAAATGCACGTTCCTCCCCTCATTTTCCTTTTTGTTTTGTTCCAGATACATGGCATTACAGGTACTTTTTGCTTAGATACGTTCAAATTGACTATAAAAACACATTTTACGCATTATTGCTTAGTTAAATATGGCAGTGACACTTTTCAAAAATTTCTTGAAGGGGTCTCTCACAATAAATTCAAAGTCTTTTGAATTTATTGTGCATTCCTGAGAAGCACCTGGTGCAGTTTTATTCTGTGATGTTGAAATTAGCCTAAGTACTCGCTATGAGATTACTTCACTTACACGAAAGTGAAAACATCCGCTCGCTAATCAATTTTTATAAAACATCTCGTAATAGGCAAGGGGCACTGGAGTTAGCAAACGTGATATTTTATAAAATTTGATTAGCGAGCGGGGGTTTTCGTTTTCACGTAAGTGGAGTAACCTCTTAGCGAGTACTTAGGCTATTTTCAACAACATATCAAAATAAAACTGCATCAAGTGCTCCTCAGCTGGGCACTATAAAATCAAAAGAGCCCCCCCCCCCCCCCCCACGTCAGGAAATCTTTAAAATGTGTCACTGCCCTATTTAACTAAACAATAATACGTAAAATCTGTCTTTATACTCAATTTGAACGTACTTAAGCAAAAAGTACCTGCAATGCAAGGTATCTGGAACAAAACAAAAAGGAAAATGAGGGTGAGGTGTGCCTTTTTATTGAACTGATATTTAAAAAAAAAATTAATGAAGTAACAGAATTTAAATATTTAGGATCTACGATCACCTGTGATAATATGGTAGAAGCAGAGATTAAAACCCGACTTGCAGCAGGAAATAGATGCTATTTTTCTCTTCGAAACATTCTAAAATCATCTCTAATATCTCGTACATCCAAACTTAAAATTTATAAAACTGTTATAAAACAAATAGTAATTTATGGTAGTGAGACCTGGACCACTACACAAAAAGATGAAAAGCTACTTATCACTTGGGAAAGGAAGATCCTAAGACAAATTTTTGGACCTATTAAAGAAGACAATACATGGCGTATAAGGACAAATATGGAGTTAGAACAGTTATATAATGAAAAAGATATAATAAATACTATAAAAATAAGAAGAATGCAATGGTTAGGCCATCTAATCAGAATGAGGGATGAGCGAAGCACAAAGAAGATTTATAGTGGTAATTTAAGTGGAAAAAGAAGTATTGGTAGACCCAGGAAGAGTTGGATAAAAGAGATAGAAAAAGATCTTGCAGAAAACCAAATTACAAATTATAAAGTAAAGGCCAGAGATCGGAAGGTCTGGAGAAGTATATTGAGGGAGGTCAAAATCCTACATGGATTGTAGCACCATTGTGTAAGTAAGTGTAAGATATTTTAAAAAAAGTCAAGTCTCAAGCATGAAGTTTACAATTTAAATTTATATTACAAAGATGTTTATCTTCCGTGTTTAGAATTTTTTGTCAGTCCCTTTTGAGATATTAAGTAGTGAAAATTGCCAAAAACAGACTTAATACAGATTTTGCTGAACTACACAAAAAAGGGAAAAAAGTTTTCAGGATTGAAATTTGTAAAAAATAAGTAGCCCTATAACAGGTCTGTGTAAGGAAAAAATATTTAATGTGAGTCAGATCTCCTTCATAAAAAATAATGGCAACGCAATGTGGTGTTTGGCCTTTATTTTCTCCGGTTTTTAAGAATGTTTTTGGCCTAGATTCTTAAGTCTAATGAAAATTTCATAATTGCAGAAAATATCGACAATTTTATGCTGAACATTTTAGTTTTCCATTCATCTTGATAGGTAGAAAAATAAAGCAGTTACAGCCTTTTCTGTAAAACAAGTGTTTCGCCTAAAAATGGCTATGTAGCTTGTTAAAATTGGCCAAATCCAAAAAACCATATGATAAAAAAAAAAATAATAATAACCATGTTTTTAAATTCAGGAAACTATGAAGAGCATTTGGTTAAAAGATTTGGAAAATTAAAAATGTCGAGCGACATCACCTTGGGGATTTGGAATGGATGGATCCCTATGTTTGTAGTAAAGCAGAATTTCTTTAACTGAAATCTGCTATTTGCCTACTTTAATGCTCCAAAATTAAGATGCAATAAAATAAATATCAGTCCTGGAAATTCACGATTAAAAAATGTATAATTTATTTATTTATTTATTTCGTGAAATGATGGGTGAAACGTGACAAAGTTGCTATTTTTTCCTTACAATTGGATATAAAATAGGATGGATTAGCTTTCTTAAAAAGCTTCGGACATGCTGACCAATTAGAGATATCGAATTTAAGAAAATACTTTCACACTGAGTTTCACATTTAAATGCCCCAATTTGTATTAGAAAAATATAATTATGCAACGAAAAAAAGTATAATATTCTACTTTTGAAATGATCTTTACCAACATAATGATACGATAGATAAAAAAATCAAATTTAAACAATAAACTAAAAACGACTAAAAAACGAACTAATTAATTTTATCTCATCAATGTGAAACTATTTTTTATATTACTTACCCATTTTTTTATTTACCTGTGTTGTTATTTTATTTACCTGATTTTAAGTTGTGTTTAATTGTTAGTTCTTATCTATAAACCCTGTTTTGATGAGGCCTATAGATGCCTATGAAGGTATGAGTTACAGTAAAGCTAGATATCGTACCTACATAACTTCCAGGTTGTGTAATATTTAAACGGAGCTTCTGACTGTAAAATAGTCAACGAAACATCGTCTTCATTTTGAAAGACCTATCCAATGATATGCGACTCAATATGGTGGGTAATTTATTTTCGTCTCTACCGCCATTTTACATTTTACGGCCGCCATTTTGAATTTATAAAAGTCCTTCTGGCCAGTGCCGGGAGGAAGAGGTAGCTTTCATATTCCTTATTTTTAAAAAGCAAGCTTATATTATAAAAACACACGAAGCTCAATTTAGTGGAAACCGATTATAGGAGATTCAATCCTAATCTTTATCAATATTAAATCATTATGAATGAGGATTTCGCGAAATTAGTCAGCTTTATCCAAGCTGCTTTTATTTAAAGTAACTTATATTTGGTTGCCAAATTTGGCGATATCTTGAAGTTCCTGCCATTTTAAGACAACATGGTGGATGACGCTAACGAATGAACTTGGTCGAGACCTTAGTAATTCCTGTGCACATGCTCACTCACATCGGAATCGGTTGATATATACAAGTTCTGTCGCAGGCAAAATATCAGATTTTTCAAAATGTCACCCACATTAGAAATTCAAACTACTATATCTGAGCCATTTTCTAAGATAAAGAGAAAACAAAAAATGCTCCGGAATCCTTATATCATGGTCAAATACTTAAAAAAGAAACCTTTTTCAATTTCTAATTCTTTTGCATCTTATTTTAAATATAATTTTTTATTTAATTTAAGGGCCTCCATTTTGAAACAAGATGGCTGATGAAGCTGGCCAGCGAACTTGGTCGAGACATTACGATAAACTATCCACATGCCTTCTTACATCGAAATAGGTTAATGAATCCTCGTGTTATCACGTGACAAATATCAGATCGTTTCAAAATGTCAGCCATGCTAGAAATTCAAAGTGCTATAATTCAACCATTTTTTAAGATATATACGAAACAATAACTGCTCCGGAATCTTTGTATCAAGGTCAAACACATAAAAAAAACTTTTTCATTTTTCAATTTTTTGATAACTCATTTTAAATTTAAAATTTTTTTTTTTTTAAATGGCAGCCATTTTGAAACAAGATGGCGGATGAAGCTGGCGAACGAACGCGGTCGAGAAATTGGTACGTATTATGTATACACCTAGGTACATCCAAATCGGTTCATAAATACGCCTGTTATCGCATGACAAAAATCAGGTCGTTTCAAAATGTCAGCCCCGCGAGAAATTCAAAGTGCTATAAATCAGCCATTTTTTAAGATATAGACGAAACAAAAACTGCTTCAGAATCTTTGTATCAACGTCAAACACATATAAAAAAATATTTATTAATTTTCAATTTTTTGGTACCACATTTCAAATTTAAAATTAAAAAAAATAATAAATGGCCGCCATTTTGAAACAAGATGGCGGATGAAGCTGGCCAACGAACTCGGTCGAGACATTGGTACGTATTATGTATACGTATTATGTATACACCAAGGTACATCCAAATCGATTCATAAATACGCCTGTTATCGTGTGACAAAAATCAGGTCGTTTCAAAATATCAGTCTAGCTGGAAATTCAAAGTGCTATAACTCAGTCATTTTTTAAGATGTAGACAAAACAAAAAATGCTCCGGAATCTTTGTATCAAGGTCAAAGACAAAAGAAAAAAATATTTTTCAATTTTAAATTTTTTGGTACCACATTTCAAATTTTAAATTTTTTTAATTTTTTTAAATGGCCGCCAGTTTGACACAAGATGGCGGATGAAGCTGGCCAACGAACTCGTTCGAGATATTTGTATGTACTATGTACACACCGAGTTTCATCCAAATCGGTTCATAAATACGAGAGTTACAGTATGACAAAATCAGATATATATATATATATATGGATATATATATATATATATATATATATATATATATATATATATATCAACTTTTGAACGGAGGGTGGTTTCGGGGTCTGGGGGTCATGATCGATGAAAATATACCAAAATTTTTTGAAATCGCTTTCCTCCGAACGGCTGCAATAGGTAGCTTTTTGTAATGAAAGCTACCTAAAAGTCAAATCTAGACTAGTGGACGGTTAAGACGGATCGATAGAGACTTCATTCATTAAAATCCATCGAGCCTTATGGTTGCTTCGAGGGTATAAAGAAATCCACATACCCAGGTACGTATGAAAAACATAACACTTCTTCGCAGTCGGGTAAAAAATAGCATTAAATGTAATTGGTGTAACCCATTTCTGCCTAGCGTCCCATTTTTGGACGCTTGGAATTTTAATAAATTTCTAGTTATTTAAAACATGAAATTTTTATGATATAATTATCTATAAATTTATTTATGTGTTACTGAAAGAGGACAACATAAGATGGATAATTATTTGCTTAAATGGAGAATTTTTACGGAGTTTATGGAATTTTTATTTTTCAAGATGACGAAATGTAACAATTAAGTAAATTTATTTGTGTTTTTCTGTCAAGGATCCTAGTAAATAAGTGATGATATGAGCTTGTAGACGTCTTTGTAATACGTATTTAAAAAAATAATAATAATTAATCATTCAAGCCTCTTTTTTATGCATTTTTTATAGAGTATAAAATATAGGGCGCTACAAACGAATGAATACATGATTTAGTTAGCTATTTAGGGGACAGTTATTTATGTAAAGTTGAAAAAAGCATTCCTAATTTCGTGCCCGAACGAAAATAAGAACTGCAAGGGGTACGAAATTGGGACCACGCTTCTTCCCAATATGGCGGAGCTTCAGTTCCCATAAGATGAACTGAGCGTTCTCAAACTCACTGTATGCTGCCGTCAACATCTTCCTGTGTAAAATACATGCAATAAATAAAATAAATACTTACAGTACAGTAAATAACGCTCTACAAACGACGTAATAAGAACTCAGGTCTTCCAAAAATGGGAAATCCGGCTTCTTTAATATATGTATGCGTCTTGGCAAACGAAACTTTCAGTACTGACACCTCGGTACATTCCGTTCCATGTGCCTTTCGTGATAAGTGGCGCCACTTTCGCAGAAGCGGAGAGGTAAAGGGGTTGAAATTAAGGAAGGACACGAAATTCCGGATTTACCCTATATTATACTATTACAAATATTATGCATATTTCCATATTTAGTATGTTAACATTTTATCAAATAAATACAAAAACATTTTAGCGTATTTTTTTTTAGTATTTTCCCAGTTCATTTTGCAACATTTCAAAGTGATTTTACCAACAAATTTTAGAAAACAACAATTCAGGCACAAAAAGGTAAAAAAAAAAAAAAAAAAAAAAAAAATGCGAATATAGCTAGATATTTAATCTAATCATTTTGTTTAAAAAATCTATAAAATTGCATAAAAACACAGATAATATAAAAAATTACGATATTTAACTGAAACATATTTTAGTAATTTTAAATGTTTTATAAAAAATACTCATTAGGGTGATATAGTGTATAAAGGAACTTGGATCTTTACATACATTTTAAATTTAAATTTATCTTTTGATCTATTTAATGTTTCTTATCAAAAGTATAGCTGTAAGTGCAGGAAATAATGAAATACGTTTTCTAAGACATTTTTAGATGTTTCATGCATAATTGGGCAATAAAATAAATTAAAATTTTCTAGAGTCAAATATGTTACATGATCACATCGCTCACCCGCAAGAAAAGTGACACATCATGACAAAAGTAAATTTCACGGGAGAGGCAAAACAAAATTTGCACGATTTTACTGTAACATGAAATTATAGAACTTAGCTGTGCATGAAGGAATGAAAACGTTCATGAAAGTATAAAATCCTTGAAGACATTGCTTAAGATTTGGAGGATTGGGTAATTTTACCTCCCTTCTGTGGTTACAAATGGACATACAGCGTAATAAAGTAATTTACCGCATAGCCACGTTTATGAAGCTGTTTGTGTTGCAAGACGCACATATGACAGACTTGGTGCAATAAAACGCAAAATGACTTTTTGCGTGATGTGTCACTTTCTTGCGGATGAGCGATAGGGTAAATGCACCAGTAGTCGGCCACTTTGAGATAAAATACGTTATGGATTGCTTATTTTTGATTTCAAATGAAATATTACAATCCCCTATATGTAGTCATCCTTTATACGTCATAAGCCATCAGCAAAGAATTGTAGGTATTTTTATTGCGTTAGTAATCAGCCATATTTTATTTGGTTGCGGTCAAATAACCGTTTTTGCTATTTTTTTGTTAACTGATGACAAAATTTTTAAAAGACTAGTATTAATTTATTTTTTATTATTTTCTAAAATTAGAAGACTCTACTATTAAAAAGTTTAATAAACTAATGTTTTTCAGTATCAAAATTCAATAAGTGTGTTTGTATTAATTAATTTTAATGTGGCCGACTATGGGGTATTATATTTACTTACATGTTCAGTAATCGGCCACCAAGGTTGACTACTGGCTAGAAGGCTATTTCACTTTTTTGAGCCTACTTTTAATAATTTGATTTTTTTTTTTTAATTTGATTATCGCAATTTGAGATATATATAACCTTTTACTTGCATTTTATTTTATGTACACTATATATAAGGTGTTCTGAGGTAATAACGCAACGTTAAGATTCTACCAATTTTTACGGCTTAGTTTCAGATTTTTTTCCCCAAACAAATATAGGATTTGATACAGTAACTTATTGATTATGTATACAAGAAAGACTATTTTAGCAGAGAGCTATTCATAAAATATAGTGGCATGATTTCTTGACCAATGCTATTAAGCGTTATTACCCACCTGGTAATAAAATAGCGTCTAAATCGCGGTCCTCAAAACGGCTCATTAAAAATGCCCCCAAGAAATTCCCTTGCACTTTGCCCTGGCTCATACGATGTCATTATTATTTATTTTAGTGTTGCATTTTTAGACTTTATAGTGTTGTCTTCATAGTGTTTAGACTTCGTAAAAAATGAGAACAAGTACAAATTTAATTTAAAAAATCAAAAAACCCGACTGCGTAAAAAGCGAACTAATTAATTATTTCCCATCTATGTGAAACTACTTTTATATTACTTACCTATTTTTTTATTTACTTGTATGGATGACTTTTAAGTTGTGTTTAATTGTTAGTTCCTATCTATAAACACTGTTTTGATGAGGTCTATTGATGTCTATGATGGTTAGAGTTGCAGTCAAGCTAGAGATCCTACCTACACGAGTTCCAGGTTGTGTCATATTTAAACGGAGCTTTTGACAGTAAAATAGTCAATGAAACATCGTCTTCATTTTGAAAGACCTATCCAATGGTATGCCACTCAATAGGGTGCGAAAAAAAATCGTCTTTACTGCCATTTTTTAAATTACGGCCACCATTCTTAATTGATAAAAACAATACCTAGCCTATAACCATCGGACGGTTAAGACGAATCGATAGAGACCTCATTCATTAAAATCCATCCAACCGTTGGGATGTTTCGAGGGTATAAAGAAATCCACATACCCAGATATGCGTGAAACACATAAACCTTCTTGGCCGTCTGGTAAAAAGACTTATAAATATCATTCATGCACAAGTTAAATGAAATTCATTTGCACTCTTACGTTCGTCAGTGACTGCAACGTTCACGAATTTCGTTCGTTTGTGATCGCGGATTTCGCGAATTTAGTACGTTTTTGAGACTGCTGCATCCAGTGATTTTTTTTTTGTTTTTATGAGTGCTATGCGGTCATTCGTTCGTTAGTGTTTGCGGCGTTAACGAATTTCGTTCGTTTGAGATCGCGACTTTCGCGAATTACTGCTTTTTTGAGACAGCTGCACGACGAGGCTGTACTACAAAGTGATGTTTTTTTCAGTTTTCAAGAGCACTGTGCGCTCTTACGCTCGTAACTGATTGCGGCGTTAACGAAGTTCATTCGTTTCTGATTGCGGCTTTCGCGAATTTAGTGCGTTTTCGAGACTGCTGCACGACGAGTTTGCTGCATCCAGTGATGTTTTTTTCGGTTTTCAGGAGCGCTATGCGCTCATACGTTCGTAAATGATTGCGGCGTTAATGAATTTCGTTCGTTCGTGATCGTGGCTTTCGCGAATAATTGCGTTTTACAGACTGCTGCTCGACGAGGTTGCTGCATCCAGTGATATATATTTTTTTGTTTTCATGAGCGCTACGTTCTCATACGTTCGTAACTTATCGCGCTGTTAACGAATTTCGTTCGTTTGTGTTTGCGGCTTTCGCGAATTTAGTGCATTTTTGAGACTTCTACACGACGAGGTTGCTGCATCCAGTAGTTTTTTTTCGGTTTTGATGAGCACTTTGCGCTCATACGTTCGTTACTGATTGTGGTGGTAAGGAATTTCGTTCGTTCGTGATCGTGGCTTTCGCGAATTACTGCGTTTTAGAGAGTGCTGCACGACGAGGTTGCTGCAGTCAGTGATGTTTTTTTCTGTTTTCATGAGTGCTATTAGCTCATACGTTCGTTAATGATTACGGCGTTAACGAATTTCTATAAATGAATAATAATCCCTATAAATGAATAATAAATTCTTTGGACTTCATATTGTCTAGAATGCGTAGTTAAATGCACTTCATAAATGCATATCAATTTCATTATATTTGAAATGGCCAACATCATTAAAATAAACTTGAAACAATTTTTCTCATTAAGCGTAATGCATCGGGATATTTTTGACTGTCCCTGTAGATGAACTATAAATTCTACACACTTTATTTTCAATAGCGATCGTGCTATTGTTAACGTCAAAAACATACAAAAATTTCAAGGAGATTCGAGTATATTTGCGAGTGTTAGAACTCGGACAGACTGAAGACAAACCAAATTCACAAACACTTTTAAACTATGTTGGAAAGTGTTAAATACTATTACAGTATATTAAATTATTACAGCAACATTATAAGAAAAGAATAAATTAACACATTTTATCATTAAAATGTTGTTCTGATTATAAAAGTTATACTTTAAGTTATTTAAATAACAAAGCATTTAAGTGGCCGACTTCTGGTCCAGTGATGGCCGACTACTAGACCTTTGCTACTTTTAAGTTTAACTTTTTATAAATAAAAACTATAATCAGTTTTTTTAAAAACAATTGCTGAAACAGTACAAGAAAAGTGTACATTAACATGTGTCACTGTTAAAAATGTTGTATTGCTTTTTAAAATTACGCTTTGAGGTATACATTTAAAGAAAGCGCTTAAGTGGCGACTATTGGTGCTTTTACACTATATTCCCATCATCTCAAATGCTAAAAAAATGCGAAAGAAAAATATGATAAATATGATTAAAAAATTATGATAAATCTTTATCTAGAATTAATTTGAACATGATAACATCAAAGAAAAAGAAACAAAGTAAATCGAAGAAAGAAATACATTTCAAATCCGAATAAATTGCTGTGTTTATATTCTATGGAAGATGATAAGTTTTTCTTTTGTATACCTATTCACAGCAAATCTATACAAAAAATCTATTTCTTTTTTAAGTTATACATTTTCATTCGAAACATTTGTGATATCACTGTATATGTAAAGTAAACAAATAATAATTAAAGGGAATATCTTAAAATACCTGAAAGCCCTGAGAGAATATAAATTCTATTTTATTTTATCAGAAACAAATACAACTTTAAATAAAAAAAAACCCAAAGTTGTTTATAAAATGAAGACATTCTATAAATTATTAAACCAAATAAATATGAATTAAATATTGGTTTTTTTTTAATATTTTAATTACACCTTGAAAGTAATAAAAAATTTAAAAAGATATTCGATGCGAGAAAAAAATATTCATGCATTTTAAATTTTAAAACACAAATAAAAGATACATAACAAAATAAAATTTATAATTCTAAAAGGGCTGGCATAACACTGTTAATTAAAATAGTATTAAACTCTTAGGCAATTGCTGAGTATTCACGGAGGCCTTGGATAACGCATGAATTGTCATATTTTTGCTTATCTTTATTTCCCATTTGCATTGAAACAAAAAGTAATTTTTCTTCTTTCTTTTTTTTTATAATAAAATATTGTCAGGAAAATGCTGCTGAGGGGAAATTATCGTTAAAGAAATTTGTCAGAATTGTATTTATTTATATATTTTTTTTTAAGATTTGTAATTTTGTATTAATTTTTTTTTTTTTTGTGTGTGTGTGTGTGTATGGCATCGCATTTTTCAAATAAATCATTAAATTTATGCACTCACCCTCTTACATGATGCAACCAAACTCGGAATCCAAAGAGCATAAACACGACACCTGTTGGTTAGCGTAATAAGGATCTACTTATTGGAAAATTTAACACAACACGAAGTTTGATTAAGTACAGCGCATTAGTTTTTGAGGTGTATCTATGTCGAAAATCATGAAAAATGCAGCATAACAGTGAAACATGTTATATGATTTACATGAAAACCTAATTAGCACCAAATTACCTCAAGGTCTAACAGAATATGAATTTTAATAAAATTCCGTGCATTATTTCTTAATATATGACTATAGCTAAAATCATGTAAATCCTGAAATATGCAGCAAAGCAACGTCCACTGTGGAGAGATTAACCAAAGCTAACCAGCAATAAATATGTCAACACCTAACTAAATCTGGAGTTTAATGAAAATCCGTGCATTAACTATTGCAATAGAGGTATTGCAGAAAACGTAAAAGAATTCGGGTTAGCAGCATCACCTGTGGGGAGATTTAAACCAATAGCTAATTAGCAATAGTTTATGTTATAGTCTTTCTAAATCTGAAGATTGATGAAAATCAATGTATTTCTCTTGTGATAGAGATATTGCAGGCATCATGAAAAATGGTAAATTTTTTTGAGATTTACGACAAAATCTAATCAGTAACAACATATGTCAACGTCTAAATGAATCTGATATTTGATGGAAATCCGTGCATAAGTTCTTAAGATAGAACTATTGATGAAATCGTAAAAAAGCAGCATAGCCGTACCAGCTGTTGTGCGAAATACACCATAAACTTATTATCACAAACCTATATAAGGGTCTAACTGAATCTAATCTTTTATTAAATTCCTTCCATTAGTACTTTACATAGTGCGACCACAGTATTTTTGTCAGAGAGAGGCATTTTCTAAAAACAGTAAAATCGTGTTCAGGACCTTTCAAATTATAAATCTGTCGAAAATTGAAAGTGGTACTTTCTCCTTGTAAAGATAGAAGAAAGTAAAAAAAAACGAAAACAATATAACAAATGACAACCACCATTTGGAAAATGATTTTTTCAAAGACTAAAATTTAAGACATAAAAAATCGGACTTGATCGTACATTACGTACGCCATGGATTAAACAATAATACTGTTATTACATGTAAAAATTGCAAGCTACAAAAATTGCCTGCGACTCGTCAGATTTCCTGAAACTTACGTATTATCCACCTGAATCTTACGTATTATCCAAGCATTTCTTTGGCTGTTCGGGAAAAGGCTTTTCGAGCGTAGAAATCTGACGACCCATTTTAAATGAATTACAAAAAGCATTTTCATACACACGACAGTTGTGTAATATAAGGCCTTTTTTAAATCAATTTAAGTTAGATATTCTAATTATTTTTCTTCACTTCCGTTTTATTCAATAAGGTGTAGAGATAATTGAATCAGAACGATCATTTCTACTGTAATGTCTGTTGTTAGATTTCACAAAGCGTTTACATGATAACTTTTAAGCTGGACTATTCGTCTCCTCTTGAAACATAAGTGATGTCGAACAAACCGATCCACAATTACTGGGTTATGATATTTCATATCTTTAAATTTTCTGCTATATTTCGGAACTAATAAAAGATAAGCATGATTCTCTAAAAGTGACTGAGAAATTATGTTTGAACTACTGTGATTTGTTTTCTAGAGATATCATATTTTTCAAACTAAAATACTGATAGTATAATTCTTGAAATTATGTGTGATTGTTTTTATTTGAGAGGGTGGGAATTGTAATTTATTCGTGTACTGCAGATTCAAAAGTAATCCCATGGTAAAATTTATCTCTTTTATTTTTAATACTTTTTCTACTAGTTCTAGTGACATTTAATTTGTTAATTGTTTTACATTATTGTTAATATATATATATATATATATATATAGGTTGATATACTTTTAGCGAAAGCGTAAAACAGTTTTATAATGTATGAACTCATTTTCTCGTTTAATGTATTTTTTTTTTTTTTTAAGTTCCAATTTAATTAAACCTTAAACCTAAAAAGACATATTAAATGCAATTGAATTGTATACAAAGACTATTGGTAACTATATTTTAAAAATGAATTTATTCAAAACTTTATCGTTTTCATAAATGTTTCAAATATCTAAGAATATTTCAAGAAAGCACTGAGCATATAAAGTTTTCACATTCAAATAAAGCATGTAGATTAATCTAAGTTATAATTTTTCCGTTCATTTAAACATGATTTTAGTTTTTTTCAGATCATTTATTTACGCAATTCCCTATATATCTGGAATCCAGCACTACGCTTAGAAGACATGGGAATAAATAATTTTTTAACAAGAAAATATATAGAAATGCATTTTAAGAGTTTCCCTTTTCTTATTGGAATTAAGTATATAGCTAAAAATTATATTTTAAATAATAAAAAAAAAAAACATTTTCTCATTTTTATTTCAAATTTGTTTTTGGCATATTTTTCACTATATATAACATTTATATATAGGAAAATATATATTTTTATATAATATATATATAATACATTTATACATTTTTTAAAAATTTTATTTTGAAATACTAATATAAATATTCGGGGAAAAAAAATTAATTTCAAATTGCCAGAAATAAATCATCAGTCTATATTACAGGTTCCAAGACAAATATATATATATATATATATATATATATATATATATATATATATAATAAATTATTTATATTTTCCGAATCTATATATATATTTATATTTCTATTCTGTGGTTATTATTTTTTAACAGCATCCAATTAAAGATGAAAGATTTAAAGATAAATAGAGTGCATTTCGCAGGTAGCAAAAAATTTAAAAGTTCCATATAAACTGTGGGGCTTATGAACATTAATTTAATAAAAATGACTATTAAACGTCTCGTAACGTCGGTAAATTAACAAATGCGTGTTCATGAATATGATTAAGATTTTTTTAAAGCTATAATATCTTTGAAATTCCTGAATTCGTAGCTTTAAAACGTCACAGTGATACCTATATTTAGTTGAATTTCAGCTATTATTTTTTTCTCGTTTCTTGATTCGAATGCTTATTTCATTTATCGACTGTTTTTTCTCTTCTTTTTTTACTCTCTTGATGATTAATATATTCAGTCACATTAGAAATTTTTACACAAAAAGAGACAAAGGTGTTATTTTAGCTTAATGTGATTAAAACATGTTTTGTAGAAAACTTTTCGAGATGCAATTCTACAAAAACAAAGCGACTACTTAATTACGAAGTGATTATTTATGCCATTAAAAATACTTTATATATTCATCATGTGTTTAGTAACTATGTTACTTTAAATCTACCAAACAATTGCTTAATATATAAAATGAAATATTGCCAGTATTATGGGTTTGCACGGTTTTAAAAGTGGAAAAATTGAATATATTGCAAGTCGCAATTTCTCAAGTTTTATTTAGTGAAGAGTGACTAATTTATTGTGTTGGAATAGTTGATAGTTTTTAAAGAAAAAATATAATAGGTATCGTTCTATTATTTTAACACAAATATTTTTTTTTCAACTTAGTTTTTCTCAAAAGTAATAACTTCTATTTTTTTCACTATTTTCCGAAAGTTTCTTTTTGTGAAAAAAGGATTTTTCTTTTAGGTTGTAGGGTTTCGTTCATCTCACGAAACTTTTATGGTATCGTTTCTAAGCCCGTCCGTCAAAGAGCCCGTACTCGCAAACTATTTAAGTTACAGAGTTGATTTTTTCTCCTTTTTTTTTCTTTTAACCATTTGGAAAAATGGTTATTGTCTTCGTCAGGGTAGGTAATGAAAAGCATATCTGAAGCTTTTTATTGGTTTAATCCGCATTTTATTCGTTTTCTGATTGGTCTATACAGTAATCTGCATTTCCCTTTACTTTCAACAGAGATGGATACTTCTGTTTCCACTATGACAAAAAAGTAATAAAAACTACAAAAAAAAATAATAAGTCAGAAACAAACTGAGATACAGCTTTCAAACAAATTGCATTCAAAAGGACATTTTTTTTCTCCATACGACGGTGTAAAAAGTAATATTGTGGGACGTTTAGAAGTTTGAAATTTCATTATGGAAGAGTGAAATTTCATTTAAAATTGGTCGTTTCTGATGGCAATGCAATATTATTGTAATTTATGGAACGTAGCAGTTACACCTTTTTTTACAGGACCACATAAAACATTAGTTAAAATATTGCAAGACAATTTTAAATCACTTTCAATTATCTGATTGAGCTGAA
Source organism: Maratus speciosus (assembly GCA_963932465.1). Lineage (NCBI taxonomy): Eukaryota > Metazoa > Arthropoda > Arachnida > Araneae > Salticidae > Maratus > Maratus speciosus. The sequence goes on along the minus strand of OZ010788.1, from coordinate 396,331,911 downwards.
ACACTGCCCACATTTGTTTTTCTAATGACAATTCTATTAAATTATAATTTGACGAACATAGAAATTATGCATTTGTTACAGGGCCACACAAAATACCGTGGAAAGATTGTTGCTAAAAAGTAGAAAATTTAATCAAATTTCAACAATAATCCTATAGGGTATTGAGATATACAATAGCATTTTTTAAATTGAAAACATATTGTGTATTAGTTGTATTTCTTTTACAGGAACACATAAATATTTCGGATACATTACAGTCAATTCGGGTAACTCTGACTCATAAGGGTAACTTTGGCCCAACAGAGAAAAAAATATTAAATCTGCTATATCCCTTGAGTTATCGGCAAAGTTTTGGTCTCAAAATAAAGGTAGCAACACTAGCGTGAGGTTGAAAGCTCATTGTAAATAATTCGCCAAGGTTCTACCGTGACAGCATGAACCAAAGTCCAGTAAATGTGGGCAAAATTACCCTAATTGACTGTATATGTGTTTGTATTGTCTATTTGTGTTTTCTGTATATAAATAAATGTCATGTTTGTGTATAAAACGGAATAAGTGTCTAATTAAATGATTCATGTGTCTGCTTAATTTTAATACTAGTTAATTTAAGCATTTTTATTCAGCGGGTTCAAAAGGAACTTGGTGTTGCGAAAACACACAGCGCAAGATGATTCAGTATTTTTTATTAATGAAGATTATTGATTGAAATATTTAAAAGAGTAAAGGAATGGGTCATAAATAAAGTATTAATATATATATATATATATAGCAGGCATAGATCCTTTAGGTACAGTCAATTAGGGTAACTTTGGCCCACATTTACTAACTTTGGTTCATGCTGCCACGGTAGAACCTTGGCGAATTATTTACAATGAACTTTCAACCTCACGCTAGTGTTACTACCTTTATTTTGAGACCAAAACTTCGCCGATAACTCAAGTCATGTAGCACATTTAATCTTTTTTTTTTCTCTTTTGGGCCAAAGTTACCCTTATGAGTCAAAGTGACCCGAATTGACTGTACCGTCTATATACAGAAAATTTATTTCAAATTGAATAAAATTTATATAGTTATTTATTCACAAAACATCATTTTTTCAAACGAAATTAATTTTGGTAGCATTTATATATTTTACAGGGTACCACAAAACATATATATATATATTTTAATATGATTTATTTTTTTTAGGATGACTACACAAATTTCTCGAGCAATTCTGTGTAGACAAAAATACAAAAAGTCAATTTACATGTGTGCATATTAAATTGTTTTTTACTTAATTGTAAAATAAGTATGTTTAACTCATTATTTGTAATGCTTTAAACAGGGTGCCCACTGCGGTCCTTCATACGCTATTAATTGCCAAACGTTGCAGCTATCGTCATAAAAGTGCTGTAAAGCATAGTAAAGTGGCTATACGCTACCAGATGAGACCGCTTCATGCGCCTCCTAGTGCCAAACAACAGAGTTAGTATTTTTATCTCGAAAACGAGATTCATTTAGCATTCATTTTCACAAGGTGTCGTCAAACACTTTTATCGGATATTTCGAACCGTTTTTTCGTTAAGGAACGTTTTTGCCGCCATTTCTATACCAGTTGGCGTTGTAAGCGGTCTTATGTAGTAGCGCATATCCTCTTTATTATACTTAGACACCACGTTCATGAATATAGATCCTGTCGTTCGGCAGTTTAGATGATGGGAACGGCATTTCCTGGGTACCGTGTATCTTTATTTTAAGACCTCATTAAACGCCAACGCTCCCGTTGCGGGAACAACTATCTATTAATTTTTTTCGCAAATTATTTTTAAACTATTTAAAAAATACATTTCGTATTGAAAAGTTAATAGTATGGAGTCTAATATTTTTTTTTTTTTTTCAGAATGATACATTATTTTTTTCGATTTTTTGTAGATTTTTTTTTAAGAGAATTTTTGTGTTTTCGCCTATCTCAAGCTAAAAGCAGTAAAAAGAAAGAAAAAAATCTTTGTTTTTTACAAGTAGACTGAATATTTAAAGTCAACATTTCAACTAACAATACACTCCTAACCAGAAGTAAATACACCCATTTAAAGTGATATTAGACAGGTTTATTTGAAATGTTCCCACAACCGGAGCCTTGGCGGCTTGTGCTTACACTTCCGTCCCTTTGTCTGCAAGCGCGCTTCCATAAAGAAAGAATGTGTTTCTAGGCAGTAAGTGAAAAGAAATCAGTTAAACTTTTCGAGGAAAAAAATGGGATTTATGGACCATATGACTATTAGATATAGTGATTATAAATTGTGTTCAAGGGCATTTTGTATTCATTTTTATGAACAGCAATATATTTAAGTTTGCTTGGGTATGGACGTGTAATATTATATATATATATAAAACATAACCTCTTGAACAAGATTAGATTTAATAAAAAGCATCACTAACACCTTAAAACAAATAAGTTATATTTATGATGTTTATACGTTTTAGAAATAAAATAACGAAAATAAAATAAAATAACGATTTAGAAAGAAAATATATATATTATTTAAAATATAAAAGAAAAAAAATAAAGGATTGTGCTATGAGTGATTGTAAATGATTACAAAAACATTAAAATATATATATATATATTTTTTTTTTTTGCAATTTCTTGTAACGTGATATTTGATCATAAATAAAGGTATAATAAAGTAGTACTTAGCAGCTACTTTTGAAATAGACTTCCATAGGCAGATTCATAAACCAAATACAAAAAGAAAAATTACGAAAATTCAGAATTGTTTAATTTTATATTAATTTTATTCACGGCGATAATCTTGTAGATCAATTTTTAAATACCCACAACTCTCTTATTACAAAAATAATAAAAAAACAATGCATTTTATTAAATAATTTGAATAGCGTAGTGCGGTAATAGTAGCGTGAAAGCATTTTATTTAATGAAAGATATCTTAATTTCCATTTGTAAAACAATTGCCTTAGTTTAGACAGATAAAAGAGAAATTTTAATACATCATTTAGGAATATATATAGTTATAATTAACAGACAATGTGTCGATGCAATAAACTACTTTAATATAAGTACATAGAATAAACCTAAATGTAAAACATATAATATGTGTGTGTGTGTGTGTGTGTGCGTGTGTGTGTATGTGTGTCTGTGTAGTGCATAATTCAATATAATGTTAAATCAGAATTTTCCTTGAAAATCTGTAGACAACGTGTAGAGAAATAATAAAAAAAAAGTAAGGGTGGCTTTATATATCTGATATTTTGACTAATTGTTCAAAAAAATTTAATGAAAGTGTTTTTCAGATATTAATATTAAATTTCTAATATATGTATTTTTAGTAATTATTTATATGTTTGTATAAAATTGTTTGCAACTTGCCAAAAATGAAATTTCTATTAACTTTTTCTAACTGCAATTACATTGGGACATGAGAAAATAACTTGTGACTCATTCCAATTCGGAGAGAGGTTCAACCCCCATTAGACGCCAATGCTCCCGCTACGGGAACATTCTATATATTCTAAACGATTAGAATTATTCAAAAAATTTCAACTGATTTATCATATTTTCCTCGTATGTATACAAAAAAATATATATAAACTTCATTGAGTTAACGCGCTTAATGGGTTAAATAGCCAAATATTTATCGCTGTTTGCGTATTTTATTAGTCATGCTTTAAAAAAAACAGCAAAAACTAATTAAACTTCAACAAAATAATTTTGTTGACGTTTAATTAGTTTCAGCTTCAAAAGTTCCGCTTAAGAATTCCAGGTAGAACGCCAAAACGCCCCACTGTGCGTCGTACACAGCAAAAAATGTTGATTTTACAGTATAACACTGGTAGTTGGGTCTCCAGTTTAATACCGTAAAATAAGCAGTAATATACCGTCGTATAAATGCATTAAACAGTATATTACTGCTTAATGGTATATTAATTGCTAATTTTACTGTTTCTTACTGTAAAACCAACATTTTTTTTTTCAGTGTTCTTTCACCCGGAACCCAGTGTGAATTCGTTGTTAGACATTGCTGTTCACTTAAATTAAGGTTATGCGTTTCTGCTTTCGTAGTTTACACCCGTAGGAACAGATTGAAGCAAAATTCGAAAATAAAGACAAAAAATAAATTATAATTGACAATTATACTCATATTAAAATAGAAGATACAAGAAAATATGTTCATGATGCGCAAACAAAACTAAGGTTACTTTATTACGAAGTACAAGAAATTAAGGTATGACCCCACGGACGCACTGTTTCTATAGAATTGATGCAGCATAACGCTTTTAAAATGAAGTATAGAAACATGTATGAATTATAAAATTTCTTGAATAAAAAAAAATTTCAGTTCTTTACACGTGTCTCCTATTTCTCGAGGAACCAGGCGTCATTCTCTAAAAAAACATATAAATGCATACTTTATTGTAAATAATTTCCTCACATATTTTTGCTTAATATTTTATTTATATATGTATTTTCTCAAAATACTCTAAATTATTTCCAATTCACAAAGAGTTTAAAATTCTTTGTCTATATTTCTGATGTTTGCCATTTATTTACAAAACGAAAAAAACAATGTATTCAAAACACAAACGTAATTAAAATATATATATATTAAAATTACAGAAAAGTCATAGAAAAATATAAAATTTACAGAGCATTAAAAAATCATGAAATAATTTTCAGAAACATATAAATAAACAGGCAAAATCTAATCTGTTAACACAATCATTGTGTGAATATTCTTCTGATTTTTAAGAAAATGAAAACAAATTTCCAACACATCAATATTTATGTATGAGCAAAAGATAAAGATAACAAATATAATACGTTAAGCTATATAACATCTTTCATTAGCTAATGACAGATTTAGTAAGAATATGCAAATGTGTTAAGATATATTCCAAATATAGCTTTCAAACAAAACTTTTTTTTTCTTTACGTAGTGGTTTAGATAAAAAAATATATATTTTTTTTAATAATGAAATGCACTACAAATAAAATATTGTCCAGAATTTGATGCATTCCTGATAAATTCATGACTATTAGTTTACAGTAACTACTTAAATCATACTGGAATTTCTTTTTCTACAGAGATTTTTCAAGAATTCTCAAGAACATTTTATTCAGAGACTTTTTTATTCTAAACATATATTAAAAAATAAAACAATAATTTGTAAATCATTTTGTTCAAAAATGGTATTAAAATGCGACAATAAATGAATCCTCGCATATTGCTCGCAAAAACACACACGCATATTGTAAATATACATAGATAACATTTGTGTGTGTGTATGTAAGTATGCTGCAGCACTTTGTAATAATAGCGAAAACTGAAGCAATAACAATAAACTTCTCTCTCTATTATGAAGACTCCTCTGAATGCACTCACAGCATCCAATATTCAGTAATTCTGATTAATTACACTTCTACTAGTTATTTAGTATATAATATCTCCAGTTGACATTAATAGAATATCATGTTTGCAAGCGTTGTTATTCTATTGACACTGACTCGAAATGTATGGTGTTTAATCAATATTAAAGTAGAGATTTATCTATTGAAAGCATATTTATTAAATCAATAGGGTAGAATACAGAGTCAAACATTCACCAAAACTCCATAGAATGTTACGACAATTCATTACTTAAGCTTTAGTAGTTAGCCATTATGAACTAAATTTTAAAACGATGTTATTAAAGACATCTCCACTATCCGGAAAAAAAACCAGTTTCGAGCAACATTCGTGAGTTTTGATAACAATTGCAGACACACAAAATGCTATTTTCTCAGCTCATGGTTCACATTAAATACATCTTTGTCGTCGTGTTTATTACGGCGATACTGATTTGCGGACTAGCGAATGACAACTCGTAACACGTAGAACTACTATGCGCAGAAGAAAAACGATGGGAATTGTCTTTTTCCCAAAACAGCGAAAATTCGGTTTTAAGAAGAAATAAATAAAAAATAAATGTTAAAAAGGGAAATTTATAGAACAGATAATTTTAATAGAATTAATATCGGCATTTAAGATTGAAATATGAAAATACCTTGAAATAAATACTAATAATCACGTGAAATTGTTTTTTTTTTAACCACTTAATTCTGTCTCCCGTGACATTCACGCGCTATGTCTTTTATTCAGATTGTTTAATTCCACCAGTTTTATAAAATAGTGTAATTGGTTATATTATGGTATCATTTTACCAGTCATCAAATAAGACGAATCTTTTTTTTTCTAAAAAGTGGTGCCAATAAGCAATTTGTATTTTTTAAACCGAAATTTATTGCAACCGTTAAGGGTTTAATACATTTGGAAGAGGAAATACATATTAATATACTCATTTAAAATAGAAATGAAATCAAATAAACTGAATGATTGAAATATTTTTTAAGAATGAAAGTAATTAAATAAACTATGATTGTGGAATCATGCGAGATAAGAAAATTGCATGGAATATTTTTAATGAAGTGCGAAAATTTAATTTTCATAATATGTATGTAATGGTTCACATGGAATGACAAAAAAAGTACAACTTAATCAGAAATTTCCTTTTAATCATGCTTACATCTGTAGATTTTATCTCACTTCTAGAATCAGATAGTAAAATGAAAGAGCAGTCGACTAGTGGCTTAGCTGTAATGAAGGACTTGAAATTAATTTCAAATATACTTGGAATGAAAGAGCAGCCGGTCGAAAGAAAATGCAGTCTTATTAAATTAATTTCATACCATTATTGCAGCGACTGAAAGGAGAAACATCCTCTGTTTTGAAACAGAAGTATCTGATATAACATAACGTTCATAAAAATTACACATCTTAATTCATTCACTCAAACGGAACTTCAAATAGTAGTTTATAGAAATCGTTGCAAGAAGTATTCAGAGAAATCCTCATGGTATTAGCGAAATCTTCTTTACTTAACTAAAATCATAAAAGAAATCATAAAGATCTTACAGAATATTTTGTGCAATTGACCACATGAATACAGAGAACTGTTTCTCCAGCCAATCAGTAACCCATAGGCATTTTTTAAGTGGATAAATTTTACTATTTTCTAACTGTATCGATAAACCTATTTTCTAATTGTACGTATACTCTAATAAAAGGTATATATTACTTAAAATCACGTATTTGGATGATTATTAATCTGCAAGCCTTACATTTGCCTTTAACACTTAATTTTTGAAACACGAAATTTATGTTAAAAACATGAATAAAACAAAAGTAAGTAAGGACGAGTAATAGGCTTTAATTAAGCCCACTAATAACCATATTACAATATATATTCCAAAGGGAAAAATCAAAACATATATTAAAATATTTATTTGCTTAAAAGATGTTACTAAAAACAAATTAAAAGTAAATTAAAAACCTATATTGGAATGATACAACTCCTTCACTGGGTCGTCATCTGAATGTATAACAGAAATTACAATTACAATACATATGAAAAATGAAAAAAAAACATCGAATACAAACAAGTAAACATATAACGAGCCCTACTTTTCCCCATCGCACGTATTCCCTTTATGTTAAGACTCCACAAGTTGGCCAACCATTCAATCCATATATTCGGAATGCAAAAAGGTAACGTATCGTTACAAACCCCTGAACCTCTTAAATAAATTTCAATGGACTCTCTTTTAAATAATTGTAAATAAAAATTATTCCTCTAGATTAAACCTGGGCTAATTTATTAATTTTATTAATTAAAATTAATAAAAATTAAAATACAGTGAATTCTCGATAAGTCGAAGTATGATAAGTCGAATATTCGTTTAAGTCGAAGTTTACACGAAGTCCCGACCCCTTTATTACAAATCAATGTTAAACTTTCTCGTTTTGTCGAAGTCTACATCTTTTAAGTCGATTTTTTTTCAGAAAGACAAATAACAGTAATTGGACTAATGTCTTAATTTTTCAGCCACAGCTCAAAAATGCTGACACTTTATGTTAGATAAAACTTTTCTGAACTCCTTCGCGGCCTTTGAAGGATGCAATTTTTACTTCCCACCTTGGACAGTGAGAAGAGTCTGCGAGTTTGCAATTTCGGTGGCAATTGTTCCCCCTCCCCCATTCATTTCTCCTTTACGTATTCACTTTTCTCAGCTATCAGGTGGCTTAGTGTATTCTAATTTGCCAAATTTCTCACGCTTTTATAGAAGGATTTTTTTTTTTTTTTAATCTTCGATTCCATTATTGAGATTTCATTCGGGTTCTTTGTTTTAATGTTGAGGCTTGTTATTTTATGTTTATTGCTTTCACATCGTGATACATATTTTGTCGGGTTTTTTAAAATGTCAATGCGGAAATTAGGCATTCTTACTTTAGAACAAAAAGTAAATTTGATAAAAGATATTGAAACAATCCTAATTTAATGGAAAAGATCTAGCCCTGAAATATGGTATCTCTCGCAACATTCTATCTACCATACTCAAAGATAAAGAACGCGTTTTCAAAAGACGTAAGTCAAGTATCAACCCAAAGTGCAAAAGGAAACGTATGCCTTCCAAGATATCGAAACAGACCTCGTAAAGTGGTTTACATCTTGCAGTACACAGACGAGTGTAATTCCTTTAAGTGGTACGATGTTACATGAGAATGCTTTGGATTTCACAAAATTATTGAATGTGGAAGGATTCCCTGTAAGCACGGGATGACTGAGAAAATTTAAAGCTAGACACAACATTGTGTTTCGGACTATAGACACTGAAGCAAAATATCTGTCTGATACGCTGTGTGATGAATGGAAACAGTTTCATTACCCAAACTTCTTGCAGGCTATACTGCGGACGACGTTTACAATATGGATGAAATGGGAGATTTTTACAAATGTTTTCCTAAAAAGACAATGATGTTTAAGGAGTAATCATGTTCCGGTGGAAAGTTAAGTAAAGAACGTTTAAATGTGCTTGTCGGAGCAAATGCTTCTGGAACAGAAAAATTACCTTTACTGGTCATTGCTAATTACAAAAATCCTCGCTGTTTCAAACATAAAAAGTCACTTCTGGTAGAGTAAAGATCCAATAACAAAGTTTGGATGACACTGATATTGTTCGAGGAGTACATCAGAAATTTAGATGTAGTGTTTTATGCAAAAAAGCGTAAAATGTTGATCTTCGTTGATCCGTGTACAGCTTACAATCAACTTTTGAACTTGAAATCTACAAGTTAGAATTTCTCCCTTCTAACACAACTTTTAAACTATAGCCAGCAGACCAGGGAAACATTCCTACAGAATCCTCCATGTTTAAAACATTCCTACAGAAAAGGGTGGAAGGTAATCAAAGATTACGAAAATGGAATAAATCAAAAGTGTGATTCGTTAGAAGCAATTAGACTGATATCAAGTCCCTAAAACAACAACGTGAAATAAATCACTATTAAAAATTGCTTCAGTAGATGTGGCTTCTTTGCAAGTAATGCTCACTCATGTGTTGTGAATGAAAAGCTTCACGATCAAGTTATTTCTGAAGATGACGATAATGAGTTTTTGAATATTGACGAAAATATCGCAGTTTGCGGAGAAATGAGTGCTTCAAATATAGTTGAAGGAATGAAAAATGTGGAGAACGATTCTGAGTTTGAGGATGATGAGGAAGTAAATTGCGTTTTACCTCCAAACAATCAAGAAGCACATGCGGCAATGACGACACTACAGCAATATCTCGAAAGTAGAGACGGTGTGGAAGACGATTCTCTTTTCCTTTGTTTACATACTTTCTGACATGTGAAAGACAAAAAAGTTTCTTCACTCTGTCGTAATTAACAAGTTTTTTCGGAAAACTTGAGTTTGTAAGTACCTTATATGTAGCATTAAATTATATACCTCTTTAGCGCTCATTTTGAAGACTCTGTTATTACACTATAATTGCAATTCCTATGCATATGATTGAATTATTTTTCATATATTTTCTGTATGTATTTAAGGATTTTTGATAAGTCGAACTTACGATAACTGGAATATATTTGCCGGTCCCTTCGAATTCGACTTATCGAGAATTCACTGTAATTAAAATTAAATAAAATTAATTTTTTATTAATTAAAATTAATAAAAAATACGTTAATGGAGAATGAACTGCGCGTATTTTACAAAATAAATTCTTAAATATATTATATTTGTAATCTCATACTGCAAAATAATTTGGCCTTTTCAAGGAAAAATTTAACCATTTTTTTTTTTCTACAGGTACATTAAAATTTTATTTTTCGGGAAAATGTATTCTAGGAATACTTTAAAGTTTTGTTCGAAATTTTCTTTTTAGATATATTAAATACAGCATTCTTTACAGATGATTCCTTTTAAGTTTTTACAAAGTTATTTATTTTTCTCTGTGGATTACATCTGAAAATGTTTCTTACAGTTAATTCGAATTTTTGGTTGTACAGAATAAAATGTATCTTTAAGTAAATAAAAAAGGGTATTTTAAATGTCTTATACATTTTATGTTAAATTTTGTGCTTTTTAAGGCAAGCCGATAGCTTTTGTATTTACATAATAAAATACACTTTGTGGTTGCAAACGAATAAAAAAAAATAAATATCATACAAATACACAGTTAATATTTGAACGGCTGGAAAAAGGTTATTAATGTAATAATAAATTGGCAAATAAAGAAAACAAAAACATATAGAAAAGTAGAATTATCTGCCTGATGACTAAAATATTTCATTCAAAATTAATTTGTGCCTTTTTTTTGATCAAAAGCAGATTTTTGCTTTGTTAAAAAGAAAAAAAAAACACATTATATTCTTTAAAGTATCTTAAAAATTAGTATATCTTAAGATTAAAAAAATGCAAGTTAATGAGATTAAAATCTTAAAGATGGTTTTCTTCTTACATGTATAAAGGATTAAATAAAATAATTCAAATAATATATTTTTTTATTTATTTATAAGCATATTAAAAGTATGTATAACGTTTGTAAATGTCTTATAAATTAAAATTTAATTAGATTATTTATTTCTTTTTTAAAAAGAATAAATGTTCTGAACTGAAGATTATAGAATGTGTCAGTACATTATAAATCTTCATTTGGAAAGACGATTTAGATGTAATTTAAGTTTTTTTTTTCTCTCACAATGTAAAAGAATGTTTTACTGTTATTCGAAGTCTTTTACAAAAATACAGTAGTTTTTAGTTTGACAAAAACCTGAAAGTCTGAAATTCGTTTATATTTTAAATGAAAATACATCTTGAATAAAGAAGTTACAATGTTGATTCTAACAAGATATTACAGGAGCGAACTTTTCTGGCTACTTTATGATTAAGTAAATATTCATTGCGGTTACCATATTTTTGGGCTGGGATATGTTTCAGTAGAGTCAAAACACTGTATTAAACACTAGCGTCGTGAAGGAAATTTTCCCCTTGTTATTAATAAACAATATAACATACATATAACTACTTAAAAGGTACTTAAACATATAAAAATATTATTTATTGCAACCCGAGATCTTTCGAACACACACGCGTTCATTTTCAAAGGGAAAAAGATGACTGACTCAATAGAAATACATTTTGAAAACAAAAACAAAATAGTACGCATTTGCTATTGGAATTCAGTCCATTTCTCTGCAGAGGGGTAAAAAGATCAGTTCATATAATCAGGAGGTCTTGAAATATTTAGGATATTGTACCAAATTGTGGGAATATTATAGGAAAGGACATCGTTACAAACATTATCACTTCTAAGTAAAATATCAATGGATTCACGGATTATGGAAGAGTAATGGTTAGGCGTTGAAATGATCATTTTAGCTTTGTCGAAGTTTATCTTAATATTTTCTTTTTGATGCAATCTTGATAAAGCTGTACGTGGTTGGGATCTATTTTATTCACTTTTTCTGTTTCACGTCATTACAAACACATGTCAGGGTATGGAAAAAAATAAACATTTTCGGCAACTGTTAACAATTGCAGTCAGATGAGAAGGATAGACAGCGAATAACTGTATATGGCCTCAACAAAAGCTTTTTCTTCTACATCGTTATCCTATATGAAATAGGGTATAGTTTCTGAGATATAAAAAGTAGCAGAATATGCTTAGTCCCCAAAACTAGCTTTAGGGATATGAAAGATCAGCCTCAAGCCCATATGGCGTGGGAGGGTGACAAGAGATTGGAAGGTAGTCAATCACTACTTCATTATTCCCTCAAACACATTTTCAGTGAATTGATAATTGAAGTGATATCTTGAATCTTACTTTAAACTGTATTTAACTTAATAGTAAACTTCAAAACATAGATGTTCAAACATAATTGATTAATATCCATATTATAACATTAAATAACTTTTTTTGTAATCTGAAGTTTTAGAACGTATAATAGTAATAAACTGTAAAACAGACAAATATTTTTAAGTCTACGAAAATATAATATAACCAAGCACGGAAATATAATATTACCTCTCCCGAGTTACCTCGGATACCAGAGAGTGTTTTTTAACTTTTGAAACCTAAGTAAACAATATATGTTCGTTATTTAAAGAATCATTAAAAAAAACATCGTTTCATTTGTTTCCACCGCTTTTCGGAAGCGTATCCTAGTGTATTTCATAGTGGATTAATCAATTGTATTATCCCGAAATATCATTTTTAGGTTCTACTAATTCCCGATTAAATATTTCAACTGCGTAATTAAATTTAAACATGCAAGAGTAATACAATAATTATTTTTTATGTTAATATTAATGCTGTTAATTTTTCCGGTTTGTCTATTTAAAAAAAAATGAGTTGAAAATGGCTGCGTTTACTTTAGAGTAGATAGCATATTGAAAACTGATTAGTATAATGTGAAAACTACTCGAAAACGTTTTCATATATCAGTAGCAACGAAAAGAAAATGTTTTTATTGCTGAATATTTAAGTCTTCAAAATCTATCGGTTTCTAAAGATAAAAAAAAGCTTTTCGGAATTTTCGATAACTCAGAACAGGTTATTGTATGTTTCTGTTGATGGTTATATTAAATTTCCATAGATTAATAAATATTGTTTTTACCCATTACGAAATTCTTCTGATCGAATATACAGTCTCTACAAATATCTATGTCCAACAAAATAATCGATTAACTCAACTTAAACATTTTTTGAACACAGAAAATAGATTAAAAATAAAGCTCCTTTTTCTCTATCACGCTCATCATGCTCATTTTTCCAATCTTTATATCCTTTTTTTAATGATTCCATAGAAAAAAATAAATTAGCGACATATTAAAAAATAAACTGAATAAAAGGAAACCGCATTAAACCAAATCTCACCTCAGTAAACTCAGGCGGCCAAAAATCGATGCAGAAAAACATTTTGCTTTATCTTGTGAACTTTCTAATATTTGATATGAAAGCAAAAATGTGTTGCCGTATGCATCGTATGTTTTCACATTTTTTAAAGGTAAGTAATGACAGTAACTTATCATAAAGTATTTCATATCCTTATAACGTATTTTTCATAGTCTGTGCATTTATAAAATGCTAGATGAGTTTTATTTTTTGTTCAAAAATTTTAATATGTATGTATAACAATTTTGATACATATTACAACAAATGTTTCAACTATTTTTGGATTTTGGCTTTCTATTCTAATCAAAGTAATAATAATTTTGAATATGTGGGATATGTGAATTTTAAATAACAAATCAGTTCTGTGCCACTTTCGTTATTAGGGTGAGCGAAGTGAATCCTCTACTAGGCTACAGAGATTAAATTTTGTCGTACACTTTACAAAAAAATATTCAGTATTTTGACTTGAAATTAAACATATAAATAAATTATGATCTGTAGATTTGCACAATATTATTTTTTTTACAGAATAACATAAAAAAAATATGTTGTAATGAATTTAGTTTACATGTTTTTTCAATTACGGACGCATTTTTGCAAAAAAAAAAGAATCACGTATATTTTCAGAAGAAAAAATAAATCATGGAGTTACTATTTCTTTTATGAAAATTTAAAAAAAACCTTTTTTATGAAAATTATAGCATATTTTTAATGAATTAAAATTTGTGAAAATTTAATTATTTACATTCAATTATGAAAGTATTTTTTAGTGTTAAGAATTCTAATACACAATTTATCCTTATTATGGTGAATCATTTACGCAGACGATGCTTATGCATTTTAAAAGAATTATATTATGATTATTTTTGTAAAGTGGCAACAAAAGAACTGTAAACAAATAAAATTAAACGTGAAATTCGTTATATAAATATTTTGTAAAATTTTGCTTCGAAAATATTTTTATTTATACCAATCTTATAAATAAAAAAATCGGAGAAAATTCTTAGTTATTTGGTTGAGTTTACGTTTCTAAAATTAAAATGCGTCAAAACATAAAATAACGTTTTTGCTCAATAAAGATGCAAGAATAATATTAAAAAATATATTGTTACTTTCAAATATTTATCTTATTAAATAATGCTTCGCGAATCCAAACAAAGCATCGCTTTTGCTAATTATTTTATTAAATAACTGTCAGAGGGAGTAACATTCAATGCAAAAATTTTTAACAAAATATTTTGAAGTAATAGTTTGAGACAAAATGTATAATATATTTAAAAATGAAAGGCATGCGTGAAAAGGTTTGTGCTATCAGCACAGCTATCTCCTTTACGCACCTCATACTTATGAATAAAAAATTCTTAAAAAGAAAGTCGTATTTTTCACATCAGGATATGAGATAATTTGATGAAATGAAAACTCTGTGTCTTCATATATTTCATTTTTGTAAATTTCAGGTTGTATAGATAGAATACATTTACCCCCCTCCCCCCCGCTCTCGGTCTATTCCCTTCAGCATCAGCACAACTGTACGTAGATGGTATGTCCATAACTAATAAAACAATATCATACTTAAAGCTATTTTTATTGTATTTTATTGTACAATATCACCAATTTTGAGCATCATATGGAATATCTGGAAAAACAAAAGTTTACGTATTCTTCTAGATCTTCTGGAATATAATTTTTTTTCGGCGAGGCTTTGCTCATGATGGCGGTTAAATGGCTAACAAACGATTGAGGAAAAAAATATTTGGTATCACCTTTATAAAAAACCACCCTTAAAGAAGATCTTTCCTTTCTTTAGTAGAAGTTTCCATCTAAAAAAATAATAATACAAAAACAATTTGCGTGTGACACTTACCCCTTCTTTTAGAAAAAAAATGGCAGAAAAGTACAAAAAAGCGAATAAATATGATAATCTAGATATTGTAAATGTTCAAAAAATTAATAGCTTTAAAAGAATATCTTTTTTATTTCACTCTTTAGTGAATTTGTGGCACAGAACAAATCTTTTAAGGTTATTTTTTTCGAATAACATAAACAATGAATAGACGTTTTTACACCTAGCGCTTAATTATATGCATTCTCATTTTCAAAGAATGTTCTTAATATTTCAAATATTTGTGCATTAAATACGTACACAGTTACATTTGAAAATATTCCAAAGACGTGTGCGAAAATTGTAATAAGCATGGATATTTATCCCTATTACTAAAAGTTCTTTCGCAACGCAAAAAATACGAATAGAGAAAAATATAACTTCAAAAATACTGAACTAATACTTTTTGCTAAACTAAACTGTGAAATATATGTATACTAACTGTTAAAAGTAACAATTGTTATCGGTCAACTATTAAAATTCTTAATTTTTGCGAGCAGAAATTCGGATTTTCTTTAAATGTGTAGACTGTAAAACACATTCTCTGAGTAACAGTTCTGTTAACTAATATATGAAAATTCTTAAAATAAGCAAAATAGGATAATATATATTTTATGCTCATATTGTCAATCCGATTATGAATAAAGGTTTTCTTAACTTTTAGATGGCAGAATTTTTCTAAACATCACATGGCTACTGTAATAATTCTACAATTAGTGCATTTTCATTCAGGTTTTAATAATTAAAATCAGGGAAAGTCAGCTCTAATTTTAGCTTACGAATCTTTCATTTAAAATATTTTTATGAAAAATTACAGGCCGTTCTAGTCTGGTAAACTTATATTTAAGTCATTTGTCTTATCCATTTTGCTTTTGCAAAATTCTAGACGATAAATACAATAAATTTATTCTTCTGTAAATTTAAGATGCTATCTTTGTATTAAAAACATGCTCTATATAAAATTAGCATTCTGAAAGTGTTTTTCACAAAAATTAAACTGTTTAAAATATAAATTATTGTAGAACGTAACTCATCAACAAACGTTATTACATATCTATATCTATACTTTCTATTATAAAGAGGTAAAAATTGTTTATTTGTAGGAGGTAAGCTCTGGAACTACCGAACCAATTCCAAAAGTAATGGTATCAAAATGATGGTATTAGTCCAACTTAGAACATAGGCTATATCTTATGTCCGTGCCACTCCCCAGAAGGGGGTGCAGGAGCAAAAGTCGTTCTAAAAATGCGATTTTTGTGTTACTGAAGGGTCTAGAAACATGAAATTTGGAATAGTAGTTACTTACAATATACTAATGATCTCTAAGAACATTTCTTTAAAAAAAATCGAAATTAAAAAGGGGTGAAAATGCGCGAAAAGATTTCTAAAAACGTTTCAAATTGCGATTTTCACGCAATTTCAGGTAGTACCAAACTGATTTAAAAAAAATGGTGTCAAAACGATGGTGATAACCCTTGCTCCAACATAGGCTACATTTTATGTCGGTGCCACTACCCCTAATGGAGGCGCAGGAGCAAATAAACGTTCGAAATTGCGATTTTTGTGCTACTGAAGGGCTCAGATACATGGAATTTGACATGGTAGTTACTTATTTGATATAAATGATCTCTAATAACATTTCTTAAAAAATGGAAAATTTAAAAGGGGTGAAAATGCTCGAAAAGAGTTCTAAGAAACGTTCTAAATGGCGATTTTTACTCAATCTCAGAAAGTACACAACCGATTTCAAAAGTAATGGTTGGAAATTGATTATGACAGCCCTTGCTCTAACATAGCATCTATTTCATGTCGGTGTAACTACCACCTTACTGTTGCTTTTTAAAAACGTTTTAAATTGTGATTTTTGTGATACTGAAAGGGCTAGCAACTTGAAATTTGGTATGGTAATTACTTATGAGATGTAAATACAATCTGAGAAGCAGTGACCCGGAGCCGAACAATTTTTGATGCTCCAGCTCCAGCTCCGCTCCTAGAGAAAATACTGTGGCTCCAGCTCCAGCTCCGGCTCCAACTCGGCTCCGACTTTGCGCTTTTGAGTTGCAGATTTTAATTTACACGTTTAATTTTTTGCTCACAAATATTTTCTACCTTCATTAAAGATCTGACAAAATGCATTTTTCTTCTCATCAAACTTGAAATGCTTGTTCAGAAAATATGACATCTTTTAGCTTTTGCTTTTAAAATAGAAAGTTTGGTGGAATTTTAAACACAAAAATCTTAAATTTCTTCTACACTTTTCAAACAGCCAAAATTGTACTACACATGTAAACAACAGGCGGCCATATTTGTTTTCAAATAGTGTTGTCACTTAGTTCAAGTAGAAAGTAGATGTAAAGTAGTGTTACCATGTTTTGAGAAGGTTTCCTTCTCTAATAATAATAAAAACCTAAAACATGATATAATTAAAATACTGAATAATGATGTAATTAAAATATTTTAAGCCTAGAAATTTAAAAGACTGAAAAAAAAAGATTTAAAAGAATATTAAAAACTAAAGGAGCCCTGGAGCTGGGGAAAATTTAGAGCTCCAGCTCCGGCTCCAGCTCCAGGGAAAACACAGCTCCGGAGCGCTCCGGCTCCGGGCTCCAGCTCCAGCTCCGGGTTCCCTGCTGAGAAGAGTTCCTTAAAAATTTGAAATTTAAATGGGGTGAAAATAAACGAAAAGCGTTCTAAAAATGCTCTAAATAGCGATTTCTACGCAATCTCAGGTAATATAAACCGATTTCAGAAGTAATGGTTTCAAATATGGTGACAGACCCCGCTCCAACATAGCATATATTTTACGTTGTTGTCACTACCGCCTGGGGGTTACAGGAGCAAAAAATGTTCTAAATTGCGTTTTTGTGTTACTGAGGGGGATCTAACATTTTAAATTTGGAATGGTAATTACTTCAAAGATGCAAATGCTTTCTAAGAATTTTCGAAAGAAAATTCCAAATTTAAAAGGATGAAGTGAGCGAAAAGCGTTCTATAAGCATTCTAAATTATGATTTTTATGCAATCGTATGAAATACAAAACCGATTTCAAACATAGTGGTTGCAAATTGATGGTGATAGAACCTGCTCAAACATAAGTTATATTTCATGTCGGTGCCACAATCCCTAGAGTGTTGCAGGAGCAAAAATCTTTCTAAATTGCAATTTCTGCGGTACTGAAGAGGCTAGAAACTTCAAATATAGCACGGTAGTTACTTATAAAATATAAATGTCTTCTAAGAAGAGTCGAAAATAAATTCGAAATTAAAAAGGGTAAAGCGAAGGGAAGGAGCGAAAATCATTCTAAAAAAAGTCCTAAATTACGAATTCTATGGAATCTCAGGAAGTATTAAACTGATTACAGAAGTTAATGGTTGCGAATCAAGAGTGATAGTTCCTGATCCTATACGGGGTATATTTTATACCGGTGTCACACATGGTTGGCAGGAACAACAAGAAAGCCTTTAAAAAACATCCAAATTCCATTTTCTATAGAATATTAGCAAATGCCAACAGATTCCATGGTTAATGTTGGCAAATTAATGGTGACAGTCTCTGTTTCAAAAATTTTCGAGACATTCTATTTCGACTCTGTTTCCGCATTTTATGTTGGTGCCACTAACACCAGAGAGGTGGTAGACTGCTCGACAAGAAGCTTGGAAATGGAATGATGGTTTATTTTAAGATGTAAACGTTTTAAGATGGTTTCTAAAAAATTCAAAACTTCAAATGAATACTGAAAAGAGCTTATGAAATGATCATAAGAGTCTCAAAATACTTTCTAAATTATCATTTATTTGGAATTAGTTTTAGTTCTTCTTATTCATTAAAATGTCATTTCTGTCTATTGCACTTTCATAATGAAGTTTAGTCAAACTGTGGCATAATTTGTAATTTTTGAATTATTCCAAAAAGTGTTCTTCTAATAAAAAATATTCATGCAAATATCACTTGGCATATTTCAACTATTACGCGAGCAAAGCCACGTGGTTTGCTAGTTTTCTATAAGCCAAGAGTAAAATGGCTCTACGGAGAAAATCATTTAAATAATAATAGTATATTTAAGTCAGATTTGCCTACAGAATCTATTTTTATGTAAAGAAAAAGGAACTGTTATAATATTTCATAGAGAATAAAGTAATTATTATCATTTTTTATGTGAAAAGAAAAGAAAAGAAAAGAAAAGAAAAACGCGTTTGCATGTTACAATTCTAGCTCCAAACAAATGACTGCGCTTATCAGTAAAAATACCTGATAGTATTTAGTTCATAACTCGAGCTTTTATTTCCTTACTTTAATAAAAATTAAAATCTGGATTAATTTATAGCAGTTTTTCTTGAAAAATGTGCTTTAATTTTTAATATCTCCTTCAAATGGATATCCGGTGATAAACTTGAGAGGCTAAAACAAATGCCTAATTTTAATATGTGTAAGACTTTCTAATTGTTGTCATTAGTGAAGTAAATGGACAAGACATTTTTTGGTATACTGCACTTTTTGAATATGCAATTGCACTTTGAACAGAAGGACATAAAAACGACAAATGTGGAGGCATTAAGAATTTTTATTAGAATTATTTACATTATTATTTACATTATTTAAAATTGACGATTGCGGCTATTTTCGAAAAGTGTTCTTACCGCTTTTTTTTTCAAATATGTTCAATTATATCATGTTTAGTATCATTCCAATATTTTTTGTATGGTAAAAGAAGAGTATAATGTGAAAATAAATATTATGCTTTAAAATAAAAGCCAAATGTTGTATTCTTTTGCTTAAATATACAATAAGGTAGTACACAATTACTTTCTTTCTTCTTTCAAAAATCTTTTAAATTTAAAAATGAAAATACAATAAAAAAAATATTTAAATGCATTTTGACTTCCCCGGTACCAATGTTGTAATGGTTGTGTAACAATTTGTAAATGGTTGTAATATCGCAAACCCACGAAAGATCGCTACCTTTATGACAGTCATCATTGCGGTGTTTTGTAATGCGATATTACGAGTCTTCTTCATGCAAGTTTTTTGTATGCACGCTTAACATAGCAAAATTGTCAGGTAATTCAAGTATTGTGCATGGTAATTTTTTTTCACATCTATGTACGAAGTTTTTGTTGTCCTCATCTGTCCAGGATGGGTAGAATTGGTCATCTGAACCCAGATATGCAAAATCAGTGGAAATAGCCTTTCCGTGTTGTTCTTCAGGGTATTCGACCTGTGTTATAGAATCATACAACTGTGAAAAAGCCATGTTGGAATTTTAACGGATGCGATGCTTCCTCGGTTGTTCGAATCAGTTGACACAAATTTGACGTTAATTCATGTGTCGGATTTGATAACACACATATTCCAAGATTTTATAATTTAAGAATAGTTGTCTTGTCTCTTCTTTGCTCATAAAGAGATATACCGATATTGATCCATTAAGAAGAATACTGGTGTATGTTGTTGAGCATACTGCCACCTATAGGCATTCTTACATGACAACGGAATATTGTAAGTTTCCTGATTTTTAATGCAAGTTGGGGTTGCACTACACTTCTCTGTTACAGGCGATACAAAAAAAAATATTGTATTAACAGTGACTAATAGTGCAGGTATTTTTTTATTGGTAGTTTTTAGGAAATTTTTGATAAAATAAACATTTCAGACAAAAAAGCATACAGGAGGCAGCATATCCATCATAAGTTGCTTCCTGTGCATATAAAAAATATTTATTTTGTATCAAACAATTTATTAACATTCCCAGATTTCAGTGAAACATGTTGGGAAAAGAAGGCTTAAATTGTTTCCCCAAAGTGATCAGATTTATCATTATCATGGTATTTTATACCTAATAATATGTTGAGCCTCTCATTGTAATTTTGAGTTAGAACAGACATGTTGAACGCAAAATCTGTTTTTTTCTGTGTCAATTTTTCTATCTATGTTTTACGCCAATTCTGCAAAGTTTATTTCTTCGCTTATTAAAATTATTAGTCCATCTCAGGTCTTGGCTACAACGAATTCCTGTACGATGCAATACACGATTTATGATATTTTGCTTCTACAGACACAAGTGCAGCAAGTGTTTCTCATGTTGTTGAACTTTATTGATATTTTGTTGTTGAACGATATTGAGATTCGACGTCGAATGTCATGACATGGTGCAAAGGTTGATTTCATAGTTCACAAAACACAAAGAAGCAACATATGTCAGCAAATGTATCAATCGATGGAACAACTGGTCTAATTATGTAACGGCTTTCATCGCTTTTAACATAGGTAGATTCTAAACTTGACGAATCATAATAAGCAGATGACTGTTTTTTGACTATTTTATGACTGTTTGTAGATTCTCTTTCTGGATTGTAAAATAATACCTACGAACTATGAAATATAATCCTTAGATCTGTAAAATATAATGATTCAAAATTGTGAAACAAACTTTATGAACTGTGAAATACAAAGACTTTCAAATTTAGGACACTAAAATTAATAATAATCAATGATCTATATCTCAAATTTGTTTAACAGGTCATCACTCAGGAACATAATTAAATTCAGCAAGTTTAATATCTAATTTAAATATTATTCAAATTTTCAAATTCTTGCATTGATTTAATTATCTGTTTTATCCTAAATGGATTACTTATTTAGTTGTATTAAGAATTTATTAAGATTTATCAAAACTTCTATGACTTTTTTAAGATTTAATGCTAATCTCCTTGATGAATTAGTTTTTTAAATTTCAAATTTTAAATTTCAGGCTTCAAGATTTCAAGCTTTTAAGCTATTTCTATTAAACTTTAAATAAATCATATTCTTTCTACTCACAAGTAGTTTTCACAATAACTGATTGATGATCTGTAATATCCATACATAAAAGATCCAAAGTTTCAAAACATTGTTTAATTTGGGCTCGCCCAGCTTATGCAACATTGGGTATCTCTTGTGAGAAGATTGTACTACATCCTAAGTGAAATTTTAAAAAAGAGGGGTCTTCCATCCTGCTGAGGCCTCTGGGCCCGCTCAGGTGTCTGGGGGTTTCGTGGGATGAGGGATATGGGTTTTTTCCCCTCGTGGACATTTAGCTCCTATACTGCAAGGTTGGCTGTCCACGAGTGGGTGATTTCTGATTTCTGTAGATTCTCTTAAGCGATTTTAATTAAAATTTCATGAGCATGCTTTGAACCATACTACCTCCTGATTAATAAATGTGCATTTTGTTGTGGGTGTTTTACCTGAGATTTGTGTTGTACTTTAACTACCTTTGAAATGACACTAAATATGATAAAACGTCAGCGATTTTTGGTCCGAAAGACGTCATTTTGGAAATCGGCAACCATATTAAATTCTATAGACAATTACACGGTTTCGACGTGAGATTAGTGTTATGTGAGTAAAAAACATATTTAAACGACACCAAACACGATACAACATGAACGTATATGAAAAGCTGTCACTGCAAGACTCCGTTTTGAGAGCTGCTATCTGGAATTGTGCGTGAAATTTTGAATGCCCCCAAGACTTAAGAAATTGTTAGATTAGATTCTAAATACATTCGTAAAAAATTCGTCATCCAGAAACTAAAGCACGTATTCATGTACTTCTTACACCTGATATATAAGATCTGGAATATTTTTTGTTTGATTAATTTTTTATAAATTCATTTGGTGGACTTTCAGCTTTTAAAAGATGTCATTAATACAGACAAAATTTTAGTATTGTTGGAATTTTCTTTTTATAGAAGAAACATTGTTCAAACAGTCGTAATCTAAACTTTTACTTATTATTTGAAATTATTATAGACATTTATAAAATAAATCTATGCTGAAATGTTTGCTTTTAATTGGCAAAAGCAATTAAAAAAACTAGTGAAACACTAATATATGAAAAAAAATCATGCATATGCATGTAAAAAAAAAACTTACGAAGAACATAAAAAATTTGTATTGAATAAAATAGAAAAAAAAATGAATTATATTTTTTTAAATTAATCAATTTCCAAGAGATTTTTTTTCTTCAGAAAACAGTTGAATAAGATATTTCAAGTAAATTAAAAAAATGATTAATTTTCTTTTTCATTACATTAACAAATAACGAAAATAAATTAGTGAAAATTTTCTTCCTCAGAAATAAGTATTTTTTTTATAAAATTGAACATAAATATAACAAAACATAACATTTCGTTTTATAACTAGAACAAAAAATATTTTTTATATATATTTACTAACAGAAAGTACGAATATTTACATTGCAGAAAATAAATCCGCAGTTATTACATAATACAACTTGGTATTAAAAAATGTCTGAAAGTGTGCCGATTTTTCACTTTAGAATGGAGGTGAGGGAAACTTTTTTAAAGGTTATATAGAGACATATCGCGTTTGATAAGCGACGAAGAAGATGTATAGTCATAGAAAAAAAAGAAAATATCCCCTAGTAATGCCGAAACTAATTATTATAGAAAAAAATATATATGTACTAAACGATTCGAAATAATGTCTACTTTTAAATTACGTATATAAAATTTTCTTAGGGGCCATCTGCAAATGAATCCATACCAAACTTTTTTTTTCGTGGCAACACCCAACTCTCACAACATATTTTATATCTTCACTTTAAACTATGCCAAGAAATGGAATTTCAATTCATTTGCATGATAAGTTTTTGAATTATAAGCATTCAAAATTTAAAATTTCTAATGTTAAATTACATTTTCATATTTTTATTATTATATCCTGAAATTATAATCCTAATGTGATAATTTTTTCGCTTATTTATAATACTACCCGAACATAAATACATTGAATATCAAGTTTAAAAATTTTGTAATATGAATTATGAATTATGAAATTAATATTCAAAATAAAATATGAACAGCAACCTAAATTGTTTGATAGATATATATTTATTATGTCCTGCTTTATGCAAATTTTCAATTCCTTTCAAGTAGTTTTTCAATTGTGAGTGAAAAACGCAAAAATGACGGTATAAGGGGCTGTCGATGAAATCCAGAAAAGTATAATTTGAAATAATATATAATTTACTCATTTTAAGGAAACATTTGGGCTAGCAATAGTCGAAATATTAAGCTAGTGAGATGTTCATATTGGCAAGAAATAATACATTAATAGAAGTAAAATAGGCATTCTGTGGCGTTTCAATAAACGAATAGCGAACTTAAATTTGGATACAGTACCTAAAATATTCTCATTTAAAAAAATAATTTCTCTGAAACTTATCATACGAATTTCGTGAAAATTCGGATTTAAGATAAATAAAGTGTGTAGAGTTTATTTATGGTGTCAAACTTGGGTATTGCAATTGAAAAATATAATGCTTGGGTTCTTTTTTATAAGTAGATTGCCCTCTAAGCAAATTCTAGTAGAATTTGCTTACATGGATACATCATTTAAAAATAGATTAAACTTCCAATCGTTTTGCACCAGTAACTCTCTTCTACAATATTTTTTGCAGAGTTAGTAAAGGTGTTTACTTTTTCCAAGGCTGTACATTTTCACAACGTGTTACCGAACTGTAGTCATTCGCGTTCGACGGAATCTATAATGGAACAGCATGCGAATGTAAATTTATTCAACTAGAAAGTATGTCTTCTATCAATGTATGCTAAAAAAATAAACTTGGGAAACGTTTTTTATAGTGAAATTGTACCAAACACTTAAATCACCAAAATAAAAATTTAATCTTGACATCAAATTTGGATGTTTAGTCAATTTTACCAAAGGCAAAGGTGCAAAAAATACTTTTGTCCCCAAAAATGCTAAAAGAAATCATGCATCTAATGGAATGACAAAAATAATTTTAAATTAAATTTAAAAAATCAAAAAACCCGACTGCGTAAAAAGCGAACTAATTAATTGTTTCTCATCAATGTTAAACTATTTTTTATATTATTACCATTTTTTTATTTACTTGTATTGATGACTATTAAGTTGTGTTTAATTGTTGGTTCCTACCTATAAACACTGTTTTGATAAGGCCTATATATGTCTATGCAGTAAAGCTGGAGATGCTACCTGCACAACTTGCAGGTTGTGTAATATTTAAACGGAGCTTCTGACTGTAAAATAGTCAATGAAACATCGTCTTCATTTTGAAAGACCTATTCAATGATATGCCACTTAATATGGTGCGTAATTTTTTTGTCTCTACCGCCGTTTTAAATTTATAAAAAACAAGCTAGCCTATAACCATTGGACGGTTAAGTCGAATAGATAGAGACCTCAATCATTAAAATACATCCAGCCGTTGGGATGTTTCGCGGGTATAAAGACATCCACATACCCAGATACGCGTGAAACACATAATCCTTCTTGGCAGTCGGGTAAAAAGATCATCAATTATTGGATACATACTCAGAATCAGATGAAAATCCTGATCAAACGTTGACAGTGTCTACTGACGACGATAATATCGAAAACGATTGTGAATGTCCTTTCTGTAACCAACTTTATTCAACTGACAGATATGGAGAAAAACGAATCATTTGTATTAAATGTCGCATTTATTTCATGCGCAATGTACGTAGCTACTTATTGCAAAACTTACATTTGTAATTTCTGTTTAAACAGCTAATTTCCATTTATATATACAAATGACAAATTAGACCGACATCTTTGTAAAATATCATAATCTGACTAAAATGAGTTTTTTTTTTTTTTTTTTTTTTTTTTTTTTTATCAAATATAATAACAATATAAAATGTCCTTTAAATTTATTTGCCTTCCATATTCCATATTTATGACTACCACAAAAACGTATTTCAACTATCGCCCTGTCCGATATTAGGGATTGGGTGTACACAAACATAAAGAGCTTGAACGTGCTTGGATTTGAAATGCACATGGTGCGATACTAGGATTATTTTTTTCGAAACATCCTAATGAACCTTTTGTAAATATATATATATATATATATATATATATATATATAAGGTGGGTCCCACCAAAATAAAGCCACCGTGATTGCGTGCTGTAATTGCACACGAAACAAACCAATAAGAACGAAACAAATATATTAAGAAAGTATATATACAAATACATATTTACAAGTAGTAACTCACTCCCTTCATTAACTGGACAAGAAAAAAATATAATTTGTAGAAAAAGGGCGGGGACAGGTGTCCTGACAAAATAAAGCCACTACTGTTAATAGGAAATATATCCGCCATGGTTATATATGACTTGAAATATACGATGTGGGATACCATTTACCACTCCTTGAAGGACAGTAGCATCAATGTTCAACTGTCTGCCATTGGTATATGCAACCCTACTAAGGATATCTCACACATTTTATTGGGGATTGAAATCAGGGAATAAGGGCAGGTCATTCCATGATATGTGCCCAATTCTCCAAAAATCACTCCCAGGATGATTTTGTAGCGTGAATGGAGTTTTTCCTGTTGAAAAATCCAACTTAGTCTACCAATTCTGTTTAAAAATAGCAGTAAATAGTTTTCTAGCATTTCTTGGTAATCGATAGTCTTTATGCGTCCTGAGAAAACAGCCAGGTAATGTTTACCTCCATAGCCGAAGTCTTCCCACACCATTAATAAGCCGCCACCTTGCTGTCTTTTGAAGAAAATTTCCTCATGTCATACCAATAGAAAGCAAGGCTGTCTGACCCATCCACATTATTTTTTTTTCATCTGAGACTATATCACGATGTCATTGGTCCTTCCAGGTTTGATTATATTTGGTCCAGTGGACTCTCCTTTGCATGTGTATAGCTTTCAACATGTGCTGCTCTTTCCTTTTCTTATATCGCAAGTTGCTTGTACGTTTTTCAATTCGTGACAGGGTTGATTTTGTTACATGGATGTTATACTCTTTGGCCAACGATTTCAGGGAAATACCACCTCCTGAAAGACGATGTAAAACTGCTCTTGCTTGCCTGGAAGTCACTTTCCTGCAGTTAAGACTCCTTTTGTTATACGCGTACGCATTGCGCTGATTTACAAAATTGTCTATTACGGTTTTAGATCGTTTGATTTGGTAAGATATTGGTCTATGTGAAAGACCTTGTTCCTTAAAAGCTGCTATCTGTCCTTTCTCGAACTTTGATAGCTGGGTTTTCTTTCCCATTCAAATACAGCAAGGGAAATAGAAAGTACAACCTTTTAAAGTCCGCACAAAGTTCAACTGGCGCAGAACATGTACTTGACAACTTCCTGATGTCATAAACATGCTGATCTCAGCAGCTCAAATGTCGGTAGTTACGAATAAATACTAATATTGGCAGTGTCTTTATTTCGCGGGACACTTTCCCCCCCTCTCTATTTACACATTCACCTTTTTCTCCTGCCCAGGTGGGGCAGGAATTGAGTTACTCCTTGTAAATATGTATTTCTATATAGACTTTCTTAATATATTTGTTCCGATCTTATTTGTTTGTTTCGTGACCAGTTACGGCATACAATTACGGTGGCTTTATTTCGTTGGGACACACCTTATCCCTTTAGTTATATCCCGACGCTGCTGAAAGTATTTGATTTTTGGTTGTTAATTTTATTTACCCTACATACTTGAAGCAATATGGTGCTTTGTATTATTACACATTAATATTTTAGAGTGTGCAGCGAAAAATATTCTTTAAAATGTTTTAAATTCAAAATTGCTAAGGGGTCTCAGGACTCTTAAAATTGGAAAAAATGAAAAAAAAAGGACCATTTTCAACATTTAATATCTTGAAATGTATTTGATATTAAGACACAATTTTAAATGGGAATGAAAGATACAAGAATTTTCTTTCATTTCAAATATTTGAAAAATTACAAGATGCAGAATTAGCATTTACAGGGGGCTCAAAACTGTCAGACATTTCACCAGCAGAAAATCGGCATAACAGCTTATGCGCACAATTACAAAATAAATTTTGCACCTAGAATGAACATTTTGATTTCTACTTATACCTCAGATTATAATAATTACACTGAACCTAAATAAATTTTTATTGAAAGCATTTTTATATTTTTAATGCAAAGTTGTAATTAGGTAATGCAAAATTTAGAAAATTTCAACAATATAAACCCCTAAAAATATATTTACTTTTTACAATAAAAAGAAAATTTTAGGTTCAGTTTATGCAGAGTAACATGAAACATATGTTTTAAGAATTTTATAAAAAAATATTCAGAAGTTTTTGAGATATCGTGCGCGTTATGCCGAAAAACGTCATTTGGAGAAAAATGACTTCAAATTTTTGGAAACACGGCTTCAGCTATTGAGCGAGTATAATTCTAAATACCAAAACTTCTGTTCTAATGGGAATTTCAAGATACCAATTATATCAAAATGTTCAGAAAATATAGAAGTTCAACATCTAAAAAAATTAAAATTTCGAAATTTTTAGAGCTTTTAAGAGTCCTGAGACGCCTTAAAGAAAAAAAAAAAACGTTAATTTTTACAAAAAAAAAAAAAAAAAAAAAAAAAAAAACTAATTAAGCTAAGCGTCATTTAGTTGAACTATCACAATTAACTCAATCGTAAATTAAAGAGAAAAAATACAAAAATGTACCTTTATACTCGAGAAAAATATTTTTTTCTGTCTTTAACGTACATTATAAAAATCAGTATAAAAAGCACACCTTAAATAGATTTAATGAAATATCCAATTTCTTTTTCCTTGCAACAACATCGTTCATTTTTGTGGGGCATATAGATTCTTTTAATGGAACTTCAAAGGCTATACATTTCATGTTATTATTTTTCTTTACTTCGAAGATAGACGTGATTCATCAACCATACAAAAAGAAGTAGATTGTGCGTGTCACTGCCTAACGATCAAAGGATAAATTGTTTTTAAATCTACTTGTATCGTTACTTCTTCCAGCAGAGCTAATGTAATTACGAAATTTTTTTTATAGTTTTCAAAAATGAAACAAAAGATAGTCTTTTTCTTTTGATTTCAGAAATAAAAGCATAGCGCAAATTGGTAGGTGTTCAAATTATATCTAACAAGCATAGACTATACTAAAACATAAACAATTATTCAGAATTTTGAGCTTTTCAAAATAATTCAAGAAACCCCATTAAAAAATAACCTTATGACAAAATTTAATTTACAAACAAAAGTTGCTAAGATTAGAAAATATTATTTAATTAGTTTGTTTTATCTATAATAGAAGGCAGTATTGTAACAGAAATATTTCTACTTCAGGTTTTCGACGGATTTACAAGTATTAGGGGTCAGAGATTCCGAAAAACACGTTTTAACGAAATGTCAGTTTGTCAGTTTCTCGGTGTATCTGTTTGTCTATGTCTCCGTAAATGTAGTCCAGTGTGTCTATGTGTACTGTTTTTTTTTCATCCAAAAGTATGTGAAGTTATGAATAAAATTGAAGCAAATTTCATATACAGTATGCCCACTAAAGTCCCTTGCCATCCTCTTAACCCATTAAGCGCCGCTATATAAATTAACCAATTTTCTTATGGAATAATTGTTTTTTCTTAATGAACAGAATGTCATTAAAGTACTTCTGAAAAAAAATTCAAAATAATTTGATTATTTATTAAAAACAGCATGTTCTCGAAATGGGAGCAATGGCGGTTAATGGGGGGTAATTTTTTAAAAAATATACACTTTTGGCTTCGTGTAGTTATAACAGTTATTTTTCAATTCTTTTAAATTAAGAAGTGCTATATCATTCGGAAACAGACATTTTATGAAAAAATGAGATAAATTACATCTACAATTATAATAAACATTTACATTTATATATAAAAAAAAATCAATTTACCTACCTTTTTATAAGCATTTTCATTACATATCTAATGTACATATTACATATTACATATCTAAACATGTACATGTTACATATCTAAAAAATAATGTAATGATCAAAAATAAAGTATTTTTCATCATTACATTATTTTTTCTCTGTACATGGAAGACGGCTGAACAATTTTTATACGTTTATTTATTTTTTATTTTTTTAATTAGTAAATCACATACTTATTCGTTGACTTTTCATTTTGAATGTACGGAAAGCTCAACCTCAACAGATATATCACGAGGTAAATTATCACATAAATTGTTTTCTATTACATATTCTTCATCTGTTACTATTCCGGGATCAGGCGGCAAACAGACAATTTCCGGATCATGCGATTAATAATCTGCACCTACAGGCCCTGACTATCGTAAGGGCACCTGGGGCCCATACCCTGGGCACGAAATTTCTTACGGACACAAAATGTTTCATAATTTCATCTAAATTTCCATTAAAAAAATCATCATTCTGAAAAAATGTGATATTTGTGATATTAATGTGCGATGAAATGACAAAGAATAAGTGTGTAACATGTAAAAAAACTTGTATCAGTAAATCAACCAATCTAAGGGGGCACGAAGAATTGGAAATATCCTGGACATAGTAACTTGCGAGTCAGTTCCTGTCATCCTACTTGTTCAAAATAATCCAACGCTTGAGACACAGTAAAAATTTTCACAGGCATATTCTCCTTAAAATACAAATAAAAAAGCCTTCTAAAGCATATCTTTTAGCAAAAAGAAGATATCTAATAAAGTAAGAAACATATTTTAAGAGTAACACTTCCAAGAAAAGTTTACTAGGAATGAAAAAAAGGCGTTTCTAAAGCTTCTATACAGACTGTTTTCACGCTCATAATAAAAGCACCCTATTGGGTCTTCCTAATTTGGGACTTTCCGTCTGGCCTTGAAAACTAACGAAAGCGGCATTGCTCCCGTTACGGGAGCAACTCGTTCTTTCATGAATTATGATATATCTATTATACTTATTTACTACGTATTTAGGCAGTATTAGACAATAGAGAGTTATAAACATATTTTAATTAAAAAATGTAATTTTTATTAGTAAGTTATTTTTTTAAAACATTTTCTTGCGAAAGCGGTCAAAAAGCTAAATTTCGTCTTTTTAAACAAGTTTTAAAAAACAGAAAATGCAAATGAAAGTTTTTCAAAAAATTACAGAAGTCATCTCATATATTCAAAATACAAATAACATAAACTTTTTGACAATATATAAAATACTAAATATAAAATCCAAAATAATGTTCCCAAAATGGGAGCAATGGCGCTTAATGAGTTAAGTTAGGAACGGCTGCTTCTATATTCATAAAAGTGGTGTCTAGGTATTCTAAAGTAGCTATTGGCTGCAGAAATTTACCGCCTACGGCTCTACCTAGTGGAAAATTGCAGAGCAGTTACAAAATTGCAGAGCATCATCGATTTAGAAGGAAAAGACACCATGTGGATGCAAAGAATAGAACGGTTAAAACGTATACTGCTTTTTTTTCGTGCTTTCCTACACTGAGATCCCACGAAAATGGAGGAAAAATGATAATCTTTCGGATAAATGTGCATCGGAATTTGCATCCAAATGTGCATTGCATCTGACGGTGAAAAGTTTGAAAATCTCATATAAAGGTATATTTTATAACTATTTATTTTTTTAAGATTCCGGGCTTAAAAAAAAAAAAAAACTGAAGCATTATAAGATGAATCTTTGTCTGTCTGTCACAACCATTTTACTCGTAAACTATGGAACGTAGAAAGTTCAAATTGGGGGAAGTAATAAAAGCTATTGACCCACATATTTACAGATTATTAAACATTCACAACTATATTTGCTAAAAATATAGAGGGGCTAATTAAGTTACATAGTAATTTTTAGAGATATGATCGAAAATGTAGTGCCAAAATATGTTCTCCCTCTATTTCCGAATCTACTGAAACTAAAATTATAAAAAAATTAGAAGTTGTAGACGTACTTTTAACCTTGCAGGAAAACTATAGCGATTACCCTAGGTCACATAGTTTTTGAGAAAAGTGCATTTTACCGTTCCTCACAAATTTCGATTTGCAGGCATTCAGAAAAAGTGGTGAGGAGCGCCGAAAGTACCTATCGTAGCTGAAGTTTAAAAGTATTGTTGATAATGATTTTCGAAAAAATCGTCGGTAATTAGCTGAGATATTAACACTTAAAAACGCGGACGGTTTGGGCATACGCAGTGACAGGAGAGGCGTACTCTATATACCATTGTCTTTTAAAGCAGATGGTTCATAGAGTACGTATATTTACGTACGAGGACAAGATTCCACATAGTTTTGTCGCATTTGGAGTATATTTGGAATTTTATTGAACAAATACATATTTCATTACGCTGAAAATTATCAAATACTGTTCTTCAGTTCTTAGCGAACTTGTTTTGTAGGAATAGAATCCATATCTAGTATAATCCCACAATATACGATTATTGCATTTGGGTATTTTTTGACGCATTTAACGGCAGTTGAAACCTAAATGAGATAGTATAGACAAAGAGGAAAATTACATATAAGAAAAATATTTTACTTTTATTGAAATTTATGCAGATAGTTTCTTTTTCATAAAATCTTCCTAGGGCTCAGGTTTTTCTATTATTTTTATTATCAAGAAGAAACCATCCAATTAAAATTCAATAAAAGTAAAATAATTTCCCCATCAATTATTAGTGAAACTATAGAGATTGTAACTGGGAAAACTCAATATGTAACTATGCAGCATCATTTCACTTACTAAAAATTTGGCTCTAGCTACTCAATGAGTATGAAAATGAAATAAAATAAACATTCATATAAAATAAAAACGTAATGTGGATAATATGATAGAATAATGAATAAAAAAGAAAAGTGCCCAGCTAAACTGATGGCATTGAGCTCACAGGCTATTCACACTAATTGTATATTATACTCTTATTTTAAAAAATAATGCCCCTCAAAAAAAATAAGTGAAGGGGAATTAGCCCCCGTTTCCCCCCTTATACTTAACCTGTGAACTTCCAAATCTAATCAGGGAAGCTCCTTATCATAATAAACCGGTATACCAAATTTGGAGCAAATTGAATAATCCTGCAAAAAAAACTATTTATCTAAATTAAGGGGGTGGACTAGCCCCCCTTTATCCTTAACCAATGAATCCCCAAAACGAATCAGGGAAGCTCCTTAACATAATAAACCGATATACCAAATTTGGAGCAAAGCGAATAATTCTGCATGAAAAACCGGTTTATATAAATTAAGGGCGGTGGACTAGCCCCCCTTCCCCCTTTATCCTTAACCAATGAACCCCCATAACTAATCAGGAAGTTCCTTAACACAATAAACCGGTATACCAACTTCGGAGCAAATCGAATCATTCTGCATGAAAAACGCATTTATCTAAATTAAGAGGGGCGGGCTAACCTCCCTTTTCCCCCTTTTTCCTTAACCAGTGTACCCCCAAAACTAATCAGGGAAGTTCCTTAACATAATAAACCGGTATACCAAATTCGGAGCAAATCGAATGATTCTGCATGAAAAACCCATTTATCTAAATTAAGGGGGAGGACTAACCCCGTTTTTCCCCCTTTATCCTTAACCAATGAACTCCCAAAACTAATCAGGGAAGTTCCTTAACATAATAAACCGGTATACCAAATTCGGTGCAATTCGAATGATTTTGCATGAAAAACCCATTTATCTGAATTAAGGGGGTGGACTAACCCCCCCTTTTCCCCCTTTATTTTTAACCAATGAACCCCCAAAACTAATCAGGGAAGTTCCTTAACATAATAAACCGGTATACCAAATTCGGAGCAAATCGAATGATTCTGCAAGAAAAAACCATTTATCTGAATTAAGAGGGTGGACTAACCCCCGTTTTACCCCTTTATCCTTAACCAATGAACACCAAAAACTAATCAGGGAAGTTCCTTAACATAATAAACCGGTATACCAAATTCGGAGCAAATCGAATGATTCTGCATGAAAAACCCATTTATCTGAATTAAGGGGTTGGACTATCCCCGTTTTTCCCCCTTTATCCTTAACCAATGCACTCCCAAAACTAATCAGGGAAGCGCCTTATCACAATGAACCTAGAAAAAAATTTTGAAGCAAATCGGATGTTTCTATCAAGAGTTATCGCGTTACGTACATACATACATACATACGTACATACGTACATACATACATACAGAACGGGCGGGCACATTAGTTCTCAGGCTTTGTTAGCCTGTGAGCTAAAAACTGAATGATGGCGTGTCATAGACCGTGCAAATTTAGAATACCTTTATTTATTTGTTTTTGAAAATGACTCAGGGTGAGTCGAAACTTGTCAACAGTCTAAATAAACGTATTTTTACTGGTTTTAAAGTTTTAATTTACACATTTTAACATTTGAAATTCATATATTATTATAAGGTATTATTTGCTATAGATTTAAAAGATTTTAATGTAACTTATATGAAACGACGCAAAATTACCTATTATAAAGTCAAGTTAAGGAAACAAATTCGACTGTGGCCAAAACTTCTATTGTGAACGGTGACCCTTTTTAGGTGCGTAAGTAATTATAAAAATACGTAGCACTTATAGTTGTCGTTCAGTCCGTTTGTCTGTCCGCCTACATGTCCGTCCGTCCGCCCACATATAACAGAGGAAAAACTACCCAACCCAATTTTAAATGTATAATCCATCTGAAATTTTAAATATATAATTGTTGCAAAATTTTATCGAGTCATTTCAAATTTTATGAAAATCGAATGTATAGTTTAATTAAAGGGACAGTCAAAAGTTTTCCTTTATATTACGGCCAATCTGAAAAATTATTTCAAGTGCATTTTAATGATGTTACAGCCTTTCGAACAGAATGAAATTTATATGCACTTTTGAAGTGCACTAAAATATATTCAGTACAATATGCGGTGCAAAAAATATTTATAAAACTAATTATAGTACGAATGCACCTCATTTGCCACGTTTGACATTCAATTTCCAACTTGTTAAAAATTTGTGTTGGTAGATGGTTAATATTATTTAATAAAAAAAATATTTGCACTTACAGACCAAAACTGCAATTACACGAAATACAAATGAACACTGCATTTATCTTCTTGTGTTTTAATATATTAGATACATATTTTATTTCAATTTATATTTAACGTCATTTACTGCATTTTTTCGAATATGATTTTAATAAAATTCGTTGTATTAAATACACTTGTTAATGAGAAGGTTATTTTAAAGGTATTATAAATAAATCATCTGATAAAATTATTTATTCTTTTGATTAATGTGATACGTCACAGCGGATTTACGAATGGTTAAGGAAATGAGGACAAAGCAATAATCTAAGAATGATAAAATTTTATCTCCAATCAATTTAAACATCAAAGATACAATCATTTAATAGGATAGTAAATAAGCTTAATTCGCACGGAAAAGAGTCAAGGTAAATAGAATACAGAAAGATCTGTCTAATTCAATTAAATTGTTTAGTTATCTCGAGTGAAAGAAATATAAATTTGCTTATTCTTTCCCCATTGACAGGAAATGTAATAAACTCAAATAATCAGAAAGGAAAGTTATGTATGTATTACTTTCTGATTTAACATGTATGACACCAAACAAAGAGATTATTTAAGATGTTATAAAGAATGAGAAATATTTAATTCGTATTTGGATTAGATGCTATCAATGTTTGCCTCAGTTACAAATATGGAAATACTGATGAAAATATATGAAATATATTTCTATATGAAAGATATTTTTAATAAGTGGGGGAAAATATATTTATATATATACATTTCAGTTCTTTTCTGTTTTTTTTTTTTTTTTTTTTTTTTTTTTTTTTTTTAATAGGATCTTTATCTGTAAATGTATCAAAATTAAAATTTGTGTATTTGTCATTCTATGTAGGATTGCGCAATTATAAGCTTTTATAATTCAATAATTAAGATTAAAAATATAGCCGAAAATACTAAATGATATGAGTCATTTAAAGCATTATGCAGATTAAAACACCAAATAAAATAAACTAAGATGGACTTGAGCACAGTTAAAAAATAAAATTTATAAAGACAATAAAAAACAATTAAAAATACAATATGTAAGCGTTTCGCCAATCGACACGCAAGGCATCATCAGTACATAAAATATCCACTGCATTTCAAACGTCAGAACAAATCAAGAACAGTTACAGTTAGCTATTTTAAAAACAAACAATATTCGCTAGGGACAGAACGAGCATCATTCAAAGCATTTTGGAGATTATTTTGAAGAAAATTCATTTTTGGAGACGTTATGTCGACGATATTTTTTTGATAGTGAAAAAAGCAGACTTAAATGATATTCTCACGATTTCTAACTCTATTGGTAACCCTATTAAGTTTGCTGTTGAAATAGAAAATAATGCTGAATTACCATTTCTCGACATTCTAATCCGCAGACTCACGACTGATATCTCTCAATCTGTCACCACTACTGTTTACAGAAAACCTACTTCTACTGGTCAATATACTAATTTCAATTCAATATGCCCTTTAAGCCATAAAATAACCGTTATTAAGACTTTAGCCTTCAGAGCCATAAAATACTGCATTTCCAGTAATGATTTTGATATAGAGAAATGTAAAATTTATCGTGATTTGGTTAATAATAGCTACCCTATTGGTCTTCTTAAAAAAATCTTTAAAATACTTTAAATTTTGTAAATTCTACCACCCCCCCTTTTTCAACATAGTAAACCTAGCTCCTTTATCAGTATCCCTTATT
Organism: Maratus speciosus; assembly: GCA_963932465.1. NCBI lineage: Eukaryota > Metazoa > Arthropoda > Arachnida > Araneae > Salticidae > Maratus > Maratus speciosus. The sequence continues at coordinate 396,295,188 of OZ010788.1, read as the reverse complement.
ATAAGAACATTTCTGAAAAAAATTCTGGCATTCTAAAATCATTCAATATTGGGGTTTCTTTTAAACCTATTAATAAATTGAGTTCCTTTTTCAATAAGCATAAATTTCAATATGATAAGTCTAAATTACCCGGTGTTGTTTATATTATTCCTTGTAAAGATTGCAATAGTGTTTATATTGGTGAAACTGGTAGATCATTGGAAATTCGCCTAAAAGAACATACTGGTGCTTTAAAAAAGAGTAATTTGAATTCAAAAATTGTCCAGCATTCACTTCAAACGAATCACATTCCGCTCATTGCGAACGCCAGTATTTTGAAATCTGGTTGCAACAACTACAATGGTAGATTGCTCCTTGAGGCTTGGTTCACTGAATTGCGGTCGCATGCTTTGAATGATGCTTGTTCTGTCCCTAGCGAATATTGTTTGTTTTTAAAATAGCTAACTGTAACTGTTCTTGATTTGTTCTGACGTTTGAAATGCAATGGATATTTTTTGAACTGATGATGCCTTGCCTGTCGCTTCGCGAAACGTTTACATATTGTATTTTTAATTGTTTTTTATTGTCTTTATAAATTTTATTTTTTAACTGTGCTCAAGTCTGTCTTAGTTTATTTTATTTGGTGTTTTAATGGTTTTTAAATTCAGACGTTAAATGTATATGAACTCTAAATTATGCAGATTACTTCTCACATAAAACGGTATTAAAATATATGCTTCATTTTAAAGTTTAAATTCAAAAATGAGTAGCATATTATACTGTAAATAAAAAGGAAGTGGCCAGTGGGCATTCAGCTCACAGGCAATTCACACTAATTGTATATTATAGTAGTTTTTCAAAGAATAATGCTCCTCAAAAATTAAATTAACAGAAGGGGGAATTAGCTCCCCCATTTCCACCCTTTATGCTTAATCAATCAATCTACACATCTAATCAGGAAAGCGCCTTATTAAGATAAACCGCTCTACCACTCCGCTCTTCAATTTGAAGCAAATCGAATAGTTCTACATGAAAAACCATTTATGCTAATTAAGGGGAAGATTCTCCCCTTATTTCGCCCTTATACCTACCAATGAATCCCCAGCACTAATCAGGAAAGCGCCTTATCAGAATGAGACTATATGCCAAATTTGAAGCAAATCGGATATTTATCCACGAAAAACCCATTTATCTAAATTAAGGGCGGGGTATTATCCCACGTTTATCCTTTATACCTAACCAATGGACCCCAAAACTAATCAGGGAAGCGAAGTATCAGAATGAACAAATATAAAAAATTCGAAGCAAATTGAATATTTATATTAAAATTTATCGCGTTACGTACATGCAGAACCTGCAGGCGCATTAGATTACAGGATTTGAAAAACTATAAGTTTCAAATTGCCCGGTTAAACTGATGGCATTGAACTCTTAGGCTATTCACACTAATTGTATATTATACTCTTAGTTTTCCAAAGAATAACGTCCCTCAAAGAATAAATTAAGTGGAGGATTAGCTCATCCCCCCCCCCTTTATACGTAAACGATAAACCTCAAATCTAATGAGGGAAGCATCATATCAGAATAAACCTGCATATCAAATTTGAAGCAAATAGGGTAATTCTGCATGAAAACACATTTATCTAAATTTAAGAGGGGATTTGCCCTCCGTTCCCGCTTTATACTTAACCAATGACCCCCAAAATCTAATAAGAGAATCGCCTTATTAGAATGAACCTATATACGAAATTTTAAGCAAATCGATTATTTCTGCATGAAAAACACATTTATCTAACATACGGGGATTATGTCCCCTTTCCCCCTTTTATACATAACCAATGCACCCCCAAAACGGATCAGGGTAGCGCCTCATCAAAATGAATTTATATCCAAAATTTGCATCAAATCGGATATTTCTATCAAGAGTTATCGGGTTACTTACGTACATACATAAATACATACGTTTATACAGAACTTATGGGCACATTAGCTCTCAGATTTTGATAGCCTGTGAAGTAAAAATTGCCCTGTTAAATTAATGGCATTGAGCTCACAGGTTATTCACACTAATTGTATCATATACTTTTAGTTTTTTAAAGAATAATGTTCATCAAGAAATAAATTAAGGATGCGATTAGCTCCCCATTTCCCTCTTTATACTTAACTAATCAACCTGAAAATCAAATCAAGGAAGCGCCCTATCAGAATAAACCTGTATACCACATTTGCAGCAAATCGGATAAATTTGCATGGAAAACCCATTTATCTAAATTAAGGGAGAATCGCCCGCCATTCCCCAATTTATACTTAACAAATAACACAAAAATCTAATCAGGGAAGCGGCTTATCAGAAAGAACCTGTATACAACATTTGAAGCAAATCGGATATTTCTGCATGAAAAGGAAACTAAATTAAGGGGTTTATTAGCCCACGACACCCCTTTATACTTAGACAATAAACCCCTAAATCATATCAGGGAAGCGCCTTGTCAGAATGAATCTATATATAAAATTTGAAGCAAATCAGATATTTCTGTATGAAAAAACCATTTATCTAAATTAAGGGGAGATTAGCCATTTTGCTAAAAATGGCTAACAATGCAACACTTCAAAATATTCGTAAAAATTATTGAATTCGAAATCGTTTTGTTGACTGTCTAGTGTCCCATGTTTAATAATTGACAATATTTCTATACTAATTGGCAATATACTATATTTAATTCAATCAAAATGTGCTAAGGTAGCACTCATATGTTATCATTTAAACATGCCCTGCGACTGGAGACTTCACTGCAGAGTAGTAGTTATACGACTCACGTGTTGGCAACTGCTCCATCAGGTAGAGTTCCTCCCAGTTAGTTCAGTTTGTGTTTGACTATTGCGTAGTAAAGAACTGTTTTACGATGCTGTAGTGGTATGTTAAAGCATATATTTGTAGGGAAAGTGATTTAATTTGATGTATCTTTCGCTTTTAAAATATAGATTAATGTTTATTTTTATGTCTCAATGTGTGAAGAAGAACTGGGTAACGTCAGAAGAGCGATACATTTTGCGTGGTAAGATTTTTTTTCTTATCGTGAACTCCCATGCTCTGCAGTAATTTAAAGTAGCGATTGCCAAACGGACGACCAGTGGTCTTTAGTGAAATTTTGGTGATCCCGAAGGAAAATATCGATATGAATTAAAAGTAGCCCTCAATCTTCAATAATGGTTTCCAAAACTGGCAGAAAGGCGTGGGGTGCTTGGCACGAACATGTGTCGCGGCCGAAAGCATAACCGTCCGAAATTCGTAGAGTAAATAAGGGTTTAGATTTTCTTAAAAAATCCTTCATGCAAGCAACCACAACCCCCCTTTTCCTCCTATATAACTCGTACAGATAATCGGCAAGTAACAAACACTACCACCACGGTCGTCGGAGCAAGAAAATGCGTGACTTTTGAAACAAATGGATAGAAATATCACACTAAAAATGTGTGTACACAAATTTAAAACAAGTTTTTAATAATTAAACTAAATAATTTTGCTCCAAAAAATTGCCTTCAAACGTTTCTTTTTACAATAAATTAAGTATTCAGTTTTTGGTATAATTATATTGTATTTCATGTTAATAAAAGGTCAGTTCATTATTGTATAAATCAGTACTGATCATTATTATACATATATATTTAAGTTTTCAATAATCATATTTATAATAGCATTCAAAAATTTGAATTTAGATGTTCATGATGTCTTAAAGATTAGCGAATTTTTCTTTTTATTTTCAATTCCTTTGTCTTGTCTTGTTTTGATTTTTTTATTGTCTTTTTTTTTAGCTATACAAAATATATTCCAAATGGTGATTTGACATAAAGAAGAAACTATGTAATACCACAATCAATTTTAATGTAAAGAGAAAAAAAAATCGAACGTAAAAAATAAATCTATTATTTGCATGAAAAGAATATCCAATTATGTATATTTACTTTTCAAGATTAGGCATTACTTTTTGTTTTCTGTAAAGAAATTTTATTTAAAGTTAATTTTCATGTAACAAAATTCCATTTCAGTCATTATTTATAATAATGCAGTTTGAAATATTATTATATCGTAATTTTTTTATGTTCTTAATGCTTAGATAAATGAAATTAACAGTTTGTTTTGTAATAATGAAGAAAATACTTTCATGTCATAGTTTTAAAAAAAATCTAATTTATATTATAAAATTTTCTGTTATGCGAATCTAAGAGTATATCATTACTGCGTAAAATTAATAAGAAATTTATTTACTAAACTGAAAATAACTAGTAAAAATAATTTATTACATATTTTCACAAATATAAAGATCGTTATATTTTTTACAGAAAATTTGGCGAAAACCTCGTTTTCAAATACCAGTTACATATGCATTTTTAGTATTACTTAGTTGTCCCGTCTACCAAAAATCTACCGCCAAACTATAAGATTAAATGCCAATATTGGTTGATCGTAAATGTCACATTCACTTGACTTTGAACAAGTTACACGTGTTTACGTCATCACGTGATTTTTATTTCGAATTTTTATTTGTATATTTATTAATGTTATACTAATTTATTTGTTCTCTCATTATTTAAGTTAAAACTATTTCAATTTGTATAATTTGGCGAGAGTTTTGGCGATTTATATAATTTGGCGAAATTGGTCGACGGAATAACTAAGTAGTACCGTATTTTATAATTATTTTCTATCATTTTCTAAAGGAAATATAAAAAAAATAATTAATAATTATAGAACAAAATATTTTATATAATTTATAAAAAGAAATAAAAGTAAACAAACATTTATTATCAAATAAACAACAATAGTCGGGTTACCATGTCAACCTTTTCTGAAATATGAAAAAAATATATATCCGTTTGATTAAGATTTACTTTTCATCATTAGAAAAATGTATATAAAATTTAAAAAAATTAATATTTCGGAATATAATTAGGTAGCTTTCATTACAAAAAGCTACCTATTGCAGCCGTTCGGAGGAAAGCAATTTCAAAAAATTTTGGTATATTTTCATCGATCATGACCCCCAGACCCCGAAACCACCCTCAGTTCAAAAGTTGATATATATATATATATATATATATATATATATATATCTGACATTTGTCATACTGTAACTCTCGAATTTATTAACCGATTTGGATGTAATTCGGTATGTACATAGTACATACCAATGTCTCGACCGAGTTCGTTGGCCAGCTTCATCCGCCATTTTGTTTCAAAATGGCGGCCATTTGAAATTTTATTAAAAATTTTAAATTTGAAGTGTGGTACCAAAGAATTGAAAATGGAAAAATATTTTTTTCTTATGTATTTGACCTTTTTACCCGGATTCGGGATCGAATCCTGGTCCAGACATTTTTCGCCCAGTTGGAAATTTACATCTAATACACATTTTATGCCTTTCCTTCACGGAATTGTGTGCTTAGAAATTTGTGTGTTAAGGTAATGGTGACATATCTTCGCTATTTCTTTTATAATTACTTTTTTAGAGTAATTAATCATTTAACAGCAGTAACAATGAACTTTTTTTCAGAAAATAAAAGTCTTTTTAAATTTATTTGTCCGTAGTTAAAATCAGAAGTTCTAAATTGTTATTAATGCAAACTTATTACCCTTTGCAAACTTGGGTGCTTAGAAATTTGTGTAAAATATGGAAAGATGGCCGCCAAGCCCATGATGCATAATTTTAAAACATTTGAATTTTCAGAAACATGTTATGATGTATTTAGTACAGGAGAAGAGTATTTCTATCAACATATACGAAGTCACTCGACTTACAAATGGTAAATGTTTAAGTGGAAAATGTTAAAAAAGTACCATAATATAAGCTTGGAAATATGATATCACACCATTTTTTAGCCACAATTTTCATCTTTTTTTTTTTTTTTTTACTTTTGAAAAGTTGTTTTTTAGTGGATATCATTCCTTTTTTTTTAGGATATTATGCATAATTTAAATAATCTACTCACTTAAATTAAAATGAGTGCTATTAGAACCGTTGTAAGTAGAAAGGAAACCCAATATTTGTACATATTGTTTGCATATCATTTATTTCTTAGAGTAATTAAGGATTTAAAAGCAATGAAAGCCAACTTCTTTTCTCAAAGAATCAGACTTCTTCAATTTATATGGTATTTTAATTTTTATGAAGAATGCAAATTTTGTAAAAAAATGATAGAGTCGAAATAACATATGGACCTATAGTTGGTCTTTTAGTTAGATATTTGTTTATTGTTTGATATTTAGTCAGATATTTGTTTAAATATAACTTTTTATTTTATTTTTTGCAAAATTGTAAATCAAATATCTACGGCTAATCCGAGAATGAAGCACGACATGCAAAACAGAGCAGATATATTTAGAATCGGTTCTTAATGAACCTTTAGATATTTTAGATAATTAGTATGCCAAATCCAGGTTTCTACCCCGAACGGTATCGCAAAAGTTGGAATTTTAGAGCTTTTTTTTTGTTTTTGAACCCTTTTAAACTCGAACTTATTAGGAAATGATTTCGGAGAGCATTACTCTTTCAAAAGTTACAACCATGTTAAATTTCAAGGTCATGCTTTGACAATTCTATTTAAATCGTAATTTAGAACGTTTTCTGCTCGATTAATCTCTTTAAAGAGAGACTTCTTTTTTCGAAACAGTTCTGAACGAGCTCTTAGATCTTAAAATTAACAGCTTGCCAAAATTCAGGTTTCAATCTTTAACGATATCCCGATAAACCCAATTTTAGAACTTCTTTGCTCCTGCGCCGTTAAAAATTTCGATATTTTTAGGAACTGTTCATAGTGAATATTTACGTCTTAAATGTTACAACTATGTCAAATTTCTATTTTCTTAGGGATAAGAATTGCAAATAAATCATAATTTAGAGCATTTTTAGAAAGCTTTTTTACTCGTTTCACCATTTTAAATATCGATTTTTTTTTTTAGAAATAGGTTTTAGCGAGCACTGACATCTTGAAAGTAACCACCATATCATATTTTAAGTTTCTCCCCTCAACAGTTTCACAGAAATCTTAATTTATGAATGACTTTCGCTCTTGCAACCTCTTAAATTTCGAATTTTTTAGAAATTGCTCAAGACGAGCATTTTCGTTTTAGTATCAATAATCATGTTAAATTTCAAGTTCACGCTCTAGCAATTCCATTCAAATGGAATTTAGAAAGTTTTTAAAAAGCTTTCCACTCGTTTCACCCTTTTAAAATTCGATTTATTTAGAAACAGATTTCGGAGAGCATTACTGTTTCAAAACTTACAACCATGTTAAATTTCAAGGTCATGTTTGAGAATTCTATTTAAATCGTAATTTAGAACGTTTTCTGCTCGTTTAATCTCTTTAAAACGAGAATTCTTTTTTCGAAACAGTTCTGAACGAGCTCTTAGATCTTAAAATTAACAGCTTGCCAAAATTCAGGTTTCAATCTTTAACAATATCCCGATAAACCCAATTTTAGAACTTTTTTGCTCCTGCGCCGTTAACAATTTCGATATTTTTAGGAACTGTTCATAGTGACTATTTACGTCTTAAATGTTACAACTATGTCAATTTTCTATTTTCTTAGGGCTAAGAATTCCAAATAAATCATAATTTAGAGCATTTTTAGAAAGCTTTTTTACTCGTTTCACCATTTTAAATTTCGATTTTTTTAGAAATAGGTTTTAGCGAGCACTGACATCTTAAAAGTAACCACCATATCAAATTTTAAGTTTCTCCCCTCAACAGTTTCACAGAAATCTTAATTTATGAATGACTTTCGCTCTTGCAACCTCTTAAATTTCGAATTTTTTAGAAATTGCTCAAGATGAGCATTTTCGTTTTAGTATCAATAATCATGTTAAATTTCAAGTTCATGCTCTAGCAATTCCATTCAAACCGGAATTTAGAACGTTTTTAAAAAGCTTTCCACTCATTTCACCCTTTTAAAATTCGATTTATTTAGAAACAGATTTTAAAGAGCATTTACATCTTATAAGTAACCACCATGCCAGATGTAAGGCTTCTATCCCTAACAGTATCACAGATTCAAAAATACAAGAATTTTTTTGCTCTTGTACACTTATAAATTTCTAATTTATTAGAAAACGCAAAGCATTTACGCCTTAGAAAATAACATCCGTCTCAAATTTCATGTTCCTAGCCCAAACAATCTGATTAAAATCATAATGCAAACCGTTCTTAAAACGTTTTCCGCTCTGTTCATCTCTTAACATTTCGATATTTTACTAACAGTTCTTAGCGTGCATTTACATCATTAAACAAACCAGCATGCCGAAATTCAGACCTCTATCCCGAACGGTACTACAGAAATCGCAATGTTAGAACTTTTTTTAGGCCTGCATCCATTCAAATTTCGAATTTTTTTAGGAATTTTTCTGTGATATCATTTAATACTTATCAGTAAAAAGCACATCAAATTTCATGTTTCGAACAATTTGCAGATTCAGCAATTGTTCCAGATTAACAATTGCAAATAAGTGATAATTTAGAACGTTCATAGAACGCTTTTCTGTCGTTTCGAACTTTTAATTTCTACCTTTTTTAGAAATCATCCTTATCGAGTATTTAAAATAACCACCATGAGCCAAATTGTCGGTTTCTATACCAAATGGTATCACAGAAATTTGAATTTTAGGAAATTCTTTTCTTTTGTACTCTTTTCAATTTCAAATTTATTAGATTTTTTTCGGCTCTGGCTAGCAGTTTGATGCCCGTTAAATGTATGCTAAGCATTGCATCATGTTACTTTTATTCATAATTTTAATTAACTATCTCAATCCTTCGCCAATTACGAATATTCTGATAGAGAAATCATGAACTCGTTACTTTTATGTTAGCGGGCACAGGTGATAAATCGCCAATTATTGTTTCCTTCCCTTTCATTCGTATTGCCTTAATTTTACTTAAACTACAATCCTTTCACTTATTTTACATAAAATCATAACTTTAATTTAAAATACAAACGTTTAAGATACATGCCTTTCACTTATTTAATTTTTTTTTTAAGAAAAGAAAAAGGAAAGCAAAAAATAATAAAAAAATGCCAATTCCATTATCAAAGCATTGTTTTTAATTTACCACGCAAAAAATAAAAACTGCTACTGGCGAGGTAAAAAATACCATTGGCGAGTTTTGAGCCTGGCTAACATAAAAGTACCAAGAACTTCTTCCGATCATGCCAGCATTGTGTAGCTTTTTCGTTGTTATGTATTTCATCTTTCTTGAGAAAACCGCTTAACTCACGTAGGCATTTATGCTTCATGTTCGTTTGAGCACAGCGCTGTCTCAAACGCATCGCGGTTAGCACAATATATATTTTTTTTGTTTATTTTTGAGCCAGTTTGGGGAGAAAACCACGTTTCCGGGTACCTGTTAGACCTAGCTGGCGAAAATAGTATGTTGGTTTTATTTATTATGAAACTGTTTATTTGGTATAAAAACACAATTTTATTATAAAATACACAAAACTTTGTCACAGATGTCATATTGGCGTGATTTTTTTCGTAACTTCTTAGTTATCCCGTCGACCAAATTACTGTCACCAACATGTAAGATTAAATGCCAATACTGGATGATTGTAAATGTCACATTCACTTGACTTACACGTGTTTACGTCATAAAGTGATTTTTATTTCGACGTTTTATTTGTATTTTTATTAACGTTATACTAATTTACTTATTCTTTTGTTATTTAAAATAGAAATTATGTCAAATTGTATAATTTGGCGTGTGGTTTGGCGATATATATAATTTGGCGAAATTGGTCGAAGGAGTAACTAAGAAGTACCATTTTTTTACGCCAATTTGGCGAAAACATCAACAGCATAAACAACAACATCCGGGTTACCATATCAAGAAAAATAACGACACTTTGGCGCCAATTGAATTCCCGTTGCGTACATGACATTGGCGTCAGAAAAATATCGCTCCATTATGGAGCGTATATGACATCTGTGCTAAAACTTTTATTAGAAACACACACTAATTATTTTATTATAAAATTCACAAAGTTTAATTTAATTTAAAACACACGCAATCTCTTCTATTGGATTGTCATATGGAGGATAATATCGTCAAAATTTCTGGGTTGCTGGGGAATAAAATTACCATTTTGGTACTAAAAGGATACCCCGGTGCGTCTGAGACATCTTTGTCTCCGTTTGCTTATATGTTGAAATACGTTCGATTATACGGAGATTTGGCACAGACACCATGTACGCCCGCCCCATATTCGTGCGATTTTTTTCCGACACCCACCAATTTGGCAAAAACATCAACAGTATAAACAACAACACCCGGGTTACCATATCAAGCAAAATAACGACACTTTGGCGCCAGTTAAATACCCGTTGCGTATATGATATTGGCGTCAGAAACAAATCGCGCCAATATGCGTACATAACATCTGTGCCGGAGATTTTTAAACCTAATTAATAATCTTCTGTATTTGGGTCCATAGCCAATAGACCTATTTAGCTAATACAATTTGGTACAATGGAGTGTTTCTATGAAAGCCTTTAATAATATCACAGTTATATTCATTTATATAGTTGAAATATATAATTTTTTTTTCACCCGAACCTTGGCAATAGACTCGACTAAGAAAGATTAGAGAATCTAATATCTTAGCAAAAGTTCGTCCATCTGATGTTATGCACCCAATAAAAGCATATCAAAATATTGTTTTGAACGCCACTGGCCATCGAGAATGGCAGGTATGATTACGATCAACAATAGTTTTTGGTGATTAATCTTCCCGGAACAACCAATCTAACTGATGATCCGTTTTAAAATTTGGTTAATTAAATATTTTTACATGGGTAGGATTTATTTACTTTTAAACGTAAAGAAAAGATTGTGTAATTTTATGTTAGCTGGGAGAAGTGATATGTCGCTTAATATTGTTCACATTGGCATCATTCATATTGCATTCGTTTCGTTTACAATACACAACTTTCATTTCAAATACTACATTCAGTTTAAAAACATATATTATAGGCATTTAAAATACACCCACTTCACTTACTTCATTTAAAACACAAAATAAATAAATAAATAATATTATCTTAAACAAAAACATTTATTTCAGTATCCAAGGATTGTTTATAACTTACACACGCAAAAAATAACAATTTCTGTTTGCAGGTAAAAAAAATGCTATTGTCGAGATTTGCGACCTCAATTCATTTTCAAAAGTTTTGTTTACATTAGGAATGAAACCTTAAATGCCGATAACTTTCAATGCATATTTCTTAAAAGGTACCATTTCTCTATAAAATCATTTTTATTTTAAAAATCTTTCTAAAAATGTAACTTTTATGCAGTTTTATTCGAAAAAATAATCTTGATGGAAAATACTCGTCTACCAGATTGAAGTTGAAGTGGATTTGTGCTATTATAATGTGGATAGTACGCGCTCGTTGGCGGATTTATCACTATAGTTTGATAATTTTAGAATGAATTAACAGTTTTTTGCTTATTAAGAATAGAATTTTCAAAATTTTTTAAACTAAATTTTATAAAAGCGCGTAGATTGGGTAATTACCAGTCCGAAAATGCATTCCACACTTTTTTTCTCTCCATTATTTAAGTCTCTAGCTTAATTGAATTAATATATGTTTGACGAAGATTTTTTTTTTCTCATTTTCAGTATCTCCACGTTTTGTTAAAAATCCTGTATCTCTGTTTAAAATTATTTTTATAGAGATGAGTTTGGTCTCAATTTGAAGCTCTTCTTCAGTAGATTCTTCTAGTCTTAATTTTATTTCTCTGCGATGCTTTTTTTCTTAAATATCTGAAAATTTAAATGCCACGTTTAGCCGATTTAACATGGAGAAGTTTTCTTGAGTATAATAAGCAGTTACGCGGTTCTGGCTTTTGGTTCTTGGCGTTTGTTTGTTTGGTGGGGTTAGCATTTTTTTATAGCTTGGCTTGGCAGAACGACCGTCCTGCTTGATGTTATGAACTGTACCTTATGTAAATATTAAATTCATGTAAATAAATCTTAAGTTATGCACAGTACTTTAAAGTAATTTATAAGTGCTTGAACATATTGTTCTTGTCATAAAAATATCTCATTAATGTTTCTTGATGATAATTTTGCTATTTTTCATTAATAAATAATCAGTGAGATATTTCTTATAAAACGTGATAAAAATATTTTATCACTTTAGTTTGAAATGTTTCTTGTTAATATTTTTGGGTGGGAAATACATATCAGCACATTTTTATTTCACTCTACAGTAAAATGCAAGGGAAAAGCCAGTTTGACAAGATTTTTTTTTTTTTTTTTTTTTTTTTTTTTTTTACTTTTGAAAGTATTTTATTTACTTCTTTTAGCCCATGTTTTTACATTATTTGTGTTTCGTACGTATGACTAATCGCCCATCTTAAACGTCATCTTTTTTTACTTCAGATTTTTATAACAACAGCAATATTTCAAGCTCTTTTAAAGTATTTTAAAATACTGTGCATAATTTAATATTTGCACTAATTCAATATCTCCAGACAGTACATCCGATTATATAAAATAAGAAAAAAAATTAATAGAGACCACTTGCTATAAAGTCCACATTTGAGTACACAACTGGGATAGAAAATCAGTACATAAACGCTTCAAATTTGAAAACATCTATAAAGATAAAAAAAAAAATAAGTACACAATGGTTCATACTTAAACACACCCGTGAAATAAAAAATGAGTACACGTGTTACTCAATTTTGAGAACATTTGGATCGGAGCTATTTCGAGTATATGACCTATTCAAAATTGCGCACATTTATTCAATTTTGAGAATCCGTTTTCTTTCAGTGTATTATAAATTTTATAAGTATTCCCTTCCCCCATGTTTTTAATATCTTAAATAGCAACGTAATAAAAATTTAATGTAAAAGAATACGAATGGTTACAAATAAAATGAACAATATAAAAAAGAAATATTGTAACTACAAATAAAAGGATAAAATGACAAAATCAGACTTTTTTATTTTTTAACAGTTCTGGATACATGGAAACTTTTCATTGAGTTTATTGTTTATGTAATTTTATTTTAAATATGTTAGTCATATTAAAGAACAAACAAATTGAATTCAATATTTTAATTGCTACTAGGATTATTTTTACCATTATGCTAATAGATAGAAACAAAATATTAATTCACTTTACAAATAAAAAAAATAAAACTGTGATTTAATTTATATTCTCAAATCTGGTAAATTTATCTAGAACCTAATTTTATCGAATTTTCGTCAGTAAACTTCAATAACAAAAGTTAAATTTAATATGGAAAAAAGAAAAAAACTTGCATATTAATTGGGTGTAAAATATGAAGACACTCATTGGGAAGACTTGAGTTCAGTTATTATGTAAGGAATATAAAATCACAAAGTCATAAATGAAACTGCATAAACAAAGCATATATGTAAAGGCACAAATAATAAAGAAAGTGATAATACAAATAGAAGTAATAAACGTAAGCATATTAAAAACATTTTATAAATGGTGGATAAAAATAACCGAAATAAAACAATAAAATATGATACTTGAATATTTTATTTAGAATTATCAACATTAAACATTAAATTTTATCAAACAGTGCAAATTTATTCATTCTTTAGAATACAAATACAGGACATTTAATTTCTTTTGAAATTAGATTGTAAATAGTCATTGTAAGAAGATCATTTATTTATTTATTCAATAATTTGGAAGTATAAATATTTAATAAGGATAGTATCAAATCCTTTATGAAACACATGATATATTTTTGTTAAAACTAAATTTGATTCAGGCTATATAAATTAAGATTTATTTAAGACCTTTGAAATACAATGACAAAACTTCACTGAAATACGATAACATAATTCAAAGCTTTCAAACGACGGGGCTTTAAATTGGACACATCGAGATTTTTCTTTCCGTAAACAACAGAATTAATGTATTTGCAAGAAAGTTAATGATGCCAAATAAGATTATTTACTAAAGTCTACCAAACGGAAGTAAAGAAAATAAAAATTTTAAAATAGTGAGTAATTTTATTCAATTGGATATTGAATGGAACAAAGTTATCCACATGTAATGAAATCGTAAAATAATTAAACTAAAGTAAACCTGATGCGCTAAAATATATTTAGGATACTAGCCTATAGTGCCCATCTAAGACTTCTTGGCAATGGGTCATGAGGTGCTATGCTGCACATGCCCCTGACAAGTAGTCAATTTAATGCGGGACCCACAGTGTTTAGTTCACAAGAAAGCTCATCAATCAATGTTGATCCCAAATGGATGAAATTTTTAGGACATTTTACCCAGTAAGCAGCGAGAAATCGAACTGGGGAGCTACAGTGAAGTAGACAGTCGTGATAACCATTACACTGCTGAGTTATATAAAATAAATATTGTTGGAAATTTCATAGCATAAATTTACTAAAACTTCGATATGTATTTATATAATAGTTTTTAAAGATATTATTAAAATAAAAATCATTATTTAAAGTAAAAAAGAAAGGAACAAACAAAGGAACAGCAACAAAGGAAAATTAAAAATAAAGAAAACAATACGTTGAGTGTGTCGATTATGAAACACTTTGTAACATTTTCATAATACTGTAACTATTAACAAGATATCTAAATAAGCAGTATATAAAAGAAACGCATAACACTCAATCTCATCAATGGATGTCCATAGTCAGTGAATTATTACAATTCTTTTATGAAGCCCTGCATGTCATGTATCTGCACAAGGTTTTATCTCATGCATCACCACCACCATCCCGCTCCTAAAACATATACGCACAAAAAAGTCAACTAGAAAATATGTAACACATCCGTAAGCGCATAACACATCTAATCGCCTTCCATAAAAGGTAATTTGATGTTTTTGCGTTCTGCATATGTGCTCTGTATATTATCTAGTGCTTTATATACGTACACACATATTAGGATAAAATTTCATTCAGCTAGCAAACGTATAAAACAACAAATAACCCATATCCAGAAATTACCACCCATACACGGCCTTATAACCATTTTTGAGTGGTCCTGCATTTGGAAATTATTTGTTTTGAAAATATTTATTGGTACATATATTTTTATTGGTATATATTGGTATATGTATTCTTAAAAGTGCATTAGACATTTAAAAATACTCCTAGGCAATTCATTATCACTCCAATTCCATTACCACTAACTTTCGTCCATTTTAGGTAGCTTTCATTAAAAAAATCTGTCTATTGCAACCGATCGGAAGAAAGCGATTTCAAAAAATTTTGGTATATTTTCATTGATCATGACCCCCAGACCCCGAAACCACCCTCAGTTAAAAAGTTGATATATATATATATATGATCTTTGTCACACTATAACTCTCGTATTTATGAACCGATTTGGATGTAACCCCGTCTATACATAGTACATACCAAAGCCTCGACCGAGTTCGTTGGCCAGCTTCATCCGCCATCTTGTTTCAAATGGCGGCCATTTTTTTTTTTATTTGAAATGTGGTACAAAAAAATTGAAAATTGAAAAATATTTTTTTCTCTTATGTGTTTGACCTTGATACAAAGATTCCGGAGCATTTTTTGTTTCGTCTATATCTTAAAAAATGGCAGAATTGTAGCACTTTGAATTTCTAGCTTGGCTGACATTTTGAAGCGACCTGATTTTTGTCACGCGATAACAGGCGTATTTATGAATTGATTTGGATGTACCTTGGTGTATACATAATACGTACTAATGTCTCGACCAATTTCGTTGGCCAGCTTCATCCGCCATCTTGTTTCAAAATGGCGGCCATTTAAATTTTTTTAAAAAAAATTAAAATTTGAAATGTGGTACCAAAAAATTGAAAATTGAAAAATATTTTTCTCTTATGTGTTTGGCCTTTATACAAAGATTCCGTAGCAGTTTTTGTTTCGTCTATATCTTAAAAAAAATGACTGAGTTATAGCCCGTTTAATTGCTAGCGTGGCTGACATTTTGAAACGACCTGATTTTTGTCACGCGATAACAGGCGTATTTATGAATCGATTTGGATGTACCTTGGTGTATATATAATACGTACCAATGTCTCGACTGAGTTTGTTTGCCAGCTTTATCCGCCATCTTGTTTCAAAGTGGCGGCCATTTATTTATTTTTTAATTTAAAATTTAATATGAGGTACCAAAAAATTGAAAAATGAAAAAGATTTTTTTGTATGTGTTTGACCTACAAAAATTCCGGAACCGTTTTCGTTTCGTCTACATCTAAAAAAATGGCTGAGTTATAGGATTTTGAATTTTTATTATGGATGACATTTTGAAACGACCTGATTTTTGTCACGCGATAACAGGCGTATTTATGAAGCGATTTGGATGTAACTTGGTGTGTACATACTGCATACCAATGTCTCGACCGAGTTCGTTGGCCAGCTTCATTCGCCATCTTGTTTCAAAAGGGCTGCTATTTAAAAAAAATAATTTTAAATTTAAAATGAGTTATCCAAAAATTGAAAAATGAAAAGATTTTTTTTTTGTGTTTGATCTTGATACAAAGATTCCGGAGCAGTTTTTGTTTCGTATATATAGTGAAATACGTTTTACACGAAAACGCTTAACACGAAAAATTGGTTGACACGAAATGATATAGCGATCTGGGCAGTATACTATGCAGTTTAATACATTTGTTTTCTTTTAACACGAAAAAAAAATCACATTCTATCTAGTTAGTTTGTGTTAAAATTGCTCAATTTTGTGTTAAAACCGCTGAATTTCGGGTGAAAATCAGTAAATTTCATGGTTTTTTTTTTTTTCTAAATTAGCTTATGTTTTATGAGCACAATGGCTAAAAAATCGGTCCAAAAACAAACTGCTATTTACCTTCAAATGAAGATGAAGCTGCTTAATGCAGTTGATGAAAAAGAAGGACGAAAACAGAAATCTGCAAAGATTTCGACATTGCTAATTCTACTTTATCAGTGATAATAAAAAAAAAACAGGGATCTCATTACGTTAATGTTTGAGCACAGTATGATTAAGCCAGAGAGAAAAAGCATGAGAACCGTTAAACAAGAAGGTTTCGAGACAGCTTTGATTAAAGATTGATTCAAACAAGCTATATCTCAGAATACTGAAAAAGACACTTAAAAAAGAGTATCTGATTCCCCCCCCCACCCCCCCAAAAAAAAAAAAAACAATATTTTTTTTTAACTTGCTTTTTCTCTTAGTGGATGCAACCTACAAGTAGTTTAATAGAAAATCGAAATAAAATTTGACGCCGCCGAAAATATTAGAGCTCTGTTCTTTTTTTTACGAATCTTTTAACGCGAAATTCTTTTAACACGAAAACAAATTTCGACTCCCTCAATTTCGTGTTAAACGTATTTTACTGTATCTTAAAAAATGGTTGAATTATAGCACTTTGAATTTCTAGCATGGCTGACATTTTGAAAAGATCTGATATTTGTCACGTGATAACACGCGTATTTATTAACCTATTTCGATGTAAGAAGGCATGTGGATAGTATATAGTAATGTCTCGACCAAGTTTGCTGGCCAGCTTCATCAGCCGTCTTATTTCAAAATGGAGGAAATGGAGGAAAAAATAAATTAAATAAAAAATTATATTTAAAGTGAGGCGCAAAAAAATTAGAAATTGAAAAAGGTTTCTTTCTTAAATATTTGACCATGATATAAGGATTCTGGGGCATTTTTTGTTTTGTCTCTATCTTAAAAAATGGCTCAGATATAGAAGTTTCAATATCTAATGTGGGTGACCTTTTGAAAAATCTTATTTTTTGCCTGCGACAGCACTTGCATATATAAACCAATTCCGATGTGAGTGAGCATGTGCACAGGAATTACTAAGGTCTCGACCAAGTTCACTCGTTAGCTTCATCCACCATGTTGTCTTAAAATGGCAGGAACTTCAAGATATCACCGAATTTGGCAACTAAATATAAGTTAGGGGAGGTGGGGGATGAATGAGACATTTTCACAAAAATATTTTTTTATATTTTTTTATTTAAGTTACTATCAATATTATATATCACATTTCATACATTAGGTATTTGCCAACATATTTGAGCAATATTTATTCTAGATTATGATTTATTCATAAAAATATTATGAAATCAAAAAAACGTTCCTCCCTGTCCCAATCATCCCCACAGCAGGGATAAAAGGGACACGAATAGGGATGGATGGGACACAAAGATTTTCCTCCCTGTATTCAATTTTACCAAATTAAAATTGGTAATTATAACCTTATATGAAAATTATATTTGTAATATATGATTTTACAGCACGAATCGATAGGTTTTTTTTTTTTTTTTTTCAAAAACTTCTTTTATTGCAGTTTTAACTTTTAATGCGGACTTCGGTTATCAACCTGCTCTTTTTTTCCACTTATGAGGCATTTTAGATTTGAAATGAAAGTGCAAAATGTCTTTTAAATATAGCATAGCTAATAATTTTCAATCATAACTTATTAATTAATATTAATTAAATGTATCGTAGAAACATGCAGAACGGAAATTATTGTGACGATCGGAAAGTCATGTCGTGTTGGGAAAATCAGTTAGTACCGAGAAATTCTGCCCGATAATTATTAGACATTAGATATCGGAATCAATGTCTAAAAATTAAATGATTGAATTTTCCGGTACGAATTGATTTTTCCAACACGACCCGACTTTCCGATTGACCCAATATGTTAGGGGTGGGGATTTATTCGTGCAACATTTCAAAATTCAATATAATTTCCCCCATTTGATCAATACACATATACTATTTTTATCAATTTTATCTATTTTGATTAAGTTTTAGTACAAATTTTTTGATAATCCATTAATAATTATTACAATACAATAAGTAACACTCAGAAATTTTAAACAATAACAACTCATATAATACTATTTAATACGATTAATTGACGTAAATTATTGATTTATCATCCTATATAATACTATTTAATTAATAAATAAAATTTTCAACATCTCTAGGGAGGAGTGAGAATGTCCCATTCATCCCCATTTGAAATGTCCCAATCATCCCATTTTACCTCAAAAATTTATTTGTCACAATGGTTACTATTCATTCATTTTAATTATTGATATTGAACCTTAAAATAAATAACTACAACATAGCTTAATTTTTTATATTGTATAAGATATTTCACATCTTCAAATGTAAAAAAAAAAAAAAAAAAAAAAAACTTACTTTTTAGCAGTGATTTCAGAAAATGCGACTTTGAAGGAAAATGAAAACAGCAATGTGGTCCTACTTTTAGTTCTGAAGCACACTGTGGTAGAGGTATATGGGGTTAGGAAGCAATTTAAAATAAATGTTTATTTAAAAATAGCAAATAAAGCCTTTGTGCAACAATATTAAAAAGCAGAAAAACCAACGTTTAAAATGCACAAATAATATATGAAAAGCAGCAAACAGCTGTTTCGAATCTACTAGCGAGATTCTTCTTCAGTGCAAAAGGAACAGCGTGCTAGAAAAAAGCAAGGCTGAGCAAAATCATAGACAGAGACGCGCTGGCTTTTATACCCTATGCGGGTGGCGAAGGCGCCGAAACAACCAATGAGAGAGAAGCAGTGGAAACGACTGGGTGGACAAGTAGCGCTGTTCTAGCACGCTGTTCCTTTTGCACTGAAGAAGAATCTCGCTAGTAGATTCGAAACAGCTGTTTGCTGCTTTTCATATATTATTTGTGCATTTTAAACGTTGGTTTTTCTGCTTTTTAATATTGTTGCACAAAGGCTTTATTTGCTATTTTTATGTATTTGGCGTTAACGGGCCTTTATTCTTCTGTAATTTTTTTTTCCGCAATGTCTCAAATCAATAGGTTTTGTAATTTACGATTAAAAAAGTACAGGTTTTTGGAACACTTACATTTCCTACTTGATTGTAGACGTAAGAAGGTTATTCCTAAATTCATTTCCATTCGTTGTAATTTATTTTCTTCAAATAGGATTGAGAAGGTCTTATTTCGTTCTAAATTAGCTCTTTTAAGAGCTTTGATTCAAGAGACTCGCCACAAAATTGCTCATATAGAGCGCGAGTTATATTCTTTACATATCAGCCTCGCTAATTCTACTCCTGATTTTCAGTCCATTGACAGAAGGTCATGGAGCAGAGTTCTCACAGCTTCTTCTGTTCATTGTTCGGTTTTAAAGAAGAAATTTAATGCGCTTTGTGGAAGTTATGTTGCTAATAACTGCAGTAATTTGCCTCTTGTTAACCAAAATGCTGTTGTCAATCTTTCTAGTGTTCCATTAAGTAACAATCAGCTCGATGCTCTCAAATTGAATAACAATTTTTCTGTCTCTGCTATTCCTTCTTTACCTAATCTTATTGCTCCTATTGAAAGAGCCTTTAAGCATAACACTCTATCTTCTTCTCAAAAAGAGTCTATTAGGCATCTCATTGCCAATACTGTTGATTTCAATTCTAATGTTTATAAACCCAATCTTAAACATCCTGTTAAACAATGTCTGAAAAATTTGCGTTCTGATCCAAACTTAATTATTACTAAGGCCGACAAAGGTGGTCAGATTGTTCTTCTCGACAAATCTACGTATTTGGAAAAAACCCATAAATTAATTAATGATGGTCCGTATGTGGATATCCGCAAAGACCCTTCCACTAGTGAAATTAACTCTATTAAGTCTGCCATTAAGTCTTCTTCCATTATTCCTGCTAACTTTAAGAAGTCCCTTATTCCGTCTATTGCGCATTGTGCCAGGTTTTATGCTTTACCTAAGGTCCATAAACCTGACATTCCTTTTAGACCTATTGTCTCTAGTATCGGTACAGCTTCTTATAAGCTTGCCAAATATTTAGTTTCTGTTTTTTCCCCACTTTTGAGCAGTAACTGTTTCACTGTTAAGAATTCTTTTGATTTTGTTAAAAAACTTCATAATTTTAAGCCGCAGGGTCACATGATGGTTTCTTTTGATGTTAAATCATTATTTACAAACGTTCCGGTTGAGGGGGCTTTAGATTGCCTCAAGAAAAGGCTTTGTGAATTCCATTTCTCTTATTTTGAAATCGAGGAACTTATACTTCTCACTCGCGCTTGCTTGTCGCAAAATACTTTTGTTTTCAATGGTAATTTCTTCCGTATGATTGACGGTTTGGCTATGGGTAATCCTCTTAGTCCAATTTTATGCGATATTTATATGCACTATTTTGAGGTCAAGCTTTTTGAAATCTTAAAATTTCCGTTCTATGTTCGTTATGTTGATGATGTTTATGTCCTGATTGAAATGAATTCGGATATTAATCATATTCTCTCTATTATGAATTCCATTGATCCCTGCATTCAATTTACCTCTGAAATTGAGACCAATAACTGTCTTTCTTTCCTGGATGTCCTTGTTATTCGTTGTGAAAATGGCTTTCAGACTACCGTCTTTCGTAAACCTTTTGCTGTCAGTCTCCCACCTCACAGGTATTCTTCTCACCCCCCTAACCAGAAATTCGCTGCTTTCAATACTTTTGTTTTTCGGGCTACTAATATTTGTTCCACTCCTCAGTTACTTAGTGCTGAACTTAATTACCTCAAAGCTATTGCTGTCGATCGTGGTTATTCCTCTAATATTATCGATTCTATTTATAAGAAATTGATGAAATCCGACCATTCTCAAAAGCATTCTAATTCCAACTCTAATACTTCAGTTGTATTACCATTTTTTCCTAAAATCAGTCAGCAAGTTGCTAAAATCCTAAGAAGGTTTGATTTTAAAGTTATTTTTTCTCCTGATAATAAAATCCCTTTTTCAAATCTCAAACACCCCGTTGATCGCCTAGATAATTGGGGCATTTACCAGATCTCTTGTCAGTGTGGTCTTTCTTATATTGGTCAGACTAAACGTGCTCTTAGATTTCGTTTAAAAGAGCATGAAGGTTATGTTAAAAATCAGGAGCTCAAACGTTCTTCTATTGCTCAACATTCTTGGTCTTCTCAACATAGGTTCGGTTTTTCCTCAGCCATCATTATCCAAAAATGTTCTTCTAACATTGATCTTGATTTTTGAGAAGCTTACCACATCATTAAACATTCTCACTCTTTAGTCAATGACTTATCTAGTACTCCAGATTTTCCAAGTATTTGGAAAGCGTTAATTTAATTCCCCTTTTTTGGTTTCTTTTCTCTACTTCTCCGGTAGATGTCGCTACTTGTCCACCCAGTCGTTTCCACTGCTTCTGTCTCATTGGTTGTTTCGGCGCCTTCGCCACCCGCATAGGGTATAAAAGCCAGCGCGTCTCTGTCTATGATTTTGCTCAGCCTTGCTTTTTTCTAGCACGCTGTTCCTTTTGCACTGAAGAAGAATCTCGCTAGTAGATTCGAAACAGCTGTTTGCTGCTTTTCATATATTATTTGTGCATTTTAAACGTTGGTTTTTCTGCTTTTTAATAAATGTTTATTGCCTGAAATATTGAGAATGTCCCATCCATCCCTTGTCCCATACATCCCCTAGCTCCCCTACTTTAAATTAAAGCAGCTTGGATAAAGCTGACTAATTTCGCGAAATTCTCATTCATAATGATTTAGTATTGATAAAAATTAGTATTGAATCTCCTATAATCGGTTTCCACTAAATTGAGCTGCGTGTATTTGAATAATATAAACATTCTTTTTAAAAATAAGGAATATGAAAGCTACTTCTTCCTCCCGGTACTGGCCGGAAGGACTTTTTTTATCGAAGTGGCATATCAGTAAGAGAAAAAACATTGTTTTGTATTTTTGCTTTTTTCTCAAAACAATTTTTAAATATCTTCTTGTGGTGATATCTATGAATCCTATTTAGAATGCATGTAGATAGGAGTAATGCAACATAATCTACATTTTGGTAATTTTTCAAATTAATTCTTTTCAAGATATCGATTACCTAAGTCGTCAAAATGGAAATAGTCGTTAAATAGCCCTAATTTCTGTTTTTTTTTTTTTTTTTTTTTTTTTTTTTTTTTTTTTTTTTTACAGGATAAAATATTTAGAATGATCAATTTTACTTAATTTAAATTATTTATTTATTTATTTAATAACACTTAATTGCCGTAGAAGTCAAAGAACAGTTTGAATCGAAATTAAATCTGTACAGTAAAAAACTAATTAAAAATTATATATTCTTAATACTCTGAGATAAGTCTTTAATAGTTTCACTTCCATGAAGAAAAGAACGCGCCTAGGCAGAAAATGCAAAGAAACACGTTAAACTGTTCGTATGAATTGGGTGACTTAAACACGATATAAATTTTAAATGCAGGAATTATTAATTGTGCATATGAGGCCTTTTTAGTACAGTGTATTTCCGTTTCCTCTGAATGTAGACATGTAATATTACTTATAAAAAGAATGAACATTTTTTGAAAAAGATTAGATTTTAAACAAAAAGCATCGATAATCTCTTAAAATGAAAAGTTGTATGAAAATATTTTACTAAATTTTTACTACCCTATTAGCATTTATGCAGGAGAAAATAACTCGCGCTTCTTTCCAATTCGAAGAAAGGGTCAACCCTCATTAAACGCCAAAGCTCCCGCTGCAGGGACACGTTATACTCTCTAAACGGTTACATTTATTAAAAAAAGTCAAGGGTTTTATAATATTGGCATCTTGTGTATTTAAAATATATATAAACTTTATTTATTTAACATAGTTAATATAGCTGCGTTTAATGTGATAAGAAAAGATTAAAATTTGGCACGAAATATAATTTTATTTAAAAGTTCGCATGTTAATAGACATTACTGCTAATTTGAAGAACGCAATAAACCAGCAATAACTGCAGAAGCGCATATTTATGAAAGTACGTATGGAGATTTTTACTTAATGATATTTAAAAAAAATTCTATATTCATAAAAAAGTGATAATTTCCATTAAAATATGTAAAAGATTTTGTTAATTAAATCATGATAAATATATATAACTCTAGAATTTTTGTATTTTAGAAATACATTTTTTTATTATTTTATACAAGGCAACAAGTTGCAATTCATTTAATATTTAAAGAATACAATCTTATTTAGATGTTTTTAATTAAATGCTGTAGAATTTAAAATAGATAAATATACATATTTATAATATATTAATTTGATTGAATTTAGCAATGAACTGCTTGAATATTTATTATTTGAATGGCTAAATAAATAAAACAAAATATTTATAAACATAAAACAAGAGTATATTAATTTCGTATTGATTATCTCAAATATATCCGGATTCTGGTTGTAATCTGCTTTATCTAATATATTTATAGAAATACACAATAAATTAGAGTTCATAAAAGTAAGTATTAGAAAAACTTTATTAAGAAAAAGATTAAGTTCCATAAATGTCAAAATCAAAAATTTTCTACAAGTGCGAAATAACTTTTAAACTCCCTATAACAATAGATAAGTAATGAGGATTATTATGAGAAAGTGCAGAAGTCAAACGCAGCTGTTATAAGCATTACATTGTGTCAAATGAAAATATACAGCAAATGAAACACTTTTTTTCTGGAATTTATATAAAAAAATGGGACATTTTCACATTAAACAAATCTGACAGATTGATTAACTAATAGTATAGAGTTTTATTAGTCACAGGTTACAAAGAATCTATTAAAATATATTTATATATTTACCTTTTGAAGTAAATATATTTCATGAACAATTAACGTAGAACCACTACTTTTAGCATTATTTAGCATTTGCACGGAATTCAGTGCTTGTACTGCAATGAATATTTGTCAACATTATTTTCGATTGGGATTCTTACTGAAAGACAGCAAATCAAGTGAAGATTTCTTTTCGAAAATACTCTAGTGAAAATTCAAAGAAGTTGCCAAATATAAGAGCAGTATATATTTGAAATAGCACACACATTTATAAGGAAATTTATAAACAAATCAAGCTAAGATTTCTTTTCGAAAATACCGTAGACAAAATTTAAAAAAACTGCCAAATATAAGGACAATATATATTTGAAATACCACAGACATTTATAAGGCAATCGTGATATTAAAATTCTATTTCTTCCACCAATTTATATGTGCGTTCGTAATTATTTAAATATGTGGCACCTATAGTCGTCGTTCGGTCCGTCTGTCTGTCGTCAGTCCATCTGACCTCATATAACCGAGCAACAAGTATCCAATCAAATGGTCTGGAAATTTAAATATATAATTGTTAAAAAAATTTGTCTAGGCATTCCAAATCTTATGAAAATCGGATACATAGTTTAATTACACGGACAGTAAAAAGTTTTTCCTTAAATTAAAGCCAATGGGAAAAATTATTTCAAGTGCATTTTAATTATATTACAGCCTTTTGAACAGAATATAATTGATATGCACTTTTGAAGTGCACTGAAATATACATTTAGTACTATATGCGGTGCAAAATATATTTATAAAGCGAGTTATAGCACGCACGCACCTCATTTGCAACTTTTGACGTACGATTTCTAACTTGTTTTATGTACTTTTAGCTGTGTACTGTACATATCAACTATTAAAACCTCTTTTTTTCAAAACAAAATACTTGATTTCACGATAACCAAGATGACGTTGAAAAAGTTAGTCATCAACAATTCCGTTTGAAAGAATTTTTTTTATAGTGCAATCAAGATATTCCCATTAAATGACGATAAATAATGGATGCTGAATTGGAATCATTATTTTGTCTTGTCAATTAAAATAAACATGTTTGTGGTTCATTATTCTAAACAATTATGAACTAAAAAAACTAAACTATATTCTGTGGTTATAAAATCCATGAAGGATCTGGGGCGACAGTGCCCATCCCATCTCTGTTTTCTTGACCCTGGGTCCCGAGGTGCTATGTAGCATGCGTCCCGGACAGGTGGTCAGACTAACGCAAGACCCTCGGTGTTTAGTTCCCAAGCAAGGTTGGTACTCATTTTATCGACCACAAAGGGTTGAAAGGCTAACTGAACTTTCCCCTGTCGGGAGTCGAACTCTCGATCTGTTGTGCGGCAGTCAGATGTTCTGACCACTACACCACTGGACTTCAGACAATTATGGCAAAATGAATTATTCAGCAAAGATTTTGATTGTAGACATGTGATAATCTTTTAATATTTATATATATATTGATATTTAGTCGTGAAGTTCATGAAGTTATTTATTTCGGTTGTTGAAAACTACACAACGGCTAACATTAGTAATAAAGTAAACATGCCAAATGATTAAATTTCTTTTTTTATTATTTGGTTTATTTGATTTGGTGTAGCCTCATATCGAAGCCCAGTAGCGTAGTGGTCAGCACGTAGTCTGCTTCGCTACAGGTCGCGAGTTCTGTTCCCAGCTGGGCAAGGTTCACTCACACTTTCATCTCTTCGGGGTCAATAAAAATAGTTCCAAGCTTGCTTGGGAACTAAACACCGATGGTCTTGCGTTAGTTTGGCCATCTGGCCGTGGCACATGCTGCATTGCACCTAGGGGTACAGGATCAAGTAAACAGATTTGGGCATTGTAGGCCCTGATAGTTCGTGGATCGTACAGCCGCAGGTTTAGTTTAGTTAGTAGCCTCATATCTGTATTTTTTCTATGCGAAACGATATGCATTTTCATCAAAATATGGTTTGCCATCTAAAGTTATTAAAGGTATAAATAAAGATAAAATCCGGTGATCATAAATTTGACTTTTTACAAGCGAAATAACATTAAATAATAGTTTTTTTAATATAATTTTTCACTAGTGTTTTATTTCCATTATTACAAAAGACAATTAAGATCTCCGAGTTTCTGTACTGCACACATTTTCTTATGAGTTTTTAAAAATAACTCAAATATTACTGAAGTCTTTTTTTTAAATATATATATATAACTAAAATTGACTATCTAAAAAAAAAAGAATCTAAACATAAAAAATGCTTTAATGTCTATACAAACAAATCGTGTTTTATACGAATTGAATATTTCCAACTGAACGAAAAAATGCCCAGGCCGGGAATCGAACCCAGATCCTTGGCTTACAAGGCCAATGCTTTTCCGTTTTAGCTAACTGGGCCGACAACCAGCCAGCATATTTCGCTCAGATAACCTTATTGGTAGTAACATCTGGTCTGTCATGTAGACAGCTCAACAGAATAAACCGAAGGTAAAGGAACTCCATATAAACGATGGATACGTAGATGAACTATTAATTTAACACAATCAAACTGATTGGTAAAGTTATCATACGAATTGAATATTTCCAACTGAGCGAAAAAATGCCCAGGCCGGGAATCGAACCCAGATCCTTGGCTTACAAGGCCAATGCTTTTCCGTTTAAGCTAACTGGGCCGACAACCAGCCAGCATATTTCGTTCAGATAACCTTATTGGTAGTAACATCTGGTCTGTCATGTAGACAGCTCAACAGAATAAACCGCAGGTAAAGGAACTCCATATAAACGATGGATACGTAGATGAAATATTAATTTAACACAATCAAACTGATTGGTAAAGTTATCATACGAATTGAATATTTCCAACTGAGCGAAAAAATGCCCAGGCCGGGAATCGAACCCAGATCCTTGGCTTACAAGGCCAATGCTTTTCCGTTTAAGCTAACTGGGCGGACAACCAGCCAGCATATTTCGCTCAGATAACCTTATTGGTAGTAACATGTGGTCTGTCATGTAGACAGCTCAACAGAATAAACCGCAGGTAAAGGAACTCCATATAAACGATGGATACGTAGATGAACTATTAATTTAACACAATCAAACTGATTGGTAAAGTTATCATACGAATTGAATATTTCCAACTGAGCGAAAAAATGCCCAGGCCGGGAATCGAACCCAGATCCTTGGCTTACAAGGCCAATGCTTTTCCGTTTAAGCTAACTGGGCCGACAACCAGCCAGCATATTCCAGCCAGCTTAAACGGAAAAGCATTGGCCTTGTAAGCCAAGGATCTGGGTTCGATTCCCGGCCTGGGCATTTTTTCGCTCAGTTGGAAATATTCAATTCGTATGATAACTTTACCAATCAGTTTGATTGTGTTAAATTAATAGTTCATCTACGTATCCATCGTTTATATGGAGTTCCTTTACCTGCGGTTTATTCTGTTGAGCTGTCTACATGACAGACCAGATGTTACTACCAATAAGGTTATCTGAGCGAAATATGCTGGCTGGTTGTCGGCCCAGTTAGCTTAAACGGAAAAGCATTGGCCTTGTAAGCCAAGGATCTGGGTTCGATTCCCGGCCTGGGCATTTTTTCGCTCAGTTGGAAATATTCAATTCGTATGATAACTTTACCAATCAGTTTGATTGTGTTAAATTAATAGTTCATCTACGTATCCATCGTTTATATGGAGTTCCTTTACCTGCGGTTTATTCTGTTGAGCTGTCTACATGACAGACCAGATGTTACTACCAATAAGGTTATCTGAGCGAAATATGCTGGCTGGTTGTCGGCCCAGTTAGCTTAAACGGAAAAGCATTGGCCTTGTAAGCCAAGGATCTGCGTTCGATTCCCGGTCTGGGCATTTTTTCGCTCAGTTGGAAATATTCAATTCGTATGATAACTTTACCAATCAGTTTGATTGTGTTAAATTAATAGTTCATCTACGTATCCATCGTTTATATGGAGTTCCTTTACCTGCGGTTTATTCAGTTGAGCTGTCTACATGACAGACCAGATGTTACTACCAATAAGGTTATCTGAGCGAAATATGCTGGCTGGTTGTCGGCCCAGTTAGCTTAAACGGAAAAGCATTGGCCTTGTAAGCCAAGGATCTGGGTTCGATTCCCGGCCTGGGCATTTTTTCGCTCAGTTGGAAATATTCAATTCGTATGATAACTTTACCAATCAGTTTGATTGTGTTAAATTAATAGTAAATCGTGTTTTGCTGTTTGAATATCTGGTATGACTCTTAAATTATAAAACTATATTTTAAATACGTATTTTTTATTGTTTTATTGAAAATATTTAAGAATATTTCCCTCTATTTATTCACTTAAATCCATTCTTGTATAATCGTAAAGCAAATAACATAAGTGTAATTCAGTGTTCGTGTTATGCTAGATACAATTTCTGACACTAACCTAATTACTATTCGCACATTCTATTTAATATTTATCTATAATAGGTAGTACATATATATAATACAAAGAGGAAGAATTGTAGTAAATAATATGTAATATGTCAAATGTGTTTAAAGGATACCGAAATAAAGACAGAAATATTCTTATTGTCTGATATACTATTGTATCAAGGTATGGAAATATTTCTACTTTGTATTGGATACTAATTTTCGCACAGATGTGAAGTACTTATCTCTAATAAATACTGAATCAATACTGTCATAAAGTTGTAGAATGCATTAACAAAATAGTTACACTAAGCACTATAAATGTGAGTGAGCTGTGTTACAACGAAGTTTATATTTTATTTTCATAAATACATATGTATTGAATATGATTTGTTGTGATGGAATTGTGATGGAAAACAAATGGAATATTAAAATATGCACATTTTAAAAGACATATTCTAACTATTCAAGCAATGCATTTTATTAATAGAAATTTATCACTCAAAATTAATAGAATTTTATATAAAAATATATTTAAAACGCTATGAGTACGTATTTAGCATAATGAAATAGACATATATTCAACATAATATGAACTTAATGCTTTTATTGATGCTTTTATTATAATGCTTTTATTGAATGTTTATGATTGCTATTTCCATAGAAATTAATGAATATGAGATATTTCTTTATGTTGTAATTATTACAATGTTAATTTGTCTAAAAATGACTGATAAAATTTTATATTTCTAAATGTCAGTGTTCTTAATGTGTGGTTTTTAAATAATTTCGCAGAAAATATTCGTTTTTCGGTGATTTGAATGAAGGTGTTGTCAAGGTGTTTTCTTGCCATTTAACTATTCTAGAGATTATAAATAGAACATACCCCCTAGTACGGGCTGGAGTTAGGCCGTGTAAACAGAGTGGAGACATCGGGCATGAAGAAGTTTTTATTTTCAACTTTTTAACACCAAGATCAAATTCAGAAAGTCAAAGTGCGACAATGTTCGACCGCAAGCGGCCGGTGGCTGGAAAGGAGAGTGCAGTCTCCACATTTTTATGTTAAGAGAGGAGTCATCAAAATTACATTTTCTCCAAATGATCGAGTGTTGGCAAGGCTGCAAATACATTTTCGTCAATTACGTATGATTTATGGAGAGAATAAATTGAGAAAAAACATGTGGTCAGATTCGTTAATTATAACAAAATGAGAGGTGTCAAAAGAGTAATATGAATTATTTGCCGTCAAGTGATACGCAGGGAATGTATGGAGCGGAAGCCGTAAAACAACATTCTACAGGGGGTTGCCGAAAGTATCATGGAACTGAAACGCGAAAATGAACGTTAATAAAATAAAATAAAGACAGAGTACCAATAATGAAATGACTAATATATTGCATCTTGACTAACGGCCGTTTAAATGTAGAAGTAAAGTGTCTGACTATTTTCTGCATATCATCAAAAATAAGGCACAAGAATGAAATATGAAAGACAATGCTAGGCGTAAAAGGATATTTCTTTTCTTTTAAATGTAGAGCGCTGGGGTTAAAAGATTAGAGGGAATGAGAAATGGTTGCTTAATTTTATGAAAGGAAAAGAGCGTTACAAACTAAAATGCATCCAAATACAGACAGATAATTAAAGTTAAGAATTTTGAAAAGACATAATTTTAAAGGGTGGGAAGGGGAAACTATTAAGATTAATATGTGGAGGTAGACGCCTTAACAGTTATCATTTGTATTACTGACTACGTAATAAACTATTCGGATTTGCTAATTCTAAACTTTCTTCTTTCTCATGCATATTAATATTTTAAAAAGTTGTTCCACATGCTAATCACTCAGTGGTGTTACTTGAATACTAGGCCAAGTTTGATTTTCATCTCAAGTCTCTGCTTCATTTTACTAATCGGAGTAACAACGACTTAACCTTGTTCATAATATTATACTAGTAAATCTGCAGATGAGGAGCCTCAACGTCAGCTCTACAATTCATTGTGTTTAGCACCCTTTGAGTAATATTAATCTTTCTACAAAAAACGAAATTTAAAGTTTTGAAATTAAATAAACATTTATGAAACGAAAAAATATTTCGAAGGTTTCTGACATTAGAAGCGTTAAATTAAACCCCTTGTTATGTAATGGTATTCTGAAAATCTCATGAGCTACTTATTCTGGTAATTTTTAGATAATAAAGTAGATTTCTTCAGGGGGGCAGAGCCCCCTGAACCCCTTCGTAGTGTAATTTAATTTACATTTGTAATTATCAATTAATTATGTTAATGTCCTTTAGTAAATTCTACCAATAGACGGAAACGTACATGAATTCTTTTCTACAGCCCTGTATATTACGTGAAGATTTTTACGCGTCGTCTATAACATTTAAATTTAATGCAGACAAAAAACACTCTTAAAACTGCTCATATCACATTTCCGGGGATTAGTATGCATAGTGTGCACCATATATCCAGTTTCTGCGGAGTCCTGTATATGGTTCTATTTAAATTCTGCAAACATTTGTTAGTATACTAAATGTAATTGGGCTGGGAAATACATAACTCAAAAAAAAAAAAAAAAAAAAAAACACTGAAGCAATTCGCGCTCATTTTCATTTATACTTACGAATTCATTTGTGTATCCCTGTACATGGTCTATACAATATTTAAGCACTACTTATTAAGCACAAATTTACTTAACGTTAAAACGCACACCATAATCGAAAATGCTCTTCAGCAATCATTCCTAATAGACCAGAACTGTATCCGAAATTTTTTATGTGACCCTATAAATGAACGATAAATACGATACAAATCATATTCAAGCTTCTTGTAGTCAACCACAGTAATGTAATTTAATTTCATAATGTTTGAATTAGTGCAACACAATTAACACACTGACGACAGGGAATTTAATTAAATCTGTGTTTAAAAACAGTAGAAGCTCCTCCCTCTTCTGAAAGTGTCTCGGAAATTGGTTTCTGAGATATGTTTTTCATGTTTATGCAGCAGTAAATATCTTTCAATGTACGGATGTAATATATAATGTCTTACAATCTATAAAAAAATATGGACAACACAATATAAATGTCTTTTCTGTAAGGTAGAAGTCACTCACTTAGCCAATGATGTATTCTGAATAAAAACGAGAATTCTCGTTTCCCGTCGCTAATGTGTTAAAATAAGCTGTGAAGAGTTTATTTTCCCCCGTAGACCATATTTTAATCGACCACTTTTGTGTGACCCTGAAAAAAACATATGCTTTGCACCCCATATACTACAAAAATGTTTCAAAAATACATATCAATTTTATTATTTTGTAACAGAGTAACATCATTAAAAAACGCCACAAAAGGATTTTCTTCAAAGATTGTAATATTATGAATACTTTTGAGTTCTAGTGCACCTTAATAAAGTATATAAATTTCATTACGTTTAAAATTGTGCAACATTATTAAAATACACCGCAGACGATTTTTCCCAAAGACTATAATGTAACGGAATAGTTTTGAGTGCCCCTGTAATTAAGCTATGAATGCTACACTCTTCATTTTTAATACCAAACATACTTTGGCAAACCTCAATAACGTATATCAATTACATGTAATCCCGACTATATTTACGCGAGTTAGAGCACGTAGAGAAACACGGCAGGCGACAGATAGAAAAACTGAAGTCATAAATACTTTTCATCCATGTTGGAAAGTGTTAAAAAGGATTTACATGCCTTTAACTGTACTTTTTTTTCACTTATAGCATGGTTAAACATTAGTTTAAACATCCTAATCCATGCGATAGCAATAACATATTAAAAGCCCCCCAAAATATGCATATCTGGAGATCTATAAATCTACTGGAAAATAATTCATTATCGTGCCCACTGTTAATTGCATAAATTGCATCGATTTGGCGCGATAAAATATTTTTTGTGATAGCCTTTTAATAGTACCTGCAACAAAAATAACGTAATTCACTAACTTCATTCATATTTGACGAAATGATAGGCTACGAATAACAGTCGCTAAGCAACGAAGAAAAGGAAAAAAAAAAGAGATATGTATCATGTAAAACAAGAAAATTAATTTAAAAATTCGTTATATTATTGGAATACATGTATAAATGTCCTCAAAACATTATACACGTAAATAAAAAAATCTGATAGATATATTGATAAAACTTCAATATAATAGGAATAATTTAAAACCCTTATTTGGAATTTTAGTATCCATAATTTGACATTTAAATCCATTAATCAAACGTGCCATTTTCTTTCAACAAATGGAAATTTGAAAATCGTCTGACTTGCCGTAGAAAAGCATTATAAAGAAAAATAAAATCTTCCATATTTTCCGAACAAGTGAACCAAATTTAACCAAAAACTATACAGCTACGTCCGGGTATCTCACGAATATGCCCAATTAATTTCAAGCTGATCGGGTGCTTTTTGCGGCAGTTATCGCGGAACAGACAGACAGACAAACGGAAATCAAAACTTTTCGTGTCTCCACAGTAAGCCTTCACTGACGTTTCGGCAACTAGTAAATCTGCAGATCAGGAGCCTCAACGTCATCTTTGCATGTCATTGTTTTTTAACACTCATTGCATAATATTCAACTTCCTGCAAATCGCTTTTTAAAGTTTTCAAATTACATAAATATTTATGAGCATACAAGATACTTCGTAAAGTTTCAGAAATTAAAAGTGTCAAACAAGTGGTTGTACATTGATGTTCTGAAATTCTGATGAGCTATTTATTCTGGTAACTTTTTAAATCAAAAATTGCATTTCTTCAGGGGGGCTCTGCCCCCTGAACCCCCCGTAGTCTATTTAAATTTACATTCGTAATTTTTTATTGATTGTGCGGATGGTTATAGTATATCTTAGATTTTTTTTACGCTGTGATTTATAAGGATAAGCATGAGTTTTTTTTTATAAATTAATAAAATTTAAATTTAAAATAAAATATTCATGTTAACCGTACACATATAATAAATCTTGAAGTGACGCCAAAAATGTAACCCTAAAATCCGCTACATTCGGCACAACACAACGACGTGCTTAAACGGATGAAGTCAAAGAATTTGGTCCCTGTTCCACGTGCTTGTTTTGTTTGGGCCGAATGAGGGCATTTAAATCTGAGCGATAACGCACATCGTATTGCAAACTGTTTTTACGGCATACTGCATCTCCATCTATCTCTTTCCTCCGTGAATAATAGTTAATTTTATTTTACCCAAGATCTTTTTATTCCAGCATCTTTGTTTTCGATAAATGATGTCTAATTCACCTGCTATGCGAACTTACTCAAACTTTTCATCTTGTTATATTAAGAAATACTCGAGAGTTTTCTTTTTATTTTTCATATGCCGCCATATTAATTTTTCTAAACTTAATTTTATTTTTCATTTTCCTGTTTCACGACAAAACATTTCAATTGAAAATTGTTTAAAAGAAAATATTATTCAGGGTTTTGATTTTCTTGGCAACAATTAAAGAAATATTGGTAAATGTTATGGGGAAATGTTACGTTATTCTCTATGAAAATAATGAACTTTTGTATTTTTAAGCAAAATATTTCAATAAAATAAATGAAATTTTGCCTATTATTATTTCTGGACTAAAATCCTTCTATATGCAAAGATACAAATGCATTAATTCATCTGTTTTGACGTTGGCTTTACTCAAGCATTATACACGCAATTATACTAATATTATTAGGACCAAATTCGTTGCTAGGCAACAGAGAAAGAAAAGGGAAAAAATGAAATATGCATTATGTCAATTTGATAAAACAAAATCCTTTATATTATTGGAAAACATGCATAAAATTCCCCCCCAATATTATAAACCTAATTAAAAAAATCTCGCAAATATATTGACATAATTTATTGGAATAATTTAATGTTATTTAAAAATTTCAGCGTCAAAAATTTACATTATAAATCCATTTTTCATATGAGCCATTTCTTTCAACAAATGAAAATCTGAAAATCGTCTGACTTGCCATTGAAAAGCATTATAGAGCAAAATAAAATGTTCCATATTTCCCGAACGAATGAACCAAATTTAACCAAAAACTATACAGCTAAGTCCGGGTACCGCATCAACATTCCCAGTGAATTTCAAGCCGATCGGATGCTTTTTGAGGCAGTTATCGCGGAACAGACAGACAGACTAACAGACAGACAGACTAACAGAAACCAAAACTTTTCGTGTCTCCACAGTAAGCCTTCACTGACGTTTCGGCAATAAAATCATTATTTTTCGTTTATTTGTTGTACATCGTCTGCTTCCAAATCTCCGGGTTTGCTGGATGCGAATTGATCGTAGCTGCATGAACAGCTGATGTAAAACGCAATTGTGAATAATCGAGAAAAATTGCTATTACAGCGCCCTTACAGCAGATTGTTCCCAAATACACACTGTTAAAAATTTTGCAGCAATCTGAGGTCATTCGACCGTTTTTTGAAAAAACGGTTCATAAACCTAATTTAACTATATTCTGACCATAAAATGGCCAATAATATGGTCAGAATAGTGTTAAAATTACGGTTGTGTAACCGTTTTCGTAAAAAACGGTCAAATGACCTACCAGAATGCTGCAAATTTTTAACAGTGCACGTGGGACCTGCTGGGCATTGCCAAAATCATACATATGAAATTTTTAACGTGCACTGAAAATTTGGTCCAATTATATGTATAACTTGATACACTTCTCGATGATACAAAGCAGGTATACACACTTACGGCCACACGGACATATGGAAACATGGACGGACAGATAGACATTTTGTATAAGCATTTTTTCGCGATCTCTGACCGTAAAAATATATAAATCCGTAGAAAATCAGAACAGTCGTCAGTCGAAAAAAATTTCTATTAAAATATTTTCTTCTTCGAAAGCAGAAAGTAAAAACGGAAAAACGATTTCAGTCATATAAAAAAGCTGTAATTAAAAAATAAAAATTGAAATTGTCATAATACGGTAAGATTTTGTATTAAAATAAAACTTTTTCCTGTTTCCCTTGTGACAGCATGGTGAAACATTTTTTCGAAATATTGGCTCAACAAGATATATACATACAAGTTTAAAACAAGACATATACATATTTTTTCTAAAAATCTGGAATGAAAATACGTTGATGGAATTAGGATAATGTTACCTCATGTTTACTTCTTACAAATTAGATATACCTCAAAACAATAATTGTGCTTTTTAAACGAACACTGCTAACATTCTAATCCAATTTATTTTATTTAACAATTAATATCATTACCAAAGGAATCCCACCTACAATCCTTTGCAGAATATTTAAATATACACCATTCATAAATAAAATTTTTTATACTCATAAAAAAGTAAAATTTAGATATATTATATTATGTAAATAATGATACGCAAAAATATAAATAGAATAATACGTTTAATTATCATTTTTTGTTTCACATTTGTTTCCTTTCAGTTATGCTTCTTACCAACTGCAAAAATTTAAATTGTATGTAAAAATTTAATTTTTTTTTTTTTTTTGCAATGCATAATTTTATATAATTAAAAGCTTCCTAAATATAAACAGCAAAACAAAATCAAATATTTGAATTCCGTTCATATGAATATATTTTTTAAAATAATAATATAGAAAAAAATGATTTTATCTTATATTTTTTGATATCACATTTTGTTAATATGCTAAAATATGTAATACAGAAATTCTATAAAAAGTTTTTGTACTAATTCTTATGAATTTTATTTCTCAAAGAGGTACGTAGATTGTTATGTATCGTTATAAACAACACAATACTTTTATGGACGTAGTTCATTGTTTTAAGATCAAAATTTTACAAGCTTCAGCTTATTCAGAAGTTATAATAAAATGTTAAGGTATTTATTGTCTTGAACTAACAGAAAAACTATCTTTATATTAAATAAAATTTTCCTAACTGTGCTTCTTTAAACGGTTACTTATTCGAGTGCATAGTTACTTTTACAATTATTTTAATGTGTTGCGTTAGTTTCTTTCTTAGAAACATTATATCCTGACACATATTTTTTTCTGGCATATTTTGCTATATGAGGTAAAATTCTAAAGTAGTTTTTTCAGGTAAATGTTGTTTTTTTAATTAAACATGCTTTGGATATGAAAAGGCATTTCTTCCCCAAAGTTCTTTAAAAGCCTTTTTTATATTCAAAGTTTCAGATGTCTTCACTGTAGAGTGGTTTTATTATGTACAATTACATTTCTATTGTTTTTCTAACAAATATTTTACATTTAACTTTGTTTATTTTATTTATTATTTTTTTTTTTACAATAAGCATGTTTAATTCTTTTAAATTAAAGTGTCAAAAGAAGCTATTTTTTATATTTTAAATGTTCTAAGTTAAGATTGAATAATTTAAATTATGGTTATAATGTTACAGATATATAAATCTTCCCATTCTATCCGGATTTTTAATACCACTTATTACAAAAAAAAATCTATTTTTTTTTAGATTTCTCTTGTAGATTTTATAGAAAAAGTCCGCAAAATTGATTTTCGTTGCAAATGTTATACTCTGTCCGCTCTTTGAAATACCAATTTTTACAAAGAAAAAACTGTTTTTCAGATTTCTATTATGTAGAATCCGACAACGAAGGTCATTTTTGTACCACATGTTGTAAATGTTATATTCTTTCCCCTTTATTAATACCACTATCTGCAAAGAAAAATCAGTTTTTTTAGATACATCTCGTAGACTTTGCAGAAACCGATCGTGAAGTTATTGTAAATGTTATAAAACTTATCCCGAAAATATTTCTTTGAAGCTCTTGGCATTCAAAATACGTCAATGGGTTAATTTCCAATATTTATTTTAAACTATTTTTAATATTTTTATTGGGGGAAATTCTTCATTGCCTCACATACACTGGTTATAAAAAATTAAGGAAAGGTCACAAAATGCTAATTTCCAAATAAGCGAACACTCAAAAGGAAATAATATAATTCGAGTAATTACTATATCTACAACACAGCTAGCCCATATAACATCTCATTCGGGTCACACATGGTAATAAGTTTCACAGTCACTACGGTGAAGCAAAAAAATAGGAAATTCCATACATCTCATTATGAGTCTCAAATGATCACTATATGTGACTCCACTGAGAAGTCAATGGGACTGCTGCTTTGCGACGAGTCACCATGTGACTTTACAATGTAGTTACATTGTGACTCTCATGTGACTGTCATTTGTAGACTCAATTTCAAAGTAATCGCGAACGCTGCATTGTGATAAGTCACCAAACAATGTCACATTAAAGTCACATGATGACTTTTCCCAAAAGAGCACAATGGTGACTTCACAGTAGTCTCTCTGTCACCTGAAAGTCATCATGTGACTTTAATGTGACATAATTTGGTAACTTATCACAATGCAGCGTTACGATGACTTTGAAATTGAGACTACAAATGACAGTCACATGAGAGTCACAATGTAACTACACTGTAAAGTCACATAGTGACTCGTCACAAAGCAGCAGTCACACTGACTTCTCAGTGGGGTCACATATAGTGATCATTTCAGACTCATAATGAGATGTATGGAATTTCCTATTTTTTTTTTTTTTTTTGCTTCACCGTAGTGACTGTGACACTTGTGACCATGTGTGACCTGAATGAGATGTTATATGGGCTAGCTGTGTTGTAGAGATAGTAATTACCCGAATTATATTATTTTCTTTTGAGTGTTCGCGTATTTGAAAATTAGCATTTTGTGACTTTTCCTTAATTTTTGATAACCAGTGTATTTCAAAAATAAATATAATTACACATAAATTGGTCTTGAAAATTTAAATAGAAAATATATTTTATGTTCCATAAAGGATGAAAATATTTCATGAAACCTAATTTAAACATCCATATAAACATACCTTCCATATATTTCCAAAAGTATCAATATTCCTTAACTCATTAAATTTATCCTTTAGACATAAAATATTCTTTCAGATTATGTATGGATAAACAGTAAAGAAAAAAGTTATTGTTGACATTTATAAAATGCTAAAATTTGTGAAGAGAATTACGAAAACATTGTTGTAAAATACAACAAATATTTATAAAAGAATATTCAAAATATTTTCCTTTATCGAAACATGTATCGATCATGTAGAAAAAAAAATAAAAGAAACAAATATGAACTCTTATCCAAGATATAATCATTTAAGTTTTAAAAAACTGTATGAGTTATTTACGCACGTAAATGCATTATGATGGTATGTTTGTCATTATGAGGTTTTACATTAATTTTGTAATTAATAAAACCTTATCATCAGAAATATTTTGAAATCTGTAATTTTTTTACAAATCAAAGAAGCTATTCGCAATACGATCTGCGATATATATATATATATATATATATATAGATAGATTTTTTTTAATAATATAAAAATAAGTTAAAACCAGCATAAAATTACTTAAAAGGTGCCAAGATTTATAAAGATGTTATTATATCCCGAGATCTTTCGAACGAACCTCGTTCAAGGGAAAAAAGTGTGACTGACTGGAATACAAGGAAAACACACTTCAAATAAGACGAAAGAGTACGAATGTGCAAGCGAAGTCTAGTCCACTACTCCATAAAGAAGGGGGCGAGGGGATGTGGAAAAATTAAGTCATATTATCAGGATATCTCGAAATACCTAGAATGTTAAACCAACTAGCGGGAATATTGTACGAAAGAACACCATTACAGACAGTACCATTTCTAATCAAAATCTCAATGGATTCATGGATTCATGAAAAAAAATGGTTAGATGTAGGAATGATAATGTTATCTTCTCAGAAGTCTATCTTAATATTTTCTATCTGGTGTAATCTAGATAAAGCTGTACTTGGTTTGTCAAATTCTATATCAGACAAATGCTCTTTTAGCCTTTCTTTAAATTTCCGAGATGTCATGCCGATATAGGATAAACTCCAGTTCCGTCCGTACGTTCAATAATATATTTCTGACACTGTCCGTTACAGCAGCAGTGATGCGTAACTGCACGCGTGCCACGACGCGGGTTTTTTAACTTGGTGAGTGTATGTATCTTGTCATGTATCACCCGTCTTTTTAGTTCGCATGCCTCTCAATGCAGAGTGTTTTGAAACCCGATGATTCATTTATGCTAAACCTTTTCATTGGCACTTTTTTTTTCGTATCACTTTTATTGCTATTTTTACATACAATCTCAAAAAAAAATGTAATGCATTTACATAACATTGTTTTAGTTTACATAAATACTTTTAAAAATACTTTGCTCATTAATCCTGCGTAAAATGAAAATCCCAGCTGAAAAAAAAAATTCTCAGTTTGTTTTTTAAAAAAATGTTCTTTTTTCCACTTCCAAAGTCTTTAGAAGAACAAATAGTAGTTCTATTGAAAATAAATATCTATTTCACCACTTAAGAGTATAGCGTTTTCAATACATAAAACTTTTACATCATTTTTTATTTCAGATTGCTTCGTGGACAAACAATACTTTTCCAACTTAATTGAAAAGTGTTTATGGATTTCTCAGTCTGTGCTCTAACTCGAGCAAATACCCTCTGATTACCATGTAACTGATACACGTTACTGGGGCTTACTATGGTATGTTTTATATTAAAAAAATAATTAAGTAGTCTTTATAATTCATTTACAGGGCCACTAAAACATTTCTGTTACATTATGTTCTATAAGCGATAATTACTATAAGTCCATTTTCAGTTATTTTATGCGTTTCTAAATTTGTTGGATATTACTTAGTGCGTATAAATTATATAGATCATTTACAGAGCTCCATAAAGGAATTCGGAAGTTTTCAACAGTAAGTGGTAATTACTGAAATTGTTTTTTTGAAAAGCATTATGCCCTTTCAAAATTGTTTATTTGGACCTCAACTTTCATCTTATTAACCCTCTCACTGCGTAAGTAATTCTTCGCAATGAGCGTCTTTTACAGAATTTTTAATCTTTTATCACAGGTTCTTTAAAGCAGAAATTTTTGACAATCGCAATCGGTGAAAATGTCCTTATTAAATTAGACAAAGTTTTCGCTAAAAAATAACTGGTGGGAATAACTAAATAGTATTAATTAGACGGGAAAAGCATGCCCGAGTATTTCTCAAATTGCGCAGCGAGGAGGTTAAACTGAGAAGTTTTGTTAGAGCATTTGCACTATGCGGGAAAATGTTTCATAATCTTTGTATCTATAACTTTTATTCTAATTATTTTTTTATATAAAAAGTCGTTAATAGCATTTAATTTCCCTAATTTTTATATTGTACCTCTAAGGTTATCTCTAATTACTTCTATTAAATCTAAAAGTGTTTAAAATCAAAATTTAAGCCAGTTTTTTAATTAAATTATATATAAAAATACTAAAGTATAAAGAAATATGCAATAACAATTATTTTATTTTTTGTAAACTATTTTATTAAACATAAATTTGTGTAAAATTATGTAGGATAATCACTTATTATCAGCCAAACTAAACGAAAAATTACTAAAAGGAATGAAAAACATACTTAAAAGACAGAATACCTTTATTTAGATCGACATATGTTTCATCGCACAAACGACGATATTTTCAAGATCCTTGTTGATACAAATATTTTCGCTATTTTTTTTTAAACAAGAAATTGTTATATAATATATCGAAATCTCGTACATAAAAAAAAACCAGTGCAAATATAAAATAAAAATGGATATTTGTGCGCGTGAATTAACTTCTACTATTGTTTTTAAACCTACATAGCATCTCTTTCCATTTTTTCGGAAAGAAAAGGAAGGCTTAATCATTGCAAATATTCTCACTGCATAAAATTTATATCTATTGATTCCCGAATAATTGATGTTAAATAAAATGTTGAGGAATAAATTATTCTATTATTTTTAAAATCCATCTGTAAACGTTTTTGCTACATAATATGCACTCTCAAAAATAATTTACTTAAAAATGAGAACTTACGTGTACTCGTATTTTTTTTTTTTTTAAGTACAATTGTTTCAAAAAGAAGTACATTGTTAAAAATAATCTACTTAAAAATGAGCATTTCTATGTACTCATATTTTTTTATTTACAATTGCAAAAAGGAGCATTAATCTACTTAAAAATGAAAATTTCTTTGTACTCGATTTTTTTAAGTACAATTAATTCAGAAACGAGTATATGATATTTCGAAGTTGTGTATACTTATACAGTCGAACCTCGTTAACGCGAACACGCTTAACGTGAATTATTTTTAACATGAACAGTCCCCACTGATCCCATCAAAATGAATACGGATTCTAGTGTTTTTTCTCCTTTTAAGATGAACACGTTTAACGTGAAATTTCGCTTAATATGAACAATTCCCGATATCCCCATTAGAGATTTTAACGCTTAATGTGAATGGAAATTAATGTTTTTTTTTTTCGTTTTACACATATTAAAACAGAAATAAATCAAAATTTTCTCCCATTAGATCTTATGTGAAATGCACATTTGTCCTTGAATACATTACCACTGCATTTAAGCTTATTGTAAATTAACTTTTTATCTCTAGTACCAAATAATGATTAAAAATGAACTTTGTATAAAACCTTCACAATAAAAGGTATTATGTATTATTAAAAATTGATTTAATAGTTGATCAAAACAAATATTTATTAAATATTAAACTCCTCTCGATGCTTAAATATATCTTGTTGCTTTCCAAATAGCTAATGAAGAAATATGGCTCACTGCATGCTCTTGTGTAACACTGAATATGACACTTACAGATAAATTTTGACTGTTATATTTTATGAGAAAACCCTGTTGTCCCATTAGCCCCTAGTCTCACCTATATGTATTTTTCTCAATATTTTTTATCCGGATCTTTTGCTACTGATAACATGAACTACGGATAACATGAACAAAAATTTAATTCCCCTTGAGGTTCATGTTAACGAGGTTTGACTGTACTTGATTTATAAATGTATGCAGAAATGAATACATATATTATGTAAATAAAAACATACATTTATTTTACTTAAATAGGTGTCACAAATAAAAATCAAAATATGTTGACATGTTTCGGTTTAATAGTAAAAACCGTAATCATAACACACACATAATCAATAGAAAATGAAAATGAATGACACTAGGTACCAAAAACGGCTCCCTCTATCAGACTCCCTTTTTAAGTATTTATTAAGGAATTCCAACCATAAAATTGGAATATCAAAGGATAAAGAATCATTACACACAGTATCCCTCCTAGAATATATCTCAATAGATTCCCGGATGATTGACTTGCGGTATAAACTTGAAACAAACACTAATCTACTATCTCTGAAACAAATATTAACCCCCCTCTTTAAAAACACCCTTGATAACACAGTCTTATCCCTACCAAATTTTACATCAGATTCATGCTCTTTCCTCCTAATCCCAAACTTTCTACCTGTCATACCAATATAATAATTAATATCCCCCCCTTCATTCTCATATGGAATTTCATACACCCCTGCGAGATCATCCTGTGCAACCGGATCAAAAGGTCTGTACAGAAGATGTTTCAATTTAGGAGGTGGTTTAGCAATTAATTCTAACTTAAACTATTAATTCTAACTAAGTTTTAGTTAGAATTAATTGCTAAACCACCTCCTAAATTGAAACATCTTCTGTGCAGACCTTTTGATCCGGTTGCACAGGATGATCTCGCAGGGGTGTATGGAATTCCATATGAGAATGAAGGGGTGGGGATAATAATTATTATATTGGTATGACAGGTAGAAAGTTTGGGATTAGGAGGAAAGAGCATGAATCTGATATAAAATTTGGTAGGGATAAGACTGCGTTATCAAGGCTGTTTTTAAAGAGGGGGGTTAATATTTGTTTCAGAGTAGTACATTAGTGTTTGTTTCGAGTTTATACCACAAGTCAATCATCCGGGAATCTATTGAGATATATTCTAGGAGGGATACTGTGTGTAATGATTCTTTATCCTTTGATATTCCAATTTTATGGTTGGAATTCCTTAATAAATACTTAAAAAGGGAGTCTGATAGAGCGAGCCGCGGTAGCGTAGGCTATTTGAGATCATAGATGGCGCAATGTTTGCATTTTTATGTTTTTTGTGGTTTTTAGATTATTTTTGGTACCCAGTGTCCTTCATTTTCATTTTCTATTGATTATGTGTGTGTTATGATTACGGTTTTTACTATTAAACCGAAACATGTCAACATATTTTGATTTTTTTTTGTGACACCTATTTAAGTAAAATAAATGTATGTTTTTATTTATATGATAAGAAAGGGTGAAGTAAAATTTGTTTGAGTTTTTACGAAGACTTACAACGGTTTTTGACATATATTTTGTATTTTAAAGTCTTAATCTTCATGTTTAAATCCTATGTGCTCATAAAGGGTTTATCAAGAGTTTTCTGATAATCCCTTTTCTTATACCGAATTGACAGTAGGGATTTCCAAGCTTTTATTTAAAGATATGTCTATCTTTCTTATAATTTTTAATTCATAATACACACTTTTCAAATTTATTTACAATTTCATTAGAAATGTTAAAGAAGAAAATTTAGTTTAAAAATTGTTTTATTAGAAATTAGAATATTTAAGAAAGGGAAAATTCATATCTGCTGTTAGCGATCTTCCGTCGCTGATTCATAAAAGGTGTCATCTGGAAGCTGCTGGTAACTGCTCTTATAGCACAGTCAGTACAATACTGATCTCCCACCTAGAGGACTCGGTTTCAAATCACGGGGCAGCTAATGCACAAAATTTCAAGAATTAAAATAGTAAATTCATTCTTCTCTACTCCAAAGATTGTAGTTCTCCGTAATTAAAAATGGTGATTTGTCGGTTCTCTGTAATTTCG
The DNA here is from genome assembly GCA_963932465.1 of Maratus speciosus. Classification (NCBI taxonomy): domain Eukaryota; kingdom Metazoa; phylum Arthropoda; class Arachnida; order Araneae; family Salticidae; genus Maratus; species Maratus speciosus. Next base: position 396,250,315 of record OZ010788.1, on the reverse strand, counting down.
TTTTTTTTTCTTATAGTGTATGTGTGTTTCTATACATACTTATTTTCGAGTCCCTGTATGTACTCAAAAAAATGAGTACATGCGTTTTTCAAATTTAAGAGTTCAGTACTCGGAGCTATTTTAAGATCGAGAAGTGCTCAGTAATTAGTATAATTTACTTATTTTTAAGAATAGCGTTTTAACAGTGTGGCCAAAGCTGTAGTCCGTATTTTGCAGTGTATGTCTGCTATACGTTCTTTGATACTAGTTAAAAGTTTTCTGCTTGTCATACCTATTTGAAATTGCATCTGTTTCCTTACACACTATATATTTTAATTTTATGGAACGTTTAGTACTAAGGAAGATATTAAATTTATTAAGTTTATTTTTTAATATTTAGAAGAACCCAGAAAAATATTGTAATGTGGATAACATGGATATTTGTTGATTGAAGTTTCTTTTTCTCTTATTCTTCAAGCTCATAATTATTCTTTCTATAGTCTTTTCTCTTTCTGATTCTCTTTCTATCTAACCGCAGAAAGATTAATTATGAGCTTTTTGAGTAAGAGGAAAAGAAACTTCAATCCCCAAAATTCCAAGCTATCCCAAGTTACTTTACAATAATTTTCTAGATTTTTCTAAAGATTGAAATAGAAACACAATAAATTCAATATATTCCTTATTGTAAAACCTTCCTTAAAATAAAAATATATATATATATAGTGTGTAAGAAAACAGATCCAATTGAACCAAACCAATTATCACGAGTTTATGAAATACCTTTCGCCAAAGAAAATGGAACAATACAACTTTATATTGGTATGACAAGCAGAAGACTTAAAACTAGAATCAAAGAACATATAAGAGATACCAAATACAGCAAGTGAACTACAGCTTTGGCCAGATTATGTAGCAAAGAGCCTTTACAGATTGATTTTTAAAGTAGTAGAATAATTTATCTATCAAGATTTACCATCTATTATTCGGAAGTCAAAAGAGATATTTTTACACAATGAGAATATTTGCAATGCTTCTGTCTGCCTTCTGTTACCGAAAAGTTGGAAACAGATGGTATGCCAGTTTAGAAACAATAGTAGAAGTTAATTCAATCTCAAAAAATATGCATGTTTATTTGATTTTGTTTTTTCACTTGTTTTTCATTATACATGAGGTCTCGAGATATTATTTACCAATTTCTTGTTAAAAACAAAGAAAAAAAGCTAAAATATCTATATCAACAAGGATGTTGAAAATAACACCGTTTGTGCGATAAAACATATGTCGATCTAAATAATGGTATTATGCCTTTTAACTGTGTTTTTCATCATTTTTAGCAAATTTTAGTGTAGTTTGATAAACTGATGTATCTTATATTCTTCACTCAAATATTTATTGTTTCTAAAAACAAAAGTCGTTAGCGATAGATCATTTTATATCTCTTTATTAGTAGATAGATACTACAACTTTAAACTTTGTTTATGTATACGGATGTGAGAAAACATTGATAGCACAGAATTTTCTATTTTTATTCATGAAAAGTTTCGAACATTTTAAAATTACAAATTGTGTTTTCAGACTATAATAAATTTATCCGCGCTTTCTGAGTAACAATATTTTTAGAAGTTTTATAATTCCACATTAAATGTGTTTAAATGCTTTAAATATAATAGTGAAAATAAACTAAAACAATTTACGTAGGATGAATTTGTTTAAATATTTTGTTGCGTTTTTCTCAAAAAATATTAAATGAACCTCTAGTGTTACACTTAGCGTATTAAGCGAGATAGAAACAATCTGGTTAAAGAAAAAGATGGTTAAAAAATATGATATATGCTCCAAAATAATTACGCGGGAAAGTAATTATGTGGACTTTTACTAAAGTGTTTAATGTGTTGGAGACAAATTAAATTACATGCATGTAATAGAAGAACTATTATTAATTACTATGGTTTGGATTAGGGGAATTCTCTCGGTTGATGAAGGGAAAATATGTGTGAGACGTATATATTCATAAAAGTTAAAATCTGAGTAACAGTATTTTTATACATTATAAGACCTTGTTTTTCTCATCCCGTGACAAATATATTTATTTCACTTACATTAAAATATTTATTTTAATTGAGTGGTTTTACGTAACTTCTAAAATTGTAATAATGATATCTTATGAAAAAAAAATAATAATAATAAAATAAATATGTTTGTGTGTTTGTGTCTGTGTGTGTCTGACTGTCTATCAGTGATTATATAAATAAATACAAAATATGTTTGATGTGGAATATATTCATTTAAGTTTAAATCTGAGTAACATCCATGTTTATCGATCAAAATGCCTTGTTTTACTTAGCCCACATATATTTTCATAAACATCAAAATAATACGTTTAATTGAAAACAAAGCATCAAAGGCGATTACTTTTGAAAAAACTATTAAAATTTTACTCCCGATGTTTTATAAAAGAATATGATAAAATATAATTACCTTTGTTCAATTACATGCTGCAAACTATCACAAAGTAGTATAAATATGAGGCATATTCAATTTGCGTATGATACAAAATTTTTAGGCATACGCAAAATTACAATGTATTTTACAAAAAAGAATTTATACATATGCGTAATTTTTATAAAATAGAAAATCATTTATAATTAATTCATCTTTGATTAATGTTTAAAAGAGTCTTCAGAAACCATATCATTATCAGAAAACCGAAGTTTGTCTCTGAGTGTTGATTTGGCTTCGACAAAGCAGTAACGCTGCCTGAAGGTTGGACCTTTCAGGCATTCAAAATGGATTTTTATGTCTATTTATAGGCGGATGTGGTAATCCCAAAACTTTTTTCTGTCTCATACATGTAAATATTCCTAAAAAATGTAGCATAGCAGAACCACTGGTTAAGGAATTTACAACAAAATCTAATCAGCAACAACTTATGTCAACTTTTAACAGCATCTGAAGTTTGATGAAAATCCATTTAATCGTTTTTGAGATCGAGCTATTGCGTAAATCGTACAATTTTCTGCATTGCAGCACCACCTATCGAGTAATTTACACCAAAACCGATCAGAAATAATTTATATAGGGGACTAACAGAATCTGAATTTTGATGAAAATTTACACTTTAGTTCTTAACACTTAAATGCCTGGTGTTGCTTTTCGGCAACATACCCAATTTAGGTTCTAAAATACTGTTAGAATAATATTGAAGGTATAATGCCTAACGTTGCCAATAAAATACATTCTGAAAATATTATTAAATCGATTTTCAACATGTAGATTGCAACACCTGTGCTGTTTAAGGATAAAGATAGATTTATTTTTTCAGTTGTTGCTACTTGTTATTTTTGTTTTGTTTGGAAGCTTGCGAAATACGCTATTTTGACTTGCAGTGAGCAAGTAAAATTTATTTCTTATTACAGTTCCTAAAATTCTTGTGTGTTTAATATTATAGAATTTTATCAAGGGAAATTATTTTTTCAATTAAACACCAGTATTGCCGATTAGTAACAAACTGTTTTTTAGCCATAAACTATACTTAAAACAAAATATGATTTTTTAAAGTATTTTTCCCATGATTTGTTTAAAAAATGAAAGCCGAAAAACATTATTACATTGATTTTTGAAAAATCAGGCATTTAAGGGTTAAGATACAGCTATTCCGGAAATCTTGAAAAATGTAGTACAGTAGCGCCACCTGTTGAGAAATTAACCCCAAACACTAAACAGCACTAATTTATATCAGGACTCATTGAATTTGAAGTTTGACGAAAATTCGTGCATTAGTTATTGAGATAGATCTATCGCAATAATCATGAATAATGCAGAATAACAGTGCCATCTATTGGGCAATTAGCAACAAAAAGTAATTCGCAACAAATTATATCATGGATTAACTGAATCTGAAGTTTTATGAAAATCCGTGTTTTAGTTTTTGAGATGTCGCAATTGCAGAAATCGTGGAAACTGCGGAATAGCATCGCTACCCGTTAAACGATTTACAAGAAACATTAATAAACGCCTATTTACATCAAGGACTGGCATAGTGTAAATTTTTATTAAATTCCGTTCTCTAGTTCTTGAGGTATAGCGCCCACAAAATTTGTGTCACATACATACATACAGACTCACACCATACATTTTGTAAAAACATGTTTTTTCGACATCTCTGACCCATAAAACGTATAAATCCGTCGAAAACCGGAATTTAACGAATCCAATACTTTATTCTTGTAAAAGTAGAAGAAACTAAAAATTAACTTATCGTTTATTTAAAAAAAAAAATGAATAACCGCCACCAACCTAAACATCATTCACTTAATAAAGGTTTGGCATTAGAAAATTATTTTATCAAAAAGAAAAACAAAATCGTGCTGATTAAGCCACCAAGAAAGAGAAAAAATAAACTAAGTAGTGCCTTTATAGAGAGACTAAATAAAGGTTATGATGTAACTCAAGGCAAATATTCTGCAGATATTGAAATTAGAATTATAAAGTATGGAAATTATGTTGAAACATAAACTTTCTATACAGAAACTGGCATGAAAAAAAAAAAAATGTGGTATAGTCGGTCTATACATGCGTTCAATGAAGCAAGGTTAGACATTCTAAGACGGAGCCTGTGTATAACGGAATGTTGCACTGAAGCAAAAAAAATATTTTTCGGCTCAAGAGTTTAATTAAATAAATATAAACCTGTTAAAACGAAGAGGTCTATATTGGAATCGCACAAAATCGAAAAATGATTATTATTCAGTAGCTTAAAAACGTTCTTCTCGCAAGTTTACAACCGTTTAATAATTTAAATCTCTAAAGACGACAGCGTTCTAAAACAAAAGTCTGTAAAAAGGAAAAATAAAACATATTTTTGTTATCATAAGACCTGTATTTGCCTGTCTATCCATTAGTTTAAACAATTTTCTATAACGGAAACCTGCATGAAACAATAAATGAATACTTTTTTTGCAGTTTCGCTACTGTATACTATAGGGTAGTAAAGAAATGTTTAAAATATTATGACGGAATATGTCTATGACGAAAACCCGCGAAAAATGAAAATGATTTTTTTTTTCAGAACTATAGATCTGTGCTTAACCTGCTGAACGGTTTAATGCTGCAGTTTCTAAGTGAAGCATACACACTACGGCATGCGGATAAGGATGGAGTGATCTGATTTTTAATTGATTAATTCCAGTTTTACACGTTTCCTATCGCTTAATTTTCTTTTTTTTAGTAAAGTTATATGTTTGACTAAAACTAAAATTAATTCATACATTTTTTGAAACTAAAATGAAAAAAAATTTCTTTTCAATTTATTTAAGTTGCCATAAAAATTTTAAAATACGAAAGTAATCAGTGTAATTATAAGGAATATCATTAATGGTATTTAACCATATTTTTATAATTAATAAAGAAAATATTCAGGTTGTATTTTAGAATTTTCGTACAGAGATTTCGATTAATGCTTAAATGATGAGACTTTTTATGAGACTATTTAGCTTAGTTATAGAATATGTCACATGATTTTTTGTACAAGAAACTAATTAATATAATTTATGAAACTGTTTTGAAAACTTATAACCTAAAAAAATTTAAATTATCTAATTGAGGTACTAAGAAACTTAAGAACTTCATAAACGGCATCACAGAAGGTTATGGATAAATAATACATTCCTTATGTCTGTAGTGCAGATATAATATAAATATATAATTTGATTAAATATAAACTTATAAATAACATTCAACTGTAGACGGTGTAAAAGGGTTCATGTCCGCTAACAGAAAAGTGGATTATTATGGGAAAAAATTATTAGATAAATTAATAAATATAATAATCCAGAAATGCTTCATGTACAATGTGTTATTTATGGAAAGAATTTAGTGTATAAAAATATCCCCAACCCTTTTCCAAATTTAAGCACTAGAATAGATTTATAAAATGTATCAATGCATTTTAATATATAGAAACGTCAGATCCCGTTAAGAAATATTTTTAAGATAAAAATTGATACTGATTAATACTTTTGTTTCACAATGAATTAAATCCGAAGAGAACAAGAAAACTCTTCTGGCTATAAAGGTGAAAATGTATGACTTCACTGAAGTAATAAAATTATTGTAGAAACATATTTCTGACAAACTTTAACAAGATTCGATAAACAAGTTTCGATAATGTAAAATGTGAGAAAAAATCCGACTTATTTTATACTTAATTAATTCCTGGTGATGATTTTAATGATAAACCAAAAACTAGAGTGTACGCTCTATTTTTGTGATTTTAGTTTTTACATATTATGTTTAAAACCTCGGAATAACGTGTAACCTGGCAAGCAACTTATTGTTTTATTTTCAAATTTGTGTGTACTACGTAAAGTGCTTATTTATTATTTATTAAACTTCCTGTTTAGTAAACTAACAGATTTTGAAATAACTTATCTTTATTTATACTCTTTCAGGCATTCCGCATGTGTTAAATATTTAATTCTATCAATAATATAATTTATGTTTTACTGAGTGAGGTGGTAAAGTATTATAATTTTAAAGCTACTTTGAGGTGGGGATGGACAAAGAAGGGTGGCCATTATTTCGTTAAATAAGTGGTTCAGTGAAATAAGTTAAACCACCTGTTTGGCAGCAAAAAACCGGTGTTGGCCCATCGGTCCAACAGTAAAACAAAACAATCTGTTAAAGATGAAACCTAAAGGAGATCCCCCCATGTAGGGTAATCCACCCTTTAGGCTTATATCCGTCATGCAGATAATTGGTAAGTAAGAAAAACGACTATCAACAGTAAAATAGAATCTGTTAACGATGAAACCTAAAAGAAATGCCCAACGTAGGGCAATCCCAACCCTTTGTCTATATCCATCATGCAGATAATCGGTAAGTATGAAACCCGACCAGCGTTGTCTTCGGAGCTATGAATATATGAAATTATTTCAAACAAACTTATACAAATATCATAATAAAAATGAATGCTACACAATTTTTTGTTACTTAAAAAAATAATCTAGACAATGCATTGCAAAAAAAATAGTCTTTTTTATTTTATTTTCATTTGTCTTGAGTATTTTTAGAAAGCTAGACAAAGTATATTCTCAATGTGGATTTGACATAAGGTAATGTATATTATTTAATTTCACAATCCATTTTAATGTAAAAGGGAAAAAAAATTCCCGAATATGAAAAATAAATACATTTACATGAAATAAATATTCGATTACTTATATTATCGTTTCAAAAGTACGCTTTACTTTTCATTTTCCATATGTAAATTTTATCTAAGGATCCTTTTCATGTAACAAAATTTTATTTTAATCTTGAATCATGATCATACAGAATGATACACCACTCTATCGTATGTGTTTTATATTTTAAGTTTTAATACTTAGATAAGAGATTAATTGGAGTTTTTTCGGGTAAAAACAAAGAATATATCCCTGTTATATTTTTTATAAAAGCGATAATTGATATTATATTATTTGGTTTAGCGAATGTAAGAGTATAATGGGAACGTCAATTCATTATTCCTGTGACCATTAGAGCAATTTTTTATAAATAATTCCAACTATTTTATTACAAAGTGTAATTAAGATAAAAAAATGATATAACCAGCTAGATAGTACTGTGTTCCATTCACATAACATATATCTGATTTGTAGCAAAAAAGCATTTTACTTATCTATACATCAAATATGAATTTTGTTACTCTTGTGATACTCTGGTCACAAGAGTAACAAAATTTTGATTTATTATATAGACAAGCAAAAAGCTTTTTGTCACAAATTAGTTATATTTTATGGGAGTGGAGCATAATGGTATTTTAGTGGTTATATCAATTTTATCTTAATTATATTTTATGATAATATAATGAGAAAAAATTAGGTATATTTGCTGTAATGGTCACAAGAGTAACAGTGGACGTTCCCGTATTAATGTTGTAAAGAAAATGTGCAAGAAATCTATTTGCTATAACTAATTTGAAAAATAAATAGTGAAAGATAATTATAAAATCACTGTATTTAAAATAAAATACACTTTGCTAAATGGTACACACATTACAATTTTACAATAAAAACAACATAAAATTTGGCGCAATATATTATAACCTGGTTTAGAGTCAGTTCCATCCCCCCCCCCTCTTCCACAGCTGGTTTGGTTTTTTCTCCTTTTTGTTGCCTTGGCAACTTTGAGACGTTTGGTGCGCCCTCTAGACAAGGTCGACTGTGACTATCCATTCGTGAAAGATTTTAGACTTGTGTGTCATCCTGAAGACGTCTGCAGAAGCAGAACGAAACGTTGTTTTTATTGTAAAATTTTAATGTGTGTACCATTTAGCAAAGTGTATTTTATTTTAAATACAGTGATTTTATATAGTTCCTGGTGCAATCGTCCAATTACTTAAATTGAAAGATAATTAATTTCACATTTTCAAAGATATATATATATATATATATATATATATATATATATATATATAAAAGAAAACCATTAGATTTTTTTTTCACACAATATGCGTATAGAAAAATCGCTTCCTTATAAAAATAGATGATTTTATACTTTATATGCTATTTTTAAAGTCTCGTTATTCTTTCTTTGTGTTCCTTCTAGAATGAAATTATTTATATTCCATTTTTTTCACAGTTTGTTTTATAAGTTACGGATACTCAATAACATAAATGAAGCAATGAAATCTGTTACCAGACTATTTTAGTTAGAATTAGGAACACTATAAATTAATTTTAATCAACGAAAGCAAATTTATCTTTACTTTACATTACAAATAAACGGAGTTTTATTTCTGTTAAAATTACCTACTTAATAGTCATTGCAAGAATATAATTTATAAATTTGTAAGCATAACTATTTAATAAGAATAATATCAAATCTCTTGTGAAATACGTGATATATTTTTGTTAAAAGTACATTTGATTCACACTTTATAAATCAAGATTTATTTACGATCTTTGGAATACAATGAGAAAACTTCACTGAAATACGGAAACATAAATTCGTTCTAAACTTTGAAAACAATGGGGCTTTAAATTGGACACATCGGGATTTTTCTTTCCGTTAACAACAGAATTAATGTGCTTGCAAGAAAGTTAATGATGTTCGAAAATCTTGTAAAGCCTGCAGAAAGTAATTTTAAAATGATTTTTTTTTTTAAATAGTGAGATATTTTAATCTATTGGGAAAAGTAATTTTTCTCGATCGAAATTTCATTGGATCAGAGTTCATAAGTAACATATAAAATAATTACTGATGGAAATTCCATGGAATTAATTTACTAAAGTTTCGAGATTTTTTTTAAATAATAGCTTAATAAAATAGGATTAAAATAAAAATCAATAATTTAAAGTAAAAAAGAATTAGAAATTATCAAGAAAGAAAATAATGCCACAGATGTATATTGCGAAACACTTTCCAACATTTATTTGATGCTGTAAAGAAACTTTACCATTTAATGATGTAAAAAAAAATGAATTAACAACATGAAAATGACATTATGAAAAACGAATAACACCCAATTTTAGCAATTAACACGTACAATCAGTGGCATATTACAACTCTTTTGAGCAGCCCTGTATATCATTTATCAACAAATTTTTTTAAAAAGAATTCAGCATGAAAATGTGTAGCACATCTGTCAACGTTATAACATCCCCGATTATCGGCAACAAAAAATCCTTGAATTTTTTGCGCTCCCAGTATTTACTCTGCAATGATCTAGTGATTTCTATACACATCACATATTAAGATAAAATTGAATTAAGCTAGCAAACGCATAATATAACAAACTATACATTTCCCAAAATTACCATCTATATATTGCATTATACTATTATTTTCGTAGTGCTATATTTAAATTTATTTATTTTATAAAACCCATATGAGTAAATTAATATATTTATTCTTGAAAATGCATGACGCAATTAAAAATAACTCTAAGCAATTTACAAATCAACTTTCTCATCCTAAAATATTCAACAGTCGTGTTGCATTCTGTTCTTGCGTTAACGAATCTGAGAACTGTCTATCAATCACTCTCTAACCGGCGGACTTGTAAAATCCCTATTCCGATCCGCCCCTCTCTGCACTGCTATTAGATTTTATTTAAAGAAAAAAAACAAATGAAGGTAATTGAATTTATATATGAATCTTATTTTTCTCATTCTCATAAAAAATCACTACAAACATTTTTCGACCACGAAACTTACGTTTACTTATCGCGACCGTACAGTTATTTGCTATTAAAGGATTTCTGGATCTTCTAAACTTCATGACACACGCTACATAATTTACTTAAGATTAAAAACTCATACTCCATATCAAATTCAACCAATATCGCTCACGAGTTGGAACCCGTCGAATTTCGACGAAAGAAAATGTTTACAAAGGAACTGTTGCATCAAATTTATAATACATCGACAATAATAATTACATTAAAAATCCATCTCACACTTGTTAGTTTAAATCTCCAAAGACATATTATAACCTAAGAGTAACAAAATACTTTTTTCACGAACTTCAACTATTAAAATTATTGAAAAATTAAACTTCATTCATATACGTAATCAGTATCATATAATTAAGATGAGTAATTTTGATTAAGTTATCAATTGATGCTTGATATTACGGAATGAAAAATCAGCAAAAATGATTTCAACTTGACATAATCATAGAATTCCCCCTCTCCCCCTCCCCCTCCTTTAAATCTAAACCGAATCAAGTCGTTTTCCACGCTTCACATCCATATTAACAATTTAAAAACATTTTAACCCGCAGTAGGCTATTAATAAATATATTTTCAAGCTTGAAGTCACGTTTGTCAACTATTACAACTATCCATGTTAAAATTCCCACTCGTGATTTGAGGTCTTAGTATAATCTCTGTACCTGCGCGTAAAAATTCCAGAAATTTATAACTTTTAGACATATTGAAAGGGAAATATCTCGTTTTATCAAATAAAATTATCATTTTATTTTAAATATGGCGTCATTTACAGTCGTTGAAATATTTTGCCTATTGTCTCAAACTCAATATCAGCGAAATGAAAAAATAGTGAAATATAACAGCATCATCAGGGAAATTGTATCTTTTTTAAAGTGTAATGTCATTTTCTGTTCAATTTTTAAAAAAATATATTTTTAATTGTAATGAGAAAATGGCATCAGTCAGAATAATATCAATAAAGATAACTAAACCACTTTTAATAGAAATGAAGTACTTCAGTTGCCACAATTAGAAAATTAGTATTAAAAACTATAAAAAAAAATAATATCTGAAAAACAAATTGAGATACAGCTTTCAAACAAATTGCATTTAAAAGTGCATTTTTTTTATATTCAGAAGTTTAAAATTTTGCAGTAGCGAAAATTGCAAAGCCGAAATTTCATTTCAAATTTCAAAGTGTTGTCATTCGCAGAATGACGCATGCGTTACGCTCAGAAATGTTTGTCCTTTATAATATAGATAGACAGAACTTTAAAAGACATCTGTTTTGTGTCCCTGTAATTAGGCAAAGAAAAAATATGAACTGTAAATTTTCAGGAAGCGTCTTGTAATATACGTCAGAAAGTCACATCATTTTCGTTATGTTTGAAATAGTGTCATATTTTAAAAATACAATGCAAACGATTTTTTTACTTATTGATCAAAATGTAAAGTAGTTCTTTTGACTGTTCCGGCAAATGATTGATAAATACTAAACACGAAATATTCTACAGAAGACCTGTTATTCTACAGTACATGTTTAATACATTTCAATAAGGTAAATCAATTTTATCATCTTTGAAATACTGTAACTTCATTAAAATATATGGCAAACTATTTTTTTTCTTAGGTGATAATGTAAGTTATTTCATTTATGCATCCTTGTAAACGTATTGAAAACACTCCTTTTTCATTAGAGAATGCCCTTGCTAAACAGGAATAACATATATAAAGCTTATGGTGATCAAGGTATATTTACGTGACTGAGATATCTGCCCGAAAGACAGGCAGATCGAAGTCATTAATACTTTTCAGCTATTTAGAATTTAAAAAAAAAATTCCGTGTTATATAAAAAAAAAATTTTCTTCTACTGTGGAATATATTAAAATGCATTTCACTCACATCAAGTTAACATACACTTTATCTCGACGAATAAAATTAACAATATATATTTCTATTCAGAATTATAACATAATTAAATATATTAAAGAAAACTAAAATCCTTGAAATTATAACAGAAAATAATAATAATGTTTTTAATAACACTTTGCACCAGATATTAATAGTGATTATATATGCAGTTCGTCCGCCCGGCTGTCGCGCACTATATTTTGTAAATATTTTTAAGTTTCTATATTATTGATATATGTTATTCAGAAGGGAGAAGTGTAAAAACCGAAAATCGGAAAATCAAAATGTAATACCGCGCAAAATTTGTGTATGGTATTCAGTAATAAAACTGCACAGATTTTGAAATCAAGTTTTATCTTCCGGTGCCCCCGGGACCCCCAAGTTTTGCGAAATTCGTTAAAATGTCTTGTACAATGTATAAATAGAAATAAACATGAAGATGGGAAATTAAAATGTCACACCGAGGAAAAGTTGTGTATGGTACATTGAAATATGCCTGCATTTTTGTTTTCGAAATCGAGATTTGTCTTCCGGTGACGCCGCTTCCCTCCCGCTCTATTTTTTGTGAAATTCGCCAAAACTGCATTGTACAAGTTATAAATCGAAATAAACATACAGTTGTAAAATAAAAATGTCATATTGCAAAAAAGTTTTCATGGTACGTAGTAATATGCCTGCACAGTGTTTTCTAAATCTCATAATATCTTCCAGGGGTCCGGTCATTCGGAATTTCGAAAACATTGCTGTAAATTCATTTTTGTCTGTTGTACATGTATAATAGAATGCATCACACAAGAAGCAAGAGTGCAATACAAACATTTTATCTGTGAAATGTACACAATCAATTAAAGTTCAAGAATAAAAAACAAATATTTAAATCTGTTAAAATTGTTCAAAAAATTTAAAATTCAATTAAATCAGTTCGTGCTCTTCAAAACAAAAATCTGAATATTCGAAATGTTTTGGCTTGGTGTTTATTATCTAAAAATAGGGCATAATGGCTCTTGATTGTTGCATGCAAATGAGCTGCCATTTTTACATTTACTTCAACAGCTAGACGGATGCAGCAGGGGACCATTCAGTTATAGTGAGCCGACTGGAAAATTGTTAGAGAAGTGTGAAACCCTACCCACCGTTTCTTTCCACACTATCGACATTAATTATAACCTGTGTACAGTTATTGACGATCTCAGTACGTATCAAAAATACCTGAAGGAAATGATTCTATCTATTAAGAAAGGAAGTTGTTCGGAAGATCTTGCAAATAGATGCTTGCTTCCTGGTAGACTTTCACACAGAAGACGGGTTACCATTGCCAACAGAATTTTGAAACTATGTACCGACTCCGGATCCAACGCCAAATCTGAAGATATTGACGGAGTTTGTAGTCAAGGGGTACGTACGTGAATGGTTTGCAATTAAGTGAAAGCCCTTGTGCAAACACGGTGCAACCCATCTTTGGGAAATTGTTTTTATTTCCAAGGATATGCTCTAGGAAGTTAAAGTTGTCATTGACCCAGTAGTCCAGCGCAATGCCATTTTTGCACATACAGAAAACCTGCTGATTACCATAGTAACTGATAATCGGAAACAAATCCGCGAGCTAGGATTTAGTAGAATCATTAAAGCGCGAAGTTCGAACACTAGTGTGAAAGTCTGACAGTTCCAAGTTCCTGCAATCAATTTTAGCGCTGCAGATTATTTTGATCGGATTCAGTGACACAATATAGAAGATACGGAACCACCTATTTTAATTAATCATTCCTACGATGATATAAAGATGTACAGTACATTGACAAACGTCATCGAGAAGAAATAATTTCATTTGCTGAGTTTCCATGCAACAGCCAAAGTGTAGAAAAGTGTGACAAAGTATCTACTGAAGCTGCCACGAAAGTTTGTGGTGAAATCAACATGGATGGATTCATAAGATCTCGATTACAATCAAGAGCCATTATGCCATGTTTAGTGACTATGTCAGATTTTAAGGTTACAAAACTCCAACAGAACCAAAAATAAGCCCCAAGCCGAAACATTTTGAATATTTAGATATTTGTTTTTAAAAGAACGAACTGATTTAATAGAACTTTAAATATATTGAAAACTTTTAACATATTTAAATGTTTGTTTTTCATTCTTGAACTGTAATTGTTCATATACTTTCACAGATAAAATGTTTGTATTGCACACTTGCATTCTATTATGCATGCACAACACATTAAAGGGAATTTACGGCAATATTTTCGAAATTTCAAATGACGGGGGCCCTGGAAGATATTATATGATTTCGAAAAAACTGTGCAGGCTTATTACTACGTATCATGCGTATTTTTTTGGCGGTATAATATTTTTATTTTCCAATTCCATGTTTATTTCAATTTTTAAGTTGTACAAGGCATTTAGACGAATTTCTCAAAAATTGGGATATCCGGAGGCACCGGAAGATAAAACTTGATTTCGAAAAAACTGTGCAGTTTTATTACTGAGGAACATACAGAACTTTTGCGCGGTATAACATTTTGATTTGGCCATCAGTGGACCCCATCTCAAATGGATTTTATCTCACCTCTCCTTATACATCACAAATTGGATTGAACAACAGAAACCACGGAGTTCACAGAAAAATAGAAGGGAAATGTCTTGTTTCGGCGTGAAGATAAAAAGGCGACACTGAAACTGGTTAAAACCAGTCACAATTCGGTCCACTTGCGGCTCCCTTTAAAAACGTCCTCCCGTCAAATGAAATTCAGCTCTTTGTTCCACGTGCTAGTTATGTTCGGATCGAATGATTTGAACTGGCTTCATATTGCAAGTCGTTTTGGCAGTATTGTGCATCTCTAATATACAGGGTGGTCATAAAAAAACTTTGCTGATATATGGAACTCTAGCGGCCGTTCCGTTTTACCGATCGAGATGAGATTTCAGATATAGTTATTCAGAGGTATGAGCTCGGGTTTCTGTGAACGGCAACAAATTGGCTCTCACTGTTACGGTTATATGTACAGAAACTCGAAATTTTCGAATGGCAATGCCCATTTTTTTTCTTTGCAAAATACTCAGAGCATGCGAAAACCCTAAATAGTGCTAGAACGGTACGTGCATCTCAATAAACGGACGCGTTATGCACGCACAAAAAACAGCTCAGCGAACGGCCAAAAACAACTCGATCGGGGCGCACGGAGGAAATTTGCATATGACAGAGGCAAGAATCCGTTTTCTATGCTGATTATTTGTCGAACGGCGTTCTGTGATTGTTGTCTTGTCTCTGTCATATGCAAATTTGTACCGTGCGCCCCGATCGTGTTGTTTTTGTCCTTTCACTAAGCTGACTTTTGCGCGTGCATAACGCGTCCATTTATTGCAATACACGTACCATTCGAGTGCTATTTAGGGTACAAAAAAATGGGCGGTGCCATTTGAAAATTTCGAGTTTCTCTACCTATAACCGTAACCGTGAGAGCCAATTTGTTGCCGTTCACAGAAACCCGCGCTCATATCTCTGAATAACTATATCTGAAATCTCATCTCGATCGGTTAAACGGACCATCCGCTAGAGTTCCATATATGGTCAAGGTTTTTTTAAGTCCAACCTGCCCTCTGAACTCTATGGGTTTGTATGTATTCAATTTGCGGTTAATACTTGGACTTGACTTGCCTGTGACTTCACACTGATAAGATTCATTAGTTCAAAGTTTTCTCTTCGCAGTTATAACTGACCACACGGTCTCTACTTTTATATCTCATACAACCGTAATTTTCAGAATTTTTCCATTGCACTAACTTTCTGATATTAAATAAAGGTTAAACCATTACACAAACTAGTTAGCATAGAAACCTGACGTGTTGAATTTAATATGCATGAGATCTTATGATTTTTTGTTGGCCATATAGTTTTAACTACCCTATATATATAAAATCCCAATGAAACGAACTTATGAAAAGATTTTATGAAACGATTTATTAAACGACTGATTACATTTCACAGTCATTTCTCTTAAAATATGAAACGTTTCGCTATGAAATTAACACCAACTATCCATATGGATCCAGAAGTGTCAAAAATGCTATTAGAATTTTAAAATTTCATTTAGTTTTTCAAATATAATTTTTTAATGACATTTATGTAGTGATGCTAAATAAATTACTCCATTTTTGCGAAAAGGGATAAAGTTAGTGGTTTTTAGATTTCTTATTTTTCATAATTTTCAAATTGAAAGTCAAAAGTAAAATAAATAAAAACAGAAAGAGATTTTTAAAATTAGAATTAAATAATCATCTGTTAAAAGCAGAGGATGGGGAAAATTATGTCAATGTATTACACGTAAATAATAAAAAAAAGTGCGACAAGTAAGTGAGTTTTCGTATTCCTTATTATTCATTGTTTAAAATTATTTAAGAAGTCCTATAAAATCAATAAATTATGTTCTAGTTTTTTTTTTTTTTTTTTTATATAAAGAGTTTAAAGAACATTATTGTAACGTTGTACTTTATAGGAAACACATTTCTAATATTAGGTGAACTTTTCTGTGAGCGACGGATGAGACCAGAAGAAAAAAGTGGGACTTTTCACTTTAACTTAAACATTTCATCGATTAATAAAATACATCATGCCGAATCAATTAAATATATTTAAAATATTGTATAAGCAAGTACTTTTTTAAATCTATTCAAAGTAATTTATTTCTTTTTAAGATGTTTTGTTTAATGAGCGACATGATATAATAAAATGAAACTAATAAATTTTCAATTATATTAATTCGGTTGAAAAATTAAAATTATATTTTAGAATAGAAAAAAAAATATTCACAAAGATATATGAAATTTACATACAGGGTGATTCAGCTCGTCGGTGACAAACTTTAAGGATCGATAGAGCACACCTAGACGAACATTTTTGAATAGGGAATGTAGGGTCCCTGACGCGATGGTAAAGCGCTAGGCGCTTTCGAAAATTTGGGTGCCGAAATTCGAAACGTCATAAAAACTAGGGAAATGGTTAGATTTTCTTGCTTGTTGCGTCGAAATGATTCTGTTTGTTTAGACTTTCTTCAGTACCAATTTGATAAGCGTATCTCTTAAAACATGGATAGGGGGCGCTGCAGACTTTGGAGAGCTAGACAACAACTTTAAGCCCGTTATTTTGATAATTTAACACATGCTCGCCAAAGTTTATACTCTAACTTAAAGTTTGAACCCAAAAGTAGAGCCCTGCAAAAAGCGTAAGAGCCGGAATAAAATGTCAAAGTACAGGGTGGTCGAAACTCGAAGGCTCCTAGGAGATAAACAAACAGATTTCTTGACTTATGGCATGCATTTTCATGATTCTGTTTGCTGGGGCTCTCTGAAACTCAGTTGAACGGTACAAAAAGAAACATCGATAGTGGGCGCTTTGGGCAAAAAACATAATTCGTTGACATTTCGGACGCTAACTGGAAACGGGGCGCTACGATCAGTTAGAAACAAAACAAGAGAGTAATTTACTTATCATAAGAAGCTATTAAAACTGCAGTTTGTTTGTTTTTTTAACAAACATAGCTGGTTTCAATCATGCACAATGCGCGCAATAAAATTTACATAAGGTGCTTTTTGCTGATTTATGCAAAAGATATCGTACCATATCGATATGCAAAAGATACGTAATGCGTAGACGACAACGCGAGATGACGTAGTTGTATGCGCAGACACGTCTTTTGAACGTGCGGTACCTACTTAAGCTTCGGGTTACTTGTCTGCAGATCGGTAGTAGGATGGAACGGTACACAAACTCTGAATTGGCTGACATGCATTTGGCGTATGGCGCTGCTGGTTGTAATGGACGAGCCGCTCAGCGGTTGTACGCCGAGCGTTACCCCAACAGGCAAATCCCCTGCCATGCCTTCTTCGCTCGAGTACACCAGCGGTTGTCCACAACGGGATCTTTCGACGGAGGCAGGCCTGAACGGGAGCGATCAGTGAGCACCCCCGACAACGAAGAGGCTGTGCTTAACCTGGTTGAGGACAACCCAGGTCTTAGCACGAGAGATATCGCCAGACATGTTGGCATTTCGCAAGCAACTGCGTGGCGCATCTTACGTTCCCGGAATCTGCACCCCTACCACATCCAGCGGGTGCAGTTGCTCAGAGAGCAGGATTTTGGCCCTCGAGTGGAATTCTCAAGATGGTACTTGGCGATGAGATCCAGGGATCCCCGTTTTGTAAACAGCATTTTGTTTACGGACGAGTCCACCTTCAGCCGGGAGGGAATGTGGAACGCCCACAACAGTCATGTGTGGTGTGATGAAAATCCACATGAAACCAGAAGCCGAGCAGCCCAGGAGCGTTTCTCAGTAAATGTGTGGGCCGGCATTCTGGGGGATTGCCTCATTGGCCCTTATTTGTTACCTGAACGGCTGACAGGTGGAAATTACCTGATTTTCCTGGATCAAGTGCTGCCGCAGCTTCTGGATGAGGCGCACGTACCCGAAGGTTCGCGTCGCCAGATGTGGTTCCAGCACGATGGAGCTCCGGCCCATTACACGAACGACGTGCGTCTCCATCTAAACGCAAGGTATGGCCAGCGGTGGATCGGGCGTGGGGGTCCAGTTCACTGGCCTGCCCGATCACCAGACCTCACCTGCTTGGATTTCTTCCTTTGGGGTTACCTGAAGGCCGAGGTATACCATACACCTGTCAGCAGTGCTGAAGAACTTGTGGCGCGCATTGTGGCAGCTGCAGGGCAGATCAGAGATACTCCTGGCATTGTTGGAAACACACACTCCTCAATGCGACGGAGGTGCGAAGCCTGCATCATGGCCCAAGGTCGAAATTTCGAGCATCTTCTGTAGTGTTATTTTTTGTAAATAAATTTCCAGTATCATTGATGTTTTTGGTCTAAATTTATTCAGAAGTGTTGAGCAGAGGTAGAAAATGTGTTTTCATTATTACTAACTGATCGTAGCGCCCCGTTTCCAGTTAGCGTCCGAAATGTCAACGAATTATGTTTTTTGCCCAAAGCGCCCCCTATCGATGTTTCTTTTTGTACCGTTCAACTGAGTTTCAGAGAGCCCCAGCAAACAGAATCATGAAAATGCATGCCATAAGTCAAGAAATCTGTTTGTTTATCTCTTAGGAGCCTTCGAGTTTCGACCACCCTGTACTTTGACATTTTATTCCGGCTCTTACGCTTTTTGCAGGGCTCTACTTTTGGGTTCAAACTTTAAGTTAGAGTATAAACTTTGGCGAGCATGTGTTAAATTATCAAAATAACGGGCTTAAAGTTGTTGTCTAGCTCTCCAAAGTCTGCAGCGCCCCCTATCCATGTTTTAAGAGATACGCTTATCAAATTGGTACTGAAGAAAGTCTAAACAAACAGAATCATTTCGACGCAACAAGCAAGAAAATCTAACCATTTCCCTAGTTTTTATGACGTTTCGAATTTCGGCACCCAAATTTTCGAAAGCGCCTAGCGCCTTACCATCGCGTCAGGGACCCTACATTCCCTATTCAAAAATGTTCGTCTAGGTGTGCTCTATCGATCCTTAAAGTTTGTCACCGACGAGCTGAATCACCCTGTATATTTAGTAGAAAGAAAAAAATAAGATAAATTGTGTATTGGCATGAGGAATATTTGTGTTCTAAGACAAATGCATACATTTTCTATAACTGTTTAATTTTCTTAGTATAAACTAGAAGAAGCGTAGGCAAAATTACATTTCGAATATAGATACATCAATTTCGTTGGTTGCTCTAGCTTTGAATCGCATACCGAATAGAACAAATTCATCTTCTTTCAGAAAACAGAAAGAAGTTATTTTCTTTCACGTTCGAAATGTCACTCCGATAAATAACAGCAAGTTCTGGCCGAATAAATATTGGAATAAAATTTATTTGTGAGGAAAAACTGTTATACGATTTTTTTTAAAATAACATCTTGAGAGTGATTTCTTCCGCAATGTGTTATATGGCCTTCGTTCCCTGGGTGTTCTTAAAAAAATTAAGCATTATACATTTATGTACTATATAGCTATCAATGTATATATAAATATTGTTTGAATTCAATACATTCATATTCATTTTTTAAATTGTTCCTTAGATTGAAGCATATTTATTGAAAAACTGAAATTTAATATTCAATGAAAATATTCTGAATTTTTTGTAATATTACGCATACATATATACAGAGTGTCCATAGTTAAACTACCGTCTTTAAAATTTGTCCACAGACAAAACTGTTGTTCAGAACGTTGTATAAAAAAATATAATAATTCTAAATTGAAAAAAAAAATCTTGCTTAACTTATTCCTTGATAATATCAAATTATTAGTTTAACATATTATTCTAGATTAATTTTAAGGCAATTATTCTAATTGGTAAATAAATCATATTAGATGTATTTTTCACCCAGTTCGAAATTTACATTTAATATATTATTGTTTGAAAATTAAAAATTATCATAAACATTAGATTACAAAAATAATATTCATTAATTAGCAAAAAATAAAATGATTCTGTAATATGGGAATTTTAAAATTCTCATAAATATGATTTCAATATACACTGTCGGCATAAAGCAAAGGAGAACAGGCTATGCAAATTAATAACCAAATTTTCACTGAAGAAAAGGTAATAGCTATTCGAATGGACTTCTTTAAATTTAGGTTTGAGAAAAGAAAAAATTAAGGAGTTTTCTTCATAATGAAAATATACCAAACTCTGAAATTTTCATTCAGAACAACTAATTTTGACATTATATATGTTTTTTTTTTTTTTTTTTTCATAACTTTTTTTCGTGGAATACTAATAAGAAATTACTCTGTCAAGTGCTTTAGAAGTGATGCAGTTTTAAAATTTGAAACTTCTAATGCATTTCCATTCATTTTTAAAACATTTGAAGAGCTGGGTAAAAGAACATGTTATACTACATTTTCTTAAAAATTATTAAATTATTTTATCTTTTGTGCGAAGGCATTATCGGGTATTCTATCACAAGGTAAAGCTAAAATAAGAAAATTACATTTACCCTTGAAGATTCAAGACATTATTCATTAATATTTAATATTTTATTATTTAATAATTTAAATAATATTAATATTTTTTTAACATTTAAGTTTCTTTGGTAGAGTTCAGTACCACACCTATTAATATTTTAAATACATGGTATCAAACAAAAAATTAATCATTAAAATTGACAACAAAAACTTTCACATCAAATATCTTTAAATGTAATTTTTGTTACTTAACATGTTCTTCCACTTAGCTCTTCAATTTGCAATGCGGGCATTTTTTAAACATAAATGAAAAACAATGATCTGTAATTTTCAAACAGTATTATTTTCATGTTACAGATTTTGATATTCGTTAAATCTCTTTCAGTTTACCACGCTTTTTTTTATTTCGATCATTTTGTGTTAAATATAATATTAACAAATGACTAATAAGGCATTAAGAAAAAAATCTACCCTGAAATACAAGTTGCCAGAATAAACAAAAGAACCAAAAGTAAAACCGATCCCATAATATATATATATATATATCAAAGTGGCTTATACATAGGATAAAATATATTTATTAGTAATTTTGCTTTTTCCCCAAAATAAATTTAAACCAACTTTAAGTAATAATCATTTTGTGTTTCATCTAGAAGGTCTGTAGATATGGAAATTAATCGAATCTCTATTATGTCTTTTTTTCACATGTATTTATTATCTTTAAGATATAGATTGCGTAAGTCGTTACCCTATAATTATTCGTATAAAGTCCTTAATTTTCTTTTTCAACCAGTAATAAAGGAAAATGAAATTTGCCTTATTTAATTAGAGCACTTTCAAAATTGTGTAATTAAAGGTAACGTCTTTTAAAAAAAGTGCTGCAAACCGAATAAAATCTGTGTAAGAGTCACTAGGTAGTAAAAGGTTAAACTAAAAGCAAAATATAAAAATAAGAATAAAAATAAAAATCCTGAATTTGAAAAAATTGACTATTGTCTGAAATTACTTAAAAAAACGAAAAAATATCATCCAAAAATATATTTTTTAAGAATTTACTCTTTGAACCATGCAGACGGTTTTCATTTAAATGACAAAAAAAAAAAAAAAATGGCCTTTGTAGCAACCTTTATTAATAAAATTTTGGAAATACAGTTATATTGCATAAAATATGCAGACAGTGTATTTTTGCACATCTTATAAAAGTATTTAAGGGAAATAGTACATCCTAACACATTTCAAATATATTTTTATCAAAAATAATTTTAGCAGCGTACACATCTTTCAAATGTCTATTGCGTTTTCATGTTTGTTATATTTTAAATCGCAGAGGACATTCTTTATACATGGACAAGACTTTTTTTAAAATTCCGAATAGCTTCACAGAAGAAAATGCTAAAATCTAGACGAAATTTAATTTTTATTAAAACTTAACGTGTTAATAAACATAATTGCTAATATCAGGAACATAGTAAACCAGTATTCTAAAAGCGATTCTCATATTTATTAAAGTATGTATCAAGATTTTCAATTAGTAATATTGAGAAAACACGCTATGCATAAAGAAAGAAATGTTAATTTCTATTAAAATATGCAAAAAAAATTTTCATTGAATTAATCGTAATAAATATTTAGAAGTTTAGAATTTAACTGTTTTAGAAATCCATCTATGTTATTTCATGTAATGCAACAACTCGCAATTAAACAAATATTCAAAGAATACTCTCTTAAAAAGATGTTTTTAATTATCGAATATTATTAGATCTTATATTATATCGAATATTACAGAAATTAAAATAGATAAATATAGAAATATATACGTATCGATAATTTCTTTACCGGATACTAGATTTCAAGATTATTCTTATTACTCGTTGACTTAATAAATTTGATTTAATTTAGCAATGAACCGTTTGATGTTTCATTATTTCAATTGCTAAATAAACTAAAAAGGAATTTATATTTCTAATATAAGAGCATATATATTTGGAAAAAATTACCTCTAATACATACAGACTATTATTAATCTAATGCTTTTTCTAATAAATTTATGAAAATACACAATAAATTACAGTTAATAAAGTATTAGAAAACATTTTATTAAAGACAAGACTAAATTCAATAAATGTCCAGAACAAAAATTTTCTACAAGCGGGACGCAATCTTTCATCTCTTGTAACAATACATAAAAAATGATTATTGTTATGAAAAAGTACGGCAAAGTCAATCTCAGATGTTTTAAAAATAAAATTGTTTCAAATGAAAAGATACAGGGAAATTCAATCTCAGTTGTTTTAATAAGAGTGTAGTGCTAAATGAAAAGATACAGAAAATAAAACATTTTTCCTGCAATTTAAAGAAACAAAATTGGGCTGTTACCACATACAAAAATCTGATAAACAAATTAAATATTTATAAAGATTGAATAAAAAGTTTTAGAACACTCAGATCACAAGAAATCCATTAAATTATCTTTATATATTTACTTTTTCAACCTGTACGCACACGCGCTTATTTTTATGACGTTGGCACACGCATGGTATAAATCTCAACCCATTTCGACACCGATTACTTTTTTGGCTAAACACGCATTTAGTAAAAATATACTGTTATATATTATAAACTGCAAATATTTCATTTCTCGTCCTTTTTGGGGCGGGGGGTGGGGGGTGGAGGAATGCGCTTTTTATATTTATTTGCAGTTCTTGTAAAGGTTCCTCTAAAAATATCACTTTTGTTTTAAAAAAAATATGCTTCACATTTGCAAACGATTCGTTTTTCGCCTTAAAGCATTAATTATTTCATAAAACTGATATTAATTATATTTAATAGCCTTTTAACAATATATGCAGGTAGATTTTATATTACCCTTTCATTAAAAGTATTTTAGTGCGTATTATCCCGTAAGAAATGAGTTTATCTAAATGGAGCAAACACGTGCTGAATTAATCAGTTCCAAAAGCTATATTTATTCCTTCCTAAGGAACAAAGAAACGATATTCCTTTACCCAATTCTTCTCAATCTTGACCTTTAAAGATGCAAGGCAGGTCAGAAGAGTCGTTATAAAATTTACCTCTTTGTTTTGAAGAAAAAATGTGATTGTGGTGAAATTTACTCCGGGGTGCATGTTCTTATGGAATAGGTAAATGTCTTTCGTAAGCAATTAACATTTTGTTAAAGAACTAGATTTTAACATTATGTAGCGTTTCGAGACTATTCATAGCTGTCAACTGCTACGGATAATTGTCAACAGCATTTTAGAATGATGTTATCATTAAAGAACAATAATTACTTTTAGGAAATACCGGTAACGAAATTAAAAGGGGCTACCAGATATAGGACTACTATAAGTTTAAAGTAACACACACATTTACAATGCAAATAAACTTGATATTAAAAATTTGCTTCTTGCACAAGATTTTTGTATATATTTTTAGAAGTATAACATATATTTAATATATTTCCACTACAAAAAGTCTTTTTCTTTTCTAAATACAAAATACTTCCTTAAAGGGTAATCAAGATCGCGGTGAAAACGCCAATAACCAACAAGTCAGCTTAAAAAAATTTCTTTTAAACAAGTTTAAATCAGATATGGGAACGTCCACTGTTACTCTTGTGACCATTGGAGCGTTTTTTTACAATTCTTTACAATTATTTTATTGTAAAATATAATTAAGATAAAAAGTGATATAACCCGTGAAATACTACTGTATTCCACTCATTTAATATATAGCTAATTTGAAATAAAAAGCATTTTCCTTGTCTATATAATAAATCAAAATTTTGTTACTCTTGTGACACTCTTGTCACAAGAGTAACAAAATTTTGATTTTATATATAACCAAATAAAATACTTTTTTTACCAATTAGATATATATTATGAGAGTGGAACACAGTGATATTTAATTGTTAATATCAATTTTTATTTTAAATATATTTTATAATGAAATAATTGCAAGTATTTAT
This sequence comes from Maratus speciosus, assembly GCA_963932465.1. Lineage (NCBI taxonomy): Eukaryota > Metazoa > Arthropoda > Arachnida > Araneae > Salticidae > Maratus > Maratus speciosus. Next base: position 396,225,281 of record OZ010788.1, on the reverse strand, counting down.
GAAAAATTGCTTTAATTGTCAAAAGAGTAACGAATGGACGTTCGCATATTACTATTTAATGGCTAGAAATAACAGATGCAATTAGAAGCATTAAAATTTGTTTTTCTAAATTAAATTCGACCTAAGAATATATTTCGTTATTCTAAACATTTATAGCAAAATGTCTTCTTCAGCAGAGATTTCTCAAGTAGAATTATAATAATAATTTCATATTTTTTGTATATATTGATATTTGGTTGTGAAGTTGCAGAAGCTAGTTAATTTCTATGTTGAAAACTACAGATGAGCTGTCATCTAACATTATAAGAGGGAAATTTTGAATTACATATAAAATGGGGAGATCATAAATTGGACATTTTGGAGGTGAAAAAACATAAAAATTAGTTTTATTTTACAAATTTCATGTATCCATAGTATCTTTCTTTTTATTACTACAAAAAACTTATGATCTCCCAGTTGCTTTAGTTCATACATACATACGATGGGTTATCAATAAGTTTTTTTCCTCACATTGAAATAATTTATTAAAGCTTGTGAAATTCCTACATTATATTTGTCATTTTCTATGTAGTCACCAAATATCCTATTGGGTTTACTATCGCGCCTCCTAGAGTACATCCTCCACCCTCGTTTTGAAATACCGTTTGAAGAAATGTGTTACTGTGCGCGGTGACTATATTGAAATGGACTAATACAATGTAGCCATTTCACAAACTTTACTCAATTATTTCTATGTGAGTGCAAAACGTATTGATGCCCTTCGAATTTTTTATGAGTTTTTAAAATTTAAACAAAGTATTATGGATATTTGTATTTCATTTATAAGTTTTAAAAAATAAGAAAAATGTGAACATAAAAAGCGACTCAAAGCCTTTATAACCAAATTATGATTTATTTCCGTTTATTTGGTATGGCTATTAAATTATTGAACATTGTTTTAAATATGTATATTCAATATTTTTAGTGGTCAAGTAACTTAAGTAAGTCGTTTAATTTATTTTCATGTTATGCTACATATAATTTCTGACACAAACATTACATACGGTTATTATCCTTTATTTAATATGTATGTATAATACTCACTAAATACGGTGTATGTATAATTAATACAAAGAGGAAGCATTGCAGTAAATAATATTCAACATGTCAGCTATGTTTAAAGACTACCGAAATAAATCCAGAATTATTCATGCTATATGATATTCTACCGTATAAAGGTATAGGTATCTCTTCTTTGTAGTTGATACTAATTTCGGAACAGATGTGACATATTTATCTATTATAAGTTCTGCTGCAATACTATCATAAAGTGGATGAATTCATTAATACCATAGGTACACTAAGCATTGCAAATATGAAAGGGAATTCATATAAAGGTTATATATTTTATTTTTATAAATACATATTTATTGAATATTATTCGTTTTTATGATTAATAGACAGAATGTTTTGGAAAATACAAATTTTTGAAAAAAATATTGTAAATTTCAAAAAATAAATTTTATTATTATTATTTTTTAACTCCCCACTTTAGATTCACAACATTTTTATGAACATATCTTTCACATAGCATGAACTTATTGCTTTTATTCTATAGCATTTTTATGATAGTTATTTTCCATTGCAATTGATGAATATGAGATATTTCTATATTTTGAAACTATTACGGGTATATTTATCTAAGAAATACTGATTTTTTTATTATTAATCTAAAAAGGAATATCGTTTGTTTAATGTTTATAAATAATGTTAAAGTAAATTATTCCCTTTTCAGTGATTTAAATGAAAATGTCATTTTGTATTTTTAATGACTATGAAACAAAAACGAAAATAATTTTCGTGGTGTAGTTTGTGTTTTATTCCAGTATTAAAATGCGCAGTTTTTATATATTAATAATATTTAAGAATCCTGTCTTTAGTTTTTATTCTTTAGTTTAGTATAAATGAATTTTCTAAGATGAGTTCAATGATAATATTTCATTGTGACTAATCTACGTTTATTAGTTATATTACAATTCTGATTTATACACTCCAGGTAATCTCTAAATTAAAATACATTTACAGGGATATTAATATAAAAAAAATTGTTTGTTGTTAAATTTTATCTGTGGTTAAAAGATTCAATATATATCTGCACGTTGTTTGATTCAGATCACTTCCACCGCCACATTTTCACACAATCTCAAATAAAAAAAAATAAAAATATATAACGCAATTTATATAAGTTTGTTTATTTATACATAAATACTTTTACTGACACTTTACTCGTTTATCTTATGTAAAAAAAAAAAAAAAAAAAAAAAAAAAAAAAATATATATATATATATATGTAAAAATTAAATAAAAAAAATATTTTAAAGGTTTTTATTTAGTACCAAAGCATCCAAGATCACAACTAAATGTAGTTCTTGTGAAAATAAACCCTTGTTTCACTTACAATACATAAAACATCTGTTTTTATCCTTTTGTATTTTACATTTCTTCGTGAGAAAGCACCTTTGTAACATTTTCCAACTTTACTGAAAAGTGTTTATGAATTAAGTTTCTCTGTCCATTTGTCTGTCCGAGATCTAACTCATGTAAATACCCAGAGTTTGCCTTCTTATTGAGACATCGTTGCTAATGAAAATGGAAAAGTTTGGTCTTTATAGTTAATTTAAATAAACACTCAAACTAATTCCACTACATTAGAGTTTATGGGGCAATTCGTTTGCAGTGTATTTTATTATATTATTTGATATATATTGAAATTTACTTAGATCGATGATCGTGAACTACAATATGCTTACTTTTGGATAAGGTTTGCATATTATTAATCGTTAATTTAGAGGGGCACACAAAAAAATGCGCTTGCATTTCTGAATTCGCGTTTTCAGTTGTGAAATACGTTTTAAAAGTTAATTAACATTTTTTTATCATTTCAGTAGATCAGTTAAAGAGCTACATGAAATAATTCAGAGGTTCTTGACTGTAGATAGCAAGTACGAAAATTGATTTTTCAAAAGTATTGTGAACAAAGTAATAATTTGGATCTCATCTTTGAAATTATTTATCTGGGAAGTTTTCACACAGCATTCTAATTACATTTGGAAGGGTTTTATAATCTATATCTGGCGCACAATGATGAGTTTTTATAATTTTTTTTCTTTTTGTAAAAGTGTGTATGAAATTTAATTTTATTATTTAAGTACATAAGACTGAAAAGAGGAGTCTAAATGACTTTATATTTAATAAATTCATTCAAATAATATTTTGCACTCGCACATTTATTCTACAAAAAATATTAGCGTTTCGTGAAAGACCATGCTATTTTTGTTTGTTGCCTACTACAACTATAAACTTCAATTATAAGTAAGGATTTGCAATAACCTTAATTGGAAAGAAGATTCCAATTTTATTTTCTGAAAAAATTTAGAAGATTTGTTTACTTAGACATGTATTTATTAGAATTCAGTAATATTTACTGGCGCTCATTGATTTATGATATTTTTGATTTACTTTCTGAAAAAACTATTAATTTATGAGCGTTTGCTGTTCAATCTTCATGGGCAACAGACTTATTTGATGAAAAAACTGTCTTATCCACTAAAATAATACGGTATTTCCTCCGCTGGGGTTTAACCATTCATTTTTGTCGTGTTTCGAAAAATAATGTCACTTAATCGCGACCGTAACAAATTTTTTAACCCGTTAAAAAAGCGATTCTGTGATGATTATTTAACGTGCTACGTGCTACGGAACAGTAAGCAAAGTGTTACTGTGTTTTGAAGTGTATTATATCTTTGCCCCGTAAAAGTGCGAGCTGCACAAAATGATGGGCATGAATTTTTTTTTTTTTTTTTTTTTTTTTTTATGAGGTTTGACTGGAATCTCTGCTCCCGTAATTTTACAGCGATATTTTTAAGAGTGTACTTTTATTATTCCACATATGTTTAAACTATAAAAACATACAACATTTTCTTTTTTTACCTTAATAATTTAAGTTTAATGCATAAGAATTTCACATTAAAAATCCTCCATACATTTAAATAAATGAAAAACAGGGCTCGACATCTAAAGATATAATAATATGTGTATTCCTTTTGATATACTGCATCTAATTTCACTAAATGTACAGCAATTACCATAAAAACATCGTCATTTTTTTTTTTCAAATTTTACGTTTTATATTAAATTCCACGAACATCAAGTTGCCAAAATTCAGAAATATGTATTTATTTATTTCAAAAATTAAACTAATGTTATACTTGAACAGTAGGAAGGGGATTGGTGAAAAGTTATTTAACGAAAGCTATTTAAACCATTGAGCGGAATGGTATAAGACAAAATCACTGAGAATTTCAGAGGAAAAAAGTTAAAAGCTAAATTAAATATGTTTCAGACATCGACCAACATCTTCGGCTTATTAAATATATAAGTAGTACTAGGGGGCTCTGCAATCTAAAAGAATTTAGAATCTAAAAGCACGCTAATCTGATCGGTTTTAAAAAGATTAGAGAAGATCGAATTATACTGAAAAAACCTGTAGCAATCTCCCTGTAAACGGGTTTCCATTCAATTCCCTTTGATTGCAAAAAATTAAGGTAGAATCAGTTGCTGTTAAGACATCCAATGGTTGTTTTCTTGTTTGGTTAAGGAGGTAAGTTAAACATTTGAAAAGAAGCTAAAATAAAATGAATTAAGTAAACAGTCTTTGTCTCTCGGTATTTTTTAACAGCGTTATAAAACGATTGACATAATACAATTACTAAAATTTGCTGCTTTAACCCCTTCAAGGGCGGTGGTTCCTTTTTGGACCACTTAATTTTAATTCTTAAATGCCACATTAGCATCAGAATATTGGGATGAAAATTTCACTTTTATCAAGTAAGTGAACAAAAGCAATTTTGTATTTCGAAATTTGTTTGTAAATTCTGGTGCATTCACTGATTTCAAGATTTTAAGAATAGAAGTGCCTTGTCCGTGAAAGGGTTAAACGCATATTAATGTATTTATTATTTTAAAGTTCCCTTTCCCTTTTAATATTCACGTGTAAATACAATTTTCAGGACATAATTTTCAATATTTTCCTGCCTTTAACACGTAATCATTTAATAGTAATTTTAAAGTTTTTTTTTTTGTTTTGTTTTTGTTTTTAATAGTCACGTGAAAATAAATTTTTAATCGTTAGGAAATATTATTCTTTGCGCTGTTTTTAAAATTGAAAACAGTCTCTATAATATTAAATGTAAATTTCCAACTGGTCGAAATATTCCCGGACCAGGATTCGAACCAGGGATCTCCTGGCTGAAGCCGCCAGTTCTCTGCCATCTGAGCTACCCCGGACGAATCTGGTGGAACTCTTTCACTCAGCTAACCTTAGTGTTTATAGCATCTGGTCTGAAACCTGGTTCAGCTCAATAGAATAAATCCCAGGTAATGGAACTCCAGAAATAGCTAGATATGAAATTACACTAGATTAACTTTAACACAATTATTCTAATTGGTAAATAAATCATATTAAATGTAAATTTCCAACTGGTCGAAAAATGCCCGGACCAGGATTCGAACCAGGGATCTCCTGGCTGAAGCCGCCAGTTCTCTGCCATCTGAGCTATCCCGGACGAATCTGGTGGAACTCTTTCACTCAGCTAACCTTAGTGTTTATAGCATCTGGTCTGAAACCTGTTTCAGCTCAATAGAATAAATCTCAGGTAATGGAACTCCAGAAATAGCTAGATATGAAATTACACTAGATTAATTTTAACACAATTATTCTAATTGGTAAATAAATCATATTAAATGTAAATTTCCAACTGATCGAAAAATGCCCGGACCAGGATTCGAACCAGGGATCTCCTGGCTGAAGCCACCAGTGTTTTGCCATCTGAGCTATCCCGGACGAATCTGGTGGAACTCCTTCACCCAGCTAACCTTAACCATTATAGCATATGGTCTGAAACCTGTTTCAGACAATATATCCATTTCACATCAATACATCCCTGTTTCAGACAATATTTCAATCAATATATCCATTGATTAGGGCCAATTTAGCATACACAATATTGCACGTAATACTGTATTTGGATACAATCCCTCATCTTTTTGCTTTATTTTGGGAACAACGGATTTTGAGCTTATTCTATAAACGATTATTATCAGACTTTTCAAACTATGTTTTTGAGACTTTTACAAAAGTTTCTCTATACATTTAACTAACACATTATGCACATTATATTGTGATTGCTTTCGCGCATGCGCAGTGGAACGTTTTTTAGTAAACCTGCTCATTTTTCATCCAATTTTTATTATTTTTTCATTCTGATTGCGGGGTATTATGTACAATGATATTCGTCATATTTTCTGAAAAGAACTTTTTTTTTATATTAAGAACTCTGCAAATTATAAGCAAAAAACTCCGCAAAATTTGGGACCGTTTTTTATAAAAACCTTAATTTCTCTATGAGTATACATGTTATCCTCATAAAAATGAACACAGTATATTACAATAAGCCACTTATTAGTAATCTCGAGTTTAAACGCTTTTGCTTCATTAGTTTTTACAGGGTTATCCAAAAGGTATTCGTTCTTTTTCAATTTTTTGACGGTCCCCTATGGGGTTTCGGGAAAAAAAAATCTTCGCGGAAATATATGACCTATACTATACAGTTTTCACACATGCAATTTCAGGTTAATTCCTCATGTATTTTTCTAGATATTTAACAAAACGTCAAAAATCGCAAGTGACCGGTCACCTTTGGCCATACAGTGTATATTTATATATCAGTGGCGTGGCGTCCGGTCATCGCTGGATGCGGCGATGACCAAGCAATATTTTAAAACTCTTAATAAGCTTTTAAAACTCTACGATCCAGTTTTAGCAGAACATTTGGAGTTCATGTATAAGTGAAGGTAAGATTTAAAGTTTCTTTTTTGAACATTCAACCATTGGATTTTAGAGTTAATAATTTTTCACCACAAACTTAAATAATTGCGATGACCACCGAAAATTTTCACGCCACGCCACTGATATATATATATATATATATATATATATATATTGCCCTAATTACTATTTTTGTAATGTGGCTTCTACCGCCTCCTTTACAGCTGTTCCCGTCATTCCTTGTTAAATGTCATTTCTGAGCAAGTGCTAACTTTGATTTTTTTTTTTTATACTTTAAATTTCGTAGTTTTCATAACTAAGCTATGCACTAGATTAATTTATCTACCTTAAATTTTATTATTCTACATACTAACCATTCTTTGACTTAAGTTTAGTAATTTTAATTTTTATTCCTTAATCTTTTAAATTGTATTACATTTTTTAAGTAATTACTTATATATACATTTTTTTACATTATTTACTTCTTATGTAGTTTTAATTTGAACTTTTTCTATTCTCAATGCCTTAGAATAATAATTGACGTTCAACCAATAGGCTGGGTTCTAAGTTGCACTCAATTACGAAGTCCCACAAAGCTCCTCTTTGGTTCAGCACTGGCCATCTATGGCTGGCAGGAGTGTATTAAATAAGTTGGTAGACCTTAGCGACTTCGGGATCATTATAGGTCAAATAAACTCTAAATTCCTTTTTCATATCCTCCGTTTCCTAGAAACATTTTTCCAGGACTATGAAATAATTATGTGTAACATTATATGGAATAATTATTAATTAATAATGTTTGTATTCATAATCAACTTCAGCCTGCAAAACCTCGGTCGAACGTTTAAATGAAATTCTCGATAAACTTGATTGGACGAATCAAATTAATGATGACCAATTGAAGTGCAATCAAATTAATGAGGATCACCAATCAAGCATTAACCCAATGTTTTTCTATGTTGAGGTAGCCAGTGAATACGGGCATCAAAGATGAAAAGACATAGACTTTTATTTAAAAAAAGATAAATGAAATGTAAAGAAATGTTTTTATTTTTAATGTATGGATTATAAAGAAATAAAAAAGTACTAACTGAGGCTAGCTTGATGAAAATTTAACATTAATATGCGTTTCATGAGCATTTTATTAAAATATCAGAAAAGCATTCCAACAATATATATATTAATTTTAAACTGTTACTTATCAACTCTCTCAAAGAATTGAAAAATCATTTTGAAAAGTTGAAAAATATGATATTAATTGAATAGTTTGTTATTATCATGTTAAAGTATTGTTACACAAATATATGTGTCCGATGCAGAGTAATGTACTTTATAGTTTGTTTGCGATATCACTGACCCCCCCCCCCCCCCCCGTCATAAAAAAACAAAAAAAAAACACTTTAGAGTTTAACTTGAAACTTTTAGTTGAAACGCATTTAGTTGAAAGGAGACTTCAAGTATCAAATGGATTTTCGTCATTTAGAAACTCATTATTGGGCCAATATTTCATTTATCGAAACATTTTCAACGACATACAAATGTTAGATAATTATTGGCTATATATGAAATGAAACACAGATATTGTAGAAATATTAATTTGAATTCAGAAATACTGGCAATGAAACGACAAACTATTTCTTGTAATTATTAGTGCACCTCCAAGTAAGTTTCTTATCTCAATATTGAGAATTTCGTGTCAATACGAGCGATATTATCCCAATATTTATTGCCACTATGGCAATTTCTAAGTATTTTCTGCAGAACTACTCACATTCTGTTTTCATTCACAATAAATATCATTTTATTAATTCGTTATTTATGCATAATACTTTATTAATTGTGTTGGGAGTGATGATTAGATTCATGCTGATACTGAATAATATCAGAGCAATTATCAATCTGTCTTGTAATCTCCTATTAATATATGTCTTCTGCAGGTTTTTTTTTTTTTTTTTTTTTTTTTTTTTTAAGTCAAAACATGGATTCTGAATATTCCCAAAAATGGGCAACTTAAATCTAAAATTCTGTTGTCTCATATAATGATTTATTACTTGTATTTAAAATCAACAAAACACATTCTGATTCTGCAGCCTTCCTACATGTTAAAAGAACAAGCATTGAAATTAATGTCATAAATTAGGAGTAATCAAATATGGTTTACGTTACACAAACGGGCATGTCCTGTCTGGTAGATAACAAGTATATTTAAAAACTCAATATTTGGGGAAAATAATCACATCTGATATCTATCTCGAAAAAGTGTAATTCCAAAGGGTGACACAATAGGTATGGAACAAAATTATTTTCATGAAAATATGATTTCAAAAAGGCCATTTGCACAACATCTGTTTTTACATATTAACTGTATTCATATAATCAATCCCTACACTAGTAGATTAAAAAATACATAAAATAATTTAAGTAGAATATAATTTATGCTTATGTTTGAGAATATGGGCACAAATAGTGATTATAATTTCCATGTCAATAAGGTTCTGTACATTAATGGTTTATATATATATATACCGGACGTTTCGAAAATTCGGCGCGAAAGTAAAACAGGGTAAAAAAAAAAAAAAAAAAAAAAAAAAGATCTATGGGTGAGAGCGACATGTGGTTTGCAGATAAATATTCGGCGTGGTACGTTATTTTGTATCATAACAGCAAAAAAAATGTTCAAAATCTATACAACAGAGCCCTACTGCAGATAATTCCATGAAATAATTCCATATTACTGACACAACGCAAGATTTTGATACAAAAATAATGTACTCATGGAGTATTCTCTAATGATTTTATATCCAAATATTGCATTGTGTGAACAATATGGAATTATTCGATAGAATTATCTGCAGTAGCGATTTGTGTTGTCGATATTTTGAATTAATTTTTCGTTACTGTCTTACAAAAGCCCGTCCAACACAGAATACTTATATGTAAACTACATGTCTCTCCGACTCATAGATTTTTTATTATTGCATTTTACTTTCGCAGCAAACTTGAAACACCCGGTATGTATAATAATAAATTATACTTCAATAAATTCAATACAACGTAAAATAAAGGAACAAAGCAAGTATATACTATTCATATATATAAATATGTGTGTGTGTGTGTGTCTATATTTCGCAGATCATAGACACAAGAATCGTTTACACATTTAAAATATCAAATTAAATTTTTAAAAATTACAGCAAATGTTGAGATTTGTAAACTACAGATTTTGCAGATCTTAGAAAAATAGCAAAATATTGTTTTAAATTATCACTTATAGTTAACATTTTAATTTCTAGATATTTATGAAATACAAATTAATTATATTTTTATTATAATAAAATATTTTTGTTTTTAATAAAGGGTATCATAATATAATGAATTTACGTAATAAAATATATACCTAATATGCAGTTTAATGTATGTATAATAATAATACTTTTGTAAGTGACTGTGCTAATCTAGTTTCACCATTACATTCTAATATTTTTTGCTGATTTCAGAAACATTATGTCAAGTTTCATCAAATAACAGCAAAAATTGAAATTTTTTATTAATCATGTATAAATTGTATATATGAATTATTAATTCCAGTTTTGACTTAAAACAATAAATTTCATAAAGTTTTGAAACACTTATTATAATAGATTTGAATGATACATAATATTTTTTTCAATTTAACTTGATTTCTTTTCCTTCACGCATCGAAAGAATTTTGGGATACGCACGGAGGCAATAAATAAATTTTTATAGACTAAGGAACTTCAATAAATAAAAAAGTATGAATCGATAAATATTATTTTTAATACCATTTAACACTTTGATGTGTGAGTTATTTCAACCGCATATATCCCTCTGGACTGAGGGATTTGATGCTTTTCATGATTAAAAAAAAAAAAAAAAAAAAAAAATACTTTGAATATATGTATTTTAATAAATTTTGTATTACAAACTTTAAACTTTTTTTATTCGTAATCAAGGAACTATTTGAATGTAATAAAATTTAATTTTTAAAGAAAAATTATTGAATAAAAAGAATATTGAACTGATGGCATTGAGCTCACAGGCTATTCACACTAATTGTATATTATACTCTTATTTCAAAAAATAATGCCCCTCGAAAAATAAATGAAGGGAATAGCCCCCGTTTCCCCCCTTTATACGTAGCCAAAGGACCTCTAAATCTAATCAGGGAAGCTCTTTAACATAATAAACAGGCATACCAAATTTTAAGCAAATCAGATAATTCTGCATGAAAAAACCATTTTGCTAAATTAAGCGGGCTACTAGCTCCCCCATTTCTTTCTATGCTGAATCAATGAACCTTCACATCTAATCAGATAAGCTCCTTATCAGAATGAACATAGAAAAAAAAACTAAATTACATAATTCTGCATGAAAACCCATTTATCTAAATTAAGGGGAGGGGACACTTGCCCCCTTCCCCCCTTTTATACTTAACCAATGAACCTTAAATCAAATTATGAAAGCCATATCGCAATAAACTGGTATATCAATTTTGAAGCAAATCGAATAATTCTGCATGAAAAACGCATTTATAAAATTAAGGGGAAACTAGACCTCGTTCCCTCTTAATGCTTAACCAATTAACCTCCAAATCTAATCGAGGGAGTTCCTTAACATAATAAACCGGTATATGAAGTTTAGAGCAAATCGAATAACTCTGCATGAAAAAACCATTTATCTAAATTAAGGGGTGGTACCCCCCTTTCCTCCCTTTATATGTAACTAATGAACTCCAAATCTAATCAAGGCAGCTCCTTAACATAATAAACCGGTATACCAAGTTTGGAGCAAATCGAATATTTCTGCATGGAAAACCCATTTATCTAAATTAAGGGGGGTAGCTACCCCTTTATCCTTAACCAATGAACCCCCAAAACTAATCAGGGAAGCGCCTTATCAGAATGAACCTGGAAAAAAATTGAAGCAAATCGGTGTCAAAAGTTATCGCGATTGGCGGGCACATAAGCTCTCAGGCTTTGAAAGCCTGTGAGCTAAAAAAGCATGTTTTAAATTAAAAAAAAAAAAAAGTTCCTCATAAGAAAACATAATTTTTTAACATAAAATTTTACATAGGCTTGAATAAAAACTTACCCAAATGTTGTACAAATATTTGAAAATATGTTTTATCTGTTTATAAACAATATTGAGTAAAGTTTGCTTTTGTGTGGTACATTTCAAAGCACAAAGAGCAACATCGCAAGTTTGACAATAAGTTCGAATTAAGTTCTGATTCTAGATATTTTCATATACTTGCTTCTGTTTAGTGCTGCCACCGATTTTTTTCCAAAATAAAATGTTCTTAGATAATATCTAAAAATATTGCAAACGTATATAGTAAGTACTTTTATAGCTCAGAGAGTTAAAAGTTGACCCAGAGAGACTCTCAGGCTTAGTTTGCTTCACCGAAAACAGCATTCCGAGCGACACTCGGGTTTGGATCTCAATGTGTTAAGGGGATCCGGGACACGAAAATCTTCAAATTTTCCCAAAATATTTTATTCCATAAAAAGTTTCTCTGTTTTTCCCTGTTTAAAATGACACCTACATCATGTTTGTATCTGAATTAGAACAAAAAGTATTAATTTTTCGTTTTGGTTTGTTTTCAAAAATTCATATTTCAAGCAATGGCTGTCATGAAAACGACTTCTTGTAAAAATGCCGTTTTTCTTCATGATAGGTTTTTCACCATTTCTCATATTTAAATTCTTATAACTCGAGAACCGTTACAGATACAGGGTTCAAACTTGAAACATATATTTTTCAGCTGATTTACTTTAATTTTGATTCAGCATATTTGAAAAAAATATTTACTTTTGAAAATATGATTTTTTTTTTTAAAGTTGCTCCACTTTTTTTGAAAATTTTTCATTAAATATTTTTAATTTTTTTATAAATTAATATTTTTAGAAATGCTAAATCAAAATTAAAACTTATATATTTCTGTTTATTTAAATGAAAAAAAAAATGAAATTCTATAAATAATATTTCGAGATATAACGATTTTAAATTACCCCACTTTTTTAATAAATTTGAAATTTAAATTAAAAAAAAATTCTGAGAAGTTTTATCATTTGATTTTGTTTACAATTGATAAGGTTAACCATCACAACAAAATTCAGAATTTTAACTCAATAAATAAAAATTATTTTCAAATGTGTCCTGGACCCCCTTAATGGTGAATTTCATCTCCAAAATTTGGTATATTTTGTTTGTTTCATGTTTATAACGCGTAAGTTTTTTATATACCACAGTATAATTAAACATAAAGAGATGAGATACTGAGATGAGATTTTTATAAATATTTATTACTTTTTCCTGAAACATATATGTCCTGCTAGTGCTACACTTACAATATTAAACTAGAAAAAAATAAGCTGATTAAAAATGAAAGTTAAAAAAATGATATATGATCTTTAATAATTAAGTGAAAAAGTAATTATGTGGATTTTTAGAAACGTTTTAAGCGTATTAAGATAGAAGTTAAATTACGGGCACGAGATGGAAAAACTGTTATTAATTACTGTGCTTTGGTTTAGGGATTTTATTTCTTTTGACAAGCGGATATACGTGTGAGGTGTAGATATCTACAAAAGTTAAAATCTAATTAACATAAATTTTATACATGAAAAGGCTTTGTTTTTCTCAGCCAGCTTTACAATTCACTTACACATAAATATAATTTTAATTGCAAATAAAGCATAAAAGGTCTCATAGCTGTTTTCTGAAATGGTTATAATGATTTCATATAAAAAAATATATACTAATAAAAGAAATATATTTGAGTTTTTGTGTATATGTGTGCCTGCGTTTCTGTTGGTTATGGCTAGCGAAACCTTCGACACATAGAATTCTAAAAATCACAGAAGTCTAAAATGATAAACGTAAAATTATACCATGTGTATATTACTTAAATATGACAAAATATTAAAAAAGGTGTTAAATTAATACTTCTTAGTACCTTCAACTATATACATAGCTTTCGCCAGAGAATGCAAGATTTATTGTATTCTCTGTTAATGACGTTTTAACCCACAACATACCCATAATTTGACTCAGTTTGCTTACAGAATCATAAAACACGTAATATTTAACCTCCCTCTATATTCATATTTTTATTTTCGCAATGTTTTCCATACCTAAAAATTGGCTTTCACTTTCACTCCTTTTGACACCAACTACGTGAAATTTGAAAATAGAATTATTAAAGTAGTTTAACACCTTCTAAAATACTTTAACATTTTATAGGTAATTTACACATTAATTTTAAGTTTAACTTTTTAAAGATGAATTTAGCATTCTATTTATTTATTTTCTTGTCTAAAATGATGATTGGATGAGAATAGTCGAAGGCAGGCACTGATTCAGGCACAGATAATAGATGGCACTGATGTACTTGCGGCTCCGATGTTTCATTTTTTGATAATTAGTCGTTATAGTAACCAAAACTAAAACGAATTTCGTCGATATAATTCTATTTCGTTCGTGCCTGTGCCTGCGCAGTTACGAGGCTTCCCCAAAACTCCCAGGAGAGAAGTAAGCAAAGGACAAGCACCTTTTTTTAAACCCTATCATGGTTAACGGGCGTCGTTCAAACCAACTGAAATGAGAAAAAATTAAAAAGATATTAATAAATCTCCTACTTTTTAATTACGAACACAGCAACTTGCATAAACAACATAGCGCCCTGTGGGTAAAAATAAATAAGCGCCGTGAAAATTTTTCAATTCAGATGCAGAGTTCATGACCTACACTATTAATGTTTTTCTTGCAGGAGATTATTCTCTAATATCCGGTTACTTTGCTTTAATTCAAAAAATCATCAATAGATGGCACTGTGCTGTATATATTTGTTACAATTTAGATTATAAAAGTGTTTAAAAGTTCACTTAGATTTTTCTCTTTGATCTTTTTAGGCAATGAAACGTAAATAAAATGGCTGCATTCGAATAAAAATAGTTATTTTTAACATTATTATGCATTAAGATCGCACCTCCTCGCCATTTGTCGTATTCTGAATTCAAGCAAAAAAGTGCAGTAAAGAAATTCCTGAATTTAAATTAATCACCGGTAAGAATAATTTGATTAGTCGTCAAAGATTATTTGTTACATTTCCCTTAAAACTCCCCGGAAATCTAAATTACTATAAAAATTATAATGCATGTAATATATTAACATTTTTTAAAAGAACTGGACAATTTTGTCTGCACAAAATGTGTTTCTTCCATACCAAAAAAGGAAATAAAAAGAGTGAAAAAATATTCCTTTTTTCATATACGGAAAATAAGAATTTTAGAATTATAAAGTCTGATACTCTAAACTACAAGTTACTATTTAAATCGCATTTTTACGAGTTTCCATAATTTATAATTGTAGATTTTTCATTATTCCATTATTATGCATTAAGATCGCACCTGCTCCCCATTTGTCGTATTTTGAATTCAAGCAAAAAAGTGCATTAAAGAAATTCCTGAATTTAAATTAATCACCAGTAAGAATAATTTGATTAGTCGTCAAAGATTATTTGTTACATTTTCCTTAAAACTCCCCGGAAATCTAAATTACTATAAAAATTATAATGCATGTAATATATTAACATTTTTTAAAAGAACTAGAGAAATGTTTCTGCACAAAATGTGTTTCTTCCACACTTAAAAAAGGAAATAAAAAGAGTGAAAAAATATTCCTTTGTTCATATACGGAAAATAAGAATTTTATAATTATAAAGTCTAATACTCTAAACTACAAATTACTATTTAAATCGCATTTTTACGACTTTCCCTAATTTATAATTGTAATTTTTCATAATTTTCTAGATATGTTTAATAAGTTGTCAGTGCAGAATTAATAGAAACTAGTGATGCAAATAATGTTTACTTTCGGTAAAATCTTTCTTCACACATTACGTGTAGAGTAAAAGTTCCTTTGTAATGAACAGCTATAAAAAAATATTGCATAAAAAAGACATTTTTTACACAAGAAAGTACGAAGTATCATCCATGTTTTCGTGCTTTCGATTATTCTTAAGAAAATTTCAATTTAGAGGGACTTGTGTGTGAAAAATGAGTTTTGTATTATTTATGTTTTTTTTATTAGTATTGCATGTGGAAAATATGGTTGATATTCGAGAAATCAGCTTACTTGAATGTTTCATATTTCTGGGATTAATTGTTTTTTTTTTATATAGAACTAGGGGGCTCGGCCCCAACAAGCTACGCTCGCCAATCCCCGTCCAGATTCCGCAGACTCTAAATGCACGCTTATTTGATCGGCTTTAAAAAGATTTCGAAAGATTGAATCATAATTTAAAAAACAGTGGCGATCTCCCTATAAACGAATTTCTATTCATTTCTCTTTGATTGGGGAATTTTAAAGCCAAATTCGCTGCGGTACTACTTCATTATCCCGTCGACCCATTTCGCCAGATTATATAAATCGCCAAACCACTCGCCAAATTATACAAATTGACATAATTTTTATATTAAATAACGAAAGAACAAATAAATTAGCACAACATTAATAAAAATACAAATAAAACGTCGAAATAAAAATAACTTGATGACGTAGACACGTGTAACAACATTTCAAAATAAGATAATATAAAAGGAATTAAGTAAACAGTCTTTGTCTGCTGGTATTTCTTAACAAAGCGAAAAGAAAGTTCTTTTAAATGAGACATTTTAAATTCATCGTTTTTAATCTGACGTAATTTTGGCCAAGCTATTCTTTCTCTTTTAAATATTCACGTGAAAATACTTTTGTTAGAAATGAAATATTATTTGCGCTTTCCTAACAAAAGTAGTTGAAAAGATCCTCTCAAAATGTCAAATAAATGTCTAGCGCAATTTCTAAATTTAAACCGTTTTGCAATATTTTGTTTTCATTTTATGTAATACTAACTGTAATGTGACGTAAATATGACGTAATTTCTCCTATTTAAGACTTCTAACGCATGTTAAGGAATTTATTATTTTAAAATATCCTTTCTCTTTTAAAATTCACGCGTATACTTTTTATGACGTAATTTTTAATAAGTTTCTGCTTTTTGTACATAATTATTTAATTCCAAATGATTTTTTCTGTTTATAATAGTCGCGTGTAAATAAATTTTTAATTTGAAGCAAACATTATTGTTTGCGGTGTTTATACATTTGAAAACAGTATAAATTAATACCATTTTCTAAAATAATGTAAAAAATATCTCTCAAAATGCTGAAAATTTGAATTTAAAATAGAAATAAAACCTCCAAAAATGAGTCAAATAAAAAAAAAAATTAATGCAATCTGCACACCGGCAAATTCTAACGCATAAAATGATCTAAAAACGATTACATTACCATGTATATTTATTGCTGCTATAAAACTTTTTTAATGGAACGATTTTGTCCAACTTTAGCATTAAATATCTCTTAAAATAATTCTTCGATTTGAAAACTGTCTGCATCAGCGTGTTTATCAAACATTTCTCTATAATACCACCGATTTTCATATTTTTGTACGCAATATTTTTCTTAATATTGACGAAGAAAGACCTCCTGTCACAAAAAATTCAAAACCGGTGGCGGTGGTGACAGTGGTAGTTACCTTTTTTTAGAATAGAGAGATACCGTCGACACCGTACACGTAGAGCAGTCTATTTTAACCGATAGTGCCAAACTTTTTGAAATACTTTATACTCCGAGTATCTAAGATTAAAAGTATTATACCTGATTGGAAGTAGCAGATAATTAATAATGAGTCATATCGGCACATTGTCCAACGTTATAAGAGGTTTTTTTTTTTTTTTTTTTTTTTTTTTTATAATTATACTAGGGGTCTCTGCCCCCTACGAGCTACACTCGCCAACCCCCGTTCAGACATCCCATTTTCTAAAAGCATGCTAATTTCATCGGCCTTAAAAAGTTTGAATTATAATTTTAAAAAAACATTGAAGGTCTCCCTGTAAACGGGTTTTCATTCATTTTTCTTTGAATGGAGATTTTTAAGACGAAATCAGCCGCTGCTAAGAGATACAATGGCTGTTTTCGTCTTTGATTAAAAACAAGAAAAAAAAATCATGCGTACGGCATAGATTATGAAACGCTTTCCAACACTCCCTGAAAGCTTTAACAAAATTTCGTTATTTAGGAAAATAAGGTAAATAAGATAACTAACTAAACATTTAAAAAACTGATTTCAGCAGTTACCATCCATAGCCAATTATTTATTCCAATCCTTCCGAACAGCCGTGTATTTGATCTGTAGGCTGATATATATACTATATAATAGAAAATTTAGTTTATCAAGAAAACGCATTAAAGGTTGAAATTTCTCTTTCAGCAATTTAGACTAATAGATGGAAACATACTTCAATACTTTTGTACAGCCCTGTTGTTTACCTAGTACCTTTATTACACGCCACTATTTAGCTAAACTTTAATTCAAACTAAATCACTCTTAAAACTACTGAAATCGCATTTCCAGAATTTATCATCTATAGGCGGCCATGTATCCAATTCTTTGTGTGGCCCTGTATATCATTTTATCTATATTCTACAAACATTTCATAGAAAACAACATGCAGTTCAGCATAACACATTTTAAACCCACCTTTGAGCAATTTACGGTCGTACTCAGTAACCTTTACGAATTCTTTTTCGTAGCCCTGTATATCAACTATAACATTTACACACACCATATAGTACGCATAAATATAGTGAAACTTAAAAGCGCATATCATAATTAAAAATGTATTCCCTGCCATCGCCGCTAATATACAGTATTTCGGATAGAAAATACTTGTCTGAAATGTTTTGTATGTTCCTGTAAATGCTATGCACTTCGTATTATACATGAAATAACTTAAGTAATCCTCACCAAACGTATATCAATTTTATTATATATGAATTTGTATAATTAAAATACGACGCAAACAATTTCCCCCTATACCATTTGTAATGGAATTCTTTTGTGTAGTCCTGTAAATGAATAGTAACTATTCGTTGCAGCGCATATGCTACAGAATATTCTGCATGTTTTAGTGCACTTCGTAAATGCATATATTTTTTATTATGTTTGAAAGGGTGTAACATCTTTAAAATTCATTTGAAAAGATTTTTTCCTATTGGCCGCAATGTAACGGAATACTTTTGACTATCCCTGTAAATGAACTAAACATGCTACAAACTTAATTTGAAATAGGGTTCGTGCTAGGCTAAACGTCAATAACCAAAAATTTTAGTGCGATCCGAGTATATTTACGAGAGTTAGAGCGCGAACAGACAAACCGAAATCAATTATATTTTTCAACTTTGTTGGAAAGTGTTAAAAATTAGTTAAAAATTTGAAAATAAGCTAATGTAGAATGAATTAAGTACATAGAGTCTTTGTCTCTCGGTAATTTTTAACACCGCTATGATAAAGTTCTTTTAAATGTATCGTTTTAAATCTGACGTAATTTTCACCAAAGATTCCTTTCTCTTTTTAATATTCACATGAAAATTCATTTGTTGTTAGAAAGGAAATATTATTTGCGCTGCCTTAGAATTCATGATAATACTTGAAAAGATTATCTCAAAATATGAAATAAACGTCTCGTGCAAATATATTTTTTAATTTAAAGTGTTCTGCCAACTTTTATTTATTTGGCCTTTTTAAATATGACGTAATTTCCTTCATTTGTGACTTTTAACGCATAATAATGAATTTAGTATTTAAAAATTTTCTTTCCCCTTTAAAATTCACGTGTAACTGTAGTTTTTATGATGTAATTTTCAATAGTTTCCTGATTTTTAACGCGTAATCACTTAATTCTAATTTGAAAGTTTTTTTTCTGTTCATAATAGCCACGTGTAAATAATTTTTTTATTTGAAGGAAATATTATTCTTTACGCTGTTTTTAAAATTGGGAACAGTTTAAAATAATTGCCCTTTTCTAAAATGTGTAAAATATATCTTTCGAAATGCTGAAAATTTGAATGTAAAATGGAAATAAATCATCAAAAAATGAGTCAAATTAAAAAGATAATTTCAGTCTGCACATCCGGAACTTCCAATGTATAAAATGATCTAAAAATGTTTAACTTCCTATGTACACTGTAAAAAAAAATCTGTAAGTCTACAGATGTAAAGTTACATGCTTACTAAACTTTCAACTGTAACTGTACGAAAAAAACTGCAAATCTACAAAACTAGTTTTTGTAAAGCTACAAAAATCTGTAACTTTACAAATGAATCTGCTAAAATTTCAGTAATCTTACTAAACTTTTATTTGTAACCCTGGCTGCAGTTACATGAAAAGTTCTCGGAATCCCAGTTTCCAAAAAAATTCTTAGTAACCTTACAGATTTTTTGATTTTCGGCGCAAAAGTGTGTCTGTTACATGAAATTTTGTTGTTGCCGTTACATGAAAAGTTCAAGGAATCCCAGTTTCCTAGAAAAACTTTAGTAACTTCACAGATTTTTTTTTTACAGTGTATAGTTTTTCTCTTATAAAACATTTTAATGGAACGATTTTGACCATCTTTAACATTAAATATCTCTTAAAATAATTATTCTATTTAAAAACCGTCTGCATCAGCGTGTTTATCAAACATGTCTCTATAATACCACATATTTTCTTATTTTTGTATGAAACAGTTTTCTTAATATTAACGAAGAAAGACCCCCGGTCATAAAAAATATGGATGCCGATCTAGTAGGAGTATACCCGGATGATCTACGCAGATTTTCATTGGTCCATTTCCAAATCAAAACTTTTTTTTATATAGAGAAAGATAGTTTCTGATTATGTATTTATTTTATGTATTTTTTTATGAAACAAACATTTTTATTTTCATACAATCCTAGAAATTTTCTTTGAAAATTTGGACCATTTTATACACAAGTGAAAAAAAAAAATCGAAAAATCTGTTTAATAAAACCATGGGTATTTTTTTTAATTCTAATACAAAATAAGACACCCCAGAAAAAACATACGTATTTGTTTGTTATAATCTTGTCTTTACTTGATTATTTGAAAAATAATTTTAAAATTTTCAAAAACCATATTAAATAAAAAAGTATTCCTAGTAACCACTACACTGTAAAAGGAAATCTGTGAAGTTACTAAAGTTTTTCTAGGAAACTGGGATTCCAGGAACTTTTTGTGTAACGGCAACAAGAAAAATTCCTGTAACAGCGTCTGTTACAGGAATTTTTGTTGTTGCCGTTACATAAAAAGTTCCTGGAATCCCAGTTTCCCAGAAAAACTTTAGTAACTTTACAAATTTTTTTTTACAGTGTATGCACCCTCTTCTATATCTTATGCGTGAATATTTATAGTTTTAATCTTAAACCTCAATTTACTGATCGCAAATTATTAGAAAAAGTGCAAAAGTGCATGATCAAAAGTCATGCATTAATACATAGAAAGGTCAATGTCACAAAATACGGAAATTGCAGTCCGCACAATAAAATTTCTATTTAATGTTGCATAATGCAATTTTCTTTTTTACATTCTAATAAAAAATAATCTTAAAAGTATTTTCAATAGATATGATATTTATAATAACACAAAAATAAAGCAATTAAAAGATTTAAAATTTCAGATTGTCATTTTCCTGGCATGTCACACAGTGATGTGTGGAAAGTAAAAGGCTTTCTGCTGTTATGTACAAATATCTTTTCCTATTTTTTTTTAATTTCTAATTAATAAGTATACCTTATATAACACATTTATGTCGAAGGTAACAAGTTCTGTACTTTACAGATAATTTTCCATAATTAAAATATGATTGTCACTGAAAATGAAAGTCTGCCTGCACATTTTAGTTCTTTATGAGGTATAAAGATGCCGCTGCAGAGTAATTCTTCGTATCCTTGACATAGTTTAAGTCAAAAATAGTAGGGAGATTCTCAAAAGGTGGGATCATTAAACGTTAACAATATGTAATTTTTAAAATTTTCAAATTTAAGGCCAATTTTTCTTTAATAGTATAGTATTTTGTCTATAAATATAATATATTAGTATGTTTAATAGTATGTCTACAAGATTATACACAAACATTAAAAGACAGCAACTATTCTGGAAAATTAATTATTAAAGCATTTAATTAACAGTTGTGTACGTTACAAATTTTGGACATTTTTTCGCACGTACGTTACAGATTTTGGCCGTTGCGCTTAGTAATTAAAAATTCTTAAGACTAAGAATGTAGTAAATGTGTCCTATAATTGTATGTGTATACATATATATATATGTATAATTATTTTTTTGTTATCCAGTAATAATAATAATAAAATCAAATGCTTTGTCGCGTACGTTACTTTCGGACATAACAAAATACAAAAAAATTCTTTATAGAAAAGTCCTTCTATCTTCATAAAAGCAATAAATCAGCCTGCCATTTCTTAACGAAATATCAAAAAATCATTAGTTTACATTATGCATTCCTTTTATACCATTAGAACCACCTGGAAAAAAGTTAAAACTCTTTTTCTTGGTGGTACATTGGAGCAGTTATGCGTTATGAATGTCCGAAATTGGCCTCTTTAGCATAAAATAATAAAATTTTAAGATATTTATAAAAAGCTTTTACAATAAATTATGTCATTTTCTGTTTCTGAATAGAATTAAAAACTCAGTGTAAAAAAAATAATAATAATAAAGTCAATGATAATTAAAGTTATGTTTGAAAGGCTTAAAGTTATGACGTGTGTCCATTGGCCATCTTTTGAGAATCGTCCAGTAAAGTAATTGCTACCAGCAAGACATTTTAGCTATTTCTTTGAAAATAATGTGTTTAAAGGCTTTGAAAAAATTTAGTACACTTTCATTATGTCATTTTCTTGGCTTCTATGAATGTCCGAAATTGGCCTCTTTAGCATAAAATAATAAAATTTTAAGATATTTATAAAAAGCTTTTACAATAAATTATGTCATTTTCTGTCTCTGAATAGAATTAAAAACTCAGTGTAAAAAAAAAAAAATAATAATAAAGTCAATGATAATTAAAGTTATGTTTGAAAGGCTTAAAGTTATGACGTGTGTCAAGTGGCCATCTTTTGAGAATCGTCCAGTAAAGTAATTGCTACCAGCAAGACATTTTAGCTATTTCTTTGAAAATAATGTGTTTAAAGGCTTTGTAAAAATTTAGTACACTTTCATTATGTCATTTTCTTGGCTTCTATAAATTACAAATAAAACTCAACATTACACTGACTTTGAGGTAATATAGAGGAAACATGTTCCTTTAAACAAAATTGAAATGTTAGATCTAAAAACAATTAAAATCAACTAAAAATAAGAGAACAAGAATGTGAAAATGTTTTAGAATGAAATTGTCATTATATTGGCATACATATGCCATGGAAATCAAACGTAATTGTAATTACGTAAAAATGAACTTCAGCTCTTCAAACTTTAACAATTTTACATATAAATTCCTTTATTCAGTAGTCCAACCAACATTTAAAAAAAAAAAAAAAAAAAAAAAAAAAAACAGAAATTTTGAACGATTTAAATTTTCAAAATTTATGTCTTTAAAATCTCACATTTTGTGATATTCACCCACAAGCATTTTCTGGTTTCAATAGACGAAATTTTCAATCCTGTATCATTTTACGTAAAATCATTATATAAATACAATTTTAAACATTCACTATACATTTGTTTCAATTCAAAACTTTATTGTATATATGTAGGATTTGCCCTTGCTTTTCATTAAATGTTGAGTAACCATGTTACATCAGGATATATAGCATGATAAAATCAGTGTTAGTATAAAAATGATATTCTATTTTTTTTTTTTTTTTTTTTTTTTTTTTTTTTTTTTTTTTACTAAAATCATACGATTTATATACCTTGAGGCTTGAGCTTTATTTACAAATATTTTACATTTGTCTATAATAACTTTTTTTTCTTATCTGAAGTAAACGGTACTTTAATACTACTCTGAATATGTGTATATATAAATATAAGCAACATTTTCAAATAACATATGAATACCCTCTCATATAATCATTAAGATTTAGTTATTTATTTCTAATTATCTTTCTGAAATAATTAATAACGTTTGATTAATAACCATGTATCCATTCTATATATGAAAATGATCTCCTAAAAAAGAGAAAGAGAGAATCGGAGAAAACTTTAAATGAAATCTCATTTCATAAAATAACCCCGAGGCATTGCAGCAGTCGCTTGAAATGAAAACCAATTTATATCCTTGATAACCTCATTTCATAACTGAAATTTTCTTATCAGCGGAAATAACTCTTGCATATTCAGAGATTCTTTTGTTGTCACAGATATTATTTCAGATACTATATGCTTCAGGTTAAGGTTGATGATTATTACTTACGAAATTATACTAGTTAATAGATTAACTGAATTTTAGCTGATTGTAGAATTTTTTTGGTTGCTTTCTAAAATAACATTTGATATTGTATCTATCTATATTATAAAGCAAAGATGTATTCATGAATAATGTTGACGTCATATCGATGATGAAAAAGCCCTATCAATACATTTTTTTTATTGTAATGTATTAACTTCTAAACATCGCACAATTTCAATTTTAACATTATTGGATATGGAAACAGATATACATTAAAATACAATATGTTTCAAATCTGTATCTCAGTTTACTGATTTTGTATGGTTTTTAAACCTTATGTCAATGACAGGGTATCTGAGTAACTTTTTTCTCTTTTCATCACAATTTAAGGGTGGTAATATCAAAAGAAATTAAAATGAATTTAGATCCCCATTATTTGTAGTATTCACAACCCATTAGCATAATCACTTTAAAATTACGATATGTTTTTATTATTATTTTGTTGCATTCAACACTTTCATTCTATTCATTAATGACCAGTGTAGCCGGGTACCCATGTAAATTTTCTATGGAAAAAACTGAAATTAATGCATTATTTAGATTTAGTTCAATCAAACTTGAAATTAATTTAAAAATAAGAGTAAGATATATTTTTTAAGGCAAAAATATTTCTTTTACCTGAAGTCTTACATGCTGGGAGAAGCTTTAAAATAGCAAAAGGTGTACTAATGTACATCGCATACTGGCTTTCCACATTGTTTACATGATTTTCTCGCTTTTACTGCGCCTTTTTTGAGGATCTAACAAGCACATGTGGCAATCACAGAGTACAGAGTACTTTTATCCTTCTTCTTTCAGCTCACGTTTAGCTCTTTGCACGGTGTTCTGAACGTGTGACAACTTCGAATACGGACAAAGTGTTTTTCAGTATACAATTCACGATTTGGTCGAAATATATTTCATAGCCTGTAAATTTTGCGATCGATTTTGAATTGCTGGAAAGCTCAAGGTCTCACCTAATCCCCTTAAAAAAGGCAACAATTGTCTATAATTATGGTCAAACATGTCATTATTTGCAGTATGCATAATGTAAGCAGCAAGTGTTGCTATATCCACAATATTGAAAAATAATGCGAGAAGCCATCTGCCTGATTACGTTTCGTTATAAAACTGAATTATTTCAGGTTTCTCTTTCGGTCCCGTGATGGTTTTATCATGATGCATGATAGACGTTAGAATGGGAATTTGTTGCTTTTTGGAATATGCGAACAAATACTTACATTATCATGAAATCCAAATTCTGTAAATAAAACTTGACGCGATTTACAAGGCTTCATTTTTGGGGGTATAAGTTTTTTTTTTATTATTATTCAAAGTGCCAACCATTGCGAGCTACCAGTATAATAAATTCTTGTGCACAGAAATAGAATAAAAAAAAGCTGTTCATGTTTATGTTTTGTCCAGAATCCTTGAATTGAGCTGCCAAGTCATTCACAACTCTTTCACCTTGGTTTATTTCTTCCTCTACCTGTTTTTCGGTGTATAGTTGCCCGTTGAGAATATAACTTTTTCCATCACATACCCACCATAATTTGTTCCCGTATTTAGCCGGTTTAAACGGAATATATCGGGTGAATCTTTTCTTTTCCACGATACGTGAATTACTGTATGTTAATCGTTTGTATTTTTTTTTTTATTATTATAGACTATGATTTAGCATAGTCAGTAAATCACGAATGTGACGAATTGCTGTAGGTTTATCATTCTGAAGACATTCCGAACTCTTGTGTTTTGGTTGTCAAACTGAATATGTCTAAGAATATTGTAGAATTGGTTTACACCCATACTTGCTCTATATAACGGATATGAGTTTGTTTTCCGATTGTCTAATGTGTGATAATTGTTTGAAATGTTGACACATGAAATAATTAATATTCCAAAAAATACGTCCCCATCCTTTTCTGTTAACTTTTTCCAAAAAAGTTGTTTTGTGCTTGTGTTGTTGTATATATATGTTTCATAAACCCTGGTGGCTTTCTAATTTGTGTATCAGACGATTATATCAACCATTTCATCTGTAAAGATTAACCTGAATGTGTACCGAATAAGAAGAATTATTATGAATATTTATTTTTGTATAACATTAAATATATTTATGAATAAATATGCACATGATAGCGTAAATACCTGGCGTACTGCCTTGCTGATAATTCTTCCATTGTTTTAATTATTTAATAAAGCTATAAAAGAAATAAAAAAATATTAACGAAAATTAATGCATATACGCGTGACAATGAAATGAAGCTTTTGTTCGCAAATGATAAATGTAGTTTGCGCGTAAAATTGCATCCGGGAATGAAATCAGAAATGACATGAATCATTTACTTTTCCCACCTGCTCCTCTCCAAAAGCGTGTTAGTTATATTCTATAAAATAGGGGATTTTTATAGAGCACGTATGTTAAAATCACAGTTGGTACCCGAGTACACCAGTCATTGGAGACAAAGGCAAATTTTGGTGATTGACATGAATGTTAAAATAGTTTTTTGTCATTTTTTAATAAATATAGTTTTATCGCATACAATACCATTACGTAACAAAAACTCTCTTGCCCATTAAAAAGAAACAAAATAACATTTATTTCCAGCTAATATTCTATAATCTAGCTAAAACATGAAAAATTAATAAATAAATAAAGTAATATATATAGAACACAAATCTGATAGATATTTATTAAAGTACGCGCTTAAATACTCAAACAATCAGATTTAAAATGGTTTCCATAAATAATGAAATCTTTGATGGTTACTTTGGCTATTGACTACAGGTATGCAAAAATGAAAGTACCATTATTAATAAAATTCGAATTTTATTGAAACGCAAGATTTTTTTTCAATATATAAAATTAATGTTGGTGTTATTTTATGAGATTTAAGAAATATATATTAAATGTAAAAAAAGGGGATATTA
The DNA here is from genome assembly GCA_963932465.1 of Maratus speciosus. Classification (NCBI taxonomy): domain Eukaryota; kingdom Metazoa; phylum Arthropoda; class Arachnida; order Araneae; family Salticidae; genus Maratus; species Maratus speciosus. The sequence goes on along the minus strand of OZ010788.1, from coordinate 396,198,131 downwards.
ATTTTTTTCAAATAAAAATTATTTTTATCTATTTTATGTACACGGAATAGAATATTCCTTTAACTTTCCAAATCCAATATGTGTAACACCTTCTATCATTATTACATTTATGCAGGTTGCGTACGCATTTATTCTAAATATATTTAAAGGAAACCAAAAATATCACGTTATCAGATAAGAAATATTTAAAAATAATGAAAAATGTGATACAAATAGATTCCATAATTTGATATGTAATGTGTAATAACGTATAAGCCCTTAAACACTAACTGTGCTGCATATCATCCTATAAATTTAAACCGGTATTAATCGATTGAAAATGGCGTTTGTTTTTAAATAGTGTCAATTGGATACGCTTGAGGAACGTCTAAACAAACTTTAAAAATTTCGATGCCATTATTCTCTTCTGACAATATATTTTTATGTTTTGTTAAAATTTAATATTTTTCATGTCAATTAGACTAATATATATGGAATTAAAGTTAAAGTTTTGATATTGTGATATTTAAAGTTTTTAATATGTTTTCAATTATGTTTAATAAGACAAAGTTCTAATCATGGCAATTTCTGTATACATGTATAAGGTAGTCTTATAAAAAAATTGAGGATATAAGATCCAATTACGGATAGTATCGTTCATAGAAAAAATTAATATTTATGATTCCGATATATTAAAGTATGCACAAAAGAGTGAACACCATTAAATTAAATATTTGTAAAATAGATATGCTCTCCGAATTTTTAATCGCAGAGACTATTTTAATACATTAACATTTAAAATGTTTGGAATTTTAAATCCTTGTATATCATGCATGGCATCCGCTCATCTTAAGAATAAAAAATACATATCTCTCAGTTCATATAAACTTAAACCGTAAAAAAAACATAACATTTTTCGTACATATATAGGATAAGCGAAGTACTGTATTCAAGATAAAAACTCATTTTCAAAATACAGGTACATAATTTTGAGTTTCCCTGGATACGTTTTCGCTATTCTTAAATATGTTACATATTAATGTGGAGTGAATGTATGCGTGTACAGTAAACTCTGTATAAAGCGGAATTGGTTGGGACTGAGAAAATTTTCCGTGGTAGACAATATTCCGGCTTATGCAAAAAAGCTCCCACCTCCCCCTCTAAAAAAAAAAAAAAAAAAAAAAAAAAAAAAAAAAAAAAAAAACCTCTATTTTTGATTATTTTTTATTGAATTTCCTGACTCGAAAATCGATTGAAAACTGAAGTTCTGAGAAATCCTTTATCTTTATAGGTAAATGAGAAACGCTATGCAGTTTATTAATACTACTGTATAATAAATGCGAATTGGAGGTTTACACATGTAAAAAGTAATAAACTTCGAGAATGAGGCAGACTGCTATAATTTTGAATTTGAGTATAACCTTAAAATATTATATATTGTACTTAAGAAAATATGTATTTTCATAGATTTGCATTCTACTAGAAATAATAACTTTTAAATGCAATTTTGTATAGGAAAAAATGTCATGAGCAAGAATTCCTTAAAATTTAAACAATTTCAGCTCTTTTGAATTAACTTTTTCAAAGTGTTACGGAATTTAACTGACATCCTCTACATTGAGTACTTGATTTAACAGATTTAAAGTTTGATAAACGAAATGCCTTTCATTTTTTAAATATCCTTTTTTCCGCCTTATGCAAAATTTTGGTTTCGGTGGGACTTTAAAATCCTTTCCGTTTCCGCGTTAGACAGATTCCGCCTTATGCAGCATGAGTTAATGTAATTTTCTATGGATTCGCCGGGACTTGAAGAATTTTCCGTGGTAGACAGATTTCCGGCTTACACAGAGTCCGCCTTAGGCAGAATTTACTGTATATTAAAATTATCAAGCTTTCAGTCCCCAGGAAATTGTGTTTGGTAGTTTTTAGATAACGTTTATATGTATGTATGTGTGTGAGGTAATACAATAGCACCCAAACTTTTCTTTCCATTGAACCATTTTGTGAATAACATGCCAAAATAACGATTTTGCAGTGTAACGTATTATTTATTATGTGTTAGTATTTATTATTATGTGACTTATATATTGTGACTTTGCGAAACATTGAGACGTCGGCCTATGGGTTTGCTATTTAAACCTTTTTCAATCAATTTTCAACACTTCTGTGGAGATATCTCAAAAGTATTTTCTGTTACATGGCAATTAACTTTTTTGTTATCGTAAATCCTCTTATGTAGATAACAACTATAGAGCACCGGAAACCGATCACAATCTTTCGCGAGAAGGAGACGATCGGAGGAACAACGGCAGTAGTGAGCTTATAAATGAAATGCTTGATAAATGCTAAAATAAAAACCCCAAGAATAACAGAATAAAGAATAAAAGTTAAATCTGAAATACATCATATAATCATGTACACTGTAAAAAAAATATGACCAGTTTTCCTGTAGGAATCTGAAAAATAGTTGCCCTTATCGTACTGGAAAAATATCCGACCCAGGTCGGAATAAAATCGGAATAAAATCCGTTAAATACCGTTTTAATGACTATTTCTTTTTTTTACGGATTTTATTCTGAGCTGGGTCGGAAATTTTTCCGTTATGATAAGGGCAACTATTTTCCCGATTCATACAGGAAAACCGGTGGGATTTTTTTTACAGTGTAGGCTTAGTTTGAAAGTCGCTCAGTATCGTAAACTTAGTTAGCATGTATAAATAATGAAAAGAAATCTTAAATCGTCAATCTTCTTCAAATATATAAATTCAGTGTATTGTATTATGTTAAACCACTAAATAGCTGTCAACAATTTACTATCCTGTAACAAAAAGTTTTTATTTTTTGTTTTTATTTTTTTTGTACAATGACACATGTAAACTAGCGATATATCATAATTGTGCAAAGGCAAATTTCAAAGAATTTCTAATTTAATTTTCTTTGTTGCATATCAGATTTCAATGTTAATTATTTTAAAGCTAGATTATCTCTTTTTTTAATATTATCTTCTCACGTGATGTTAAACGATTCATTTTTTATCTTTTCAAATGACAAAAATCTTTTAATTACGTTTCTTGACCTCCTTTAATAACAGATTTTCGAAATTTCTCTCATATTCCATTTTTTAAAACATTATTTTTAAATTATTTCACTGTCATTGACTAAATAATAATAATAAAAATAATAATATTTGCTTTTCTTTTCTTTTCATGTTCTTTTCAAATGTTTTTGCTTTTAACTGCCTGAATTTTACTGGGATTTCATTTTTATTTTTTCCTTGATCTCTGTATCCTATTTGACATATCTTTTTCCTCACTTTTATTCTCCTCTACTTGCAAATATTTATTATTCAATGTAAGAGTTATCTTTCTGGCTTCATTGGTTTTGTCTTTTTTATTTCCCGAGAACAGAATTCTTATTGCACATGCTTGTTCACTTCAAACAGGACCTAGAATAGCTATGGAAGTCAAAGACACGCGGATGAGCTGCTATTACTTGTGATTGAGAGTATTTTGGTGAAACATGTTTTCAAACTTAATTCAAAAATTTATTTATACTATTAAATAATTAATATCGAATATTTCTTGCTTTTATTTTTTCTATATGGTTATTAGTTTCATATAAGATAGTAGCTTAACATGCTTTGTTAAAAATTATCTTCAGTGAAAATCGAAGTAAATGATGCGTTATACAAATAGAGTACCTCTCCCGGATATCTTTCTGAGTATTTCTATGAAGGGCAAAAAGTCAGCGTAGTTATACCGATATACGTTTCATCAGGCTACAAAATACCACTCAATTATATTTGTAAATTTCAATAGTATGGAATAGTGACTGTTTTTATGTTCCGTACTCCAAATCTGTACATGACGTGAGTTGTGTTCGTGGACCCGCATGTAAATGTTAATGCCTTTCATTGATTTGTGGTACAGGGGAAGTACTTCCTTGACAAGTTTTGTATGTCATTTGTCAGTTAAAACGCTCAAATATATTCTTCCCTGCAGGCATTGAGTAGTAGGATTTTTTTTTTTTTTTTTTTGGGGGGGGGGGTGCTACAAAACCTGCTTTTCTTCTTGCAACGCTCTTAACTTAGGAAGGGCCGCTGCTATATTTATAAAAGTGGTGTCTATGTCTAGTAAAGTATCCATGCGCTAGTGACTGAAACAGCTTACGGCGCCACCTGGTGGAAAACTGCGGAGTTAGCCTTCCTGTCTCGAAAACAGAAAGAAATAGGGAAAAAAGGTGATTCACAAGGTTGTAGAGTATCATCGATTTAGTACAAAAAGACACCTTGCAGCATTAATGCGAACAGTAGAACGGCTAAAACACGCATTTGTTTTTCGTGATTTCCTACACTGTGACGTGACAAAACGATCTGAGAAAGAAAAAATCAACTAGTTAGAACAACATACCTTTATTTGAGATATTCAAACTTCTCACCGTCAGCTTCAATGCACATTTAGATGCACATTTGTCCGAAAGATAATCATTTCTCCTCCGATTCAAGTTTCGTGACACCGCAGTATAGGCGATCACGAAAAAACGAATGCGCGTTTTAACCGTTCTGTTCTTCACATTAATTTCCACAAGGTGTCTTTTGGTACTAAATTGATGATGCTCCAGAACTTTGTGAATCACTTAATTCCCTCTTTCCTTTTTCGAGATAAGAATGGGAACTTCGCATTTTTCCACCAGGTGCCGCAATAGGCGATTTCATGCAGTAGCGCATGGCTACTTTAATATATCGGAAAACATCTTTTATGAGTATAGCAACAGCCGTTCCGAAAAGAGGGTGGTGAGGTACTGTATTGGAAGGTATTTATAAATCAAATGCCTTAAATATATATATATATATAATAAAAGGCAGTGTAACGCATGCGGGGCGAATCCATCAATCTTACCAGTCTCCGAGGAAGAGACGCAAGGGTGAAAGGATCCCTTCTCCCATTGGTTGACAAGAAACAAGAATCCCGCGATTACTTCTCAAGGTTACAAGTCCTGATAATTGAGCAGTGGTAGACACTTCTTCCTAACAATTCAGAAGGCACATCGCATTTCACCACCAAAATAAATCGCCAAGTGTCACTTGAGATTATTTCAAGTATTAAGTTGTAATCATATTAAATTTTCTTTGCGACATGTAAGGAATTTTAATTTATTTCTCATATAAAGTGATTCATGGAAAACAATGATATGATATTTTTAACAATATCCTTTTTTTCCCTGCAAAAAATTGATAAAACTGACTTTCTTTTAAAAAAGTACTCAATTTAAATATTTTAGACTTATTATTTTGTAACTTATTTTTAAATTACACATTACTTATATTTTCCTTTTCTGTATACAGGTGTATGTAAAACAAAAATCTATATTTTAAAAGTAAAAAATTAATATTTATACGAAAAGTAAAATTAATAATTCCGAGGAATCTCCGAGGAAGAGACGCAAGGGTGAAATGATCCCTTCTCCCATTGGTTGACAAGAAACAAGAATCCCGCGATTACTTCTCAAGGTTACAAGTCCTGATAACTGAGCAGTGGTAGACACTTCTTCCTAACAATTCAGGAGGCACATAGCATTTCACCACCAAAATAAATCGCCAAGTGTCACTTGAGATTATTTCAAGTATTAAGTTGCAATCATATTTAATTTTTTTTGCGACATGTAAGGAATTTTAATTTATTTCTCATATAAAGTGATTCACGGAAAACAATATGATATTTTAAAAGATATCTTTTTTTCCCCTGCAAAAAATTGATAAAACTGACTTTCTTTTAAAAAAGTAATCAATTTAAATATTTTAGACTTATTATTTTGTAACTTATTTTTAAATTACACATCACTTATATTTTCCTTTTCTTTATACAGGTGTATGTAAATTTAAACTAAAAAAAAAAAAAATCCATATTTTAAAAGTAAAAAATTAATATTTATACGAAAAGTAAAATTAATAATTTTGGATTTATAGCTTTGCGTCTGGAGGACAGAAGCTTAGGGGACTAGACGCACACCCCCCCCCCCCCCACCGAAATAATATCCTGGCATTTTGTAACTTATTTTTAAATTACACATTACTTATATTTTCTTTTTCTATATACAAGTGTACGTAATTAAAAAAAAAAAAAAAAAAAAAAAAAAAACGTATCCCAATTTTTAAAGCTAAAAAATTAATATTTATACGAAAAGTAAAACTAATAATTTTTTATTTATAGCTTTTCAGGAGAAGGACAGAAGCTTAGGGGATTAGACGGTTGGGATTCAACTCGAGATAGTTATTTATTAATCAATATACATATAAAGAAAATTTGGAGGGGGAGGTAGGGGGGTAAACGATAAAATACAATTTCAAAGTGTTTTTTTTTTTTTTTTTTTTTTTTTTTTTTTTTTTTTTTTAATAGTATTACTTCAATAGTTGCAGCAGACTGTTTTAATTACGCACTTATATTGTATATTTATTAAATTTTTGTTTTATTAAGAAATCTTAATTTTGTTATAGTATATTAGCCGGAAAACCTGGTTTACCCAGAGTTATTGTAAATGCTAATTGTGTGTTTATTAGAACGTAAACTAGCCGAACTTTACTCATCTAAACGCTTTCATATAGTCAATTATTTTTTTATCAGTTTTTCAAATTTTAAGTGAAAAACACAATTTTTACCCACCGTCCTAGGACGGGCATTTAAACTAGTATATATATATTTAAGGCATCTGATTTATAAATACGTTGATTTAATACATTTTATAATGTTGATTCGATATTTTTATATGTATATTTGTGTAGTTATAATTATTTATTAATTCAGAGTAAATTTATTTATATAAAATAATCATTAATTTATACTGTTGACATTTAAATTGTATTTAATTTTTTCGCCCAATTAGGATAATATTATATTAATTTCTAATACATACTATATTACATTAAATGTGATTAAAGTGCATGTTTTAATTATTAATTTTATTATTTATTCCACCCTATCCCCTTAATCTGATTTGTTTAAGAAAGTTTTAAGAAAGTTTGTGGACACATTAAATGAAACTAATTAATTAAAAAAAATAATTAATATTATTACTTTTATTAATATTAATTCCTTAAAATCATAATTTTAATAATTTATTTATTTATATTTAATTATATTTCTATTTAAGTATTGACGCACTGTAATCAAAGGAATTTGAATAGTGATATCTAGAAGCATCGATTTATGTGAAACATTAATTAATGAATCAATATCACCAATTTACATATCAATTTTATTTAATATCTCCTTTACTTATTTTTTTTCTAATAGAATGGTATAAATTTATTAAAATATTTTAAATTATTATTTAATTATCACTTATTTGTATCGACAGTACATATTTGCTTTAAAGCCTAATCCATTAATAGATATAAATAGTTTTATTATACATTAGTTTTTATTCCAAAACAATATATTTTACCAAATCCTTAAGTTTGCAGCACTTCACTGATTCCTTCGTACACATGGTGGAATTCATTTTAAAATTATCTATAGAGGGAGATGGTCACATATATTGAGGAATATACTTGACCATATTGTACATTATTAATTTTTGGTCCATCAACATAAAAAAAAAGTTTTTTGGCAACTTGTGCAAATAATATCAGCAATGCTTTCCATAATCCATTTTAATAACTTTTTATTTTAAACTTATTTGTTTTACATAATTTATTTCTCTATTTATTGTGTGTTGGTAGTCCAAAAAAAAAAAAAAATCTTTAGCATTTTTATGGCTAATATCAAGTTGAAACCACGCACTTTATTGGTGGAACTCTAGGCATTTGGAACCTGAAGATTGTGTCTAGGTTCTACAAATATCCAATATTTCTCCTCTAGTCATTTTATTTACTTATTTTTTAATGTTTGTAGGTAATTTGTAATTTTTTTTAATGGTCATATACAGTACGGTGAGCCGAAAACCTTTTTTTAGAAATTGATTTTGCATAGTACGCAAAAGTTGTGTAATGGGTCAGTTAGAAATCACAAAAATTTTAATCCCGCACCTCTAACTTGGAAAAAAAAAGAGAAAAATCGTTTTTCGAGAAAAAATGTATTTTGAAATTTTTTTTCCAAAATTTTTATTAGCATATAGTGAAAATGTTACATAATAGGGTCAGTTAGAACCTAAAAAAAATATCAATTTCTATCAATATTTAACCGCGCCCCTCTGACATAAAAAATTGGAGAAAAATGAGAAATATATTGTATTTTCTAAAAAACTGTACTATGAAAATTATTTTTCGAAATTGGTATTTACATTAATATTTTTCATATTAATTTTAATTAAGCATATTTTTACTAAATTGCACACAGACAGATTACAGATCAGAACAAATAAAATAAATTTGAAGGGCATTTAATAATATCGTACCTCAAGTAGAGCAGTGGCCAAAATTACCTCAGCGGTACTGGCCGATTTCAATTTAGTTTGACCTGAGAAAGAAATTTATATAGTTGATAAAAACAAAGTGAGAAGGGAACTAGAGCGAAAAGGGAAAAAACTAAGGGGGAATGATTTAAGGGCATTTGAAATAACACCTCTTAAGAGTTTGTATTTTGATGGACGCAAGGATGATACCTTTCAACAAATATCTGGATATCGAAAATTAACATCAGAAGAGCATGCAGTATTAACAGAGGAACCAGGTAGCAAGTATATAGGGCATACATCGTTAACTGCTAGTGAAAATGCAAAAGAAATAGCCCAAATTACTATCACATTTACAAAAACGGGTAATTTGACTTTGCAAAAGAACCTATCGGTTATCGGATGTGACAGAACAAATGCGAATACGGGATGGAAAGGTGCGATAATACGTTAATAACGGATACGTTAATAAAGGATAATACATTTCTTTGAGACATACAGTCGTGGAAAAGAAAAAGTAAACACCCCCTACTAACTCCTCAACAACTTATCATGGAAGAAAGTTACTGGTACCGAACGATTGGAAATAAAGTCTACTTTTAAATGATGTATATAAAATTAGCTTAGGGGGGCATCTACATATTAAAACAGACCATAACTTCATTTTTTTCAATAGCAATACCCAATTCTGACAGCATAAATGAACTCCACACCCTTCAATTAGCCAAGAAACAAATTTTTATGCAATTCGTACCACAAGTTTCCGAGAAATTAATTATTATAAAACGTGCATATTTTAAGGGCTGTATCCAAATTGAAGTTCCGTACTCGATTGTTAACAGAGAGATCCTCCGTCTTGATCAAGGCACCTTAAGCACCACTAAAGCAGTCAATGAAGCCTGTAATAGACAATGAGACAGCAGAAGAAGTTTCAAAATATCTACTCACTTCTATCATAGACGGCCCCTTAAACCATCATTTTGCCGTTTTTGAAGCATAATTTGAAAACTATTTGGAAGAAAAATGTGAAATTTCGGATTTTCATAAAGCAAGACTTAATAAATCTAAATCCATCAAAAACTTGTAGGTTACAATTCATATTTTTTTCGAATATCAAATTCATATTCGAATATCAATTTCATGATTCATAATTCATATCATAAAATTATAAAAATTGCAAATTCAGCGTATTTATGTTTGGGCACATTAGTATTATTGCTACACAAAAAAATAGCTCATTAGGAGCATAATTTCAGGAGATATAAATAAAAATATGAAAATGTAATTTAACATTAGAAGTACTAAATTTTGAATGTCTCTAATTAAAAAACTTATCATTCAAATGACTTGAAATTTGGTGACTGGGCATAGTTTGAACCGAAGATTTGAAATATTTCGTTAAAATTGGGTATTGCTATTGAAAGAAATGAAGTTTGGGTTCGTTTTAATATGTAGATGGCCCCCTAAGCAAATTTTATATACAGCATTTAAAAGTAGACTTTATTTCCAATCGTTCGGTACCAATAACTTCCGTCTATGATAATTTGTCGAAGAGTTAGTAGGGGGTGTTTACTTTTTTTTCCACGACTGTACATTGGAAGAACATTACAATGGAATATATGCACGTTATGTACTAATGAGTTGTCACTAAGGTACCTTTTTTCTGGAAATAGACGGCTACACAAAATGACCGTATTCATATTCTTGACCTATTGGATTGCACCTTAAAGATTGCGAAAAAAATCCAGTGGTCAAATTTGATCAAATTCACTGTACTCTCAAGACTATGGATCTGAAATATTTCTAAAAGCTAATTACAGACCAACAATATTTGTACCGCAACTGTATTGCCAAATTTGATCAAATTCACAAGATGGTAAAATATGGAACTTGCCCTTCTAAGGTGAGTGACAATAATCCAGGTAAACTCAGTCATGCACGCTGGTTGACTACTGCAAAACGTTTATTACGGTTATACATTAGCACTAAAAGACCGTCACAAAATCTTATAATACTCTTTAAGTATATAATGAAGTATGTATGCTCCAATATGGTTTGAGATAAAAATGAAATCGAATTGCTTGTATGATACTTGTATTTGTGAAAAATGATTTCCCTTGAAAGGTAACTTCCAGATAATATTAAGCAAATTATGTACGAAGTATTACAATTATACAATTATAATATAATCATTATAATTGTTATTTAATTGTTATTATGAACTCTTTAACTTCAACATTAAAAATTTTTTTAAATGCGCTAGGCCTTTCGAAAGATCTGAGTCTTTCTTCGAAAGGCGCAAAGAAGACGTCCTTCTACTATGAAAGCAGAGGCAAGACTCATTTTGTTCTTATTCATTCACACCAGTTTTAACTTATTTTCCTTTCTTTAACTTCAGTTGAAATGTAAATTTCAAGTCTGTTTCATTTAAATCAAAATAATCTTATTTTGGATATCATAATGGTGTCATTAAAGAAATTAACAATAAAATTATAATTTTAATATACACCGTTTAACTTTAAAAACTGTGTAATTTTTGGAATTTTTTTAGTATTTAACTACCCAATTGATAAAAATAAGAATAATTTAATTTAATATTATAGTCATTTAAATGAGAAAAATATCCAAAAAACGATCAATAAATGGGGGGATTCGTTTAAAAACAACAAAAAAAAATAATATATTTGTGCAAAATGCATTTATTTGTAAGTAAAAAAAAATAATAATGAAAAAATTATACATATTTATATTTAATCAAGTTTTAAACAATTAGTATGTCTCTAAATGTGTCACATTTTTCAACAAGATACTTGAACACATTTTTTATTAGGTAAAATATTTTCTAAAATAACATACGAAACTTTCATAACTGGTATTTTTTTTTCAGAATTCAAAAGCCCATGAGAATATATCATATCTCAACTTACCTCAGCTAACTATAAAAATCTTCAATAAAAATGCTACGCTATATTTTTAAAAAGTGGTTTTCGAGAAAGAAGTTTCATATCTTTATTATATTTTGAGCCGCATTATTTTTTTTTATAAAATTTTCTTTTCCTTATGAATATTCATACAAATTTGCAACTTTGTAAACATATATGTGTTTGAAACACCCTCTAAAAACATTTCAGATAAATACGGATAATTTGATACAGTAAACTTTTATATTTAAATATATGCAAAACATTGATCAATTGTTAAATTTTCGGATAATTTTTAGAAATATAACAGTGTATTGTATATATTTTCAAACAGACGAAATATCTTTTAATAAGGATATTATCCAAGGATCTAAGGAAAGGGATCTAAGGATCATTAAGGAAACTCAGAGTCGAAAGAATGGTTATTGCCTATACAGAAGGAGAAGTCCTGAAGACGGTGGCACAGTTGCGAAAATAAAAGTAAAAGTTCGAAATTCGTACAGTGAGTTGGAAATTGACCATAAATGTCCTTATTGTCCTTTACTCTCAAGGTTATTTCAAGCAAATATTAATGTCGAATACTACAGCTCAGTCAAGGGCCATCAAATACATCTGGAAACATATTATATCAGGGTAGCGATCAAGCAATTTTTATTTTTATCAATACGGATCTGTTATCACCGAGATTGAGAAATACCAAATGGGCGTGTACATTAGTAGGAGTGAAGCGATTTGGAGAATTTTTAGTTTCCCAATTCATGTAAGGTTCATTCATTTCTTCACCTCAGTGTACATCTAGAAAACGGCCAGTGTGTTTATTTCACTGAGGAAAACATAGAACAGAGAATTTTACATCCACCGAAAATAACGTTGACTGCTTTCTTTGTTTAAAAATTATGACATTAAAAGAATACCTGCTGTAGTACGATCTAACAAAATATTTCACTTGGAAAGATTGTCGAAAGGTTTTTATATGCAGAACACACAGAATTGCTGTAGATGGCTATCTTGGTGTCAGAAAAATAGAAGCTCTTGGCTGCGTTTACACTGTACATTCGATACATTTTGAATGATTCTATCTTCGAATTTTCCTTCACACCGTTACGGGTCCTACGAGTCCTACTTTCTTCGAATACCTTAAGACTATTAACGGGGAAGTTTATCACATTTTCCGTGAGATCTGCCTAAGGATAGGTTTTTCGGAGGATGACGCACATTGGGATGCAACTATGTTTAAAGCTGCTGCGACTGAATTGTCAAAAAAGTATTTTATTTGCAATCATCGTCGTTAATTGTGGAATTTCAGATTCCTTGAATTTATAGAATACACACAAAGAGACTCTTTATGAAGACTTGCGTCTACATGCTCAAATGATGATGTCTGCTGTAAATGCTGAATTTTACCCTGCAATGCTCAACCAAGCTCTTATTCTTATTGAGTACAAGGTTTTAGAAATACTAGGGAAAATAATCCCGGATATCGACCTTCCGACTCCCAACAGAAATTCTAATACAATTACTACAGAGATGATTAGACAAACATGATACATTACTGAGGAATTGAGAAGTTACATGTCACAGAATGAACCATTCTTGACTGATGATAAAAGAGCTGTTTACGCTTCCATCGCGGAAGAAGTACAAGAAAGGGAAGATATTTTTTTTCTGAATGCACCGTGAGGAACGGGTAAGACGTTTCTCATCAAGCTGTTACCTGGTAAAATTCGAGCTCATTCCAAGACGGATATTGATGTGGCTTTTCTGGGATTGTTGCAACTTTGCTTCTTGAAGAATGAACAGTGCTTTCAGCTTTAAATATTCCACTAAATCTGACCGAAATTGAAACTCTTGTCTGCAATATAATTAAAGAAACAGAAAAAACTCAGGTTCTGCAGGAATGTCAGCATTGTGTGAGATGAATGTACCATGACACACAAGAATACTATACTTCTCATATTTTAAGAAGCAATGAGTTACTAATGGATGGAGTCACTGTTGTCTTGTCTGGAGATTTGCGAAAAACAATCCTGATCATTCCGAAAGGAATATTGGCGGATGAAATTAATGCATGCCTTAAATCATCACAGCTTTGGAACCGTGTTCGTACTTTGCGACTTACTTCAAATATGAGAGTTCATCTGCATTGAAATATATTGAAAGGTCAATTGGCTGACAAATTGCTAATAATTGGAAATAGATTAATACAATAACCTGTAACTGGTCTTTCCATATCCAGCGAAGCACTTTGTAACACTGTTATGGCTGTTGAAGAACTCATGTCTAAAGTATTTCCAAATTTTCGGCAGCATTTTATAGACCAAAAGTGGATTTGCAAACGTACGATTCTTGCACCAAATAAGGATAGTGTAAAAAATAACAACTTGAAGAATTAAGAAGAGTTACCTGGAAAATATGTATTGTGCAAAGCAATAGACACCGTCGTTGAAGACAATGATGATGTGCATTATCCTAACTGAAATTTTAAACTCTTTGGACACCCCCGGAATGCCACCGCATAACTTGTTACTGAAGATTGGATAAACAATTACGCTTCTCAGAAATTTAAATCCTTCAAGACTTTGCAACGGCACAAGGTTTAGTAGTTAAAAAGCTCAATCACTCATGTCATTGAAGCGATAATTTTGTCAGGTTGCGCCAAAGGTGACGATACTTTCATTTTGAGCATGCCCTCATTCCAACTGGTATGCCATTTTGATTCAAGCGTCAACAAATTCCAGTTCTTTTGGCTTTGTCCATTAATACCATGTCGATACCATGTCGATTAATGAGGTACAGGGTCAGTCTTTAGATGCAATTGAAGTCAACTTGGAACCACCTTGCTTTTCCCACGGAGAGTTTTTCGTTGCTTGCTTGTTCAACAGTTCGGTCGTTCCACGTAAAATGAGCAAAATAAAAAAAAAAAAAAATCTCGTGGCTAAATAGTAACCGATTTTAATAAAATTTGATACACAGGTTCAATTCATACTCAAATAGAGCTCTGCAAATTATCTTCACAAAAAATAAATTATTTTAGAAGTTTTTGACATTTAAAAAACTTAGGATAAAGAATGGCATGTGAGAAATTGTCGAAAGCTGTAAGTTTGAAGTTCTGTATCTTGAAAACCATTTAACAGAAATGAATTTCTTTTATAATATTCTAACATCTGCAGAAATATCTTCCAATTTATTAAGTAATAATAATCTGGCAATACCATATTTAATTTTTAATTGGTTGCAAAAATTGAAAATTTGTGAATTTTGAGAAAATTAGGAACATTATAAAAATCAAAGGAATTCAAAAACATCTGTGAAATTGAAACCTGATGTAGTATTACATATGAAGATAATATTCTCCAAGTTTGAAAGTTGACATTTATTTCCTTCATCTTCAAAAAAAAAAAAAAAAGAAAAGAAAGAAAGAAACGTAGAAACTTTCAAAAAAATTTCAAAATCATAATTTATTCTCTTATGTATGAGCAAATTATAAAAAAGGAAAGGTCCGATATTAGCAATATTGCGCAGCCATAAAGATCAATAAGTCCATGATATGCTAAAAAAAAAAATCAAGATTGCCTTTTGACTCCTAACATAGCAAAAATGAGCTCAAAAAGGTTTTATCTGTTACATTCCATGAGCAATTCCTCTTTGAATTCGCGCTCGTTTCAGAAAATATTACACGATTTAAGTTGAAAAAAGTCAGTGCTGCCATCTATTATTAGTATCTGGATTTAGGTTTAATATGTAATTTTTTGTTCAAGTAAATCGTTTTCTTTTACTTTAATTAGAAGCATTCTTGCGTAAAAAATAAACTGAAAGCAAGAATAGAAGTTTCTAAATATTAAAAATATACATTTTTTTTCTATACTATCAAATAATTTAAAAGTTTGAAAAAGCTTTCCTTCACTTAAAAAGAAGTGACAGAAATATTGCATTTTACCCTCAACATTTTTTACTATTTTTTTTTTCTTATTAAGGTATAAAAAGGTAAGAATAAAAGTTTCGATATTTAAAGTATATACAGTTAGATATAAGGTCAAGTAATTTCAAACTTGTCACTGCTGTCCTTCATGCGTAAAGGAGAAATAGAAATATTGCATTTTTCCCACAAAATTTTTCAAAAATAATTATTTTCTCATTACGAAATAAAAATACAATTAATAACTTACGCATATCTGTTACTTATTATTCATTCCTAATTATAAATTATTTTTAATGTAGTCTTTTACTTCCTAAGGCTAATAATCAAAATTGAAATTTTAAGAATGTAGACAAAACCTCGATTTTGCATTCACTTTTAATGCAATTTTTAATACTTAAATAAACAATCCTGAAATCTATTATTTTACATTTACTCAAAAATATATATGATCTACTTATATACTACTTTTTATTAAAACCTGTGACATGTCTGCCACACGTAATTTGCTCAATTTGTATGGAATGACCCAGTTGTCTCTTCAATAAATTTGCATGTATTTGCCCGAATCGAAAAACAAGAAATGTAGTTTATGAAGCTGTATTGTTTGTAATGTAATGTTTGTATTGTAAGTCATTGTTTTTCAGTTCTTCCCACCATGTACAGTTCAAAGACAGCTTGAGATTTTTTTCTGTTTACCTTTCATTACTTTAATGATGAATGGAAATAAGATATATAGCTGTATAAGATGTATAAGATGTATAGCCTTTATAGCTGTATTCATTTGCATCTATCATATAAATTTATACATTTTTATATTAGGTTTTTATTTGATTCATGTGACTTCGACTGCTTTTTTTTATTGTTTGTTTTATATTGTATGTGTAATTTTGAAATAGATTTTTCAAAAGGAACATTCTTAAATTCCTGGGAAACGCCATGTACTTTCATATACATTTAAAAACTTTTCATATTGGCACATTTAATTTAGTGTTCTCTTTTTTGAAGATCATAATTCATTTTGCAACATTTATGTAAACATGTAAAATACTTATGTTCTAGACACTTATGTAAACACGTATGTTACTGAATATGTCAAGTGAAAAATGTTCACTCTATATCGCAAACGATTTGCCTGCGGTTTATAGGATCTCTATATATTTTAAATCGGCATGGAATATTTTTTGCGAAAAAAAATTTGACTTTATAAAAAATCAATTTGTTACTTAGTAGAAAGCAGCTTTAATAGTAAGATAATAAAGAAAAACTTAAAAGTAAAGTATTATCGGCATCAGGTATTACTTAAATCCTTTACTGATAAATGGATTTAGTCTGTAAGTGTATAAATATCATACGGACTAATAATGTACAAAGAGACATTTTTCTAACGAATTGAGCGTCATTGCATTGCCAGACAAGTAAAACGGTCTATTAACATTGGTTTACAAATTTATAGTTATTTAAAGTAGTTTAAATTAACCTGTAGCTTAGAAAAATATAAAAGATTATTCTAGGAAACTTAAAAAAAAGTTATTTTGAACCAAAATTGACAACTCTAATTGCTGGTTTATAACTCTAAAATTCCTAAACTTATCAATCAATTGCCATCTAATACAGTATTGTTTGCACTTTATCAATGGTTTTCGCAAAAACAAAATTCCAAAAAACAATGTCTTGTATGAATACAAGATTAGTTACATGTCAAAATTTCCATGAAGGTCCTTAGGACCTTAGAGGGATCACGTTAAAACTCTCAATCTTTTCTTAAATTTTAAATACCCATTTTTCATTATTTTTGCCACAAAAGGAACTACGCATGAATAAAATCTATATAATATAGAAAAAGTTTCGTAGAGTAACACTGACGTGATAATAGTGATCTAATATGAAGTATAAATTTCGCTGTTTTGTAAATTTATTAACTTCTAAATTTTGCATAATTTCAATTATTACACCGCACAATAGGGAAAAAAGTACTTTCAAATGTCATTTGTTTGAAAACTGTATCTGATTTTTTTATATTTTATTTGTTAAAAAATTATTTCCAAACATCAGTTTTTTTAAAATCTATGTCTATCACGTGCAACCCGCTAGCGAAAGAAAGACGCATTGGGATTTCAAACAACATAAATAGGCCAGAGTTTGTTTACGGCTAATCTATAATAATAAAGAAAGAAGTTTGTGTGTGAGTGAGTGAGAGTGTGGACGGTGTTCTGAAGAGACCGCTGCACGTAGAGCTACAAAATTTGGGGAAAAGGTACGTCTATGTATGAAGTTTTGCACCTCGAAGCCCGATTTTCGATTTTTTGAATAGATTTTTTTTTATTTTAATTTTTTATGCGATTTTTAGCACTTATTTAAGTTTCGAAGCAATTTTTCAATATAAGTGAAAAGAATGTGGTTTCTTTCATTTAACCCAGTTTAGTAAATTTTGTTCTCTTTTCAAAAAAGTTTATTCGGAATTCCTGCAGCGATTTTTGAATTTTTGGCGAATTTTTTATGCAATTATTGAACAGCACTTAATCCATGTCCATACCTATAAGGAGGTTACCTTAGGGGGACACAGTTCTGTCGCGAAATGCCGCCAATTTTGTTGCCAACTTGGCGGTATATCGCCAAATTTGGCGACCACAATGAGTCGCCAAAAGTGACGCCAACTTGGCGATATCTCTAATATTTCGCCAAATTCCCATATACTTCCATTGTAAACCAATATGGATTACTTGCTTACAGAAAATCAACAAACTGAGATATTTTAATGCAACAAAAACTAATATTAACTTAAGAGATTATATTAATTCGATTTTTCCGTATTAGGAAAAAAATATGGTTTCTTTCTTTTAACCCAATACAGTAAATTTTGTTCTCTTTTCAAAAAAGTTAATCCGGAATTCGTACAGCGATTTTTGAATTTTCAGCAAATTTTTTATTCGATTATTGAACAGCATGTAATGCATCACCATACCGTAGGGGGGATCCAGTTCTGTCGCCAAATAACGCCAAGTTTGTCGCCAACTTGGCGATATATCGCCAAATTTCGAGAACAAAATTAGTCACCAAAAGTGACGCTGACTTGGCGATATCTCTAATATTTCGCCAAATTCCCATAGACTTCCACTGTACTTTCTTACAGAAAATCAACAAATTGAGATATTTTAATGCAACAAAATCTAATATTAACTTAAAGGATTATATTAATTATATATAAGGGAGTCCAAGTAAATTAATTACGAATAAAAGTAACATAATCTAACACTTAGAAGGATTTCCAAAACATAAATTTTAAGAGAGCCCACATGTCAAAGGAATTAGATTTGAAACTTTTATCGAATTATAGTAAATTTTGACTTTCGTGATTTTTGAACTTTTTGTGATTTTTAATGCGATTTTTACGTTTCTTCGCGATCTGCTGCAATTTTTTGACATTGCATTTTTGACCTAAAGTACATTCTGCCCACATTTCAATAAAGTTTATTCGGATTTCGTATAGCAATTTTCGAATTTATCGGAAATTTTGTATGTGATTTTTAGTGTATTTTATCGATTTGCTACTATTTTTCCACATTAGTGAAATGAATCCACTTGCAATCTTCGAACACAATATATATTTCTTTTCTCTCTTTTCAAAATTTGAGAAGCGATTTAAAATTTTTTCGCGATATCTTATTGCGATTGTCAGAGCTTTTTCGTAATTCCTGCTGTTTTTTGACGTACCCGGGCAACGCCGGGCAAGTTCGCTAGTCTATTTATATAAAATCCAAGTCTCTGTGTGTCCCTCACGATTCCGGTAGGACCACCTCATTGAAATGAGTAATTGTTGAAAAATACTAATGCAGGGTTACCACAGTAGAGCCAAATGTTGGCCAACTTGGCGATATCTGGCTAATTTGGCGAAATTCCCATTTAAAACCCTTAATCTTTCATAAAGGAGGTCACCAAAATTTAATTTAAACTCCGCTCTTTTAAGATATTTTTTCAAAATCTATGGGTGAGAATTTAAAGTACATCTTTGCATCTTTCTCCCGATGCTACTAATAAAATAACCGCCAATAGACGACGCTGTACTGTATGAGCTCCTAACTGCGCGATTTTAATGTGCTTTAGGTACTTTTCCAGTATAGGTGCCTTGGCGAAAAAGGAAATTTGGCAACATATTTTCCGGGAACCTATCCACTGTTTCATTTTATATACACACGCATTTTTTTTCGATATTTATACGATTTATTTAACATAAAAAAGCCGTTTCTCTAATTTTATACAGAAACAGATGTAATCTATACTCCTATTATAAAGAGGAAAAAATTGTTTATTTGTCGGAGATAAGCTCTAGAACTACCGAACCGATTGCAAAAGTAATGGTATCAAAATGATGGTGTTAGTCCAACTTAGAACATAGGCTATATCTTATGTCGGCGCCACAACCCCAAAGGGGGTGTAGGAGCAAAAAACGTTCTAAAAATGCGATTTTAGCGTTACTGAAGGGCTTAGAAATATGAAATTTTGAATATTAGTTACTTATAAGATATAAATGATGTCTAAGAACAGTTCTTAAACAATTCGAAATTTAAAAGGGTTTAAAATGCACAAAAAGTGTTCTAAAAAACGTTCTAAATGGTAGTTTCTACACAATCTCAGGAAATACCAAACCGATTTAAAAAGTATTGGTGTCAAAATGATGGTGACAACGCTTGCTCCAAGATAGGCTATGTTTTATGTCGGTGCCACTACCCCAAAGGGGGTGTAGGAGCAAAAAACATTCTAAAAATGCGATTTTAGCGTTACTGAAGGGCCTAGAAATATGAAATTTTGAATATTAGTTGCTTATAAGATATAAATGATATCTAAGAACAGTTCTTAAACAATTCGAAATTTAAAAGGGGTGAAAATGCACAAAAAGCGTTCTAAAAAACGTTCTAAATGGTAGTTTCTACACAATTTTAGGAAATACCAAACCGATTTAAAAAATATTTATATCAAAATGATGGTGACAACGCTTGCTCCAAGATAGGCTATGTTTTATGTCGGTGTCACTACCCCAAAGGGGGTGCAGGAGCAAAAAACGTTCTAAAAATGTGATTTATGTGTTACTGAAGGGCCTAGAAATATGAAATTTGAAATATTAGCTACTTATTGGATATAAAGGATTTCTAAGAACAGTTCTTAAGCAATTCGAAATTTGAAAGGGGTAAAAATGCGCGAAAATCGTTCTAAAAAACGTTCTAAATGGTGGTTTCTACACAATCTCAGGAAATACCAAACCGATCTAAAAAATAATGGTGATAAACAACTCTTGCTCCAACATAGGAGCTGTTTTATGTCGGTACCACTACCCCAAAGGGGGTGCAGGAGAAAAACGTTCTAAATTGCGGCTTTTGCGTTACGGAAGGTCCTTGAATCGTGAAATTTGGAATGGTAGTTAGTTATAAGATATCAATGATCTCTAAGGACATTTTCTAAAAAAATCGAAATTTAAAAGGGGGTCAAAATGCACAAAAAGCGTTGTAAAAAACTTTCTAAATTGCGATTTCTATGCAATCTCAGGAAGTACTGAACCGATTTCAAATATACTGGTGTAAAAATGATGGTGACAGATCTTGCTCCAAGATAGGCTATATTTTATATCTGTTTCCACTACCCAAGAGGAGATGCAGGAGCAAAATGCGAGAAAAGCGTTCTAAAAACGTTCTAAATGCCGATTTGTCGGGAATATCTCAGGAAGAATGAATCTGATTTCAAACGCAATGGTAGGAAATTGATGCTGACAGCCCCTGCTCTAACATAGACGCTATTTTATGTCGGTATCACTATCACCAAGACGTTGCAGGAACAAAAAAGCGTTCTAAATTTCGATTTTTGTGATCGGTAGGGGCTTTATTAGATAGAAATGTTCTTTAAGAACAGTTTCGAAAAAATTGGAAATTTAAAAAGGGGTGAAAATGCGCGAAAAGCGCCCTAAAAACGTTCTAAATTGCGATTTCTACTCTATCTAAGGAAATACCAAAGCTATTTCAAAAGTAATGGTTGCAAATCAATGGTGACAGTCCCTGTTATAACATAGGTTATATTTTATGTTGCTGTCACTACCATCTGAGGGTTGCAAAAGCAAAATATGTTATAATTTGCATTTTTTGCACAACTGAAGGGTCAAACACTTTGAAGTATGGCATGGTATTTACTTACAAGATGCAACTGCTTTCTAAGAACAGTCGAAAGAAAATTCCAAATTTAAAAAAATGAAGTGAGTGAAAAGCGTTATAAATTACATTTTTAAGCAAACTTATAAATTACCAAACCGATTAAAAAATAATGATGACAAATTTTGGTGATAGAACCTGCTCAAACATAAGCTATATTTTATGTCTGTTCCACTACCACCAGAGGGTTGCAGGAGCTAAAAACTTTCTAAATTGCGAATTCTGTGATACTGAAAAAGCTAGAAACTTTAAATATGACATGGTAGTTACTTAAAAAATATAAATGCCCTCGAAGGAACGTCGAAAGTAAATTTGAATTAAAAAGGGGTGACGCGAAGGGGAGATGCGAAAAGCATTCTAAAAAAGTTCTAAATTACGATTCTATGCAATTTCAAGGAATATAAACCAATTATAAAAGTAATAGTTGCGAATCAATGGTAACAGTCTCTGATCCTACACAGGCTATATTTTATGCCGGAGATTCTACCACCTGGGGTTCACAGGAACAACAAACGTTCTAAAAAAGGGCTTTAAAAGCTTTCTAAATTACGTTTCTGTGGAATATTAGGAAATAACAAACTGATTTCAAAATTAATGTTGGCAAATTAATGGTGACAGTTCCTGTTTCAACATAGCCCTTTATGTTGAGAGAGATGGTAGGACTTGGAATTTGAAATGATGTTTAATTTTAAGATGTAAGAAGATGGTTTCTAAAAAAATTCAAAACTTCAAATGAATACTGAAATGAGGGTATTATTTGAGCATAAAAGTTTCAAAATATTTTCTAATTATCATTTATTTATTTTTATTTCATTTTATTAATTTAAGTCTTATTTCTGCCTAATGCAGTGTAATAAGGTTGTTTAATCGAACTGTGTTTTAAATAGTAATTTTTGAATTATTCCTAAAAGTAATAAGTACATTTTAATAAAATAAAATATTACCTTTTAATAAAATAAAAATTTAGTTAGTACCTTTTAATAAAAATTAGATATATAAATATCACTTGGCATATTTCAAATATTACGCGAGCAAAGCCGCGGGGTTTGCTAGTGTATAATAATAAGGAAAAAAGTTTGTGTGTGAGTGAGTGTGTCGACGGTGTTGTGCAGAGACCACTGCACGTAGAGCTACAAAATTTGGGGAAAAGGTACGTCTATATATGAAGTTTTGCACCTCGAAGCCCGATTTTCGATTTTTTGATTAGATTTCTTTAATTAAATTTTTAGCACTTTCTTAAGTTTCGAGGCAATTTTTCCATATAAGTGAGAAGAATATGGTTTCATCCTTTTAACCCAATATAGTAAAATTTGTTCTCTTTTCAAAAAAGTTTATTCGGAATTGGTGCAGCGATTTTTGAATTTTTAGCGAATATTTTATGCAATTATTGAACAGCATTTAATGCATTTCCATACCTATAAGGAGGTTACCTTAGAGGGACACAGTTCTGTCGCCAAATGCCGTCAAGTTTGTTGCCAACTTGGCGGTATATCGCCAAAATTGGCGACCAAATTGGGTCGCCAAATGTGACGCCAACTCTGCGATATCTCTAATATTTCGCCAAATACCCATATACTTCCATTGTCAACCAATATGGATTACTTGCTTACAGAAAATCAACAAACTGAGATATTTTAATGCAACAGAAAGTAATATTATCTTAAGAGATTATGTTAATTCAAATTTTCCACATTAAGAAAAAAATATGGCTTCTTTCTTTTATCGCAATATTGTAAATTTTGTTCTCTTTTCAAAAAAGTTCATCCGGAATTCGTACAGCGATTTTTGAATTTTCAGCAAATTTTTTATGCGATTATTGAACAGCATGTAATGCATCACCATACCGCAGGGGGGATCCAGTTCTGTCGCCAAATAACGTCAATTTTGTGGCCAACTTGGCGATATATCGACAAATTTTGCGAAAAAATTAGTCACCAAAAGTGACGCTAACTTGGCGATATCTCTAATATTTCGCCAAATTCCCATAGACTCCACTGTAAAACAATACGGTTTACTTGCTTACAGAAAATCAACAAATTGAGATATTGTAATGCAACAAAAACTAATATTAACTTAAGGGATTATATTAATAATATTTAAGGGAGTCCAAGTAAATTAATTACGAATAAAAGTAACATGATCTAATGCTTAGCAGGATTTCCAAAACATAAATTTTAAGAGAGCCTACAGGTCAAAGGAGTTAGATTTGAAACTTTTATCGAATTATAGTAAATTTTGACTTTCGTGATTTTTGAACTTTTTGTGATTTTTAATGCGATTTTTACGTTACTTCGCGATCTGCTGCAATTTTTTGACATTCCATTTTTGACTAAAAGTACATTCTGCCCTCATTTCAATAAAGTTTATTCGGATTTCGTACAGCAATTTTCGAATTTATCGGGAATTTTGTATGTGATTTTTAGTGTATTTTATCGATTTGCTACTATATTTCCACATTAGTGAAATGAATGCACTTGCAATCTTCGAACACAATATATAATTTTTTTCTCTCTTTTCAAAATTTGAGAAACGATTTAAAATTTTTCGCGATATCTTACCGATTTTCAGAGCTTTTACTTAATTTCTGCTGTTTTTTGACGTACCCGGGCAACGCCGGGCAAGTTCGCTAATCTATAATAATAAGGAAAGAAGTTTGTGTGTGAGTGAGTGTGTCGACGGTGTTCTGAAGAGACCACTGCACGCAGAGCTACAAAATTTGGGGAAAAGGTACGTCTATATATGAAGTTTTGCACCTCGAAGCCCTATTTTCGATTTTTTGATTAGATTTTTAAAATTTAATTTTTTATGCGATTTTTAGCACTTTTTTAAGTTTCGAGGCGATTTTTCCATATAAGTGAGAAGAATATGGTTTCATCCTTTTAACCCAATATAGTAAATTTTGTTCTCTTTTCAAAAAAGTTTATTCGGAATTCCTGCAGCGATTTTTGAATTTTTGGCGAATTTTTTATGCAATTATTGAACAGCACTTAATCCAAAATCCATACCTATAAGGAGGTTACCTTAGAGGGACACAGTTCTGTCGCGAAATGCCGCCAATTTTGTTGCCAACTTGGCGGTATATCGCCAAATTTCGCGACCAAAATGAGTCGCCAAAAGTGACGCCAACTTGGCGATATCTCTAATATTTCGCCAAATTCCTATATACTTCCATTGTAAACCAATATGGATTACTTGCTTACAGAAAATCAACAAACTGAGATATTTTAATGCAACAAAAACTAATATTAACTTAAGAGATTATATTAATTCGATTTTTCCGTATTAGGAAAAAAATATGGTTTCTTTCTTTTAACCCAGTGCAGTAAATTTTGTTCTCTTTTCAAAAAAGTTAATCCGGAATTCGTACAGCGATTTTTGAATTTTCAGCAAATTTTTTATTCGATTATTGAACAGCATGTAATGCATCTCCATACCGTAGGGGGGATCCAGTTCTGTCGCCAAATAACGCCAAGTTTGTCGCCAACTTGGTGATATATCGCCAAATTTGGCGACCAAAATTAGTCGTCATAAGTGACGCCAACTTAGCGATATCTCTAATATTTCGCCAAATTCCCATAGACTTCCACTTTAAATCAATAGGGTTAACTTGCTTAATGCAAATAAAACTAATATTAACTTAAGGTATTATATTAATTATATTTAAGGGAGTCCGAGTAAATTAATTACGAATAAAAGTAACATGATCTAATGCTTAGCATGATTTCCAAAACATAAATTTTAAGAGAGCCCACAGGTCAAATGGGTCAACATTTATCCAATTATAGTAAATTTTGACTTTCGTGATTTTTGAACTTTTTGTGATTTTTAATGCGATTTTTACGTTTCTTCGCGATCTGCTGCAATTTTCTAACATTTTGTTTTTGACCTAAAGTACATTCTGCCCTCATTTCAATAAAGTTTATTCGGATTTCATATAGCAATTTTCGAATTTATCGGGAATTTTGTATGTGATTTTTAGTGTAATTTAGCCATTTGCTACTATTTTTCCACATTAGTGAAAGGAATCAACTTTCAATCTTCGAACACAATATATAATTTTTTTTTCTCTGTTTTCAAAATTTGAGAAGCGATTTAAAATTTTTTCGCGATATCTTATTGTGATTTTCAGAGCTTTTTTGTAATTCCTGCTGTTTTTTGACGTACCCGGGCAACGCTGGGCAAGTTCGCTAGTATTTCATAAAGAATTTGAAACTTCATCTATAAAAAATATCTCTAAATTAAAATAGTGTAATTAACGCTATCACTGCAGTAATTGAATTTATTTTGCTCTTCTATTTTTCATAGCGTTTATTAAGAAACTGTTGCTAATAAAAATATGAAAAATAGTTGTTTTATATGTAAATGTCTGATAAATACACTAAATCAGACAATGATAAGTTTGATGAATTATTTTAAGGGTTATTCAATATTGCAGTTTATCGAAATATAGGTGATTATAATTAAAGTTGCACTTTCAAAAGGCTGTAAAAAGAACGTCTGGTTAGAATGACTTGATATCTTACTTGAGTATGCGTAAAGCAATGGACATTTGTTCTGAGAAAGAGGAAAACTCAAAAATTTACCGATAGATGACGCTGTACTTGTCATAAGATGCCAATTAGAAGATATGACATGCGTACCGCACATTACATCTGTGATAAAAAAAGAGGCGAACATGCAGTTCTTTCTATTCTGCACCTGGTAAGGTAGTCATCGATCTATCGAGCGGGCTCTGCTTATGATGTTTTTTTTCAAGAACGGTGACTGCGTGGCAACTGCAATGAGGAAATTTCGGACATTAAAGGATTTAAGAAGCAGTTCCGTCCCAATGACTGTATTCGGTTTGGAGAAGATAATTGATAAATTTAAAGAGGTTCATTTGACGTGAAATGTGGCAGGGGAGAGAGGAAAGCAATTGCTTCGACGTCAGTGGACGATGTGGCTACAGCATTGCAGGTAGTTCCAAGTATTGCTTCAGGAACGCGCAGTGCACGGAGAAATTCTTGAATTTTAGACATGCCTGTTGGCACGGTACCTAAAATTTTACGAAACATCCTGCAATACTATCCATACAAAATTACGCATGTTCAGGAGTTGCTTTCCGCTTAAATGCCAAAACGAGAAGCTTTTGTCCAGCAATTTCTTTTTCGAATGGAAGTTGACAGTGCATGGCCATTGAAAATTTTGTGAACAGACGAAGCTCTTTTCCCTTAGACGATTCTGTCAATACTCTAAATTGCAGAATTTAGGCAACTGACAATTAGTTCAAAATGCAACCACTGCCTCTTCTTCTGCAAAGGTCACTGTGTGGTGCTGATTTAAGGCAGAATTTCTCGTTGGCCCTTTTCTGAGAAGATTGGTTCTTCGGGTCCTGTCACCTGTACATTCAATGGAGCACGTTATAACTCTGTTTTGCGCATGTAGCTCAATCCAGTACTGAAACAGCGCCTATGTGTGGGTAGCACAATGTTTAAGCAAGATAAACCTCCACACATTGCAACAAGTGCACACAGTGAAGAAGTTGTTGAATCTGCATTTCAGAAATTACAGAATTATCAGTCGCCATTTCCCAACAGAGTGGCCGAAACGATCACCTGACTTGGACCTTTATGACTTTTGGCTGCGAAATTATCTAAAACATGTTGTGTACGGAGGTCTAATTGGAAACGTTGGTCAACTGAAAACACGCATTACGCAACACATATACAATAATACACCTGAAACTCTCCGAACATGCTGTTTTGCGCTTCGTAGGATAAAATGGTGTACAGCATATTGAACATTTCTTAAGCAAGTCGTTGTCTACTTCCTTTTTTGATGACTTAATCAGATTCTGTATTTTCTACGGTTTTTGGTTTAGGGACAATTAAAAACCGATTTTTTTCTTTTTAGCTGTGGAGCCAGCATGTCGTGGTGGATAGGCTTTGAACAAAGAGTGCCACAACAACTTGCCACCTCGTTTAATTAACATCTTATGACGAGTGCAGTCCCATCGATTTGTCATTTTTTGAATTTTTTATTACGTAAAATAAATTCCATATTTTCTCGTATACGCATGTGAAATATCAAGTCATTCTGACAAGTAGTTCTTTTTCTACAGCCTTATAAAAGTGCAACTTTACTTAGAATCACCCTGTGGTTTGGTTAATAAAGTTTTATACGGTCAAAACTATTGCATTGATATTTAATCATCTTCTATAAGAAAATAGATTGCGGTACGACGTTTCAAATCGTTTTTTAAAATGACTAATTTTCTACGGTTTTTTTTTCAATTATTTGTTCAAAATTTCAGTAACTCAATATAGCGAATTATTTTAATTACGAAAGAGTCATTTTTAACCCCATGTTGCCAAATTATAAAAAAGCTTAAATATAATATTTCCGAACATTTTATAATTGAAAAATATAGCTTGTGAACATACATTAATTGCTTTCTTGCTTAGCTCAATTTTGTAATGGTGCTGTATGAACTTCTCCAGATTATACATTTAGAAGCAAGATGTTACATACGGTGTAACTGGAATATGGCGGGTCAGATACTATTGCAAGAAGGTAGTGTGTCGGCATGTCAATTAAGGTAGCTCAATTGGAAATTGAAAGACCAGATACTATAGTCAAAATGTTCTTTGACTGAATTGTGCAGACAATTTGTCGTTCCAGGTAGTCCACTTGGAAGGGCATTGGGAAAATAAGCCAAAGGAAATGGATTTGATTCCAGGCATTTACACTTTTTCACTTAATTGGAAAATTTTCTTATGATATCTTTTCCAATTCGTGTGACTGGGTTTAAATAATAAAGTGAAATTAACTATTCATGTTATGAATTTTATGTTTTTCATAGAAAAATATATTGTTAATAATACAAAAATATGATGGATTTTTATTTAAGAATTAATAAATATCTAATACATGATTTGTGCAACTATATTCTTCTTTGTGGTTTTTTTTTTTTTTTTTTTTTTTTTTTAAATACGTTTGACTTTTAAAAGGGAAAATGTTATTTTCGTGTTGTGTCAATTCCAAACCTCAGAGATTTCAAAATCACTTGATTTTTTATGAGACGTGATAAAGTGCTTTCAGAAAAATCTTATAAAATTCAATTCAGTTGAATTTTCTTCCAAAAAAGAAATAATTTTGTTTGACTCTTTTCTATTTCCATTTATTCGAAAAAAATGGATAACTTGGAAATACAGAGTTCATACAGTTCATTGTTATTCTACAGTTCATTGTTACTGTCGGAGTTCATTGTTATTCTTTGATATGTTAAGTAAGCTTCGAAATCATATTTATTCATTGATTATTATTAAATAAATAAAATATGTATAAAAGTAATATTTTTTCAGTTAAGAATCGATTCTTAAGCTAAAAAGGTTAATTTGGAATTAAAAATTAAATATATTAAAATGTTAAAAAAATATTAATGTTCGTATTAACTTTCTATCTTTTAATACTACATAATTTAGAATTTGGAAAACAATATTGTTTCTAAGAAGAAAAACATATATGTATTCCAAAATTTTATCATTTAATCAAAGATTTTGTTTATGGAAAGATAACTATATGAAAGAGTTTTATTTAAAATATCACTTAATTTACTGCATTTGTGTAACTATATATGGATCGATATCTGAAAACTGGACAATTGCACTCCAGAATTTTTATTTTTTTTTTTAATTAAAGTACCAACTTCCAAATACAATTATATACTATGATACATGTTTTTTCATTTGAATGCTGTAGTCTTTTGAAATCGAGGATGTATATTTTATGCGTATGATGAACATTTATGGAAGAAAGTGTCTGTCAACACCATAATCATTGTCTAATAATTGGGACTGAGATGATGGAGACTGAGGTGATGTTTTTGTCCTAAAAGCGGCACAGACATTTTGTTGAATCATTTTGCCCACATGTAAATTATTAAATACTCCATTGACATTAGTTGCGTTAATAAAGTAATTGTTACGTAAATAAAGTTGCATAAAACTTTTTGTTTATGAATAAAAAGTTAAATAGGGGGACATGAGTGATGCTATAAAAAAATAATCATCCCTATTCAGAACAAAGAACTAAATATTTCTAAATATGAAACAAAGAGAAAGACAACTTACCTTCATCCGCGGTGGCTAGTTGAACTTTAGTTGTTGTTGCAATGAAAATGATTCTGCCAGCACCACCTAGTATCCGTTAACCTAAATGTGTGTTTAGAGGGACTGAGATGGTCAACCTTAGGGACAAATATATTTACTACAATATTTTACTATGCAATCTATGCTAAGAAAGGGTAATTATATTTTCCCATACTTTATATATATAGGTATAAATATATAACAGCAAAAGTTAATAATATTTATAGAAATGTTTACAGTATACATTTAATATTGGATATTTGTACCTGGTTACAGGGACTGAAATGATGATTGCGCTTGTTTAAAGCTTAAAACTAATTATTTATACATCATTATATGTCCGTTTATCATTGGTAATTGATATAATAATTGTTACAATATATTACGTTTTATGAGTTTTTAGTTTTAGTATAATTAATGAAATATTATTGGCAGTGGACGCAAATTGTCCAATTTTCAGATATTGACCCATATATCAAATCCGAAATTTAAATTACGTAACTTTTAATGAGTAATTCTTCACACCGCGGTGTGTGACACTATACTTATCTTTATTTGTCATTTCAATAAGTGCTTATTTTTTTTTGAGATAGTTAAAATCTAGCTATTTATATAAACTTTAGCTATTGTTGTGATAGAGTGTTGTATTTCAAAACATATCTTATTTTTAAACAAGTATACCATACCTCGAACGAATAACTTTATACAACACTTCAACGATAACTGTCTTGAGGAGATTTTACGGCATGTTAACACATTTATTTTCACTTTTTGTTAAGATAAGAACGGTAGTTTTCTGCATATTCTCGGTCTATTATCTGTACTGAAAGTACTGGTATTTAACATAATACAATCCTGCGATTTTCTGGATAAAAATATCAGGAATATACAAAACCGTTATCATAAACCCTAGTGATATCGTTTATGAATAACATATGTAAAAGTATTATGGTACTTTACAAATTATATTAATATTTTTATATGCGTTTTAATGATCTTATTCTATTTTAAATACAAAATAACTGTGAACCATTTTCATAGGGAATTATACAATAGAAGAAGTTTCATTAACAGTAAAAGTACTACATTACTTTTAAATTAAAATATACTCATCATTAAAATGATGTATATAAACCAAGAGCGTTCTTCAAAGTAATACTTGCCTATATCACTTATTTTAAGTACCTATTTTTTAAACCATTATCAATAATATTCGACAGTTCTCAGCAGCACAAATTTCTGGTATTCTATATGTTTCGTGCATTTTATATAAGGTACTTGTACCCAATATGCACAGTGCTCTCAATATGAACGCACCTAATATCTTTAAAAAGTAACAATTTTGATCGAGAGATGGCGCTACATGTCCGTTAAGAAAAGCAGTTGAAAAGTTAATTAAATCTGGAAAGTGCTAAAAAGCGCGCTGTTCACCATTTGGAAGGAAACGTGTTGTTTCGTGGTGTGCTGATCGTAATTACAGGTAAGTTTAAATTCTTATTCGATGTTGTAAAATTACTTTAAATATTGAAATGTAGAGTGTTTTAGAAAGCTGATAAAACATATTTTCGATTGCTATTGCATATATTGCTTAAAAATGTTTTCTTTGTTTATTTATTACAAGATTTAGTAAAACTATGCCTGATTCCCAGTATGGACACCTTATGTTCACATCGGAAACACAGCAAGTGAATCTTCAGATTCATAAATATGTAAAATATCTGTTTAATATTATTTTTTTCAGACGTATTTTAGTATTATTTTATTAATGTTATTTTATTTTATAGATCACTTGACTTAGATTTTGGGAAATCATTAGGAAGGTTTGGAATCGTTCGATGACTCTGTCGAACATAACTTCAGGTTTACAGGAAACTGAAATTTTTCCTTTCGATCCAAATATCATTCCAGATGATGCCTTCGCACATAGTGACATTACTGCAATTCAAGAACCGACAGCAGAAGGGGGAAAATGCACCAAATTTGGAAACTGCAACAGATGTTGAAGCTCCTGTTAACAACATACCTTTTCCTGTTATTGACCCACCTTCATCATCATTTTTCATGGAAAATTCCTTCACCTGCGTGTTATCGACTCCAACTGCAAGAAAGAAGAAGACACAGTGTCACCAGGCGATAATCTCAAAAGGCATCAAAGTGGTAAAATCCTTGTTCAACAAGATGCCATCTGAACAATCCTCCAGTAAACCTCCTCCAAGAAAAAAATCCTCCAAAAAGCCCTTGCAGAAAAATTAAAAGAAGCCTCCTTTCAGAAGGGTATATAAGTTAGCGAGAACGCAGGTACCAGCGGTATGACTTCATATGTGGTATGATGCATGTCCATAATAGAGACAGCTGGTATCTTATATGGACACTTGTAAACATTTTTTTATCATTAAAATTAAACCAGAATAATTATTACGTCGCTAATTTTAATAAAGATAGTCAACAGTCCAGAGATAGTGGTCATATTTTTGGAGCCCTATGATGTGTACACGGGGGGTGGGGGAATCAATTTTCCTTAGGGTGTCCATATTGGGTACAGGTACCTTAGTTGTTTTGAGAAGGCGTATAGGTTAAATCGTATGCATTGATATTATTGATTCAAATGTTTTCAGTTATGTTTTATGTTATATCCCAACAAGAATCCCAATAATAGTAGCGATCTGTATTAAAATATTGGAGTACCATACACAGAGTCTGAGATTATAAGGCTTTAGCATGCAAGCCGGTGAAATGAGATAAGTTTGTAAAAAATTACTTGTTTTTAGAGCTGCGTTTGGCGGCTGTTGTATATATTGTAAATAAACTATAAGAATACTTATAGTTATGCGTCCTTACTCAGTAATATAGAAATAATAAGAGTACGGCGTTTTAATATTGGCGACGTTATGGGATTGAACCCAAATTAAAATGTAATGAGAAATATTTGAAAAATATGAAAAAAAAGAGAAGGAAAAATGGCCGATAAAGAAATAATTTCTCTAGGACGCTTAGAAGAATATAATTCGAATGTACCTTGGACAGTTTATGTCGAAAAAATTGACTTTTATTTCTCAGCAAATAGCATCAAAAGTGATGAGATGAAGAAAAATATATTGCTGAGTTCTGTTGGAACATCGACGATCGCCATTTTAAGAGATATTATAGTTTCAAATACTCTTTAGGAGATCAGTTACGAAGATCTTTTAAAGAAAGCAAAGGAGAATTTTTCACCTCGCCCTAGTGAAATAGCAGAATGATTTAATTTACAGAAGCGACTAAGAAAGAAAGTAGAGTATGTAGCAGATTTCATAAGAGACCTACGTCGGTAATCCGAAAATTGCATATTCGGAAATACTCTTAATGACCACTTGCGAAATCAGTTGGTGTTTGGGATCCAGGATGAGAAGATACAACAGTAATTACTGGATTCTAAAGACCAAATAGCGGTGGAAATAGCAGAGTCGTTTGACTCAACCGAGGCTGGTGTAAAATCTCTTCATATCGGAGAAAGTACGACTGTCAATCAAGGTGCGTGTTTCAAAAGTGGAGAAACTAAAACTAGAGTAGTTCGCTCATGCACCTAAGCCTGAAGAAGATAAATTTGTGCCTGAGAAACCATGTTACAGATGTTCTAAAAATCATAATCCAAAATTCTGCACTTTTAAATCAGCAGAATGCTATTTCTGCCATCGACTAGGTCAAATAAATGTTTGTTGTCGTAATCGAAAATTTGGGATGAAAAAGAGAAACCGCATAAGAACAGAAAAAATAAAACTGTTCAGGAAGAAAATTGTTTAAACTTCATGGACGACAACTCCCATAATGTGTCGTGGGAAAAATTGGATAAAATAATTGGTGTAAATGTAAAATTTGAAATAGACACAGGTGCGGCTCATACGATTATAAGTAAAAATGTTGCTCACAAATTGTTCTCAGGTAAGCTGCCTTTAATTAAATTTAAAATAAAGTTAGAAACTTATACCAAACCTTCTTTAACTGTTTTGAGTGAAATAAAAATAAATGCTGTTGTTGATGAATATTGTATCCCTAATTTAAAAATATTAGTTACTAAAGAGGAAGGTCTGGGTCTAATTGAAAAAACGTGGTTAAAATAATCAAAATTATTTTGACCTAATGTAAATATGATTCAAAGCATTTCGAAAGATGCTTTAATTAGAAATTTGCCTAATGTTTTTGCTGACGGGATCGGGACAATCAAGAGCCTTCCATGTCAATAAATTTGAAAAAAGATGCAAAACAAGTTTTTCTTAAGTCTCGACCTGTTTCTTTTGCTTTAAGAAAAGCTACTGATTTAGAATTGGAACGATTAACAAATGAAGGTGTTTTGAAACCTGTTCAACATTCAGAATGGGTCCTATAGTAATTGTTCCTAAACCAAATGTTTCTGCTAGAATATGTGGTGATTATAGAGCAACAGCTAATGCTAATACTGAAAATGATAATTATCCTCTTGCTAGAATGGAAAAATTATTTTCTAAATTAGCAGATTGAAAAATCTTTACTGTTTTTGATTTAAAAGATGCGTATTTGCAACAACCTGTAGATAACGAAACTAGTAAAAATTTAACTATAAATACACATAAAGGATTACATAATGTGTTACGAAAATTCAGAATATTAAAAACAAAATATGAATATGTTGGTGTATTTTTAGATGATGTAATCATAAGTGCTAATAACGAATAAGAACATTCTGAAAGAGTTGAAAGTGTTATGAAATGTTTTTTATGAGCATGGAAATAAGATTACATAAGGAAAAATTAAAATTTATGGTTTCCGAAGTTTCTTATTTAGGACATAAAATATCTCAGGAAGGAATTAGACCTATTCCAGAGAAAGTTAATGCTATTTTAAATGCTCCTATTCCAAATAATGTGTCACAGTAGAGTTCATTTTTAGGCTTAATTTCTTATAATAGAAACTTCCTGCCTTATATTTCAGATGTTTTAGAACCTTTACATAGATTGGTTGATCTATGTTGATTGTTTGATCTTGTTAAAAAGGTACCTGATACATTATCACCTTGAATGCTGAGATGGTCGTTAATGTTAGCTGGGTATGATTATACAATTGATAATAATGTAAAGTGGACATGGTCAGAAAATCATGCAAAAAACGTTTCAGAAAGTTAAACATTTATTATGTACATCGCCTGTTTGAAAATTATATGACGTTAAGAAAGATATAATTTTAAACTGTGATGATTCTGAATATGGCATAGTGTCTGATTTAAACCAGACTGTTGAGGGTAAAGAGAAACACATTGGTTATGCTTCTAGAACTTTAAATAAAACTGAAAGAAATTATGCAATGGTAGATAAAGAAGCTTTATCTGTAATATTTGGTGTCACTAAATTTCACCAATATTTAGCTGGAAAAAAGTTTAAAATTATAGCGGATCATAAACATTTAATTAGATTGTTTGATCTTGTTAAAAAGGTACCTGATACATTATCACCTTGAATGCTGAGATGGTCGTTAATGTTAGCTGGGTATGATTATACAATTGAGTATCGCGAAGGTAAAAATAATAAAAATGCTGACGCCTTAAGTATATTACCTATCCCAGAAACTGTAAATATAGTAAGTAATCCTGATGAAATAATGTTCGTTTCGAATAATGATAATTGGTCTGTTACTTCTAAAACTATTGCAAAGTGGACAACTGAAAATCCTGTAACTAAACAAATTTTAGAGTGGGTATTACATGGGTCTCTGCGGAAGGTTAAACCAGAAGAATATCAACCCTATTTTCGTAGAACGGAATAAATGTCCAGTCTAGAAAATTGTTTATTGTGGGGACATAGAGAGATCGTACCAGAAAAAGGCCGCCGTGAATATATATTGAAATTAATAATTATTAGGATGCTACATGGCGCAGAATGATAAACATTTTAAAAGCAACGTTAAAAATGCCAGAATAAACAAAAATTTCGCAGACTAGTTTCAGTAGCGTTTAGCGTACCGCCCTCAGTGCCTGAGGTATCAGGTATATCGAGCATGAAAGCGAAAGCTAGGGGGTAGTTTGGTGGCAAATATGGATAAAGATATTGAACAAATGATAATTTCTTGATGTAGATGTTAGATTTTTGAGGCCTGAGGTATCAGGTATATCGAGCATGAAAGCGAAAGCTAGGGGGTAGTTTGGTGGCAATTATGGATAAAGATATTGAACAAATGATAATTTCTTGATGTAGATGTTAGATTTTTGAGGCCTGAGGTATCAGGTATATCGAGCATGAAAGCGAAAGCTAGGGGGTAGTTTGGTGGCAAATATGGATAAAGATATTGAACAAATGATAATTTCTTGATGTAGATGTCAGATTTTTGTGAGGGATTGTCTCAAAATGGAACCCTTGAAATGGAAATCTGAACTACCTGGGAAAGGATCCTTATAGATCATGCCGGTCCTTTCGAAAGTAAAATATTTTTAACCCGAGAGTACTCGTAACATTTTTTAGAACATTAGTAGTCGCGTTCGGTCCATTTGCGCCGTTACCAGCAGGCCAAAAACGTATAGGAAACTTGCCGGTGTTATCAGAGGATCGAAAACAGAGAAGGTTGGGTGAAAATATTGACTGAACATTAAAAGATTACAGCAATGATTTATTTTACATCCTTTTACAACAATTATTTTTTTTTTCGATTAAATATATATTCGGTTGGCATCTAGATAAATGCTTTTAATAACTCTTTCTTCGTTTTGCATAGTATATTTAAAAGTAAATAGTAAAGGATGTGATTGAATTTCTGATGTTATTATGAATCAATAATTAATTTGAAAATAATTACGAATATGGATCTGAATTCGTGATATGTTTTTTTTTTCTTTAATGGAAGGACATGATTACAGTTAGGTACATTTTTATGATACTCCAGCACTAGGGTCCAATTGAAGTTGATAATATTACATCATTATTTATGTATATTAAATAAATTGTTGTATGTTTCCGGACATGTTATTAATAAGTATTATCAATATTCAGTTCTTATATTTCTTCTTTAGAATACTTATATATATAAATGTAACCATTATATAATTACAATTCATCATCTATATAAATTTAATAAAATAAAATTAATAAATTTAGCATCAATACAGTACACTGACATTGCACAAAATAAGAATGGTTCCTATGACTTGCAACACAAAATTATACTAATACCAGAAATTCACCAGCATATTGCGGACGATTAATCCATTTAAAACATATTAAAAACCATCAAATTTGATGCAATAAACAATTAAAGACTATATATATATATATAAACTTTCTGTACAATAATACCATTGAAAAGTAATGAAAATGACCAATAATTATGAAATCACAAACACCATATAATCCAAATATTATTAAAAATGTATAGTTATATATACATATATATATATAATAAAGAAAAAGATAAAAAATGTTTAACTTTGAAATTATAAATGTAAATGCTGTAACTACGTTTTATTTATTTATTTATTTTGTGGGGTTATTCTTCGCAGATATACACACTATATTTCTGAGAATATTGTTTTATTTTTCGAATTTGTTTTGTTGTACAAAAACGATACTTTTCAGATACTTTAGAGATTTTGGAGATACGGTAAATTTTACCGATTCCCACAAAATTCTCTTCTCTGTTGGTTTCTCTTCTCTAATGGTTTGGCAGTGTTATTGTCTGTTTTCTTTCATTTATATGTTCCGGTAATAAACTGAAAGCAAGTTCTTTCAAATAATGATGATGGGTTTTCTTTTTTCCACATATTTAAACGATTATCAATTTGAGAATTTATTCCCCCAATATTTGACAATGAAAAACAAAATGTAAGTGACCATCCATCAGTTTTTCGTGCGAACTGACTTCACAACTAATATAATAAAACAATTTGACAAGTAATAAAACAAATTGAAGTGACATTCTAAAAGTTAAAAAAAAGTTCTCTATGAACGGGTAAAGTAGCAGAAAGAAAGAAAGACGAAATAACAAGAGGCAGAAAGTCTGCACTTCGAGGAAGCTTTCCCCCATAGATTTCGCGGAAATGGGAAAGAATGAACAGGGGGGGGGAATAAAATCAGCTAACGTAAGTGGTCGCAACGCGGTCATTTAGACCGATTAAAAGTTAAGAATGCATTAAAATGCTAAGAAGTAGCAGGAATGGCTTGCAATTTTACTACACAAGAGTGTGAACGCTCAAGGTCAGCTATACGGAATTTGCCTATTGTAACTTTAACAGGAAGTGCGTTACAGGAAGATAACGAATTTTGGGCGGGGAAAAGACCAACGTGCGACTATTGACGAATTCTTATGCTAAGTGGTTGGAGGTAGAGGTAGTACCCAGGTGTAATAGTAAAACTACAATTAAAGTATTAAGGGAAATTTTTGCCACATTTGGATTACCTGTTGAATTTCTCAGGGACAATGGTCCCGCGTTCACAAGTGATTAATTTGAGGAATTTCTTAAAAATAATGGAATTAAGCATACGCCTATTCAACTATATCATCCCTCTTCGAACGGACAAGCAAAAAGATATGTGTAAACTGTGAAAAATTGTCTTAAAAAGCTAGATAAAAGTGACATAACATTGCCAATTTCACAATTTTTGTTAGAAAATCATTCCACTCCTCATTCAGTGATTGGTAAAACTCCTGCTGAATTATTGTTTGGAAGACCAGTTCGAACAGCCCTTCACTTGGTATTACCATCAAAACCTAAAATACACCAACCCTTGCACAAATATAAGCTTCATGATTTAGTTTTTTGTCAAAAATTTTGAAAAGGGGAGAAATGGCTAAAAGGAAAATTTATGAATTTGTTGGGGAGTACATGGGCTTTAGTAAATAGATGTGACGGAATAATGTGTAAGCGTCACGTTGATCAGTTGAGACGTAATAATGACATAAGTTATGAAATACCAGAGAGAGTTGTAAAGATGGATAGAAATGATGAACTAATGTCAGACAAAGTTGAAAATATGGGACATAGTGGTAAAAATTACAGTGATTATGATAGGTATGAAAGGGTTAACCAAAACAGTTTTTCTGGAAGTGATGAAAAAAAAAGAACAGCTTAATGATGATAATACTATAGAACCAAGCCAATCTCAGCCTTCGCATGATATTGTAACAGGTACAGTTGTGAGTAATAAAAATGATGA
This sequence comes from Maratus speciosus, assembly GCA_963932465.1. NCBI lineage: Eukaryota > Metazoa > Arthropoda > Arachnida > Araneae > Salticidae > Maratus > Maratus speciosus. The sequence continues at coordinate 396,159,456 of OZ010788.1, read as the reverse complement.
TACAACAGATAAATCTGTGAAAGACACTTTGAGTAAAAATATTGACTAGTACACAAAGAAAAGTTCTCCATTTCGAAGAAATCAAAGAGCAAGATTCACTGTAGTTCGTTTGAACTATGAGGAGATAGGTGTTAAAATCTAACAAGAATCCCAATAATAATAGTGATCTGTATTAAGAGATGTCAGCACCATACACAGAGTCTGAGATTGTAAGGCTTTAGCATGCAAGCCGGTGAAATGAGATAAGTTGTAAAAAATGACTTGTTCTTAGAGCTGCATTTGGCGGCTGTTGTATATATTGTAAATAAACTATAAGAATACTTATAGTTATGCGTCCTTGCTCAGTAATATAAAAATAATAAGATTACGGTGATGTAATATTTTATATCTTCTTTCTAAACGAAAGAAAATTTTTGAAAGAAATTGCCACTCTGTAGGTTTGACGCCTTGTACTAAAAAAAATCAGCAATTATAAATCAATTAATATTTTTAATTCATTTTTCTTATAATTGTAGTAATTTAAATAAAACTGTAATTTTATTTAAAACTACTGTTCATTAAAGGAGTGTAGTTTGAACAATCGGAGATACACGTAGACTGCGAAATTTGTGTTTGTAATTATCTAGAAACAGTTCATTGGAATTCATTATCGAAACGATTAGGTTTTTAACCAATGAAATATGTTAATAATCTAACATGTTACTCGTATTGTGAGTTACACTATTTCAAAAAACAAATGTTCACTTTATGTGAAGCTATAAATTTACAAATAAATAAATCTAATATTACTATTTAGATATACCTGTACTCAACACAGGTGATTCTGTTACAGATGCTTATCTCGAGTCATAACTGACATAAGTGGAAAAGGCTATTTACACATACTGATGTCGTCTTCAGATTACTTCGGATATAAAAAATAAGTTAAAATGCTTTCGAGAATAATTATCCGCATTTCCAAATTTACCTTTAAAATGTTTGGCTATTTATAATTATTTAATTTAATTTCAGAACTAACGTGATTTGTAATGTGGAATTATAAAATATTTGATAAAATTTGGTAAATTATAATTCTCAGAATCATCAAATTCTACAAAATCGTCTTCAAAAACTTCTTTAGGTATAAGCAAAATATTTTTAACTGACGTAAAAATGTAACTGTGATAAAGTTAATTCCCCATTTTTAAATAAAATTTTTAAATCATAAATTACCCTTAAATGTTACAGTGTTACAAATTAACTTTTTGTGTATAGTTCAAGAAGCTTTTTCTGTTTGCAAATTTTGCTATCATTTCCTTTTGTAAAAGCAAATCTGTACTTTCCTCTGTTTACTTAACTTTCGCATTACGTTTGTTTTTTAAAACCAAAATACTTATTGCAGTTACTTACTACATCTACTCACATCTTATAAAAAACTCCCCATAGTTATATTTTACATCTTTATCTAGTGATTCGATAACGATATATGAATTTTTTCACTTTGAAATGCCAAAATTTAAATCATTTATTGTATTTAAATTATAGAAAATCTCCAATTTTATTCCTCTATTTTTTCTGAGAAATCTTTTAGACAACATTAACTATGAATTATCTATAGTTAAGAAAGTATTAAACATCTTCAAGTATTAAATATCTTTTTAATAAATTTTCGTTATTTTATTGAAAGGATTATACTTTCTGTAAATTTGCTAACTATAACACTATGAAATCTAAAAAAAAAAAAAAAAATAGCATGCTTGATACCCTTAATGCTCAGAAATTTCTTTTAATAAAATATTTAAAAACGCATTATAAACAATCGAGTTCATATATCAGTTGATGAAGAAAAAATGCATATATATTATTCCAGTCTTTAGAAATCCCTTTAAAAAGGTTTAAAACATGAATTTAATTAAGTAATTTTTACTCACATTAAAATCCTTCAGTAACGGTTGCTGCAATTTGTGGTTCATGAAGTTATCCCATCTTTTGCTGCTGTTGCAGTCTTACCAACATGTACAGGTGAAAGATTCCAAGCTAGATATGTCGTTCCATGTGGCTCAGTTGACATAGCCCTAGAGCGCTGAACCAAAAACCCAGATTCGAATCCTGGCCTGCATGCTTTTTCACACTATTAGTTTTACGCTTTGTTAGCAATGTGATTAAAAATTCACGTAATTAAATTGAGATTTTCTCGCACGTAAGTCATTGTTTAAATTAAATGTAGCTTTAAAAATATTTTCAAATGCAGTTTCATTCGATTAATGTAGTTGATCCTGTAATATTAATGCACTAAATAGAGACACGCATTCAATGGTATAAACTACATTGGATGCAAAGATATGATTCCTACGAGTCCAATATACACAAATAAACATTACAATACTGTAGTATGTTATTGCTAAAATTTCAAGAAAGCAAAAAACATCAACAATATTAACTTGCAATAATATTATGACTAGTATCACTCGATCGGTAATAACTTCTATACAAATAACGGTATACTTGAACTTTTATAGGAAACTAATAATTTTATACAAAACTTCCACTAATGTATGGAAACTGTACAAAACTTAATACTAAAATCAATTATTAACATCATATTTTGATTTTTCGGAGTACAAAATGTTACCAAGGATAAAGTTAATTGGTGAATTATTTTAATATTATGCATATTTAAGGTTTAGAACACCTAATGGAAATTCCTTTTTAATTTGTTTCCAAAAGAGATTGTAATGCGGATGGTTTTTTAAGCCTAACTCAAAATTTACTTAATGGAATAAGCAGAAATATTGTGTTTCAATGTTTAAAGCTTTTACAATTTGATTTTCATTAAAAAATGCATAAAATATATTTTTTTACCATGAAAGTTCATTTAGAAATATATATTTTTTAAGTTATTTTTTTCTACAAAAATATGATTTTTTTGTACTCAAATTTGATTCTAGAAGCTTTTATACGCGTCTACATGATGACAGCCAAATGTGTCAAATAAAATTTGAGTTGTGCTTCAAAATCTAAAAGCATTGTAATTTGTTTTGCAACGACAAAAAAAGGAAATTAACATAAGATGTTATCCCTTTATCTACTGCATTGTGATCTACTGCAATTTTTTTCATGTAATTTTGTTTTACAGTTGCTACAATGAAAATTAAAGGATGTATATGAAATAAATACTCACCCATGAGAAATTTATTTCGTTAGGGGTTATTAATTAAAGTGGTGCTTTAAGGTACCGTCAGTACACTGTGCCTAATATATTCTCTTAACAGAAAACCCACATGATATTTCGAATAAAATTTAAACTCTTAAAAATGCTAAATAACAAGAAGACACTCGCAAGTTAACAAAAAAAATTATTAAATTGACATGATTTATTTTACACCTGAAAAATGAGTACAGATTCAAATTTGATGGCATTAAAAAAACAGTTTTTTAGATTTCGATATTGTTAGCAGTCCTTTAGTTATGCGACGCCTATATTCCATGGACAACATGTTCTCTCTCACCTCCACATATGAAATATATGAATTTACATGTCACATCTAGCATAGCAAAAATGAGCCGGTGTCACAACTTTTCGATTTCCTATTAAAAATAATAATGAAACAGAAAAGAAATATCAATAAAAACATTACTATACTACATTTTAGTAATTACATTATGAAGCAGATAAGAACGATGTATAACTGCAGAGACGAAATGTAAACAAGAAGTTTTTCTCCAACACCCAGTATCCGGGCGATACTTATAAGTACCGTCGAGTAATTTAACTGTTAAATCAAATACATACGCAGTTCACTTAAAATAGCTAGTCAAACTGTATTCTAAGATCTTAATGAACACATAAAGAAAACTCCAACACGTATCTCATGTCCGTTACTATGTTTGCAGCAATAAAAAGGCAAGCTAGACAATTTGTACAAAATGTCGGCACAAAATACGTGGATTGTTTTAAAGATAGCCTCCTTTCTCGCTAAAATAATGAACCTAGAACTATTGCTGCTTTGTATCCAGAAAAAAGAGTTAAAAAGAAGCGAAAAATCGTGGAGTGAAAAGAGTGTTTTTGCAAAGTACCATTGGAATATTAGTAATATTCACTTTGGGATGAAAGTTTAACCCGTAACTGGAGACGGGAGTCAGAATGACTCCGCGTTGTTCTTTGGTTCTGATTGTCATTTGTTTTTTTGTCCTTGAATAAAATCATTCCTCAGTACGGACAAGTAGTTCTTTTATCATTTACATGATTTCCAGAATATATTCCGCTTCTAAAAAAATTCCAATGCTTTTTACAAAAGACAAAAAAGGAAAATAACATTATATCTCTGAACGTGTAAGAAAATTCATGTCTCCAGTTACGGGTTAAAGTGAGTGGTACTTATAAGTACCGTCAGTATATAAAGGGCTAAACTCCATAAATCCAAACCTACGTGACTGAATCACTCCATTTTGATATTCTAAAAGTTAAATTAGGCCAGAAATATAAATATGATATCAACGTTATGTTTAGTATTTTCTTAAAATGTTTAAAGGGTTGAATGACATTGGGATTTATCAACAAATTTATTCGACAAAACATAATTTTTTTTTTTTTTGTTTTTTTGTTTTTTCTTTTTATGTACTTTATATGAGATATTTTTTAATTTAAAATTCTGGTGCCATTGTTGCATTTTTAGATTCACGTTATGTTGGATATACAATATACCACCCCCCTTAAAGTGGTTCAGAACAACATTTCATAGTACTATTTATATTTTCCTTAACTTGTTTTTAGTATCCAAACTTAAATTAAAATTCCAAGCCCTCATCTGTGTAAGCAATATTACTTTTGCATATGTCACTTGCATCTTTAAACTATTATGTTTCCTCATAATTAAACACAACAAATTGCATTCTACTAAAGAATAGCAGATTGCAATGTATTTTTTCTTTTACATTTCAAATGTTTTTAAGAGCGACGTGGCATAACAGTTTAAAAGGTAATATCAAACTTTCACTTATTACTTAGAATTATAAGGTTAGATTCAATAATAATTTATTCTAAATTATTGGACTGACTCACAGAAAAAAAACTGAAAGAACTTTTGAGGATTTTAAGAATAAATATTTAAAAATATAGAAGAAAATATTGTTTCACATCTTTATGTTTATTCTGCTTAAACATTTGAACACAATTTAATAAACAACTCCAAGAAATCCTGATTTCTGAAGTTTTCTGTGATATATATTTTCTTATATTTTCTTTTTTGCTTCAGTCTGGAAATGTTTGCCGTAGCGTAATAATGCGTTTCTGCTTAGAAAATCAGTTAAAAAAAAAAAAAAAAGTTTGATCATTCCTTTGAGAACATGTAATGGAATATTGAAGATATACCGAAAATTTAATATCGAAGTTTTATTTATTTATTTATTTATTTATTATTTTTTTTGATAACCACAAAACTTATTCCCTGTGTAGAAGAAGGTTATTGTGTTTTATAACATATTTTCTTACAGCATTTTTTTCATCTATCTGTCTATTTATATCTATATCTATACTTAGATATTTATATATATATCGCATATATATATATATATATATATATATATTTATAAGGCTTATAACGTGTTTTTATTGTGAAGTGACAGAAGGAAACATACCTACACAGTAACAACGATCACGATCATAATTATCATATATTTAAATGTTAATAAATATACTAATCTTTAACCATCTCAGAGCTGGGAACAGGTATATCCGTTCATTAAGCTGTATGTTTCACTGCAATAGAAACATTATTTAAATTAGTATAATTCTATATGTATACTGCTGTTTTAAAACACTGAGTAATAATTACATGCTCTCGAGAATGATATTCATATACGTAATTAAGTTTTTTTTTTTTTTTTAATCATGTCTGAAAAATCGTCTTTTTTACCATTCTTAAAAATTTACAGAGAAAAAAAAAACATTCCCATTTTCCCCTTTTGCTCGGCAATCAGAGAGTTAACGAAATGAAACTATATTTTATATTCCAACCGTTGAAAGCACGGGGATTTCATTTATGCGAACAAACTATTTGTATCAAATATCTAATATACCGGTGCTACCAGTGTTTAAACCACCGCCCTAGAATACTAGATATGAGCGCTGATAGAAAATTGGAGGCTGACATATGCGGATTTTCTTCAGCGTTTGTACGTTTCCTTGAATCTGAATACCAATAATCTTTTAAATTGCTTCCTCTCAACTTTCCTGAGATTAATTACGTCAAAAAAAAAAAAAAAAAAAAAAAAAAAAAAAAAAAAACATTTCAAAAATACTGGTTTCTAAATTAAGGGGACTGTACAGTACAAACAAACAAAATCCACCTGCGAGAGGCGCATTTTCTTGCTTTAGCGATCAAAACTTCTGTTCAAGAGGAGGCACAACACTGACGAATTATTTTTTCCCTGGTAAACAAAAGAGATTATTTCAACTTTTACAGGTGTAAATTCAACCGAGATTTATATTAAATCACCGTAATAGCACTTTGGCCAAAAATATTACCAAAATGGGAACGTACAGTTACTCACATTTATCTCAATCTTGTGACGAGGTGCAAATGACTCAAAAATCATTTGTTTACATCTACTTCATAGTAGTGTTTTGAAGTTAACTCTTTCAGGGGCGAGTAATTGCTTCACTCTACTGTTGAAATCCCATCATATTTTTCAAAGAATTTTGTTTCATAATAAAGAAAAGCAATTTTTAACTTCTGTACACCAAAGTTATAAAAGTAAAAGTTAATTAAAAGTTTCTGGTGCGAATCTTGATTAGATTTAGGTGGGATATAATATATTTCACTCAATAATATACGGCGTCTCAAGGTGTTAAGACCAAAATTTGAATGCACAGTTACTCAGATTTATCTCCTACGGTCATCTTAGCAGCCAGATGAACTGGAAAATTATTGGTGTCTACATCATTGTTACGTAAATATATACCGTCTTGTGACAAGGTGCAAATGATTCAAAAATACTTTTTTTAATTCACAGTGGTGTTTTGAAGTGAAGACAAAAATATGAATGTACCGTTACTTAGATCTATCTCGTACCGTCATCTTAGCCATCAGATAAAGTGGAAATTTATTTGTGTGCGTCATTGTTACTTAAATATGTCTCATCTTGTGACGAGGTGCAACTGACTCAAAAATCACTTTTTTACTTCGCAGTACTATTAAAGAATTGAAGGATAGCGCAATAGCATCACAGCGGTTTACTGTGGTAATAGGGGGGATATGCATGGATGATATCATTTTATGATCACTTGTATATGTCGCGGCTAGAGTCCGAATTCGGATAGTTATAGAAGTATCCTGCCAATTCGCGAATTAGCAAACAGCGCTTTAAACTAACTGACCAATTCGCGAACGAAGTGTCCAGACACGATCGGCCAGTTCGCGAAGTGGGTATATGCAGTCGACCTGCTTGAGACGCACATTTAAAAAAATAATTTTATTTCGTTTTAAATTTTAATGTTTTCAATGAAATTTCTTTGAAATCTTTGCAACTGTTTCGAGTAAAATAAAATAATGGGTATTAATATAATGATTAAAGGTAATCTGACGAAGTCGAAAAAAAAATGATGAGCAGATTTGAGGGTCTGTATAGTTTCACGCTGTCCTTTTTAATTTGAACTCTTTCGAATATAGTTGGAAATAGTTTATGAATTCAATGTATGTGGTCGTCGGCCTGCCCGTGCTCTAACTCGAGTAAAGACTCGGACTATAATTGTTATACTGTTGAAGTCTATCACTTTATTTCGGCATTTAAAAGGAAGTGTGTACTATTTATGGTTAATTTACAGGGACACGCAAAAGTATTTTGTTACATTATGATCAAATGGAAAAGTTTTTCTGGTGGATATTAATGTTGTTACATTATATCAATTATAACAAAATTGGTAAGCATCGTAGATGGAAGAAATAGTGTTATCTATTGTGTGTTGAATAAGTAGCAATTATAGTTTGTTTACACATACATATATAATTATTTCGTTACATTGCAGTAAATTGTAAAACATCGTTTTTGGTGCGTTTAAATGATGTTAAACTGTTTCAAACATAATGAAATTCTTATGTCAATCTGTTGTTTGTAGAGTATTGATTAAATAGCTATTATAGTTCGTTTTTATTGAGGCACCCAAAAGAATTCCGATAAAGAATTAATGATATAAGTAAAAAAAAATTGTTTGCAGGGAATTTTAATGATGTTACACTAGTTCAAATACAATGAAAGTGTTATTCATTACTGAGATGCTCTAAAACTATTTCTATATATTATTCACTTGATAGAATTTGTCGTTTATTTACAGTGCCACTTAAATAATTCGGTTGTTGGATTGGCTATGAGCTTTTCATCATTGATTGCTTCATGTGCGTTTTCAGATTTTGAAATTTTATTTATTTGTAGTGTAGTATGTGGTTTGTAGACCACATCCAGGCCTGTGAAAAACCATTCCTTGAAATGAAATTTTACTAATTTTTTATGTTTATTTCAATATCTAATTTCAATGAGTAAACACAAGGAAATTTTCTTAACAACACTCGGTTAGAGTTGGAATATGTTTCATAACATATTCAGTGATTCAATTTCGTTCTTGTTTTAAAGTTAAAATTCTTCATTTGTTGATGAAAAATCATCCGTTTCAATTTATTTTTTTTTAAAACATTTTTAAAGAATCTTTCGCAAAATGGTGATAATCAGGGAAAAAGAAATAATGGGGAATATTATTACTTTATTGATGTCTTTTCCTTAGGCTATAACAAATTAAAAAAAAAATCTATTTACAAAAATTATCTTTTAGACCACTAAAGCGTAAAAGGCTTAAATTATAACTGACATAATTTATCAAAAGATGAAATTTATTTTTAAAATGAGATTTCGACATTTTTATTGGCAAAACGGAAATATTTCACATTAAATGCTTCTATGTAAGATAACTTTCAGGTTTTGCACTCTACTGGTACTGAAATTAGGACAGAAAAGCCAAGTTTATAATGGTGAGCAAATATTATCTGGTATGGAATGTTCCAGCAAGTAAATATGGCATGCGTTAATGAACTATCAGCGCGAAATACCTCATTTTAAGAAAGGTCTCTATTATAGTGATTGCTGTATTAAATATTTCCATAATATGACATTATGTTCCTATCACGTGTGCATGTCAGCGTCACCTACCGGACAGCCTGAAATCCCCACTTCGTATATTGACCAAGACTTCCCGGCCACTCTGCGAATTGACCGGCCAAAACCCGAAATAAGCTGTTTCTTTCAGGTATTTAGGGTTGTGGCCAAGAATCTAAGCCAGTTTGCGAATTGGCCGGCTAATTTGAGAGCTAGCGAAGCTTTGGATTTTGACCGTACATATATATTAAGGGAAAAAAATACTACACTAATTAATGATATGAACTTTAAAGAAAGAATGCTTCATTAGTTAGAATCATCGTTTTTTCAGCCATCAGACTATTTTTAATACACTGACTGTAATTTCGCACAGCAAACTGCATCTGGTGCCTGACATGTGTGATAATAAATGCTTTGCTGTTACCATTAAAAACTGTTCATAATGAATATTAGGAACAGACCGATGTTTGCTGTACTACCAAAAGTAATACACGGGATATCTAATCAGTTACAGCGCCCAAATGAGCTAGCAGATAAAGTATTTTATCAATGAAATAATGGAATAAAATAAATGTATTTATCACTGGAAGTATGGTCTGCTCCATTTCGTATAAAAATATGAAATGCAGCATTATTGTTTTTCCATTTCCGTTCAAATTATAAAACTTGAAGCATTATTTGATGCATTTCTCAAATTCATGAAGCAGATTATGTGACATTCAAAAGAAATACGCGTGGTAATGCGTAGCCATGTTATAGACCTCGCTTTTAAGGGGTCTCGGAACTCTTAAAGCCTTAAATTTTTGAAATTTTTTGTTAAACTCTGTGTTAGATGTCTTTGTTAGATGTTAACTTTTTTCTGAATATTTTGATATAATTGTTTTCATGAATTTCTCATAAGAACAGAAGTTGTGACTTTTAGAATTATACTAGCTCAATAGCTGAAGCAGCGTTTCCAAAACTTTGAAATCATTTATCTCCAAATGGCAGCAAATGACATTTTTTCTGCATAACGCGCGCAATATTTCAAAAATTTCTGAATACGTTTTCATGAAATTTTCAAAACAAATGTTTCATGTCACTCTGTGAAAACGGAACATAAAATTTCATTTTTATTGTTCAATAAAATATTTTTTTAGGTGAATATACAGTTGAATTTTTTCTAAATTTCGTATTAGCTAAATATAACTTTCTATAAAAAATTTAAAAATGCGTTAAATATAAATTTATTTAGATTCAGGGTAATTATTTTAATCTGAAGTACAAGCAGGCATGAAAATGTTCATTCTAGTTGCAAAATTTATTTTGTGATCCTGAGCGTAATATGTTATGCCAATTTTATGCTCGTCAAATGTCTGACAGTTTGGAGACCCCTGTAAACGGTAATTCTGCATCTTGAAAATTTTTAAATACATGAAATGAAAGACGATACTTATGTCTTTCATCCCAATGAAAATTGTATCTTAAAATCAAATGCATTAAACGTTCAAAATGGTCTTTTTTTCCTCACCCCCCCCCCCCCAATTTTAAGAGTCACGCGACCCCGCTCACCTTACATATACTTTTCGAAAGTTTCTACTTCATTGCTTGAGGATGTTATATGGCAAAGTTCTTCATTAAAATTAGATGCCTGACTAAATAATATAAAAATAAGTCTGATCCACTTCATCCTTACGACAGGCCAGATGTTATCAATCTTTGTTGCTCTTATCACTTGCGTGATTATTATTTTTTACAAAATAATTATTTGTACAAATAGCAGTGAGGCTTTTGGATATTTTTTTCCTAACTGTCAGATCGATTTTAGTTTAATGAGGAGTGCGTTCGTAGTACCCGTGTACTTAAAACATTGAAGGTGACGATACGTCTAAGTGTCATTCCATTGGTAAATTGCATTACATAATTCTAGGCTGTGTTTTTCCTCCTCTTGAAGGTATAGCTTCTAATAATCCAGTTTTTTGTTCAGATTTTTAAATTTTGGTCTTTGTTCTATTAATGGAAAATTGTAGCGATTATTGTATCTTCTAAATAGGTTATCTTAGAGCTGTTAGGGAATTGCAGTATTACTCTAAAAACGAGATGAAGAATGAATGGCTGCATACTGAGAACGAATTCTGAATTATTTAAACGAACGGTTCTATTCAGCGTTGCTCAAAAGAAAACGAAGGTGTATTTCAATGAAAATAATGGTGTTACTGTCGGATATAGCCCAAAATGAACTGCACTATCATTTTACTAACGGTAAGTGTAGACATGTCATTTTTTGATTACAATAGTTCCAAAATTTTAACCATAGCACATTTTTGATACAAATTGTTTCTCGGAAGTCTTTCCATGTTTGTAAATATAAAAATAAGATACGTGATTTTATTTTATTTCAAATGAAAATCAAATTTCATAGTAATTGCTTAAGAAGCGCAAAGGCCAGCATAGTGAATAAGATTCCATGCCGGGACTCGAACTCGTGCCATAAGTATAGTGCACTGACGTGCTACCGATTAAATCACATGGAACGATCATCGATGATTTTCATTTGAAATATTGTATGCAAGGCAAATGTTTCTCTCTGGAATAATTTCCATGTATTAATATAGTTTCTATCGATTTTATTTTGTTCAATATTTATAGTTATTAAGTCCGAGAAATAATAAATGTTATTTTATAATTGACCTATTATATTCTTGACGTAATAGCGTTTGAAGGTTAGCAAATCCGGAGATAAGTATTAACACAAAAATTGATATCATAATACATTATTTATATTTTTGTTTAGGAATAAAACATTTCTGATTTATATTGCACATAAAAAAACAAGTTTTTTTCTACATCTTCACAAAAATACCTCATTGTGATTAACTCTTATTACATTGAAATAACATTTTAAATTGTGAAAAAAACTGTAGAAATTTATACAATGGAATTACACTTTGCTATTATGAAATAAAAATAAAATATATGTTATATTATTAATTCTTCCTTCGAGATATTTCCTTTTTGCATGCTTATTTATTGGCATATTCACTGATTTCTTATTCTTTATTAATACCTATAATTAATCCTATTAAATTATCCTTAAATTAATAATTATCCTGCTTGATTTACTTAAATATACAGCTTTTAGTTTATTCATAAATTGTATCATGATTTCTGATTTTTTCTATTATTTAATGTGAATTCGAATGATTTTATAGGAGACATTTCTTTTTTGAATCGTACTTTCGTTATTCCGAGATTTATTTTCGCGCGTTCGAATATTTTTACTTCTAAATGCATAATTTCAAATTGCCAGGACTATTTGCTTTATCACCACCATTGGCAGTGAAGTAGGCTTTACGCGTATCCTTTTTTATTGCATTAGCCAGAGCGTACGCGACGTCATGATTTTGTGTTTCTACTTGTTCTCACAAAAGACAGATGAACGAGACCTTTCCTCAGATTTTTCGAGTGATTTGTTCGAGCTTGCTATTGTCAATAGCTCTATGGCTGGCCGTTCTTAGACATAATTCGTTCTAAAAGTTTCATTCCAATATTATTAAGATCATGCAGTGAAGTCATTTTCCTGCTAGACCGCAATGCTTTATAAAAATGTGGAAACCTGCTTTGGTGATGTTTGATTAATAAAAATGTGGAGCTCTAATTGTTCCCGTTTTTTCATTATAGAGAAACCCTCAACAATTGTATTTCATGTCCTTTATAAAGGTACTGCACGGCTTGCTTCATGTCTAACATGCTACATTATAAGCCATCTGGCAAATGATATTTCTACTTTAATTTTTCGGCAGGCCTAAAGCCGGTGTCTTCATTCTTTTTTATATAATAAAAGCACGACGACTACGATGATATATTATTTTTATGTAATATATATATATATATATATATATATATGTGTGTGTGTGTAAAAGTTTTACTTTTATCTTAATTTTATCCTTTGACATTTACTTCTATCTCACCACTTAAGTATCGAAAACTGTTGTATTATTTGAAAAAAAAATGGAATCACTTTACATTGTTAAAGCACACAGAAATCCTTTCACATTCTAAAATAAAATCTTTAACCAAAATTCTATCATAGGCATGACACAATAAAAAATTATACCGTGTTCATCTATATGTATATATTAAACTTCATTCATTAAGATAAATCTGGTTATTATTTTGTATTCAGCTTTCTGATGGCGTTTTTGCGTTAGAAAAAAATCTTCTATTTAAATCATATACCATTCATAAAATAAAGATATCAAACATTCGCAGTCACATGTAAAAAAAATAAATACATTTCTAATCTAGGTTAATATAATGTAACCATAAATAAAAGCAATCAATAACCACTTCAGAGTTACCCATGAATCGGAAAATCGTTAATTAGAAGCCCCAGAGAAAAAATGCCTTTTCGAGATTGAAGGAAACATATATAAAAAAAAATCTTTTGCGGCCACTGATTTTCGTATACATTTTTGAGTGTTTATTTTAATATATTATTTTAGGCCAAACATAGAAACTTTATAAAATGTGGTATTATTTTCATTGAAATAGGCTTAAATTACATCCATTACGACACACAATAAGTTTCGTGAATGAAAAATAATATTTTATTTAAGAAATAAAATGGTGCATATACGCGTTAACGCACCATTAAATTTAAATTAAAAAAATTAAGTTTTTTATAACATATGTTTTATTTTTATTTTATTTACAGAGCTTGTAACTTTAGTCCATTATAAAAGCATATGATTAATCTCAAGTGGAATAATTATACATTTTCAAAAGGTCGAATTTATCAATAACCGTTTCAAGTTCAAAAATTAGCGGATTTTAAGAATTACTCAACAGAAAGTGTTTACCCTAATTGAATTACTAATATTTTATAATGTCTACAGTACCCTTAAAACTAGCAGAAAACAAAATTAGTAAACATTATACGTCATAGTGTTAATAAACTTTTTTTATTAATATAGTGCGTTTACGCACCTTTATCGAAAATGGGTTAATTTATTTTCTCAACCCGAAATAAAGATTTTTTTCTGCAATCATTTCTCAAATAAGCATTTCCCTATTCAACAAACATCTTTTATAGAAAAACATAATTGTTGGGAAGAATTAAAGCATTAAAACAAATACTGAAATCACTAAATAATTGTGAACCTACTGTGACATGAAAAGAAACATTGTTTTTTATAAAAAAAAAACAAGTTATTTAAATACTGTACATATATTAATTTCTGAGGTTTTTCAAGATACAGAACAAATTTTGAGATCGTGGGTAACTGTAAAGAATTTTTTGTATATTTTTTTCGTGTTTGTATAATATTTCCCTAGAGTGAGAAATATTCATTTTTTTATAGCGTACGAAAAAACATTGTTTTTCTATGCACCGATCACATTGTGTATGTTGAGTCGAAATATACCGACACAGTCTGGAGATTAAATATCTAGGAATCTGAAGTCGTTTTACACTTCTTTTTTAAACTAAAGAAAAATAAAATATTTGACACTGATATCGAAGGAACTGTCACTGTTTGTCAAAGAAAAATATCATAAAGTATACATTTGAAACTGAAAGTAAAAACATTCTATGGAAAAAGCGAATAAAATAAATTATAATAAGAGAATATTTATAAATATTCATATGTTATATAGCTGACCAAACGGTAAAATTCATAGAAAAATATTTGTAAATGAAACATCTCAGTATATAACTAATTTCCTAAGTATTAAATGCATGCTTTTTAAATATTTAATAATTTTACATTTAACATTGACGCAAATGTCTCGTTTCACTAAATTCCTCAGCAAGTAAATGTTCAGATCAGGAGCCTTAATGCCATCTCTGTAAGTCATTGTTTTTTAACCCACTTTTCGTAATATTTAACTTCTTAGAAAACGCGATTTAAAATTTCTAAATGACATAAATATTTACAAGAATAAAAAATACTTCGAAAATTTAAGAAATTAGAAGTTTTAAATTAAACATTATATTTCGAAATTTTGTTAAGCTGCTTATTCTGTGGAATTTTTATATAATAAAGTGCATTTCTTCAGGTGGTTCTCCCTTTCTAAACAACCCGTAGTCTCATTAAATTTACATTCGTAATTTCCTATCGATTGTGGAAGGTTATTGCAAATCTTGGATTTCATCTTTCACTACGCTTTTATTAGCATAAACAACAGTTTGGACAAGCATTTGTTACCTTTATATCCAAATAGCAGTATTTACTTGCCGGCCAACTGCAAACAGCTGAATCTGATGGATAAGTATATTATGGAAATGTAAACTGAGTCATCTAACTTTTATTTAATTTAGAAATATAAAGTTTTCTTTAATTTTTGTTTCCGATAAACAGTTTTGATTATCGTTCTATAATATTTATATTTATGATTTCATCTAAATCCATCTTAATAAACTTTATAGCATTAGCTTACTAAAATCACACCAAAATAGACATCTTTAGATACATTTTAACCCAATGGGTAATAAAAGGAACTGTCTCTGTTTGTCAAAAACAAATACCGTAAAGTATACATTAGAAACTGAAAGTAAAAACTATTTATGGAAAAACGTTTAAAATAAATTATCATATAGGAATATTTAAAAGCGTTTACATGTTATATAGCATACCATTCTAAAAAATGCATAGGAATTTTTTTGTAAATTGAAAACCTCTGGAACTATTTAATTTCCTATGTATTAAATGTAATTTCCTATGTTGTTAAATCATTAATCAATCCCAATCATTCAAAATCAATACCAATCATATATCATTAATAAAACCTAATCATTCATAATCGTGTACACTTCACTTCCAGTTGACTAAATAGCTAACGTGATTTGGCGATATAAAGTTTCATTTGTGATATCCTTTCAATAGTGCCTACATTCCATTTAATCCGGAAATGTTACTAACATCGTTCATATTTGACGCAAACCTATGTTGCAGACAAAATTAAGAAATATTAACTAATATTTTTTGTCCCTCAATCAGACTTTCTGTTTATTCTTTTGCAGTTGTCTTTTGCAGTATATTTGAATGATTTTTATAGAGTATTAAATACAGTTCCTAGGTAACTGATTAAATAAAAAGAAAAAGAAAATGTAGTAAACAAAATTCTTTATATTATTGTGAACAAATACATGTATGTTGTTCACCAGAAGTTATATACCTAATTTAAAAGATCTGATAAATGTAATGACCAAATTTCAAACTAATAGGATGAATTTAAGATTCTTATTTGTAAATTTTACTATATAGCTTTAACTTCAGGTACCTCACTAATTTGCATAATTAATTTCAAGGTAATAGGCTGCTTTTTGTAACCGTTATCGCAGAACAGGCATACTAGAAGGAAAGTAAAAACTTTTCGTGTCTCCACAATAAAACTTCAATGACATTTTGGTAAATATTGAAATTCGGTAATACCACAGTGGTACAAAATTGTATTATACTTTGTGGGCATATTCAAAGTAGTTAATCTCCAGCTAAATCCCTCAAGAAAATATAACCCTCTTTGGTAGATTAATTTTAAATTTATCATTTGAAAAACCAATAACCAAATGATAAAAACAATGAATGGCAGACAAACTTGGAAACAAAAAAATGCTTTAAATTTGAATTAAATATTATTAAATTTATTTCATTTTTAAGGATCCTTATTTAAAAAGTAAAAACGGAACCATTATAAGATCCCTCTTGTGTTTGTCTGTCCGTCTGTCACAGCCATTTTACTCGTAAACTATGGAACGTACAAAGTTCAAATTGTGGAGGGGAAGGGATTAATAAAGACCATTCACCCACATATTTACAGCTGATTAAGCATTCACAAAGATACTTAGGAAAAATATAGAGGGTCTAATGAAGTTACTTGGAAAAAAATATATATATTCTTTGTATATCGTGCGGGATATTGTGTGAAAATATTCGTAACGCTGAACTCAAAAATACATCTATTTTATTTTAAATTATTATATTTTCAGAGAAATTTCAGAGAAATTTCAAAATTATTTTCAGAGATACTCGAAACTTTAGTGAAAAAATATGTTCTCCTCCACCCCCCTCTATTTCCGAATTTACTGAAACTAAAATTATTGAAAAATTGGAGATAGTAGACGTTAAGTTAAACCTTGCAGGAAAATGATAGTGATTACCTTGGGTCACATAGTTTTTTTTATAAAAAAAAACATTTTTCTGTTACACACAAATTTCGAGTTGCATTCATTCAGCAAAGATATTGAGGATCGTTTGAGGTCCTATCGTAGAAGAATTATAAAAGCGTTGCTGATAAAGATTTTCGAAAAAAAAATCGTCGGTAATTAGCAGAGATACTTAAAGACACGGACGGGTTGGACATAAATAATGACAGGGGCGGCGTACTCTACGTATCATCGGTGTTTAAAGCCCAGTTAACAACTTTTAATTACATATTTGTGTAATACAGTGCCTAGTAGCTGTATAAAGCAGTAAAAGTCAAATTGTTAAAAACAGACTAATTTAATTAGAATTAATCACATAAATAATATGGGAGACGCGGCAAGTTTGCATTGAGTGGATCTCTCAATATGCCTACCGTGTATTTAAAAGTTAATTAAAAACCTATCCGACACGGGCCTAGACTGCGTTGGAACTTTGCGACATCCTTTCGAATCGCGCTTACCACAATGCCTAGATTAAACACTGATCAAGTCTTTTGGTTTAGCTACACTTTAAAAAGAAAAGATTATTACTATGATGAATTTACTTTTATGAATTGCCAAATTAAATTTAACCTCTGGCGCTCTATGAAGTACGCAGCGTACGTCATGGTATTTCGGCCATTTTCGAAAATTATATATCGCTGATGTTTTTAATTAGACATTCCGAATTCTCACCAGAAAGTTTTAACTCTTATTTTTGCTTTACATGTTGACTGATTTTCCATAAATAATGTAAATGAAAATTACCAATTTATTTTTTGTGATGAGAATTCAAAATTTCTAAAAAAAAAAAAAAAATGCCAGATGCAGGAACACTGGTTGCTAGTGACATACATCCGCTAACAGCGCCAGAGCGCAAGGTGTTAAATATGAATTACTTTTATTGTTAGTACCGAATTAATTTCATCATAGGTAGATTAGGATAAGATTTTAAAAAGAGTTATACAGAATAGCAATATTCGATATTATTTAGGCTTGATATTTCTTTAAATTTTTATGTTATATTTACCCATTCCTACTATTCTACTATAATCAGCTATACCCAGCCCTACGTTATATAGATTTTTACAAAATCTTATTATTTTTTAGCAACGATTAATAATTCATAAGTTAATAATTCAATAGTTAATAATTCATAGATTTATTGTACGGAACCCTCTGAGCGCGAGTAATACTTGCGATTGACCGTTTTTATTTTTAAAAAAAAATTTAAAAAGTGTGACACTTTTTAATTTTTGTTAATGCCATTGAAAAAGGTGCGATGGATCTACATATGAGTTTTTAGTTCTTTTATTTTTAAGCTATCGGACGAATGAGACCACTGGTATAGGAATATTTCTATCGTAAATCTTTTTTTATTATTATTATTATTTTTTACTGAGAATTATTGATAATCAAATTTATTTTGAACATGATAAATAAATTAAATCATATATATTTAACTTTTATTAGCTTATATCTTACATGAAATTAATTTAAAATCTTTAAATCACATAGTTCTGCAGAATAAGTAAACAATTTATTCCGGTAAAAAAAAAAAAAAAAAAAAAAAAAAAAAAAAAAAAAAATTCTTTATCTATTTCTTTCCTTTAACAGAATATATCCCCGAAATAAAACTGTTAATACAATATGCAACTTCTGAATATAAAACATGATAAAAAAATTCGCTAGTCAATACTTAAAAAATCGTCTACTTGGCATCCTATCTGTAAACCTTAAAATATAGCAAATTATAGATAATGCGTTTCCATTCTTCTTTGAAATATTTTATCATTGATATTTATTCGTATGTATTCATTCAAAATGTGAATAAACAAATGTAATGCTTGTATTAAAAAATGGAAATTACTCCAGAGAGAAACATTCGCCTTGCATATAATATTTCAAATGAAAATCAAATTTCAAAGTAATTGCTTAAAAGGTGCAAAGGTCAACATAGTGAAAAAGATTCCATGCCGGGACTCGAACCCGGGCCATCAGTATAGTGCACTGATGTTCTACCGACTAAACCACAAGGTACGATACCCAGCCTGGAACATTTCTCAATACTATATGTTGGCAAGGCTACAAACGCAGTACAAGATGGAATGTTTATCGTGAGCCACTGATATAGGGCAAACACGAAGCTTAACTAAATCCAGCATCGATAGAAACTATATTAATACGTGGAAATTATTCCAGAGAAAATCATTCGCCTTGCATACAATATTTCTAATGAAAATCAAATTTCAAAGTAATTGCTTAATGGGCGTAAAGGTTAACATAGTGAAAAAATAAGCAATTACTTTGAAATTTGATTTTCATTTGAAATATTGTAGGCAAGGCGAATGTTTCATTCTGGAATAATTTCCACGTATTAATATAGCTTCTATCGATGCTGGATTTAGTTGAGTTTCGTGTGTGCCTCATGTCAGTGGCTCACGATAATTATTCCATCTTGTGCTGCGTTTCTATTCTTGCCAACATATAATAATGAGAAATTTTCCAGGCTGGGTATCGTTCCATGTGGTTTAGTCGGTAGAACGTCAGTGGGCTATACTGGTGGCGCAGGTTCGAGTCCCGGCATTGAATCTTTTTCACTATGTTGAACTTTGCGTCTCTTAAGCAATTACTTTGAAATTTGATTTTCATTTGAAATATTGTAATGCTTGCATTAGTTTAATAAGAATAGAGCTTTGCGCAAAAAAATAATTATGGTTTTTTTATTTTATTTTATTTTTATTTTATTTATTTATTTATTTATTTTTTTTTTTACAAAGTATTTGTCATTAAAGTGATGAAATACTAGAATTACTTTAAGTATAAAAAGAGATTATTCTTAAAATTACATTTATTAACTAAAGCAAGACATACATAAAACAAATATAGAATCAAATTTAGAAAATTATTTTAAATATAACGTGTTTATGCAAGAATTTTCACATATATTCCAAAAGACTATTTTATTAATAGTCTTTTGATTTTCATTTATTACGAAGGAACAATTAATAAGCCGTAAATGATTTTGACTAAATTCGTTATTTTAAGGATGCTTTTTATTCTTATTTATTCTAAGTTTAAATAAACTTAAAGTCTTTTAACAAAGATAAAGTATTAATAATCATTTAAATCAAAATTTATAACTTTTGAGAACTAGTAACAATTGTTATGTAAACTTTTAAAAGATTAAAGCTCCAATGGATTTCCTTTAATGAGGTAAAATTTATAAAAGTGTAATTATTTCTAATCTTTACGACAATCGTTTTAAACTGGCCGTGGTACGTCCGTTCATTTTATTGTGGATTTATTGAAGCATAATTATTTAAAAATTCAACTAATAAATAATGATTTATTGAAAATATTATGTTGCAAAATAAGCCATTTTTAAATTTGATAGCGTTCAAAAGAAGGGAATAAGCCTTTGATGCAGTTTTGCATGCTTTTAGATTTTTAAATCACTGTAAGTAAATGGATTAATTTAAAATTTTCGGATAAATTAAAATGTTTCCTGAACAATATTTAAATAAATATAAATGATAGCTTTTAACACTCTCCTAGAAAATTAAAATGTGTTTATGAATTTGGTTTGTCTGTCCGTCCGTTCACGCTATAACTCAAGGAAATACAATCGGATTTTCATGAAATTGAAATATGTTAATTATGTTTACCATGACATGTTCGGTATTGTATATTAAATGTGTAGCATTAATAGTTCATTTAGAGGAGCATTCCAAAGAATTCCGTTACATTATGGCATATTGCGAAAAGTTGTTAGCAGAGTATTTTAAGGACATGACGCTATGCCAAGTGTATTGAAATTAATATGAATCACTGAATGTTGCTATAGGATGATTACAACAGACTAGAGTATTCAGAGCATTTGTGATTCATTTATAGGTACACACAAAATAAATCCGTTACAGTACTATCTTTGAGCAATAATTGATGGAAATGCGTTTTCAATTTCTGTATGCGCTTTTAAATTTAACTAAATTTTTCCATGTTACTCTTTGTATTTAATTTATATATCTCGTATACAGGGTTGCACAAATGAATCCATGTACCATTCTCCTTATTAGCGGAAATCGCTGAAGCAGAATTTTCAATTGAGGTGCATATTCCTAATTGAACTAAAATTCTGCATGCATGTAATTAATAGATACAAATCTAAATATCATATAGAGGGTTGTTCAAAGAATTCGGATAATTTTCCGATTGTTGATAGAAACAGCCTAAATTGAGTTTTCAAATGTGTTATGCGTTTCCATACGGTTGAATTAGACATAATATTTTAATTTATTAAACGTTTCAGTTTTGTTATATTATTCTAAATGTGTGAGAAAGTGTCACATAATCTATGCTTGACGCATTATTTTTCTTTCTTGTTTCTCTTGCTTAGATGTCAAATAGAGGGCTTCTCGTTAGACTGTAGCTCCATTAAATGGAAAAGTATATAAAGAAATAAAACAAAATAATCATACGCCATAACTTTATAGTTAAGAAATGCGTTGCTTGTAGCAAAATCTTGGAAGCAATAACACAGGGTAAGTTCGCACAATTTAGCTTATTCTTCACATTGAACCTCACCTGTATTGCGCATTGAACTAAATTAGTATTGTACAAATGTACCAAGCAGTTTGGATGACTTGCGAAAAAATATCCGGTGACAGATCCAGGCAGTGATACAAAATGTTCTGGCAGTCACTTTCGTAAAACTGCTACTTCGTGTTTTTATACGTTTCTAAGGTAAGGGTAGATATTTCCGGTAATTCCTGCAACAAGTCCTTATCTTATACATACATACAAGTATGTAAAACCAACTTCTTTGTTTTATTGTTTCAAGTATATTTTTCTAAATCCTACATTTCCCAGTTCTAGGTTATTATGAAATATTCCTTATAAATTTCTCTTGTTAAAAAATATATTTGACCACACTTTTTACTTTTGAGTGTGTGAGTGTTTTGTAAGAATTAAAATGTTAAAATTTTCTGAAATGTTTATGAACGATAATTCTGGATCTTCAATCACATGAAGTATTAGGTAGCTTTCTTTACAAAAAAGCTACCAATTGCAGCCGTTCGGAGGAAAGCGATTTCAAAAAATTTTGGTATATTTTCATCGATCATGACCCACAGACCCCGAAACCACCCTCCGTTCAAAATTTATATATATATATATACTAGCAGACCCGCCCGGCGTTGCCCGGGGTCCGTAAATAATAACCTTAAACAAAACTGAAATTTGTATGATTTTATATCTTTTGAAATTCTTTTGAATTAACCTAATTTCGGAGGCACCCATTGCCCTCGCAGCGTCTAGCGTGTTTCCCAACAAACTTCTTTCCGAACGAACCTATAATCTGGGTCCACACCACCTAAGGCAACATATGTACCGGAAGTGCTCCGCCCGTGCCGGAGACAATTGAAAACGAAATAGAGTGAGCCAAACCTCGTAGTAATCAAGCCCATATAATCCAAAAAACTAATGCATTATTAATGTTAGAAAATGTTGGTAACATAGTAACTGAAGACTAAGATAAAATTTCATAATACAGAAAAAAGCTGAATCGTAGTGTAAGTTGAATGAAACAAATCCCGTTGAAATTAGGTCCTTAGAATCGGAGGAAAGAATGCGCCCACAAGCGGTGGAAGATGACTTTTCCCGTTGTAAATTTCATATATTACTTTTAACATTAGCACGATATTTAATAAGCTGATGAAATCCATTATTTAAAGTTACCTTTAAATTAACGCGATTTTTAATTTACGGCTGTAGTGAGTAAACGTAAGTTGATGCTGAAAAAAGAGATTAATGTTCGAAAAAAATGGTAGCTGAGGTATAAAGAAAGACTGGGCCCTGGGTGCCAGGATCTTAACTGGAATGTAGTTGGGTATAAGAAAAATTTTTAGTAGTTTTAAATTTGCTGGAGGATGCTGAAACTATGTTAAGAAAGCCCAAGAAGGAGATTAATATTCAAAATTGGTGGTAGCTGAATTTTGAGAAATTTTTTTGTCATTCATGTATAACAGGAAGACTTAAGAAGCTGCTAAAAGAAAGGTAGTGAATCGGACCGCTTTTAAGAAACCTATAACAAAGGGCCCGAAGAGGGCCGACTGATATTAAAGAGCAGGACCCTAACATGAAAATTTGTTAAAAGGTGCAAGTTCTAGCACTTTAAATCTTCAATTAGTCAAAATTAAGCATAGGGTATGAATTAATCATTAGAATAAAAATTTAAAGAAATGCTAAAAAATGCAGAGAGGGATCCTTAAAACAGGGCCCTAGGGTCCAGTAAAAATAAGAGGGTGATGGTCCGGGGAGAAGAGTGCAAGACTCAATTTTAAAATTTTGCAATGATAATGCGAGAAAATTAGGTGGTGAAAAATTCATGCCGCACAAAAAGTTCAAGGGGTTCCGGATACGGTCCTATGGAACCCTAGGATGCCCTCAGGATTTTAGCAGGAATAAAGAAACGGGAGAATAACTAAACGGAAAAAGGGTTCCAAAAATGAAAATCGGATTAAGAGGAGGCACTTTATTAACAATTTATGGTGCAAAAACTTTAAGGGGCCCTGTACCCGCCCCCAAGGGACCAAGGACTTGGGTGGCACGTAGTTGCGCATAAAGATACTTTTTAGTAGTTTTTAAAATAGTCAATGGATGCTAGAAATGTGTTAAAGAAAATTGCAAGCAATTCCAATCATTCTTAAAGAATGATCATAAAGGACCCTAAGAAGGTGATTAATATTCAAAATTGGTGGTAGCTGAAGTCAATGAACTGAATACACAAAAACCGTTCCAAAACCGTTACTTAACTAATAGTGGCATATCCTATGAAAATATTATAAACAATCGGAATGAAATACAAATTTCCGTTTTAAATATGTAGTAGATGATGATGATACGATTATCTGTAATAGAATTCATCGTGAAGTTTTCGCTTCATACGTAAACGACGCTTTCAACATTGTAGCTAATACACCGATTGGCGAGGTATCCGATTATGGAAGATTAACCAGGTATCCCATGAACAACTACCAAAAGAAAGGTGAATATATGGTTTTTGTGATACTTTTATGTCAGCCGGGTGCATGCAATAAATCAACAAAGATTGTTTCCATACCTTATTCTTATTTTATTATTTTCATTCAAAATATAAACGTTTCATTCATTTTATTTAAAATACATACATTTAAAATACATGCCATACACTAATTTCATTGAAAAAACTGAAAAGTAAAACAATAATAGGAAATAATGCCATAACTTAAAACAAAGAATTGTTTTTAATTTACATAAGCGAAATGTAACTACTGCTATTGGCAATTTTTAAAATGCTAATGGCGAGATTTACACACGGCTGACATAAAAGTACCCATTTTTTTCTTTTTATCCAGGAGCAAATGGTAAATCGCGATGTATTATTTCAATTCCAATTTCTTCCATTGAAAAAGTGGTACTTACGTATTATGCGGACCATGAAATAGATCGCAAAAAATTGTTGACAATTGCCAATCTTGTTTATCGTTTGCCAACTACATTTAAAACAGTAATTTAACATTCTTAAATACATAACCTTGTTAAAAATAGCAAATTGTTTAAAGTAAATAAATAAATAAAATATATAACATAAAACTACATACTATAAACCATAATTAAAAAAAAACTATAATAATAAAATAAATTTAAAACTATAATAAACTATCAATTAGATAAAAAATACGGGTTGCTGTAATTAGTGTAATTGTCGCCATGCTTGGCGCAATTGTATTGACATTGCCCGGATGTAAGTACCAAAAGTTTTTTTTTAGTTCTACAAACATTGCTTTAATTTTTAAATATTTTCGTTTTATAAAGTTAATTTCTCAGTGGATTGCTTCCTTGTATTTTCAATAAATTCAATTTCTTTTTTCTTTTTTTCAAGGCGTTTGTATTTTTTTTTTCAAACTCATATAGCCGGTTTAATTCTTTAACCAAACGAATTAACAAAAAGATTTACTTTGAATTTCTTCCGTTGCTACAGTAACGGATTTACAATATGAATGAATATGGATGAATTATCACTTCTAATGTTAGATATTTCGAGGTTTTGGCGCCAAAGAGATAGCCAAATTAGAAAAATATGAAATATCTCATGAACTATTAGACTTAAAATAATTTGGTTAGTACCATTCGATTCAGCATACAAAAATACACTAAAATATGTTATCAGTTGAAAAATAACTATAAAATCAGATTTTTAAGGAATTTTTTAAAAGTTTATTCTATTTTTTACTCCCCTTAGGGGTGGAATTTTAGAAAATCCTTTCTTAGCGGCACTCAATATCATAAGAAGTATTTTTACCCCGATTTTCAAGATTTTAGGTTCAGTAGTTTTGGCTGCGCGTTGATTAATACAAAATCCAGACTTTCTTTTATATATATAGATATATATATATATATCTGACTTATGTCACACTGTAACTCCCGTAATTATGAACCGATTTCGATGTAATTTGGTGTGTACATAGTACATACCAATGTCTCGACCGAGTTCGTTGGCCAGCTTCATCCGCCGTTTTGTTTCAAAATGGCGGCCATTTAAAATTAAAAAAAAAATTTCAAACTTGAAATGTGGTACCAAAAAATTAAAAATGGAAAAATATTTTTTTCTTATGTATTTGACCTTTATACAAAGATTCCGGGGCAGTTTTTGTTTCGTCTATATCTTAAAAAATGGCTGAGTTATAGCATTTTGAATTTCTAGCTTGGCTGACATTTTGAAACGTCCTGAATATTTGTCACGCGATAAAAGGCGTATTTATGAACCGATTTGGATGTAATTCGGTGTGTACATAGTACATACCAATCTCTCGACCGAGTTCGTTGGCCAGCTTCATCCGCCATTTTGTTTCAAAATGGCGGCCATTTAAAATTTTTTTTTAATTTAAAATTTGAAATGTGGTACCAAAAAATTGAAAATGGAAAAATATTTTTTTCTTATGTATTTGACCTTTATACAAAAATTCCGGAGCAGTTTTTGTTTCGTCTATATCTTAAAAAATGGCTGAGCTATAGCATTTTGAATTTCTAGCGTGGCTGACATTTTGAAACGTCCTGAATTTTGTCACGCGATAAAAGACGTATTTATGAACCGATTTGGATGTAACTTCGTTTATACATAGTACATACCAATGTCTCGACCGGGTTCGTTGGCCAGCTTCACCCTCCATCTTGTTTAAAAATGGCAGCCATTTAAATTTTTAAGAAAAATTTAAATTTGAAATGTGGTACCAAAAATTGAAAAAAATATTTTCTTCTTATGTGTTTGACATTAATAAAAAGATTCGGGAGCAGTTTTTGTTTCGTCTATATCTTAAGAAATGGCTGAGTTATAGCATTTTGAATTTCTAGCGTGGCTGAAATTTTGAAACGTCCTGATTTTTCTCACGTAATAAAAGGAGTATTTATGAACAGACTTGGATGTACCTTGGTGTGTACATAGTACATACAAATATCTCGACCGAGTTCGTTGGCCAGCTTCATCCGCCATCTTGTTTCAAAATGGCGGCTATTTAAAAAAATAAAAAAATAAAAAAAATTAAATGAGATAGCAAAAAATTGGAAAATGAAAAAGATTTTTTTTGTATGTGTTTGACCTTAATACAAAGATTCCGGAACAGTTTTTCTTTCGTCTATATCTAAAAAAAAATGGCTGAGTAATAGCATTTTGAATTTCTCTTGTTGCTGACATTTTAAAACGACCTGATTTTTGTCAAGCGATAACAGGCGTATTTATGAACCTATTTGGATGTAACTTGGTCTGTACATAGTACATACCAATGTCTCGACCGAGTTCGTTGGCCAGCTTCATTCGCCATCTTGTTTCAAAAGGGTTGCCATTAAAAAAAAATTAAATTTAAAATTCAAAATGAGGTATTAAAATATTGGAAAATGAAAAAGATTTTTTTTATGTGTTTGGCCTTGATACAAAGATTTCGGAGCAGTTTTTGTTTCTGAAAATTTGTTCTTTTGTTGATATCTTAAAAAATGGTTGATTTATAGCACTTTGAATTTCTAGCATGGCTAACATTTTGAAACAATCTTGTATTTGTCACGTGATAACACACGTGTAACACAAAACGTATTCGCCTATTTCCATGTAAGAAGGCATGTGGATAGTATACATCAACACCTCGACCAAGTTCGCTGGCCAGATTCATCAGCCATCTTGTTTCAAAATGGCGGCCATTAAATTAAAATATATATATATATATATTTAAAGTGAGGTGCAAAAAAATTAGAGATTGAAAAAGGTTTCTTTCTTAAGTATTTGATCTTGATATAAGGATTCAGGAGCATTTTTTGTTTGTCTTTACCTTAAAAAATGGCTCAGATATAGCAGTCTCAATTTCTATTGTGGGTGACATTTTGAAAAATCTGATTTTTTGCATGCGACAGCACTCCTATATATTAACCGATTCCGATGTGAGTGAGCATGTGCACAGCAATTACTAAGGTCT
Source organism: Maratus speciosus (assembly GCA_963932465.1). NCBI lineage: Eukaryota > Metazoa > Arthropoda > Arachnida > Araneae > Salticidae > Maratus > Maratus speciosus. The sequence continues at coordinate 396,131,667 of OZ010788.1, read as the reverse complement.
CGACCAAGTTCACTGCTTAGCCTCATCCACCATGTTGTTTTAAAATGACAGGCACTTTAAGAAATTGCCGAATTTGGCAGCCAAATATAAGTTACTTTAAAGAAAAGCAGCTTGGATAAAGCTGACTAATTTCGCGAAATTCTCATTCATTATATTGATAAAAATTAGTATTGAATCTCCTATATTCGGTTTCCACTAAATTGAGCTTCGTGTGTTTGCATGATATAAGTTGGCTTTTTTAAAATAAGGATTATGAAAGCTACCTCTTCCTCCCGGCACTGGCCGGAAGGACTTTTTTTATTTATAGGATGCACAGTATGTTTTTTAAACGCTAGTTTTCTATTTCCAATGTAAGATTCTATGGTATGAGATTTATGCATTTATTTTTTTCTCAATTATCGTCGAAATTGAAAAGTTGTTTTTCTGAAAAGTGATTTATAAACTAATTTCTATTTTTTCATTTTTTTATTTTATTACAAAACATTAATAGAAACATAGAAAAATAGAAAAAAATAGTTGTAGGAAAATGTTTATTTTTTTTTAAATGTCCTCATTAAAAAGTATTTAAAATAACTCATTACATAAATAATTTTTTTAGATCTCTCGGAATGATAACAAAAAAAAAAAATGTATTTCTAAAACGGAAATGAATGTTTTAAGAAATTAGATTATTTAGCAGAGAATTAAACAATTTCAGCAATAAATATCGTGCGTGTATTATGAAGGATGTCGAAGAATATGAAGTATAACATAAAGAATAATCAATTAAATTATTAAGTAAATATTTAAATTCTCTTTCGACGCTATTTCAAATAGCAGTAATATATAAGTATACAACATTTAACAGAAACAAGCAGTGTTTCCATAGTTTCCTTTACTGGAATGTTTTACAACTGCTGTGATATTATTAGGGATTACATTCGTTTAAATGTAAGCGTTAATTATTTTTATTTTTACAGAAATGTTTAGAACGTTATTATGCATTCAGAGTTGTCTCTGTTTCGTCTAAAATCACTGTTAAACCGATTTAACAACAACCATGAATGCAGTGACTGAATACAGTAAAAATGGTATGCAATACAACATTTATTTAGGGGAAACTATGGAGGGTTGACCATACGGGAGGCTTAACACACCAGTTTTCATATTTAAAAGAATTTTCGTGTTTTATCAATAGGTGTCAACCAAAGCTACTGGAATGCAAACAACAGTGTTTGTTTCATACAGATACTCTAAATAAGTGTGGAAAAAATCAATTGTGAGGTGTTTTGAACCTAAAAGTTGTGTTTTTTTAGAAATATTTTGTAAGCTTTTTACAGATAAAATATATCATAGAAATTTAAGTAAGTAGGTTTTAAGTAATACAGAAATATCGAGCTTTCATTCAAGGCATAAAGATTTCACAGTAAGTTAGGCTTAACATAACAATGTGCTATTCTCTGAAAAAGGACTATTTGGGGAGTTTTGACCCAGTCAATGTGAGGGAGGGTTGACCAGATGCTCAAGGCTCTCTTAATGTCTTAATTAAGTGATTTTGGAAATATTGTTTATACATTGTGCATAATGAAAGGTTAATGGCCATATATAAAAAAGAATGTAAATGTATTCGGTAAAGCTACAGTAGAATGGGGTGGTGGAAAAGAAAATATCTAAAACTGACTAAAGAAAGATGTGAAAAATTGCTATAGTATCCACTGCAAGAAAAACATTTATGAAATATAAATGGAAAAGAGAACAGTGGAAAAGACTGGAATGAACTAGAAAATGTGAAAGCAGCAGTCTTAACTCTTTCAGAGGCAATGGTATGTTTATCAAAAAACTTCATTTTAAATCCCAAACGACAGAATGGCACGAGATTTTTTAAAGCTTTTCACTTTAATATGTATGTGAAATATATCCTTTTTTTATTTCCAAATAAATTTTTTCGCAAATCCCGGTGCCTGTGATTTATTGCAACATTTTAGTACTGAATGTACTTTGTCCCTAAAAGAATTAAAAGATGTTAATGATAAGTTAAGTGCACATGCGGCTCAAAAAGAACATAGCATTAATAAAAAAACTTCAGGAAGGTACATAGACAAATTTTACCAGAATAAATACAGTGAGATGAAGCCAAACTATGTGACAACTAGAGTTGTCAGGTTGAATGTCACAAAAAGTAGGACAAGGAGAAAGAAAAAAACAGGACAGTGGCTTTTCAATCCGGACACAATAATACATGAAACTCTATGAAAACGGAACCCGTCTCTAACAGAATACTTTCTTAAATGTTAAAATTTCATTTTTAGTGCAGTTCAATTATACCTGTATAGCCAAAATCCTGTTTAAAACAATTTTTTTTCCTCTGACTTGCGGTTACGCCTAAACAGGTTTATTTAAGCGTCATTTTTTCAAAAGTATTTTTCTATAATAACTAAAACATGTAGCATAAAGTTATTTTATCTTTTTTAAACTGATTTTATTTTTCCTCACAAATATTTCAATATAAAACAAAGTTGGTCAAGCCTCCCATATAGTGGGTCAACCCTCCCATATGTGGGGAGCCTTGACGCATTATTTTCTCATGAGTAAAATCAATCATTATTAAAATTTCTTATATATTACACTTGAGTAGCAATTTTACTTTGATAGCTGATTGTAAAATTTTATTCTACGTTCAATATTTAAAAAATAAAAAATCATTTTGTAAAAGGTGGGTCAGCCCTTCAAAGTCTCCCCTAATTCGCAAAGACTCATAGCGGCAAGCAGAACAATTGGCGTTTCTGTACCCAAAGCAATAAGTTATTAGATAAATGTTTTTATTAAAAAGTCGAAAATCCTCCTTGATTAGATATGAACTTATATCTTACTTTAAAATGTAAACAGTAGAAGTCAGTAGAAGCACTCAGTAGAATCCCACTCTTAAGTCTTAATCAGTAGAAGCCCTAAAATGTGATTTTTTATCATCTGCTTTAATACAGCTTACATACACAAAATGTTAAACTTTACTCATTAAACTCAACTATTTGTTGGATTGTATCACTATTTATTTAAATCACAATGCCATAAGCGAAAACTCTGGTCAACATCTTACTTCAGAACAACATTATTCTCTATTCCGCTCACTTCACATTTTCAATCCAGAGGAATTCGCGACGCCCTCTTACGGGACTTATGGTTTCAGTTTTCAACTATAAACATTCTCCCCGGGATTGAAATGCACAAATTTCAATATCTCTGAATTTTTTACAATCAAATAAATTTACACAGTATTGTTACAGAAAAATTTACATAGCAAACTAATATACACAACATAACAATAATTAATTAAATAATTTTTTAAATTTCATCTAAAAAAGTTGTTTGGAATTTGCCCTAGCAAAATTCCTAGCATTATCCGTAAAAATCTTAGAACATTTTCCATGTCTAGCCATAAAACGCTTAAGAGTGGCAATCAGAGCATCTGAGGTTAAATCTGAGAGAATGGCTCGAGTTACAAAACATATGCAAACACAAATAAATATTTTGTTCAATGAACCCATGCGCTGATTTTTATAGGTTACATAAAACGGACCACATAGATCTAAACCGGTATAATTAAATACTGGTGACTCATTAATTCTTTCATAATGTAATTCACCCATTAGCTGAGAGCATGGAGTTGGTTTTACCTTAAAAAATAACACAAGAATGCACCGTTTTTCTTGCCAAATTTCTACCCCCTATAGGCCGAAATTTTAATCTAACAGAATTCAAGAGTCCTTGGGGACCAAACATGAAAAAGACGCTTATGCATAGTAATAAAAGAAATCTTACTTAATTTAGAATTTTTTGGCAAAATAGCCGGATGTTTCTGCTCATAAGATGCTTTGTTGAGCCTTCCGCCAACACGTAAGATTTCCCTTTTCATCTATAAAGGGATTTAAAATATTAAGAATACCTGTCACAGCCTTTTTACTACATAAACATTTTTTGTGATACTCTAATCAAAATGTTTTCAGCTTCCTTGACTTCTTCAAAAATCAAGTTACCCTTTCTTTTACCAGCATTTCTACAATTGCATATAAATCTGCAAACAAAGGAAAAAAATTGTAAAAGTTTAAAATAGTCATTATTAAGATATAAAAACTAATCAAAAAAGGATAAATTCTCGGTGGTTAGAAAAAAAAGTCGTTTCACAGTTATTTTTTCATTTCGGAAAATTTCATTTCACTTAAATAGTTTTGACTTTCACTTTCAGTTAGTAAGTCACATTCAGAAAAAGGTGATTGCCAATAACTTGAGGAAAATTCTGGATCCATGAAAAATCCGGGTCCTGTAAACCACTTGCAATTGTTCACAAGGGAATCAGCTCTTATTCCTCGTGAAAGAAGATCTGCTAGGTTGTCTATACCTGCACAATAAAACCATGTTTCTGGTTGAGTTAATCTTTGGATTTCATCCTCACGATTGGCTACGAAGGACTTCCATTTTCTGCTGGATCCCTTAATACAGAATAAAGCTATTTTTGAATCTACCCAATGATAGATTTTAGAAGTATTTTTGCGATCAATTAGATTTTTTATTTCTGATTCTAAGCGAGCTGAGAGTAAAGCACCAATCGACTCTAAGCGTGGCAAAGTTATTCTCTTTACTGGAGCAACTCTGGTTTTAGATGCTATGAAACTAACTGAAACTTGATCGTAATCTTGCTCTCTCAAATAAACAACAGCACAAATAAGCCTTTTGACTTGCATCACAAAAACAGTGAATTTCAACATTGTTTGTATCAGATGACAGGAAAACAAATATAGGGATTTTAATTTGATTTAATTTAGAGATTTCTGAACACCATTGTATGCATTTTTCGCAGGTGTCAATGGGGAGCTCAGTATCCCAAGACAGCTTGTTGATCCATAAATCTTGGAAAAGGCATTTAAGTCTTACAGTAAATTGCGATAGAATATCAGTAGGGTCATATTTTTTTCCAGAAGTTTGTAAAACAAACCGCTTAGTATTTTTCTTATTCTTCAAAAAATCTATTAAACTCGAAATGTCTTTGCAAATAGAATCTTGTTCAACCTCCCACGATATTCCTAATACTTTCAATGAATTTATAATTCTATGATTTTGATCAAATGGATAAATCCAGAACCCTTCTTTCTTCCACCGTTCTTGTAACGATTTGTCATTTGTTAACCATTTTCTCAAATTGAAACTAGCTTGATTCATGATTATCTTAGCCTCATTTGAAATCTTCAAAGCTCCTTCAATATTACCGGTACCACTCATCAGATAATCGACATAAAGACAAGTATCGAGGATTTCAAAAGTTTCTGGATATTGATCCTTAAATTTCCGTATATGCTATTTTATTGTGGCAGCTAAGAGAAATGGGCTAGCATTTAATCCAAAAAGTAAACGTTTAAAACGATACACTTGAATTTTCAAATTATCAGACACTTTATTTGACAGATCTTCGGTAACTTCCACAAAGAGAAATCTGACATCATCTCTATCCTTTACTGATAATGAAATTTGGAGAATGCTTTCTCCACATCCGCTAAAATTCCTATCTCATTCAATCTAAAATTAACGAGAAACTGAAAAATACTAGGATTTAAATTGATACCAGGACACAGACAATCTTTAAGGAAAGTTGAGCTACATCGTGAGAACTAGCATCAAACACAATGCGTGTTTTCGTGGTGACACTATCTTTTCTAAAAACTGCTCGATGAGGCCATAGAATATGGCTCTGTCTGGTCTAGTTGAATCTAACACTTTTTCAATAATATCACAATCAAGATATTCTTTCAAAATCTCTTTATACTGAGAAAGCAAATTATCATCATTTCGCATTTTATTAATTAAATATTTAAATCGTTTCTCAGAGACTTCATGGTTGTCGTTCAAATTTACCCAATTCTTTTTCCACGGAAGAACTACATCGTAACGATTATCTTTACAGTAAATTGTTTCTGTAAAAATTTCCAATGCCTTATCTTCATCATTACAGTGAGGATCATCTCTAATTCCAATTGATTCTAAATCGAGAAATTTGCTTAATTCTTCTTCTACATTGCAAATTAATCCACAATAATTATCATTATCATCATTATTCGAATCAGAGATGCAACCTCCCACCACGTACCCAAATACGGTATTTTCAAAATGACGTTAGAACTTCTTAAGCGAATTTGACCAGTTCGCAATAATTCGTAGAAACATTCAGTCCCTAACAAAACATCTATTTTATTAGGTTCATTTAATTTTGGATCTGCTAATCTCACATCTTTAGGCAGCTTGGAAAATGGAAATCTAAAATAATGCCCTGGTATAAATGCCCCTGCCTTGTTATTTTTGGAACGATCAAAAATCTATTGTTCTCTTATAATCACCCTTATTCGAAACAGACCTATGACCGTATTGATTGTCATATTTTCGAAAATCTTTCAATGTTTAATCAACAAAAGCATTTTCTATAACATTTGAAAGCTATACTTTTTCGTTTATGCACACTTTTATATAAATGATATACATTTTACAGTAATTGAATTTAGTTATCATTATTTTTAGTGATTTGTTAGACTAAGAATTTTTTTCAAGCTGTTAAAAGCTTTGTGTTTAAAAGATCTTCTCTTATTCAACCAGATTGTCTAAGAAATATTCTAAAATGCTTATAATTATTTTATCGATTATATTTCACAGTAGTCATATTGTTAAATTAAAATACAGATCTTTTTTAAATTATAAAATTTTCTCCATTTTTTCAATAGCACCGCATTATGTTATATGCTATCATTACTGTTTCTTTCATTTCAATAAGTATAATTTATTATATACTAGCAGGCTATGCCCGCTGCGCTGGTCATTATTTCCAAATGAACCTTGGATTAAACTAAATGGTGAATTTGAACTTGTATTTTAAACAATATGGATCTTCAGCTTGACCTTGCACATTACTGAAAACGATGCGAACGCCATTGCGATATAATGTTATCTTAAGCGTTGGACAAAATTTAGCAATTAAGAAGTAATTGTTTTAGTTGATTATAAACAGCACACTTATGGTCGGGTAATGAGACCGTTATGACAACAGGAATTAATACCTCTGTAACTAATCAACATATAATGAAATCGTATATACTAACACCATTCCTAAAAGTCATGCAACAGGGCCACTTGTAACAAAATATGTTCTGTAAATTTTTTTAAAAAGGGTAAACTTTCATAATCAGGTTCACTTATTTTTTGAACTTTTACTGTTGCTCTATAACTAAGTACCCTTGAACAATATGTATACACTAAAACCTTTCCAAAATTATTACCTAACTAATTGTGGTATATCCTACGAAAGTATTATAAACAATCGGAATGAAATACAAATTTCCGTTGTAAATATATAGTAGATGATGATGATGCGATTTTGTGTAATAGAATTCATAGTAAAGTTTTCGCTTCAAACAAAAACGATGCTTTCAGCATTAAAGCTAATACACCAATATGTGAAGTATCCGATTACGTAAGGTTAACTTGAATTCTGATGAGCAACTACTCAAAGAAAAGTGAATATGTGGCTTTTGTGATACTTTTATGTCAGCCGGGCGCAGGTAATAAATCAATAAAGATTGCTTTCATAGCATATTCTTATTTTATTATTTTCATTTAAAACACAAACCTTTCACTCATTTAATTTAAAATGCATGCCTTATACTAATTTCATTTAAAAAACTGAAAAGATAAACAATAACAGGAAATAATGCCATAATTAAAAGCAAAAAAATATTTTTAATTTACATACGCAAAATGTAACTACTGCTACTGGGAATTTTAAAAATGCTATCAGCGAGATGTGCGCACGGTTGTTATAAATGTACCCATTTTTTCTTCTTATCGAGGAGTAATTTATAAATCGCACAATATTATTCCAATTTCAATTTCTTTCATTGAGGAACCTATGACCGGAAAAAATGGAAAAAGACTCTTGTGATTCTTCGGATGACGGCATCTGACGCCATAAACCGAGTTTATATATATGAAAATAATTTTTAAGTCGTTACAAACATTGCTTTCATACTTAAATATTTTCATTGGTACTACTTGTTATCCCTTCTACCAATTTCGCCAAATTATATAAATCGCCAAACCATTCGCCAAATTATATAAATTGACATAATCTTTATTTTAAATAACGAAATAACAAATAAATTAGTATAATATTAATAAAAATACAAATAAAACGTCGAAATTAAAATCACTTGATGACGTAAACACGTGTAGTTTCTTTAAATTCAAGTGAATTTGATATTTACGATCAACCATTATTGGCATTTAATCTTATAGTTTGACGATAGATTTTTGGTCGACGGAATATCTAAGTAGTACCTTTTCTATTTTTGTTTTATAACTCTAAATTCTCAGTAATTTTTAAAAAAAAATTAAGATGCTTGCATTTTTATTTCAAACTCATAGAGCCAGCCGTTTTTATTTTTTAGCCAAAAGGGTTGATTTGAATTTTTTCCGTTGCTAGAGTAACGGATGTAATGATAGATATTTTGAGGTTTAGATGCCAAAGACACCGCCAAATTAGAAAAATATGAAATGTGTCATGAACTGTTGGACTTATAAAAATTTATTTGGTAGCATTCGATTCAGCATACATTAAAAACTACATTAAATATGCTATCATTTGACGCATAATTTTGATATTCGATTTTTTTCCCCTCCCCGTGCAAAAACCATTAGGGGTAACACTTTAGAAAATCCTTTCTTAGCAGAAGTTTATGTCATAAGAAGTATTTTTACCACGATTTTCAGGATTTTAGGTTCAGTAGTTTGCACTGTGCGTTAATTAGTCCCCTAATCCAGACTTTATTTTATATACTATATTAGATATGCGATTTTGCGGTGAATCGATGATCGAAAATTAGTCCAATATCATTTGAAATATTACATAACAGAGGAGAAAGTACGAAGAAAGACGAAGAAGAAATGACGAATTACAAAAGACTTGTAATTTTTTTTTTCAAAATGTTGAATTTTTCCATAGTAATAACGTATTAAAACATAAATTTCCTTAAAAATTATCTTTATTTCCTAGATTTCGAATCTGTGAATTTTCCTATAAATGAAATTGGCGATATGACTTGAGAAAATAGATAATATTTGCTTAAATAAAATGGGTAATATTCGTTGATCTGAGTTCGAGTTTATAAATATCACATGCTTTCGGAATTACGGCGAAAAACATTTTAAAAAGTATGAAATTATTTTACAATATGTATGTGTGGCAGAAATTCACACTGAAATTTAATTATTCGATTCCATTTTTAAAATATTAACTGATATCTATATAAGTTACAATTGAATATGAAAATGTACTCAAAAAATGATTTCTTTCACCTAAAAAAACACCATTTGTGAGAACATCCTCAAGCTAATGTCACGCTTATGCATTTTTGGCTTAAAATCACATTGTTTGGCGACAAAAGAAAAATAAAAAATTGTAAAGAATCAAATAGTAATTACACATGTGACTCACAATTACATCTGCTTGTTTCTTCTATAAGTCACGTGATGGGACAATTAGATACATAAAAAAAGAAAAGAACAGAACAGAAAGACAATGTCGTTAAAATTTCATCTAATCAAATTTTCAGATTCGTTTCCATATCTAACGCAAGCGATAAAGAGCCAAATATTGCGTATCAAGTGTAATATTTCTTATTAAATTAATTTTTAAGCATTACAAATATTTCTTTCAGGTTTTGATTAAATGTTTCCGTTTTTTAATATTATCACTCATTAAAACGGATTTTCTTCTTCTTTTTTTCTTTTTTTTTTCATTTAAATAAAATTAGTAACAGTTTTTCTTTTAATTTTCGAGGTTTAATAGCCGTTTCAATTTTTTTTTTTTATCAACGATGAATTTCGCCAAGAAATAAAATGGTAACCTTATCGCCCAAAATAACAGAATTTTCCGTCATAATTCTAAAATTAATATAGGTAGAATAATGTGTTATAGCTTAAAACCTTCCCTGAAACAATACCTATCTAACGGTATAGGTTCCGTAAAAATCCATGCAGTAGCACTCGAAATCTAGGCGTTCGGAACGAAATTTCCGTTTGGATATTACATATATAATATATAATAGAATAGATAATAGATTATATATATATATATATAATAGAATAGATAATAGATTATGTGTTATGAACTATCTCAAAGTTTAAAACAGATCGCATTGTTAGATTTCCTAATTTTAACAATATCGCGTTATGTTAGTTCCACATTCCACCACCAGGGAGCGCACTCTATTCTTAACGAAAGCGTATCTGAACGAAACTCCTTCATGCAACCTTTCCGTAGATACATGAATCGGGAGGGTGGCGGTCTTAACCAATAATTTAAGATAATTGCTGAAATTACTACGAAAAATATTTTAAAGGGGCTCTACGCGGGCACCTAATAGAGTTAGAGGAAATCGGAAGACGGCAAAATAATCGCGGGGAAAAGTTTGCTTGGGTACTTCGGAGCTACTTTTGGCGCGAGATCTAAGCTCTACGACCAATAGGAGCCCAGATATTTAAGGAAATATGAAGTAACAAAGTCCAAAATAATAGAATTTTCCGTAATAATTCTATAACTAATGTAGGTAGAATGATGTGTTATAGCTTAAAACCTTCCCCGGAACGATACCTATCTAACGGTATAAGTTCCGTAAAAATCCATGCGGTAGAACTCGAAATCTCGGCGTTCGGAACGAAATTTCCGTTTGGATTTTATATATACTAGCAGGCTATGCCCGCTGCGCTGGTCAATATTTCCAAATGAACATTGGATTAAACTAAATGGTGAATTTGAACTTGTATTTTAAACAATATGGATCTTCAGCTTGACCTTGCACATTACTGAAAACGATGCGAACGCCATTGAGATATAATATTATCTTAAGCGTTGGACAAAATTTAGCAATTAAGAAGTAATTGTTTTAGTTGATTATAAACAGCGCACTTATGGTCGGGTAATGAGACCGTTATGACAACAGGAAATAATGGTAATTACACATGTGACTCACAATTACATCTGATTGTTTCTTCTATAAGTCACGTGGTGGGACAATTAGATATAAAAAAAAAGGAAAGAACAGAACAGAAAGAAAATGTCGTTAAAATTTCATCTAATCAAATTTTCAGATTCGTTTCCATATCTAACGCAAGCGATAAAGAGCCAAATATTGAGTATAAAGTGTAATATTTCTTATTAAATTAATTTTTAAGCATTACAAATATTTCTTTCAGGTTTTGATTAAATGTTTCCGTTTTTTAATATTATCACTCATTAAAACGGATTTTCTTCTTCTTTTTTTCTTTTTTTTTTCATTTAAATAAAATTAGTAACAGTTTTTCTTTTATTTTTCGAGGTTTAATAGCCGTTTCAATTTTTTTTTTTATCAACGATGAATTTCGCCAAGAAATAAAATGGTAACCTTATCGCCCAAAATAACAGAATTTTCCGTCATAATTCTAAAACTAATATAGGTAGAATAATGTGTTATAGCTTAAAACCTTCCCTGAAACAATACCTATCTAACGGTATAAGTTCCGTAAAAATCCATGCAGTAGAACTCGAAATCTAGGCGTTCGGAACGAAATTTCCGTTTGGATTTTATATATATAATAGATAATAGAATAGATAATAGATTTTATATATATATATAATAGAATAGATAATAGATTATGTGTTATGAACTATCTCAAAGTTTAAAACAGATCGCATTGTTAGATTTCCCAATTTTAACAATATCGCGTTATGTTAGTTCCACATTCCACCACCAGGGAGCGCACTCTATTCTTAACGAAAGTGTATCCGAACGAAACTCCTTCGTGCAACCTTTCCGTAGATACATGAATCGGGAGGGTGGCGGTTTTAACGAATAATGTAAGATAATTGCTGAAATTACTACGAAAAATATGTTAAAGGGGCCCTACGCGGCCCCCTAATAGAGTTAGAGGAAATCGGAAGACGGCAAAATAATCGCGGGGAAAAGTTTGCTTGGGTGCTTCGGAGCTACTTTTGGCGCGATATCTAAGCTCTACGACCAGTAGGAGCCCAGATATTTAAGGAAATATGAAGTTACAAAGTTCAATATAAAAGAATTTTCCGTAATAATTCTAAAACTAATCTAGGTAGAATGATGTGTTATAGCTTAAAACCTTCCCTGAAACGATACCTATCTAACGGTATAAGTTCCGTATAAATCCATGCGGTAGAACTCGAAATCTAGGCGTTCGGAACGAAATTTCCGTTTGGATTATATATATATACTAGCAGGCTATGCCCGCTGCGCTGGTCAATATTTCCAAATGAACCTTGGATTAAACTAAATGGTGAATTTGAACTTGTATTTTAAACAATATGGATCTTCAGCTTGACCTTGCACATTACTGAAAACGATGCGAACACCATTGCGATATAATGTTATCTTAAGCGTTGGACAAAATTTAGCAGTTAAGAAGTAATTGTTTTAGTTGATTATAAACAGCGCATTTATGGTCGGGTAATGAGACCGTTATGACAACAGGAATTAATACCTCTGTAACTAATCAACATATAATGAAATCGTATATACTAACACCATTCCTAAAAGTCATGCAACAGGGCCATTTGTAACAAAATATGTTCTGTAGATTTTTTTAAAAAGGCTAAACTTTCATAATCAGGTTCACTTAATTTTTGAACTTTTACTGTTGCTCTTTAACTAAGTACCCTTGAACAATATGTATACACTAAAACCTTTCCAAAATTATTACCTAACTAATTGTGGTATATCCTACGAAAGTATTATAAACAATCGGAATGAAATACAAATTTCCGTTGTAAATATATAGTAGATGATGATGATGCGATTTTGTGTAATACAATTCATAGTAAAGTTTTCGCTTCAAACAAAAACGATGCTTTCAACATTAAAGTTAATACACCAATATGTGAAGTATCCGATTACGGAAGGTTAACTTGAATTCTCATGAGCAACTACTCAAAGAAAAGTGAATATGTGGCGCAGGTAATAAATCAATAAAGATTGTTTTCATACCATATTCTTATTTTATTATTTTCATTTAAAACACAAACCTTTCACTCATTTAATTTAAAACGCATGCCTTATACTAATTTCATTTAAAAAACTGAAAAGATAAACAATAACAGGAAATAATGCCATAATTAAAAGCAAAAAAATATTTTTAATTTACATACGCAAAATGTAACTACTGCTACTGGGAATTTTAAAAATGCTATCAGCGAGATGTGCGCACGGTTGTTATAAATGTACCCATTTTTTCTTCTTATCGAGGAGCAATTTATAAATCGCACAATATTATTCCAATTCCAATTTCTTTCATTGAGAAACCTATGACCGGAAAAAATGGAAAAAGACTCTTGTAGATTCTTCGGATGACGGCATCTGACGCCAGAAACCGAGTTTATATATATGAAAATAATTTTTAAGTCGTTACAAACATTGCTTTCATACTTAAATATTTTCATTGGTACTACTTGTTATCCCGTCGACCAATTTCGCCAAATTATTTAAATCGCCAAACCATTCGCCAAATTATATAAATTGACATAATCTTTATTTTAAATAACGAAATAACAAATAAATTAGTATAACATTAATAAAAATACAAATAAAACGTCGAAATTAAAATCACTTGATGACGTAAACACGTGTAGTTTGTTTAAATTCAAGTGAATTTGATATTTACGATCAACCATTATTGGCATTTAATCTTATAGTTTGACGATAGATTTTTGGTCGACGGAATATCTAAGTAGTACCTTTTCCATTTTTGTTTTATAACGCTAAATTCTCAGTAATTTTTTCCCTTTTATTTTACATAAAATCACTATTTTTAAAAAAAATTAAGATGCTTGCATTTTTATTTCAAACTCATAGAGCCGTTTTTATTTTTTAGCCAAAAGGGTTGATTTGAATTTTTTCCGTTGCTAGAGTAACGGATGTAATGATAGATATTTTGAGGTTTAGATGCCAAAGACACCGCCAAATTAGAAAAATATGAAATGTGTCATGAACTGTTGGACTTATAAAAATTTATTTGGTAGCATTCGATTCAGCATACAAAACTACATTGAAATATGCTATCATTTGACGCATAATTTTGATATTCGATTTTTTCCCCTCCCCGTGCAAAAACCATTAGGGGTGACACTTTAGAAAATCCTTTCTTAGCAGAAGTTTATGTCATAAGAAGTATTTTTACCACGATTTTCAAGATTTTAGGTTCAGTAGTTTGTGCTGTGCGTTAATTAGTCCCCTAATCCAGACTTTATTTTATATACTATATTAGATATGCGATTTTGCGGTGAATCGATGATCGAAAATTAGTCCAATATCATTTGAAATATTACATAACAGAGGAGAAAGTACGAAGAAAGACGAAGAAGAAATGACGAATTACAAAAGACTTTTAATTTTTTTTTTTTCAAAATGTTGAATTTTTCATAGTAATAACGTATTAAAACATAAATTTCCTTAAAAATTATCTTTATTTCCTAGATTTCGGATCTGTGAATTTTCCTATAAATGAAATTGGCGAAATGATTCGAGAAAATAGATAATATTTGCTTAAATATTATCTAATATTCCTTAAATATATCGTAATATTCGTTGATCTGAGTTCGAGTTTATAAATATCATGCTTTCGGAATTACGGCGAAAAACATTTTACAAAGTATGAAATTATTTTACAATATGTATGTGTGGCAGAAATTCGCACTGAAATTTAAGTATTCGATTCCATTTTTTAAATATTAACTGATATCTATATAAGTTACAATTGAATATGAAAATGTACTCAAAAATGATTTCTTTCACCTAAAAAAACACCATTTGTGAGAACATCCTCAAGCTAATGTCAAGCTTATGCATTTTTGGCTTAAAATCACATTGTTTGGCGACAAAAGAAAAATAAAAAATTGTAAAGAAACAAATAGTAATTACACCTGTGACTCACAATTACATCCGCTTGTTTCTTCTATAAGTCACGTGATGGGATAATTAGATATATAAAAAAAAGAAAAGAACAGAACAGAAAGAAAATGTCGTTAAAATTTCATCTAATCAAATTTTCAGATTCGTTTCCATATCTAACGCAAGCGATAAAGAGCCAAATATTGCGTATCAAGTGTAATATTTCTTATTAAATTAATTTTTAAGCATTACAAATATTTCTTTCAGGTTTTGATTAAATGTTTCCGTTTTTTAATATTATCACTCATTAAAACCGATTTTCTTCTTCTTTTTTTCTTTTTTTTTCATTTAATTAAAATCAGTAACAGTTTTTCTTTTATTTTTCGAGGTTTAATAGCCGTTTCAATTTTTTTTATCAACGATGAATTTCGCCAAGAAATAAAATGGTAACCTTATCGCCCAAAATAACAGAATTTTCCGTCATAATTCTAAAACTAATATAGGTAGAATAATGTGTTATAGCTTAAAACCTTCCCTGAAACAATACCTATCTAACGGTATAGGTTCCGTAAAAATCCATGCAGTAGAACTCGAAATCTAGGCGGTCGGAACGAAATTTCCGTTTAGATTTTATATATATAATAGATAATAGAATAGATAATAGATTTTATATGTATATAATAGAATAGATAATAGATTATGTGTTATGAACTATCTCAAAGTTTAAAACAGATCGCATTGTTAGATTTCCTAATTTTAACAATATCGCGTTATGTTAGTTCCACATTCCACCACCAGAGAGCGCACTCTATTCTTAACGAAAGCGTATCTGAACAAAACTCCTTCATGCAACCTTTCCGTAGATACATGAATCGGGAGGGTGGCGGTCTTAACCAATAATTTAAGATAATTGCTGAAATTACTACGAAAAATATTTTAAAGGGGCTCTACGCGGGCCCCTAATAGAGTTAGAGGAAATCGGAAGACGGCAAAATAATCGCGGAGAAAAGATTGCTTGGGTGCGTCGGAGCTACTTTTGGCGCGAGATCTAAGCTCTACGACCAATAGGAGCCCAGATATTTAAGGAAATATGAAGTAACAAAGTCCAAAATAATAGAATTTTCCGTAACAATTCTATAACTAATCTAGGTAGAATGATGTGTTATAGCTTAAAACCTTCCCTCGAACGATACCTATCTAACGGTATAAGTTCCGTAAAAATCCATGCGGTAGAACTCGAAATCTCGACGTTCGGAACGAAATTTCCGTTTGGATTTTATATATATAACTAGCAGGCTATGCCCGCTGCGCTGGTCAGTATTTCCAAATGAACCTTGGATTAAACAAAATGGTGAATTTGAACTTGTATTTTAAACAATATGGATCTTCAGCTTGACCTTGCACATTACTGAAAACGATGCGAACGCCATTGCGATATAATGTTATCTTAAGCGTTGGACAAAATTTAGCAATTAAGAAGTAATTGTTTTAGTTGATTATAAACAGCGCACTTATGGTCGGGTAATGAGACCGTTATGACAACAGGAATTAATACCTCTGTAACTAATCAACATATAATGAAATCGTATATGCTAACACCATTCCTAAAAGTCATGCAACAGGGCCACTTGTAACAAAATATGTTCTGTAGATTTTTTTTAAAAAGGCTAAACTTTCATAATCAGGTTCACTTAATTTTTGAACTTTTACTGTTTCTCTATAACTAAGTACCCTTGAACAACATGTATACACTAAAACCTTTCCAAAATTATTACCTAACTAATTGTGGTATATCCTACGAAAGTATTATAAACAATCGGAATGAAATACAAATTTCCGTTGTAAATATATAGTAGATGATGATGATGATGCGATTTTGTGTAATAGAATTCATAGTAAAGTTTTCGCTTCAAACAAAAACGATGCTTTCAACATTAAAGCTAATACACCAATGTGTGAAGTATCCAATTACTGACGGTTAACTTGAATTCTCATGAGCAACTACTCAAAGAAAAGTGAATATGTGGCTTTTGTGATACTTTTATGTCAGCCGGGCGCAGGTAATAAATCAATAAAGATTGTTTTCATAGCATATTCTTATTTTATTATTTTCATTTAAAACACAAACCTTTCACTCATTTAATTTAAAATGCATGCATTATACTAATTTCATTTAAAAAACTGAAAAGATAAGGAATAACAGGAAATAATGCCATAATTAAAAG
This sequence comes from Maratus speciosus, assembly GCA_963932465.1. Taxonomy (NCBI): domain Eukaryota; kingdom Metazoa; phylum Arthropoda; class Arachnida; order Araneae; family Salticidae; genus Maratus; species Maratus speciosus. The sequence goes on along the minus strand of OZ010788.1, from coordinate 396,114,485 downwards.
CAAAAAAATATTTTAAATTTACATACGCAAAATGTAACTACTGCTACTGGGAATTTTAAAAATGCTATCAGCGAGATGTGCGCACGGTTGTTATAAATTTACTCATTTTTTCTTCTTATCGAGGAGCAATTTATAAATCGCACAATATTATTCCAATTCCAATTTCTTTCATTGAGGAACCTATGACCGGAAAAAAATGGAAAAAGACTCTTGTAGATTCTTCGGATGACGGCATCTGACGCCAGAAACCGAGTTTATATATATGAAAATAATTTTTAAGTCGTTACAAACACTGCTTTCATACTTAAATATTTTCATTGGTACTACTTGTTATCCCGTCGACCAATTTTGCCAAATTATATAAATCGCCAAACCATTCGCCAAATTATATAAATTGACATAATCTTTATTTTAAATAACGAAACAACAAATAAATTAGTATAACATTAATAAAAATACAAATAAAACGTCAAAATTAAAATCACTTGATGACGTAAACACGTGTAGTTTGTTTAAATTCAAGTGAATTTGATATTTACGATCAACCATTATTGGCATTTAATCTTATAGTTTGACGATAGATTTTTGGTCGACGGAATATCTAAGTAGTACCTTTTCCATTTTTGTTTTATAACGCTAAATTCTCAGTAATTTTTTCCCTTTTATTTTACATAAAATCACTATTTAAAAAAAAATTAAGATGCTTGCATTTTTATTTCAAACTCATAGAGCCGTTTTTATTTTTTAGCCAAAAGGGTTGATTTGAATTTTTTCCGTTGCTAGAGTAAAGGATGTAATGATAGATATTTTGAGGTTTAGATGCCAAAGACACCGCCAAATTAGAAAAATATGAAATGTGTCATGAACTGTTGGACTTATAAAAAATTATTTGGTAGCATTCGATTCAGCAAACAAAACTACATTAAAATATGCTATTATTTGACGCATAATTTTGATATTCGATTTTTTTCCCCTCCCCGTGCAAAAACCATTAGGGGTGACACTTTAGAAAATCCTTTCTTAGCAGAAGTTTATGTCATAAGAAGTATTATTAAGACGATTTTCGAGATTTTAGGTTCAGTAGTTTGCGCTGTGCATTAATTAGTCCCCTAATCCAGACTTTATATACTATATTAGATATGCGATTTTGCGGTGAATCGATGATCGAAAATTCGTCCAATATCATTTGAAATATTACATAACAGAGGAGAAAGTACGAAGAAAGACGAAGAAGAAATGACGAATTACAAAAGACTTGTAATTTTGTTTTCAAAATGTTGAATTTTTCCATAGTAATAACGTATTAAAACATAAATTTCCTTAAAAATTATCTTTATTTCCTAGATTTCGAATCTGTGAATTTTCCTATAAATGAGATTGGCGATATGACTTGAGAAAATAGATAATATTTGCTTAAATAAAATGGGTAATATTTGTTGATCTGAGTTCGAGTTTATAAATATCAAATGCTTTCGGAATTACGGCGAAAAACATTTTAAAAAGTATGAAATTATTTTACAATATGTATGTGTGGCAGAATTTCACACTGAAATTTAAGTATTCGATTCCATTTTTAAAATATTAACTGATATCTATATAAGTTACAACTGAATATGAAAATGTACTCAAAAAATGATTTCTTTCACCTATAAAAACACCATTTGTGAGAACATCCTCAAGCTAATGTCACGCTTATGCATTTTTGGCTTAAAATGACATTGTTTGGCGACAAAAGAAAAATAAAAAAATTGTAAAGAAACAAATAGTAATTACACATGTGACTCACAATTACATCTGCTTGTTTCTTCTATAAGTCACGTGATGGGACAATTAGATATATAAAAAAAAGAAAAGAACAGAACAGAAAGAAAATGTCGTTAAAATTTCATCTAATCAAATTTTCAGATTCCTTTCCATATCTAACGCAAACGATAAAGAGCCAAATATTGCGTATCAAGTGTAATATTTCTTATTAAATTAATTTTTAAGCATTACAAATATTTCTTTCAGGTTTTGATTAAATGTTTCCGTTTTTTAATATTATCACTCATTAAAACGGATTTTCTTCTTCTTTTTTTCATTTAAATAAAATTAGTAACAGTTTTTCTTTTATTTTTCGAGGTTTAATAGCCGTTTCATTTTTTTTTTTATCAACGATGAATTTCGCCAAGAAATAAAATGGTAACCTTATCGCCCAAAATAACAGAATTTTCCGTCATAATTCTAAAACTAATATAGGTAGAATAATGTGTTATAGCTTAAAACCTTCCCTGAAACAATACCTATCTAACGGTATAAGTTCCGTCAAAATCCATGCTGTAGAACTCGAAATCTAGGCGTTCGGAACGAAATTTCCGTTTGGATTTTATATATATAATAGATAATAGAATAGATAATAGATTTTATATATATATAATAGAATAGATAATAGATTATGTGTTATGAACTGTCTCAAAGTTTAAAACAGATCGCATTGTTAGATTTCGTAATTTTAACAATATCGCGTTATGTTAGTTCCACATTCCACCACCAGGGAGCGCACTCTATTCTTAACGAAAGTGTATCTGAACGAAACTCCTTCATGCAACCTTTCCGTAGATACATGAATCGGGAGGGTGGAGGTCTTAACCAATAATTTAAGATAATTGGTGAAATTACTACGAAAAATATTTTAAAGGGGCTCTACGCGGGCCCCTAATAGAGTTAGAGGAAATCGGAAGACGGCAAAATAATTGCGGGGAAAAGTTTGCTTGGGTGCGTCGGAGCTACTTTTGGCGCGAGATCTAAGCTCTACGACCAATAGGAGCCCAGATATTTAAGGAAATATGAAGTAACAAAGTCCAAAATAATAGAATTTTCCGTAATAATTCTATAACTAATCTAGGTAGAATGATGTGTTATAACTTAAAACCTTCCCTGGAACGATACCTATCTAACAGTATAAGTTCCGTAAAAATCCATGCAGTAGAACTCGAAATCTCGGCGTTCGAACGAAATTTCCGTTTGGATTATATATACATAATAGATAATAGATAATAGATACGCGAATGAAATATCTCATCTTAACAATGTTTTCAGTTTTATTTTACCCATGTAATTTTGAAATATTTTTTTTAATCTTTGATACAAGAAATAAATATAATTTAGTAGAACATTTTCTGCATTCAGAATATTAAAATCGTTTTTCAAGCGGCGTAATAAAAAATACATTTGTATGTTACGGATTATACTTAATGCTTCTTTTAAGATAACAATACCGGTTTCCGTGTAAATTGATTTTGATAAAATATGCTTGTTGAGATAAAGTTTGAATCTCATTTACAAATAACCTATTCATATTAAATTGCCTAAACTGAATAACTTATCAGGTCGCATTGTACTGTACTACTATTAATAAATACTATAAAAGAAATACTTTATCTAAACTATAAAAATGTGTAAATATTTTTTTTTTTTAATCTACGAGTACATAATATAGCAAAGAAGAAAAACATATAGCCACATTTTCCGATTTACACACAATTCCAAAAAGCGTTACTGAGGAGCTATCAGTCGTTAAGTTTGTTCTTTTCTTATGAAGATTTATTACAAAATGTCATATTATATTGGATACTGTTAATAAATAATAAAGATAGAAATGCTTTATCTACACTATATAAAATGATAAAAAAAAATTTAATCGACAAATATATTATATAACAAAGTATGAGAATATACAGAAACCTTTTCCTATTTACACATGGTTCTAGAAAGCGTTGTTTATCTTTATAATACTCGGAAACCAATTTATTATGAAGATTCAAAGAAACATTTATGAGAAAAATTGTTTCTTTTGCTGCTACTTATTTTCGCAATTGTTTCCAAGTAGTTTTTATATTGTACTAGCAAAACATACGCCTTTGCTCGCGTGATAGTTGAAATATGCCAAGTGATATTTCTATGTCTAATTTTTATTAGAAGAATTTATACTTTTAGGAATAATTCAAAAATTACTAATTAAGCCACAGTTTGACTAAACTGCATTATCACACTGCATTAGGCATAAATGATACTTAAATCAATAAGAAGAATTAAAACTAATTCAAAATAAACGATAATTTAGAAAGAATTTTGAAGCATTTATGGACAGTTCGTACACGCATTTCAGTATTTGAAATTTTGAACTTTTTAGAAACCGTCTTTAGTACGCATTTACATCTTAAAATTAACCATCATGTCAAATTCCAAGCTTATTGTCTAATGATCTTGAATCTCTCTGGTGTTTGTGGCACTAACATAAAACACCTATGTTGAAACAGAAACTGTCACCATTAATTTGCCAACATTAATTTCGAAATCGGTTTGCTATTTCCTAATATTTCATAGAAAATATAATTTAGAAAAATTTTAAATGCTTGTTAAGAAAGTTTGTTGTTCCTGAAAACCCCAGGTGGTAGTGACACCGGCATAAAATATAGCCTGTGTAGGATCACAGATTGTCACCATTAATTCGCAACCATTACTTTTGCAATCGGTTTATTTCTTCCTGAGATTGCATACAAATCGTAATTCAGGACATTTATAGAATTCTTTTCTCTCCTTCCCTTTGCTTCACCCTTTTAAATTTAAAATTTACTTTCGAAAGATCTTAGAGGGTATTTAAATTTTATAAATAACTGCCGTGTCATATTTAAAGTTTCTACATCCTCTTCAATATCCCAGAAATCGCAATTTAGAACGTATTTTGCTCCTGCAACCCTGTGGTGGTAGTAGCACCGGCATAAAATGTAGCTTATGTTGGGGCAACTTCTATCACCACCAATTTGCAACCATTATATTTGATATCGGTTTGGTATTTCATAAGATTGCATAAAAATTGTAATTTAGAACGCTTTTAGAACGCTTTTCTCTCACCTCATTCTTTTATATTCGGAATTTTCTTTCGACGGTTCTTAGAAAGTATTTACATCTTTCAAGTGATTACCATGCCAAATTTCAAAATCTTAGACCACTTAAAATTACAAAAAACGCGATGCAGAACTTTTTTGCGCCTGCAAACCCCAGGCGGTAGTCACAACAACATAAAATATAGCCGAAGTTGGAGCAGAGAATATGACCGTCAATTTGCAACCATTAATTTTGAAATATATTTGACATTTCCTGAGACTGCGTATAAATTGCAATTTTGAACGTTTTTAGAACGATTTTTGCGCATTTTCTCCCTTTTTAAATTTCGAATCTTTTAAAAACAATTTTTAGAGAGCATTACATCTTATAAGTAATTTCTATGCTAAATTTCAAGTTGCTAGCCCTTGCAGTATCACGAAAATCGCGGTTTAGAGCGTTTTGTGCTCCTGCAATCGCCCAGGTGGTAGGAGGTTCTGCTCTAGAAGCTGGTAGACGGGGGATTCTGGGTTCGAACCCAATCGCGCCTATCAGCCTAACCGTTTCAGAGTTTTCGTGGTTTTCATCGAAACCTTGGAAATCCATGCGTAAATACGGGTTAGGTTCCCTTAGAAAGACTCCCACGAAGGACACCCCCCCCCCCCAAGGCCTATATCCCAAGATTAGATAATCGGCCGTCAAAAATCAACCAACCATCAACCAACCCCCAGGTGGCAATGACACCGACATGAAATAGTGTAAATGTTAGTGCAAGGTCTGTCACCATCTATTTCCAATCATTACTTTTCAAATTGGTTTGATACTTCCTGAGATTGCGTAGAAATCGCTTTTTAAAACGTTTTTAGAACGCTTTTCGAGAATTTTCACCCCTTTTTAATTGTGGAAATGTTCTTACGGATAATTTATTTCTTATAAGTAATAACCATTTTAATTTCAAGTTGCTAGCCCGTACAGTATCACAAAAATCGCAATTTAGAACATTTTTTGCTCCAGCAACCCCCCATTGGGTACTGACACCGACATGAAATAGAGCCTTTGTTGGAGTAAGGGTTGTCAACATGATTTTGACACTAGTATTTTTTTAATCTATTCGATGCTATCTAAGATTGTGTAGAGATTGACATTTAGAACGCTTTTCGCGCATTTTCACCCCTTTTAAATTTCGAATTTTTCAAGAAATGTTCTTAGAGATCTTTTATATCTAACAAGTAACTATCATTCCAAATTTCATGTTTCTAGGCCCTTCAGTAACACAAAAATCGCATTTTTAGAACGTTTATTACTCTTGCGCCCCCTTTGGGGTAATGCATGAACATACCATATAGCCTATTTTCGAACTTGGACTAACACAATCATTTTGAAACCATTACTTTTAAAATCGATTCAGTAGTTCCAGAGATTACCTCCTACAAATAAACAAACAAACAAACTTTACTGCTTTATAATATTAGTATAGATTAATGATTATTCTCAACATACACTGTAAATAAAAAGACGAATATTTCTGACTCTACGAAAATATACCATAATCACGAACAAAGATGTACAATAACCTCTTCCGAGTCACCCAAGAATTTGAAAAGTATTCCTTTGTCTTTAGAAATCTCAAAAAACAATTTATTTTTTAAATTTAAAGAATGATTTATAAAATTAATTTTGTATTAGCTGCTCGTAATTTTTGGAAACATTTCCGGAAAGCTTTTGCTATGCATTAATCAGTTTTCTTTACTCAGAAAATAAGTTTTTCGGATGCTATCAATTCTTTTATCAATTCAGGTAAATACACTGGTTATCAAAAATTAATGAAAAGTCACAAAATGCTAATTTTCAAATACGCGAACACTCAAAAGGAAATAATATAATTCGAGTAATTACTATCTCTGCAACACAGCTAGTCTATATAACATCTCATTCATGTCACACATGGTCACAAGTGTCACAGTCACTACGGTGAAGTAAAAAAAATAGGAAATTCCATACATCTCATTATGAGTCTCAAATGATCACTATATGTGACTCCACTGAGACGTCACTGTTACTGCTGCTTTGTGATGAGTCACCGTGATTTTACAATGTAGTTACACTGTGACTCTCATGCGACTGTCATTTGAAGACTCAATTTCAAAGTCATCGTGAACGCTGCATTGCGATAATTTACCAAATAATGTCACATTAAAGTCACATGATGACTTTCAGGTGACAAAGAGACTACTGTGAAGTCACCATTATGCTCTTTTAGGAAAAGTCTCCATGTGACTATAACATGATATTATTTGGTGACTTATCATAATGCAACGTTCATGATGACTATGAAATTGAGTCTCAAAATGATAGTCACATGAGAGTCACAATTTAAGTACATTGTAAAGTCACCTGGTGGCTGTTCGCAAAGCAGCAGTCACATTGACTTCTCAGTGGAGTCACATATAGTGATCATTTGAGACTCATAATGAGGTGTATGGAATTTCCTATTTTTTTGCTTCACCGTAGTGACTGTGACACTTGTTACAATGTGTGACATGAACGAGATGTTATATAGGATAGCTGAGTTGTAGAGATAGTAATTACTGGAATTATATTATTTCCTTTTGAGTGTTCGCGTATTTGAAAATTAGCATTTTGTGACTTTTCCTTAATTTTTGACAACCAGCGTATTTTAAGCTGTATATGTGAATTTGTACATGTACTTCTAACAAAACAATTCTAATTTTAATGTTAATGTTAATTATATTGACTTTACATGTTTGTCGACTAAACATGAAAATATTTACTTGAAAGTGGAAACCATCCGAAAAACTATTTTTTCGGGTAAACATAACTGTTTAATACATTATAAAAGCTATTTGGAAATCTTCCCGAAATTTATGGGCAGCTAAGGGACCATCTACATATTAAAACGAATCCAAACTTCATTTTTTTTCAATGGCAATACCCAATTTTAACGAGATATTTCAAATCTCCGGTTCAAACTATGCGTAGACAGAAAATTTCAAGTCATTTAAATAATTAGTTTTTGAATTATAGGCATTCAAAATTTAGGGCTTCTAATGTTAAATTACATTTACATATTTTTATTTATATCTCCTGAAATTATACTCCTAATGTGCTAATTTTTGTGTAGCAATAATACTAATATACCCAAAAATAAATACGTTGAATTTGCAATTTTTATAATTTTATGATATGAATTATGAATTATGAAATTAATATTCGAATAAATTATGAACTGTAACCTACAATTTTTTGATGGATTTAGATTTATTAACTACTGCATTATGGAAATCCAAAATGTTACTTTTTTCTTCTAAGTAGTTTTCAAATTATGCTTAAAAAACGGCAATATGATGGTTTAAGGGGCCGTCTATGATAGAAGTGACTAGTTATTTTGAAATTTCTTACGCTGTCCTGCAATCTAGCAGACTTCATTGACTGCTTGAGTGACGCTTAAGGTTTCTTGATCAAGAAGGTGGCTCTCTTGGTTAACAATCGAGTTCCTAACTTCAATTTGGATACAGTCCTTAAAATACGCTCGTTTTAAAATAATTAATTTCTCGGAAACTTATGGTACGAATTGCATAAAAATTTGTTTTTAGGCTAATTAAATAGTGTACAATTCATTTATGCTGTCAGAATTGTGTATTGCTATTGAAAAAAACAAAGTTATGGTTCATTTTAATACGTAGATGGCCCCCTAAGTAAATTTTATATACATCATTTAAAAGTAGACTTTATTTTCAATCGTTCGGTACCAGTAACCTCCTTCTACGGTAATTTGTTGAGGAGTTAGTAGGGGTTGTTTACTTTTTTCCCACGAATGTACATTAGGGTGGAACGAAAATACATTTTTTTTTTTAAATTTCGATATGTAATAGAGATAAAAAGTTGTCAAATGTCTTTGTTAAGGCAGTATTAAAATATTTTGACAAACATAATATATTTAGAGGTGCCGCAAAAGACTTGAATATATGTATTTTTAAGTAGATTTTACGAATTTTGATAAATTTGGTTTAGTGAAAAAAAAAAATTAAATACCAAAAGCTTAATTTCAATTTTTAAATAGTACACATAAAGTACTTTAAAGTAGATATTTATAATTTTATACTACATACCTTTAACATTTATGCTACTAAATCTTGCATCTTTTAAACTCTTTTTTTTTTTTTAGGTAGCTTTCTTTACAAAAAAGCTACCTATTGCAGCCGTTCGGAGGAAAGCGATTTCAAAAAATTTTGGTATATTTTCATCGATCATGACCCCCAGACCCCGAAACCACCCTCCGTTCAAAATTGATATATATATATATATATATATATATATCTGACCTATGTCACACTGTAACTCCCGTAATTATGAACCGATTTCGATGTAATTCGGTGTGTACATAGTACATACCAATGTCTCGACCGAGTTCGTTGGCCAGCTTCATCCGCCGTTTTGTTTCAAAATGGCGGCCATTTAAAATTTTTAAAAAAATTTAAAACTTGAAATGTGGTACCAAAAAATTAAAAATGGAAATATATTTTTTTCTTATGTATTTGACCTTTATACAAAGATTCCGGAGCAGTTTTTGTTTCGTCTATATCTTAAAAAATGGCTGAGTTATAGCATTTTGAATTTCTACCATGGCTGACATTTTGAAACGTCCTGAATTTTGTCACGCAATAAAAGGCGTATTTATGAACCGATCTGGATGTAATTCGGTGTGTACATAGTACATACCAATCTCTCGACCGAGTTCGTTGGCCAGCTTCATCCGCCATTTTGTTTCAAAATGGCGGCCATTTAAAAATTTTTTAAAAATTTAAAATTTGAAATATGGTACCAAAAAATTGAAAATGGAAAAATATTTTTTTCTTATGTATTTGACCTTTATACAAAGATTTCGGAGCAGTTTTTGTTTCGTCTATATCTTAAAAAATGGCTGAGTTATAGCATTTTGAATTTCTAGCGTGGCTGACATTTTGAAACGTCCTGAATTTTGTCACGCGATAAAAGGCGTATTTATGAACCGATTTGGATGTAACTTCGTTTATACATAGTACATACCAATGTCTCGACCGGGTTCGTTGGCCAGCTTCACCCGCCATCTTGTTTAAAAATGGCGGCCATTTAAATTTTTAAGAAAAATTTAAATTTGAAATGTGGTACCAAAAATTGAAAATTGAAAAAATATTTTCTTCTTATGTGTTTGACCTTGATAAAAAGATTCGGGAGCAGTTTTTGTTTCGTCTATATCTTAAGAAATGGCTGAGTTATAGCATTTTGAATTTCTAGCGTGGCTGACATTTTGAAACGTCCTGATTTTTCTCACGTAATAACAGGCGTATTTATGAACCGACTTGGATGTACCTTGGTGTGTACATAGTACATACAAATATCTCGACCGAGTTCGTTGGCTAGCTTCATCCGCCATCTTGTTTCAAAATGGCGGCCATTTAAAAAAATTAAAAAAAAAAAAAATTAAATGAGATACCAAAAAAATTGGAAAATGAAAAAGATTTTTTTTGTATGTGTTTGACCTTAATACAAAGATTCCGGAACAGTTTTTCTTTCGTCTATATCTAAAAAAAATGGCTGAGTAATAGCATTTTGAATTTCTCTTGTGGCTGACATTTTAAAACGACCTGATTTTTGTCACGCGATAACAGGCGTATTTATGAACCTATTTGGGTGTAACTTGGTCTGTACATAGTACATACCAATGTCTCGACCGAGTTCGTTGGCCAGCTTCATTCGCCATCTTGTTTCAAAAGGTTTGCCATTTTTAAAAAAATTAAATTTAAAATTTAAAATGAGGTATTAAAAAATTGGAAACTGAAAAAGATTTTTTTTATGTGTTTGGCCTTGATACAAAGATTTCGGAGCAGTTTTTGTTTCTGAAAATTTGTTCTTTTGTTGATATCTTAAAAAATGGTTGATTTATAGCACTTTGAATTTCTAGCATGGCTAACATTTTGAAACGATCTTGTATTTGTCACGCCATAACACAGGTAAATTTGTTCTTTTGTTGATATCTTAAAAAATGGTTGATTTATAGCACTTTGAATTTCTAGCATGGCTAACATTTTGAAACGATCTTGTATTTGTCACGCCATAACACACGTAAATTTGTTCTTTTGTTGATATCTTAAAAAATGGTTGATTTATAGCACTTTGAATTTCTAGCATGGCTAACATTTTGAAACGATCTTGTATTTGTCACGCGATAACACACGTATTCGCCTATTTCGATGTAAGAAGGCACGTGGATAGTGTACATCAACACCTCGACCAAGTTCGCTGGCCAGATTCATCAGCCATCTTGTTTCAAAATGGCGGCCATTAAATTAAAAATTATATATATATTTAAAGTGAGGTGCAAAAAAATTAGAAATTGAAAAAGGTTTCTTTCTTAAGTATTTGATCTTGATATAAGGATTCAGGAGCATTTTTTGTTTGTCTTTACCTTAAAAAATGGCTCAGATATAGCAGTTTCAATTTCTATTGTGGGTGACATTTTGGAAAATCTGATTTTTTGCATGCGACAGCACTCCTATATATTAACCGATTCCGATGTGAGTGAGCATGTGCACAGCAATTACTAAGGTCTCGACCAAGTTCACTGCTTAGCCTCATCCACCATGTTGTCTTAAAATGACAGGCACTTTAAGAAATCGCCGAATTTGGCAGCCAAATATAAGTTACTTTAAAGAAAAACAGCTTGGATAAAACTGACTAATTTCGCGAAATTCTCATTCATAATATTGATAAAAATTAGTATTGAATCTCCTATATTCGGTTTCCACTAAATTGAGCTTCGTGTGTTTGCATGATATAAGTTGGCTTTTTTTAAATAAGGATTATGAAAGCTACCTCTTCCTCCCGGCACTGGCCGGAAGGAATTTTTAGATTTAAACAGTATTTCGTAATAGGAAGAATTAACTTTACTTTTAACTTAAAAACGCGACAAAAAATTTTTTAGTTTTGAAAATTAATAGTCAAAAGGAGAACAGTACGTGGTTTAAAGTGATCTTGATTCAGAGGGCATATTATTTGCTGGTGTAGGGTGGCGGAGGAGGAAGAGAAGTATGTAGCTGTAGCAATCATCTGGTCACGTTTCTGTCGTCAGTCAGTGCAGGTAAACAAATCGTTTGAGTAACAAATGTGTTTATGCTGTTTATCATAATATTCGTCGTGAGCTGAAATCTATACCTGTAGTATCTCGCACTCGTATGTTACAAATGGGCAAAACCTATCACGATAAATACAGACGTATATTAAGATCAAAGGTAGAAAATAAAGAAAAATATTATTTAATTGCAGCAAAGTTTTTAAATGAAAGCAAACGTCTTTTTGATGTAGCAGCTTGTAAGTGAAAAGAATTTTCTGTCTGTACGGGCGAAGAACGAAAAAAAGTACCTAAACTTTAACAAGATTTTTTACTTGGCCAAAAAACAGTGAGAAAGTTGTGTATAAGTGTAGTCGATAAAGTTACTTTCAAGGTTTTATCACAAACAGAAGAGGGGAAGCAACAGGTAATACAGCAATAATTAAAGTACAAGTACAATCAGAAATTATTAGTTAAGGCTACTAGAAAAGCTGAAAATGATGCCATTGAATCAGATCCTGAGCAAATATGTAAAGGAAACTTAACATAGAATCCCAAAAATCCGTATACTTCTTTTTTGGATTCAACTACAAGCGAGCAAATGCGAGTAGAACGTCCAACAGTAGCAACTGTCTGTGACCAAACTGTGGTTTCATCCAGAGTGTCTGCGACTATCGCAAGTGCTGTTCTTAAAGATGTTGGAAGGATTACAGAGGAGAACAAAAGTAAGGTAATTGATAGGATGAGAATTCGAAGAGTGATAGCCAAGAATCGAACAAAAGAGATAGTAAGAAGCCTTACCAAGTTGGATAATATATACGTTTGATTTTCGATGGAAGAAAAGATAACGCATTTGTGCAAGATAAATAAGGAAACAAATTTTACAAAAAGACGGTCATCGAAGAATATATTTCTTTAGTAAAAGAACCTAATTCATCCTTTCTAGGCATGTAAACCTGCTTTTGGAACAGGCGAGGCTATAAAAAATAGCATAATAGCATATTTTTATGGTAACAATCATTTGAACATATCAGCTCTAACTGCTATTGGGTGTGATGGGACAGCCACAAATACTAGAATTAATAATGGTGTGATTGCTTTAAAAGAAAAAGATCTAAATAGGTCGCGCAGTGACTGATTTGTTTGTTCCACTTAAATGAATATTTTGCGCCACTTTCGTGAATTACACTAAAAAACAAAGGGCCCTAATGAATTTGGCAGGATTTTAGGCAAACAACTTGAAAATTGTAACAAACTTCCAGTGGTGAAGTTCTTGCCTATACAATACAACCTTCCTAATGTTAAAATAATTAAAGATTTGAGCACAGATCAAAAATATTTACTTAAAATGTGCACATCAATCTCAAGCGGTGCATCCTTTCCAGATCTGTCCTTAAAAACACCCAGGGAAAGTTGGCTCATTCTCGATGTCCTACGTTAGTAAGTCGCATTCTTCGGTTATATGTTGCAACAGAGAATCCTTCAGATAACCTTAAAGGTTTAAGAGAGTATGCTATGAAAGTGTATGCCCCCATTTCGTTCATATTAAGCTTAAACCATCATGTTTAAATGATTCCAAACATTTTTGGAGACTAATAAAATTTTCATGTTACCTTTGTGAGCAATATCTAAAAACAATTGACCCAGTTATTCAGAGATATAGTTATTAAGTTCACCCAGAAAACGTTCTTCTCTGTATGTTAAGTGATGGGAGAAAGCACATAAGAGAGTTGGGTCTTCGTCGACTTCTAAAATCAAGACTGGAAGAAAAGAATGGAATTCAGAAAGTTTGTTGCCCCAAAGCCCAATTTTCATGCTGGAGATTATACTGATATGATTAAGTGGGTGGATATAGCAATCACAGAGTCTCCAATGACAAATGCATACCTAATGAAAAATTTAAAAATGTATATCAGTCAAGCAAGAGAACCGAGTTCCCAGTTGCCATCTATAGATTTCCCTCGTTTACCCTGTAATACACAGGCAGTAGAAAGAATTCTAAAGCTTGTGACAGAGTCATCAATAATTGTCTGTTGTCCTGAAGCAGGAGAAGGCTTTATTACAGCAAAACTTCCTTCGCAAAAGATGATGCCAACATTTGATACCAAAAAACATTTTATCTAATAATAAAAAAAATTTAAAAACAAAATAAATGTGAAACTAATAATGTAATGGAATATTCTAATTATTCTTTAATATTTGTTTTGTTTGGATAACACTGGTTATTAATTATGTCATGACATTTGTTCTAATTTTCTTCAATTATAGTGACTTGTTACTGTTTATGTTGCATATTTGTGTTTAATCGCTTTCCAAAAAATCTTAAAAATAAAAAGGCCCAAACAACTGGTAAGTTTATTTTTAGTAATAATTAGTTATATTAAAAAGTTTTACATATTATTTAAAAAACTGTGTTTGAACAACTATTTGTCAGCAAAAAAGTAACTACAACAGTTACATTCAAAGTCATATTACATCTTAATTTTTTTGAAAAAAAGCTCATTTATTTCACTTTTTCAGAAAATTAATACATAAATTTAGATCAATTAAACTTAATATTACTGTTGTTATAGTAAAGAAGCATCTATAGATTGCTATTAAAAACAGTATTTGATTTTTTAAATGTAAAAATAAAACAGTGAACAGAAATTATAATTTTAAGTTAAATTTGGGCTTTTTGGGAAAAAATCCTTATTTTTAAGGCTCTTGCGGCACCTCAAGATATAAATTTAGAACGAAAAAAATTCGTAGTTTTATTGTTGATATACAAAGACAACTTGTAATTGCTATTAGAAAATTATTTGGTGAAAAAAAAATTGCCCTATAATTTCGCTCCACCCTACTGTACATCTTCGTTCGTGGTTATTAGGTAGATTTCGTATGAAATATTACCTATTGGGATCGTTCCTATGTTGGAATTTCTGAAAACTTTTGCAGATCTACACCGATCATGACTCCTAGAACCCAAAACCACCCTCAGTAAAAAACTTTATATCTATCTATCTATCTATCTATCTATCTATCTATGTATCTATCGATCTATATATATCATTTTCTTCTGGACACGATAACTTTCGTAATTATGCACCAATCTCTTCCAAACTGATACATAAAATCAAAGGGCATAAAATCTCGATCAAGTTCGTTAATGGACAAAATCAGAAAAAGGGGATGGAAATAGGGAGGGGTTTTGTGAAAACCGAAACCCCCCCATAACTTCTTAATTTTTGTACATATCAAATCAGTTTAAAGTTTTTATTACTTCTAAAAATAGGGCGGGCCAAAATTTAATGTATCACAGATTTTTGATAAAGTTAAAAATAGGCTCAAGGGCCCCCAAAATAGGGTTTTTGGGAGAAAAAAAAATTCATAACTTCGTCAATTCTCAAGATATCAATTCCAATTAATTTTATTATAAATTTCCTTAATATTATCTACAACTTTTATATTCACAAGTTTTTGATAGGACCAATTCGTACAGCAAAAAAAAAAAAAAAAAAAAAAAAAAAAAAAATTAAAAACGAAAACAAAAAGGGGGTTTGAAGAAGTAAAAAATCCATAACTCCGTCAATTGAAAAGATATAAAATCCCCATGAATTTATCATATATCTTCTTAATATTGTCTACAACATCTATATAGACAAGTTTTGGATAGGACCAATTCTTACAGCAAAAACAAATTAAAAATACATAGCCGTTGAAGAAAAAAATCATCTAAGTAAGGGTGTATTCAAATCCAAACTGCGTATTTTCTGACTCATTTTACAATTCATTTTTGCTCTCAGAGGCTTCCAATGGGGAAATTTCACCTGGGAGGAATACGTTTTCTTTTGTGTGTAACCGATAAAATTTATCTTGAAATCCTCAAAAACCCACTCAGAATCGTTAAAATAATAGAAAATAATTTTTAATTACTGTTTTTAATAACGCAAAAGCGTAAACAAAACCACGTGATACAAAAACGCGACAGGATTGGTTGTGACGTTATTTGCCACGAAATTGAAATGTTTACGTTTTGCGCGTATACTTTTTTCCATTGCTCTTCCTATTTGCAAGCTTGTTTCATCTGTTCCTTAAAATTTATTTAACGTTATGAACTTTAAATTTTTGAAAAAGTAAGATCTGACCTATCTTAACATAAAATATATCGTTTATTTTTTATTTTCATTAAAATTTTGATTTGAAAATGCCGATTTCGACCAGATTTGTGAAAGGGCTCACACACAATAAAAAAAGTTCATAATAATTATATGGGACTAATTGATGGTTTGTTTATATTTTATAAAATTTTACATAACACTTTTATTAAAAACATACTACAAGGAAAAAATTTAAATGAGCTCAAATTGAAACAAAAGGTTGTGACATACAATATTGCAGACTATGGATCATTTTCTTAAAACTACTGCACAACTTTTTAATACCATATTTATTATAACATTAAATAATGAACAGGAAATCAATCTAATTTTTTGAGATTTATTCAGTTTTCTATTTAACAAACACAGGTCCAAGTGTGGCTTGTTTAAATAATTTAGTTTTCTTACAAAGTTTATCTGGTAGTTGTCGTCGAGTTTTTTTTTTCTTTTTTTGCCACTAAAATTTGAATAGTTAATTTTCCTTTTGTTAATGAGTTAAAAAATAATCTAAGAAATTGCAAATAATCATATTTATAATCTGAATACCCTCTAAAACATTTTTAAATAAAATTTCATTTTAGATATGAACATTTTTAATTTTAGAAGTTCCTAAACGAAATATGGAACAAAATTATTCTTTTGACATAAATGTTTAATGGATAATTTTCACATAAAAAAAAAATATATATATATATACTGACAAAACACAAGTAATATTAAAACCTTTAAATATTCTAACTTCCTTTAAAACCAGCAAAATTAAAAATAAAGGATAATCATATAACATTGTGTTTCTTGTAAATACTTTGGACCAATCTACCAGCACCAGCAATTAATATAAACTAACTTTATATTGTAATCGTGCTTTTTATTAAATGCAAATTATCAGATTTGAAGGCATTGCAAATAAAATTAATATTTCTTATCAAATTCATTAGAATCGAAAAGAAAACTTGTATAACACAGTGGTAAGAACATATTTTAACTATCTTGCAGATAAAATTATGAATTTTAACATAGTAAATTTATAACGAAAAAAAAAAGCAATTTATTTTAAAAAACGATGTAGATTA
Organism: Maratus speciosus; assembly: GCA_963932465.1. Taxonomy (NCBI): domain Eukaryota; kingdom Metazoa; phylum Arthropoda; class Arachnida; order Araneae; family Salticidae; genus Maratus; species Maratus speciosus. Next base: position 396,097,302 of record OZ010788.1, on the reverse strand, counting down.
AAGTCATTAAAAATTTGCTGCTTAGCGTATTACAGACTAATTCAAAATTAGTTTCTGAGTAATAAAATAATTTGCAAGTCACAAAATTAATATAGGACAAAGAATAATATGTAAAAAATAAACCTTTCTACTCAGTAATATGAATATGTAAAATACTTTAAGAACACTAAAAAAGTGCTTATCAGGCAAATTTACTGTACTATTTGTGCAACATGGCACTGCACAATATTTATAACACACATTGCTACTCATTTTTACACAGAAAATTTAAAAACATATAAAGAAATATGTCAAACACTTAAGAGCGCAACGTACAACGACGGTTTTTACATGGCGAATGACGTCACAGCCGCTTTCGTCAGAGATGAAGCGTTTTCCCGCCGAAACAAAAACTGCAATTTTAAAATTAATTTAGTGAATTATTAAAGCTCGAAATATACATAAAAATGGTATCAATTTTCTTGATTTTTTGTGTTCTTCAACATAAAAGTGAAAATGAAAATCGTGAAATTTCCCCATTGGTACGTTTTCTTACTCAGAAACTATATAATGTACAGTAATGATCAATTTTTTGATAGAGGCAGAATATATTTTTAAAAAATGCTGTTAAAGTGGGCATTTTGAACCGAATTTCACGAAGCGGATTGTGTTGGAAAAATCATTGCATTAAGAATGCACTCAAATCCAAACTGCTTATTTTCTGACTCATTTTTAAATTCATTTTTGCTCTCAAACGCATTTAATTGGTAGCTTCGCTTATTCAGAAACTATATAATGTACCGCAATGATCGATTTTTTGATAGAGGCAGAATATATTTCAAAAGATTATATCAAAGTGGGCATTTTGAACGGAATTTCCCGAAGCAATTGTGTTATCACTTTTTTCTGGACACGATAACTTCCGCAATTCTGCACAAATCTCTTCCAAACTAATACATAAAATCAAGGGACATAAAATCTCGGTCAGGTTCGTTAATGGGTAAAAGCGGACAAAGGGGATGGAAATAGGGCGGGGTTTTGTTAAAACCGAAAAAACCCCGTAACTTCTTAATTTTTGTACATATCAAATCAGTTTAAAGCTTTTATTACTTCTAAAAATAGCGCCAAAAATTCATGCATCACAGATTTTTTATAAAATTTAAAATAGGCTCAAGGGGCGCAAAAAAATGGGGTTTTGGGGAGAAAAAAATTCCTTACTTCGTCAATTCTCAAGATATCAAATCCAATAATTTTATTATACATCTCCTTAATATTATCTACAACTTTTACATTCACAAGTTTTTGATAGGACCAATTTGTACCGCAAAAAAGGGGGGTTGAAGAAGAAAAATTTTCATAACTCCTTCAATTCACAAGATATAAAATCTCCATGAATTTATCATATATCTTCTTAATATTGTCTTCAACATTTATATAGACAAGTTTTTGATAGAGCCAATTCTTAAAGCAAAAACAAATTAAAAATACATAGCGGTTGAAGAAAAAAATCATCTTATTAACGGTGCATTCAAATCCAAACTGTCTATTTTCTTACTCATTTTTAAATTCATTTTTGCTCTCAAACGCATCCAATTGCTAGATTCTCTTATTCAGAAACTATATAATGTACAGTAATGATCGATTTTTTGATAGAGGCAGAATATATTTCAAAAAATGATGTCAAAGTGGGCATTTTGAACAGAATTTCCCGAAGCGATTGTGTTAGAAACGAAAAATATTGCCCTACTGAGAAAATAATTGTTTATTAATCAGGATTTAATTAATTGAAAGAAAAATAAAAACACAGGTCGCTTATAAATCTTTTCAAAAATCACGTCAGCATGTTTTATTTTTTTTCTTTTTATTAAAAATTTATCTAAAAATGTGGCAGAAAATTTCGAGTTGTTGAGTATGGAAAAATATTTTTTTAATATCGCCTTAACATGATTCTGATAAAACCAGCTATTTTATAAAAAGGAAATAAAAACTCGCCAAAAGCAGACAGATAAAACTGTTAAAGTGGATTTATATCTAATAATGATTTAGTTTTTGTTGGTGAAATTAGTATACTTAACTTCGAAATCTACCTCTGCCTGTAGGCCAGGCCGGCAGGGTTTTTTTTTTTTTTTTTTTTTTTTTTTTTTTTTTTTTTTTGTAGGTTATGCGAGATTTCGAAACATTTGACTTTTTTTGCAAAGTATTAACCCTACCCTTTATCTACTGACGGTACTTATAAGTACCATTAAAATAACTTGTTATAGAATACATTTAATACATCGATTATTGGCGATACAGTTTATTATGAGTTATAGATGCATTACTTTATCTTGTTCCAAAAGCATTATTAGTTACACAAAAAAAAGAAAAATATTTTTAAAAGGATAATTGATTTTGCTTTTGCATCTTATCAGTTTTCTTTTCGTTGGAGGGGGGAGAGATTTTTCAATTCGGAAATTTTTCTATATTTCTTTTGTAAGAACATTATATTTGTACATTTCCTAATTCTACAAAATACTAAGAAAATATTTTAAATAAAAGATTTGAGTGATGTTATAAATATTGCACAAAATCCCTATAAACTCAAATTGAATTAATCCTTCTAAATCGTTCAATGCTTCTAAAATTTATTAAATATTTAGGTAAATCTTCTAATGTAGTTTCAAAAGTTCAAGAAAAATGCTTTAGAAGATGAATTCAAAATTCAGTACATAAAAGGTTAACGTCCATTGCAAAGTAGTGTGTAAAAAATACTGATTAAGAGTTGCAATGTAATTAAAATAAAACTTTAAAAAAAAAGTACGTGCAAGTACATCCAAGTTTCTACTTAAACAGAATAAAAAAATACATTACTGTCAGCGTTCTAGAAATCTCGTAATAAACATATATTCGTTTGTTTCGTTTAATCAGCCCTTTCATCAAATCGTTTCATTAGGATGTTATTATATAGTGTAGATATCTATTCAGCCTGAGCGGAAACAGTTTACCATCTATGCATGGATAACTAATCGACTGATCACCTTCGATTGATAGTTAACAAGAGCATAATGGCTCTTATAGGCATTTCATAGTTTATTGCATGGGTTTATTGGTTCAGCGGAAACAACCGGAAAACACTTCAGAAGAGGAGTTAAAAATAAGTGGAATATATCTTAGATAGCCTGTCACGGAACAGCAAACATAAGACGCAACACAATTTTAAAACTACACAAATAATTACCTGCCGAGGTAAATCAATAACGCAAAACGACAAAGGGTAGTAAGAAATTTCCAAGAACATGACCAAGGCTCAGAAATATATCAGTTGTTATTTAGATTACGTAAGGGGAAGACATTTCTGAGCTGTGAATGGAATGCCGGATAATGAGCTCAGTTTGGATTTTTGTAAGGAAGTCAATCGCGTACTTACACAAGGTTTATTGTCGAATTTACAGAAGATATCAAACACTGATTAGTTTAATTATTATTAACCTATATATCATTAAGATATTTTTCAAAAAGTTCTAGAAGTACATTTTTCTACAAGTTTTTTTTCTATCATGTCCAATCTTCCATCTTTAATACCAATTTAATTTATCCATTAAGCTTTTTAAGTTTATAATCAATTTCAATATACAGATAAACCTTAATGACAAAATACATCGCATACAATTATAGAGAAATTTTTGAAAATTAAAACAAAACTCAATTAAATTGTTAATAAAAACAAAACTGCGTCAATTAGATGTGGAGTTGTAGCAAGCTATTTGAATTCACTTTTTGTTGTTCATTTAGTTAAAAATTAATATAAAAGAAGTATAAAGTTTCATTGCTTTAATTTTGATTAATTTTGATTCTTTCGTAACATTTATTTTCGTAAAAAGAACTATTTATGAAAAGTAATAAGTTTCCTTTTTGGCTTTTATTTGCAGTTTATTCGATTCCATAAAATTTTTGAAAAATGACATGTTTATATTTCAGACTAAAATTTATTGAATCATACTTTGAATTTTCTTTTTGAAACATTTGAAGATGTTAAAAAAAAAAAAACTATTTATCGTTAAACGATCGATTTTAGTACTATTTCTTTCATAAAATGCTTTAGAAAGCTCTCAAAATTTAAAAGAAATTTCGCTGAAAATGATAAGTACGTTCTTTTCTGAAATCGTCCATTTTGAAGTGCATGTCAAGCTGTTCTCAATTTTCTAAAACCATTTGAACTAAATTGTTAAAGGTTTAAAAACATAAAATTGTAAAAATAGTAAAACTATATCTATATTAAGATTCAAGTACACTGTGAATAAGAGAAAAATACCGTACACCTAGAAACGTTCTAATACATCAGGGACAAATGTTGAAGTGCTTTAAGAAGCTACGTCGAATGTAAAATTTCCAATATCATGGATATCAAACAGGATATGAAGCACCACTTGAAATCGCATGAATACCCAATACACAAATCTTTTATTTTCAATATTCATTTTAGATTAAAATACAATTTTTGTCACTCTAACTTTTCAGAATTTTTAGGAATTTCGCATTTATTTTGTTTGTTAAATATCAGATATTGTTCAGATGTATAAAATATTTAAATTTATTTAAAAACGATTTATAATATAGAAAAGTAGCACTAAAGTGTTGTATTTTTTGTAATATTGCATCTATTTTGTATTAATTTACGTATTAAAAATTACTTACGCAGTCCGCAAGCAGTTCTCCCACGATTTCCGTATGCAATTTTTCGGCTTTCTTTATCTCCGTAAAATATTTTATACTCTTTGATTAATTCAGAAAGACTTCTAATCTGACGAATCACATAAGGGAAAGATATCTTGTCTGAAATAGCGGCGACAGTCTCATTTCAGATTCTTAGGTATGTAAGAACGTTGCGTATAATCCCATTACATTATTGAGAAACGATTTCATTTGTAAGATATATCAATTAAAAAACCCTTAACGGGTTAAAAGTTTGTGACGCAGCACTTTATCTTATTGTCATAAGAATTTTAAATATGGGACTTAAAAATAATGATATGATATTTTAAGTGACGGAATATTATTTATTTCATCATTTTATATTTGTTTTATTTATAATTGCATATGTAAGAATTATATTAAACATAAAAGGATGTATAAAAATGTATTCATTGATGCTTTATATTTCACAACTTTCATAAATTCAAAATATAAGTTTTAAAAGATATGATATCAAAATTTAAGTGACGCCTTGATGTAGCCTTAAACAATTTGTTTTAAAATTCCAGTTTAATTGTTTTCGGTTTGGCTAAATATATTTACACACATCTAAAAAAACTTTTAATTTTACAGTGTACTGTTAAAACTATCACTTTCACGGAACCTATACAATACACTGTAATGTATTTATATGAATAAAGTTATTTATCTTTTATGCCACGCTATCCAGAATCAAGAATAAAATTTATGTAAATGATTTCTTTGCGTCATAATATCCATTTCCATACATTTCGCTTAGTTTGGATTTTTTCGCCATTCCCATAGAATGGCGTAAAGATGTAGTCCCATTTTTCATACCGATTATATAACAGTTTCCCTGCAAATTAGTAATATCTTATTCTTTTCATCTAAAACAGATTCATATTATATATTAATTTTAATAAAATCGCGCGTCACTTTCGAGGAAAAAAAAAAAAAAACGAAAAAAAAAGAGTTTTCCCGAAAACAAGTGTTATCTAATTTCCTTCATATAAAACAGATTTATATTATATTTCAATTTAAAGAAAATCGCCCAGGCCGTTTTCCAGAAATAGAAATTAAGAATTTGTACCACCGAATTTACTTTAAAAATGGGTCTCGAAATCTCAAAATATACTGTACGTAGAAATGTGAAAATTTCAGAATAGAGTTAGACTGCAGATATAAGACTGTTTAGAAAAAATCAGAACAATATGAGCACTATTTGCTGAGATATGAAGTGGCGGATTTTCACGTTTCCTCCGATCTTGAGTTAGGTGTATATATGAGTTCCACCAAATTACGATTTTAGGCTTAAAGCTGCGTCAGTCTAGAATATTATCGCTGCGTCACTCTAGAATATTATCGTCTTCCATGATATATTTTGAGTTGTATTTTTGAAAATATTTCTCTGAAATTTATTAAAGATGTCCTCCAATCCAAAGGAGTTATTTTCTGACAAATGTCTGAATACATTTTTCTGCGGAAACGCATAAAATTGGCAGGGGTCTTATTAAGAAACTATGAATTTGAGTTGTATTTTTCATTTTTTGGTACAGGCAAAAGATATTTCAGAAAAAACTGTCAAATTTGGCCTTATGAATCGAATTTTCGGACGCGAAAGCACAGCAAAGATGAAAAATTGTCGTCAATTGACAAGAAGCGAGTATAATAATAAGTTAAGTAATTTATTAATCAAAATATAGAAAATGATATTCGATTCCTAATCGCTTCAATAGTCAGGCCTGTCAACTTTATACTTTTACAGTTAAAAATGAGTCAAAAAATGTGTGGGAAACGTCCACATTGTTACCACTATTACACTGTAAAAAAAAATTTGTAAGGTTACTAAGAATTTTGTAGGAAACTGGGATTCCTAGAACTTTTTATGTAACCACAACAAAAGATAATCATGTAAAATTACAAAACTTTCTTCAGTAACTGTTACTAAATATTGCTTAGTAAACGTACTAGTGATTTTTTAGGGAGTTTCCCCAAAAAACTCTTGTAAATTTACTAAATATTGTTTAGTGAAGTTACTAATGCTTGTTTAGGGAGTTTACTAAATAAGTTTTAGTAAATTTATGAGTGAATATGTTGTAAACGTACTATCCATTTTTAGGGCGTTTTCTAAGAATTTGTTTGTAAATTTACTAAATATTTTTCTGTAAATTTACTAACGGTTTTTCAAGGGAGTTACTCAAATTAGTTTTTGTAAATTTACTAAATATTTCTTAGTAAACTTACTAGCGATTTTTTAGGGAGTTTACTAAAGAATTTGTGGTAATTTTTCCAAAGATAGTTTAGTAAACGTACTAAGGATTTTTTAGAGAGTTTTCCAAAGATTTCCTTGTAAGTTTACTAAATATTGTTCAGTAAGCTTACTAACATTTTTTTAGGGAATTTACTAAAGAATTTTTCGTAAATTTACTTAGGATTATTTAGTCAAGGTACTAACGATTTTTTTAGGTAGTTTCCTAAAAAATACTTTGTGAATTTTCTAATGATTTTTTAGTACACTTACAAAGGAATTTTTAGTACATTGACTATGAAATTTTTTTGTAAACTTGCGAAGGATTTCATAGTACTTTTACTATGATTTTTTTTAGTATTGCACCCAAAACTTTACATATACTTTAGCAAAAAATGTTTGGTAACTTTATTAAAGTATCGTCAGAAAAATTACCAATGATTTATTTAGTGTTGTATCTAAAACAGTTTTTGTATTTTCGCCAGAAAGTTTTTTGTAACCGTGCAAGAGATTTGCAGTAAAGTCAAAATTCTTCGATCAAAATAAGTAATATGGCCTGACGTGTTTTTCAGTAATACCAGAGCAATTGCCAGAAATATTTGTATGTTATGCATTAAAAAACTGACTGAAGCTTCACTGTAGATATTCAAATAGGTACAAAATCATTTCCATATAAAATTAGCATTATAACAACAGCAGTAAATAAGCAGATAAGCAGAATCAGATCTTACGGTTATTTGTTAAATTAAAAAAGCGAATAGAAACAATAATGAATGTAAAGTATTATTACTAAGTTTATAAAGTATGCCTAAATTTAAAAAAAAAATGTTATCGATACACTGTTAAAAATAAAGTGTGATGTTTCACCAAGAAAATGGTGAAAAGTCGCTGAAATTTAGCTGCAACCAAGATATTGGCGATAAGTTTTACCAGTTTATTGGTGCTTTCTCAAATACCATTATATTAGTGAAATGCTAAACAATGATTCAGGTTTTTTATAAATCCAATTTTCTGGTGAAAGGTTGAACCATAAATCAGGATTTTGTTTTAATCCAATTTTCTGATAAAAGGTTTAACCATAAATCAGGTTTTTCTTTTTAAATCCAATTTTCTGGTAACAGTTTGAACCATAATTTAGTTTTTTTTAATCAATTTTTCAGGTAAAAGGTTGTACCACGAATCAGGATTGTTTTTAAATCCAATTTTCTGGTGAAAGGTTAAATCATAATTCAGGGTTTTCTCTATTCCAATTTTTTGCTAAAAGTTTGAATCACGATTCAGGATTTTCTCTCATCTTTATGTGGAATGGTTACACCGGATTGTAGCTTTCTTTTTTCCCCTCACTTTGGTTTTAAATTTACCATTTTATGGTGTAATAAACCAAATTTCAGATTATGCGAGATTATCTTGCAGTAGGAAAGCTTACTTTTTTTTTGTTTTCATTAAACCGAAAATTATTTAAGTTTTAATTATTGATTCTATTGTCTTTGAAATATATTTAAAAAACAAATGTAAACCAATTTGATCTAATTTCACAAAATAATTGCATTTTTTTCACCACAAATATTACCATTCTGTCCTTTTACATTTTGGAATATTTCTTCGCACTCAGTTACACTTATAGTCCATTTAGTGTTTGCTTATTCACAAAGAAAAAAAAAATTCTTTAGATTTAAATACATACCCTGTTTTTATTATTGTTTTAATTTAAACAATGGCTGAATAAATTTCTTCAACCAATATTAATTTTTGCTCGAGTTTGAAAAGTTTTTTGCATAATGCACTTAGCTGCTACTTTCATGATCTGTTTTTTTTTTTTATTATTGTTGTGAATCTATAGATGATGAAATTTTCATATTATACAGTTTTCAAATTTTTACCTTCTTTTCACAAAACAAAAAATAAAATAGAAATATTTTTAAAATTTATATTGCAACACAGCTCAATTATGCAAAATTAATTGATTTGAATATAAAACAACAACAAAAAAAGTAAAGTATTTGTTTCTCTTTAACATTTAATAATGAATATAACACATTTGAATAAATAAAGCACAAACATAACGAATACATAATCAAAGTATATGCGTAAATACTGAAATAATCAGCATTAAAAAGGAGAATCCATTTAACCACTACTATCAGCTAATACAAAATATTACTTTAAACTTTAAAGCTTTTTTAAGAATACACAATGTATTTCTATAGTATATTAAATATTTACTTTGAACGGTTAATTTAATAACAGCAGTGTCGCCACCAAGCGACTAATTATTCTTACATATATAAGTATTTTTTCAGTATTCCTAAATGATAATCTATGACGACGATTTATTTATTTTTTAACAGTACTCGTAAAAAAGGAAAATATTCACCAGCAGCAGCCTTGCAATAGCTGAAAAAGAAATGGTTACAGACACAATTAAATAGCAACACATTTAAGTTGGTTTGCGGTATGCCGCTCCATTTATTGAAAATACAAATTATATAATCATTAAATTATATGTATAGTATGTCAGACTAATATTTACTGTAATATAATATCATTTTACATAGAGTTTCTCTCAGACAGTTTTAGGAGGGTGCTGCTCCCTCTCTGACTATTCAGGTCATCAAATATAAAGAATTCTTGAAGCTTACTATGTTCTGAATCAGGATTTCAAGTCAGGAATAGATCCAAGCATCAGGCTAAGTTATCCACCTATTTTAAATGAAAGAGTAAATATTTTAAGACATAAAATATTTCTTGTGCAGACATAACAATAATCAAATTTCACAGGGGAATTAATCAAAAAATTAAACAGTATATCAATTCAAATCTCTTTTACAAGGAAATCTTCAGCATTTAAAAAATCAATCAGTGTTCGAAATCATTGGATTGGTGGTCCGCTGATCCGAGAACACCAAAAATTCATTCGGACCACTAATTTGAAAATTTTAGTGGTCAGCAGGAACAGTAACCCCCCCCCCCCCTCTCTTACAGGGTCACTGGTAAACTTAAATTTTCCCGTCTCAGAGAAAACGGCAACCAAACACAAATCACAGAATTTTATTTTAAAAAATATATAAAACTGCATTAAACCTTAGTCAATTGAAATATTGGAATTAAAATATCTAAATTAATAATTTTATAGTTTTTCTTTATGTGCTGTTTATTTAATTTTTAGTTATAATTTTATATTTTATTAGACTGGAAATTTTGGATAACTGCAAAGAAAGTTTGTAAGAAAAAGCTGCAAAATTCTCCATTTGTTAGGTAGAAGGAAAATATTGTGAAATTCTTAAATGAAATGTGGAAAAATATTGCAAAAAGCGTCAGTTGGTTGAGGGAAAAAAATCGTCAATCAATCGTGATTAACAAAAACTAATGCTTGCCATTTGGCTGCAATAGGGTGTCAACGATTAAATTATTATTTTAATCAACTGATTTTTTTTTTAGAAAAATTATGATTTTCATCAATGATTTTTTATGGTCTATTTCAATGGTCTGTAGGGAAAAATCATTTGTAGTATATTGGAATGATATTACACTATTTCAAACATATAGAAAATGATACACATCACTGAAATGTACAAAAAGATGCTTACTATAGAACATGATGAGCATAGCATTAATTTAATCGTTTATTTATGGGTTGAAACAAAAGGATTCGCTTATAGTACTGTATAAATAAGCAATAATTGCTGGAAGTTCGTTATCTGTTGTGGTACGAGTTTTTTTTAATTTAACTAATTTAGTTACTTCGTATGTATAAAATCTGTAAATCATATACAGGGCTGGAAAAAAGATGTATACATTTCCGTTTATTGACGAAATATGTTGAAGGGGAATTTTCAGCTGTGAAAATGCGTTTCTTAAATGAACTAATGTTTAGCATACTATTTGGTATATATTCAAATCTATAGATCATATATAGCGTTGCACAAAGGAATTCGGATATTTTTCTGATGACTGATAATAATTGCTGAAATTTAATTTTCAAATGTGTTACGTGTTTTGTAATTTGCTTACTTAGCCATCATATTTAACTTTATTAAACGTTGATTTTTTTTTACATAATTCTGAATGTGTTGGAAAATTATAATCTGTCGTTGAAGCTTGATTATTTTACGTTCTTGTTTAAAAAAATATTTTTATTTTGTATGTGTATATATATATATATATATATATATATATATGGGCGAGTTGTAAAAAACAGGGTAGGTGGGTTAAGCCGGGTAGCGCAGATCTCTCCTTCAGTTGTACTTCTGTCTATCAGCCAACACGAGGAATTACTTATCGGTAACCATTATGGCATTAATAGCTGATTGAAACGTTACTGTGTGCGTTTTTTTTTTTAGTGTGAAGGAATTAGATTCAATTACTCTTAAAAAATTGTTTTATTTGATTCTAGATTTTACGCGTATAACCACTATTTTTCAGCATATTAAATATTCTTGAGTACTACATGTATTTTTTTCTTTTCCTGATAATATTTAAAAATTTTTACTGATCTTTTGCTTATAGGATTAAGAGTAGTGACGCCATATTTTAAACTCTGTCATGTTGGGGGTAAAACCGGGTACTTAAGAGTGGGTCAAAACTGGGTATTCCCGATTTTGTCCGACACTCATAAAATGTTTTTTACTATAGTTAATAAATTAGCATGGAATTTTAAATTGCATTCTTAATGCTGTTAAGTTATAATATAATTCTAAATCTATCTAGTTATAATGAAAAAAACTAATTTTGATTTTGTTTTATATTAAAAAGTGGGTCTAATTTTTAACTTACATTTATGAAATTAAATAATTTGCAATTATTAATGAACAAAATAATGGTACTAATTAGGGCAGAATTTTATATTATGCTTATTACATTTTAATAACTTTCTAATCTGAGGTGTAATAACTTGCGTTATAGGTCCACTTAAAATGCAAATATATTTCGTGACTTGTTTCTCTAAATAAAATAATCTGCCCAAATTGACAAATAGTCCATAAAATCTCAATCCTATATAATTAGGCTATATAATCTATAACAGGATTTTTTTTATCAAATACTAGGGGGCTCGGCCCCCTACGAGCTACGCTCGCCAACCCCCGTCCAGACACCGTAGACTCTAAATGCACGCTAATTTCATCGGCTTTAAAAAGATTTCGAAAGATTGAATTATAATTTAAAAAACAGTGGCGATCTCTCTACATTTCTCTTTGATTGGGGAATTTTAACGCCAAATCCGTTGCGGTACTACTTGATTATCCCGTCGACCAATTTGCCAAATTATATAAATCGCCAAACCACTCGCCAAATTATACAAATTGACATAATTTTTATTTTAAATAACGAAAAAACAAATAAATTAGTACAACATTAATTAAAATACAAATAAAACATCGAAATAAAAATAACTTGATGACGTAGACACGTGTAACAACATTTCAAAATAAGCTAATATAAAAGGAATTAAGTAAACAGAGTCTTTGTCTCCTGGTATTTTTTAACAAAGTGAAAAGAAAGTTCTTTTAAATTAGACATTTTAAATTAATCGTTTTTAATCTGACGTAATTTTGACCAAACTATTCTTTCTCTTTTTAATATTCACATGAAAATACTTGTGTTAGAAATGAAATATTATTTGCGCTTTCCTAACAAAAATAGTTGAAAAGTATCCTCTTAAAATATCAAATAAATGTCTAGCGCAATTTCTAAATTTAAGCCGTTTTGCAATATTATTTTGTGTTCATTTTATGTAATAACTGTAATGTGACGTAAATATGACGTAATTTCTAATATTTAAGACTTCTAACGCATGTTAATAAATTTATTGTTTTACAAATTCCTTTCCCTCTTAAAATTCACGTGTAATTATAGTTTTTATGACGTAATTTTTAATAAGTTCCTGCTTTTTTTACATAATTATTTAATTCTAATTCCAAATGTTTTTTTCTGTTTATAATAGTCACGTGTAAATAAATTTTTAATTTATTTACGCGTATAAATATTTTTTTTAAGCAAACATTATTGTTTCCGCTCTTTATACAGTTGGCAACAGTTTAAATTAATATCACTTTCTAAAATCTGTTAAAAATATCTCTAGAAATGCTGAAAATCTGAATTTAAAATAGAAATAAAACCTCAAAAAATTAGTCAAAATAAAAAAATTAATGCAATCAGCACTCCGGCAAATTCTAACGCATAAAATGATCTAAAAATGATTAAATTCCTATGAACAGTTTGTGCTCCTATAAAACTTTTTTAGTGGAACGATTTTGTCCAACTTTAGCATTAAATATCTCTTAAAATAATTCTTCGATCTGAAAACTGTCTGCATCAGCGTGTTTATCAAACATTTTTGTATAATACTACCGATTTTCATATTTTTTATGCATTATTTTTCTTAATATTAACGAAGAAAGACCTCCAGTCACAAAAAATTCAAAACCGGCGGCGGCGGCGGCGGCGGTGACAGCGGTAGTTACTTTTTTTTAGAATAGAGAGATTAAACAGGCAAGAAAAAAACCTCTTGATGAATGAAACTTTCCCGGACTCATTTGCTGTATATAATAGGAGTGGATGGATTACGAAATTAGGTCTTTATTTTATTTGGTTTAAAAATGTATAGATTTTTCCAATCCTTGTCCTGAAAAGCCCGTTCTTTAAAGCCTTAACAGGTGTTCAATTCATATAAAAGAATCCCGTTAATCTAGTAAGAGAAAGCAATGTATTTATATACGATTCTTTCCTTACGCAACGCATCGATTTCAAACCCTTGATGTGTCATTCATGCATCTCTAAGCTCATACTAAGAACAAGAGGTGAAGATGTGGTTATTTTCCAACTCTACGCGATCTGTAACAATTTATCAAATTGGAAAATTATTTAAAACTGCATTTTCGAGAGCAGCAATTGTAAATACTGAAATCAGAAGGTTCGAGAAAACAGGGAGTTTTCCCTACAACAATGTTTTTCCAGACCATATTTTTGCTCCTTCGGAAGTGAGAGAGAAACCCATGAAAGTCATAACACACCTAGGTCTATGCAGCCACAGATTTGCATAGCTGCAGAAATAAATATTTCTGAAACATCACAGGATAATGGAGCTCAACCTTCCGAACATAAACGAGTTGACAACATCCAGCGTCTTTCACGTCGAGCTTCCAGATGCAGCAGTTAACATCACAGTCACAGACGTCATCACTCATTCAAAATTTTACATCTATAAAATACATTAGTAAAATTATCCATTCGACATCTTCAGACTATATAGCCCAGCAATCTGTATTTCCAATTTCGCCTAAAATGTTATTATCCCCTTCTAAGGAAGGCTTTAGAATTGAGAAAAGAAAGGGAAAAATTTATTTTGATTTCTTCTCCCTATAAATTACAGGTCGAAACAGATATTAAGGAGAAAAAAGCCAAACTGCAAGACGAAAAAATAAGTTTCTTTAAAAGAAAAAAAAAACAAAAAAGATTGCGGAAACATCTTCAGAAGAAGAGGATAATGAAACCTGTATGTTTTGCTATGAACTTTACTCAAATTCTAAATCCAAATACGATGTTTGAAATGCCACAGATAGGCACACGAAGCATGTAGTATTGCAGAAGAATATGATGACAAATTCATCTGTGATTTTTGAAGCTAAAAGAAAACTCTTAAACGTACGGTGTAAAGTAAGCAGGCCTATACAAGGTAGAAAATTTTCCAACGAATTATTTTTTTTACACATGAAGAACACATGTGCAATTTCGTTTTGTTAAAAATAATAAAAATAAATTTTTTACTATATTAAGCAAGACCTTTTAGACCAAAATGAGTTTTCCAGTAGTTTTAAATGGATACCCAGTTTTACCCAACCAGCGATGTAAAATCAGATTTTTGCATACGTTTGAAAAAAGCTACTTTTTTAAATAAACAATTATATATATTGTTTGAAAAGAATGTTTTATTATAGCCAAGGATTCATTTTACATTAAAAACAGTGTTCAAAGTTTGTTTTCCCATTTCACAGCATTTGAGACTAACAAACTTATACGGTACCCAATTTTGCCCCACCTTCCCTATATGTATATTTATTTAAAGGAAGCTGTAGAAGAAAATAGCATGAAACATTTATTAGCTCCTTTCTACATCTGTTTCTACTAAAATTTTTGGTAACATGCCATTTATCTTTTAAAATAAGCAATTTTACTATTCGCATACACATTACGGTAGTTATCGCGATATATCACCAATATTAACACGTTGATACATTCCGATATTAAATTTACGATATTCTCCCCACCTAGCAGTTAAACTTTTGAAAAAAAGATGAAAAAAGGTTTTCCGAAAACTTGTCGCAATTTATTCCAGGATGATATTTTAGAAGTATCGGCAAATATATATATATGCTCTAAAAGTTAAAATCTTCTAACTGATGATGAAATTGATTGTTAAAAACGTGAGTTTTAACTCTTTGAAATACATTGGTGAGCGTAGGTCACTTCGCCCCTCACAAAGACTATATTTTTTCTACCATAAAACTAACTAAACGTCCGTATTTTAACACAATCTTTTTTAGAGCAACTCAACAGGCCATATTTACATTTACTTACGAAAATTTCGAAACATTCGGACAAATATAAACATTTTTTACTAAATAAAATGCATAAAAACTTCGTCAAAATTAGCAAAAGCTTCAGTTACATCGTGGTAAAAATCTTACCAGCCTTTCTCCCACTAAATATTAACTTTTTTTCACTCGGGCTACGAAAACATTATGTTTTTAACATCTAAAAATTTCAAAGAGTTTGGATGATAACGGCAAACTTTAAGAATTTAAAATACTGGAAGAACCTTGTCCCTCCCCCACCTCCCTTTCCAGGCATATTTCAAAATTACACATAAGACTCCAAAAATCAAATTATGCAGAATATTAATACCAAATAATAATAATAATACCAAAAAGCATATACTTTCAATTCTGTTTGAAATACTGCTATACATTTAAAAAAAAATACAAAATTAATCTTTAAAAAAATTCATTGTCCAAAGTCACTTTTTTTTTCTGCACATTTTACTGTACGACTCACATTGCGTATATATTATTTTAAAATACACGATGTTATACAGTAGCTTTGAAATTATCGAGTATTCATTTGATTCAGATATAAATGGATTTAAGGGTGAAAAAAAATTAGTTTGAAAAGAAAAAAAAAACCCACCAAGATTTTGATATGAAAATAAAATCTATATCTATATTATAAAAAACAAATATATCTGTGCGTAACGCTGACGTCATTTTGCAAATGGCAGCACTTTGAAATCTGGAATGAAATTTAGGTTTTGCAATTTCCGTGTTCAGCTTATCGTCAGCTTAAAAGTCCGAGTAAAATGCGAACTACATTTAATATTTTTGTTGAACATTGTCACAATTCTATTTCAAAGACCCGTGATCGGGGGATGTAACTCACAATTATGTGGGTGGGAAGCTGAAACTTGTTTTAATCCCTTCCGTTTAGGTCTAAAATGAAAGTACTAAGTTTTATCCCACGTACTAGGTGAACATTAGAAAATATGTACAGTCGTGGAAAAAAAAAAAAAGTAAACACCCCCTACTAACTCCTCAACAAGTCATCGTAGAAGAAAGTTACTGGTACCGAACGATTGGAAATAAAGTCTACTTTTAAACGATGTATATAAAATTTGCTTAGGGGGCCATCTACATATTAAAACGAACCATAACTTTGTTTTTTTCAATAGCAGTACCCAATTCTGACAGCATAAATGAACTCTACACCCTTCAATTAGCCTAAAAACGAATTTTTATGCAATTCGTACCATAAGTTTCCGAGAAATTAATTATTTTAAAACGAGCGTATTTTAAGGGCTGTATCCAAATTGAAGTTCCGTACTGGATTGTTAACCGAGAGAGCCGCTTCCTTGATCAAGGCACCTTAAGCGCCACTCAAGGAGTCAATGAAGCGTGTTAAATTACAGTAGAGCAGAATAAATTTTAAAATGTCTACTTACTTCCATCATAGACGGCCACTTAAACCATCATTTTGCCGTTTTTTAAGCATAATTTGAAAACTACTTGGAAGAAAAATGTGAAATTTTTGAATTTCCATAAAGCAGGAATTAATGAATCTAAATCCATCAAAAAAAATTGTAGGTTGCAATTCATAATTTTTTCGAATATTAATTTAATAATTCATAATTCATATCATAAAATTATAAAAATTGCAAATTCAGCGTATTTATGTTTGGATATATTAGTATTATTGCTACAAAAAACATTAGCACATTAGGAGCATAATTTCGGAAGATATAAATAAAAATATGAAAATGTAATTTAACATTAGAAGCACTAAATTTTGAATGTTTCTAATTCAAAAACTTATCATTCAAATAACTTGAAATTTGGTGTCTAGGCATATTTTGAACCGAAGATTTGAAATATCTCGTTAAAATTGGGTATTGCTATTGAAAAAAAAATGAAGTTTGGATTCGTTTTAATATGTAGATGACCCCCTAAGAAAATTTTATATACATCATTTAAAAGTAGACTTTATTTCCAATCGTTCGGTACCAATAACTTTCTTCTACGATGATTTGTTGAGGAGTTAGTAGGGGGTGTTTACTTTTTTTTTTACGACTGTACATATTTATAGTCGAAAAACACTTTTTTAAAATTATCTTAACAATATCTCAGAACAATTCTTTCAAAAACATTGTCAATACAAATGTCGTAGAACTTGAAATTCCGAATAAAATGAGTACCCATATTAATATTTTTGCTGAACATTAAGGTCGCAATTCTATTTCAAAATTTTGTCTTAACCGCTAATCAAGAGAGAGACAGAGTTATCAATCCGCCCTCCCTCCGTTTATTACATACATGCATTTTCTTTAAGTTGTTGAGGCCCCCGCGATGTTTCTGTAATTATGTTAATGCTTTATTTTGTATATTTTGAGGATTATAATTTAGTAGTTATCGAGAAAGAGGTACATAATTGACAGCCGTTTTACATGCCATTTCTCAACTGATATCGTAAACCTTAAACCTTAGTTAAACAAAAAAAAAAAAAAAAAAAAAAAAAAAAAAAAAAAACGTAAAGCTGATAATACTTTTTTTTTAATATTCCGAAGGTTTTAAAATTTTATGAATTTAACTTAAGATGCTCGTATACTAGTCGAAAGTAATTTTTATTAAAACCATCTTAGTCCTTTTCGTTAAATATCGAAGTTTAAAATCGTGCTATTGGTTGACCTATAATTCCTCTAGCGACAAGAATCCTGCACACTCATTTGTTCCCTCGCTTCTCCCCACTATTTTCGACCTCCTTAAATGTGTTTCATACGCACTGTTATTCGCTATATATGTCAAATTAAATACGACGCATAATTCAAATACAATATCAGAGATCATAAACAATATTTCCCATCATTTACAAATTATTTTTGAAATATGCTAAAAATCATGAAATAATGCACTTTTTAAGTTATCTATTATTTGTTCGTAGCGACAAAGCCGCACCTAGTAGGGCGGGAAAACTTAGTACGTTTATTTCTGACCTATGTCGAAGGGATTAAAACAATTTCCAGCTTTCCCGTATTTAATTCCGAATTCGGCCTTTTTTTTCATTTCCTACCACTGGGGTATAATCCGTAATCAATAGATTAAGCCATAACTCTGAAAATATCCAAAATAAAGCCTAAAATAATTAAAATCCTCAAATAGTACCTCAATAAATTAAAATATTTATAGGGGAGATGGGGGCACATGTGAACAGTTCGCATAAATATAGGTTTTTCTCATGACTGGACTAATTTCTATAAACAAAACCTACTCAATATAGTAAATAGAACTTTCTTTTATACATGGTAATTTTTTAAAAATCACCTGTATAGTTCTTCTTACATTTTTTAATAGTTTTATAAATTCGAAAAATTGTTCACATGTGCCCCATCAGCGGGGTAGTTGTGAACACACGTGGGGCACATGTGAACTTAAGGAAAAATATCCTTTGACATGCTTTTTATTCTGTTATTCATTTGTCATCGTAATGATTAGTTAATTACCTGTGAAATTCGCCATAAAAAAGTATATATATATATATATATATATATATATATATATATATATATATATATATATATATATATATATATGTATTTATATTTATATATTTCTCTAGTTTCTGGGTGATATGTTTAAGCAAAAGATTATAAAATTAAAATAAGTAGATTTTGGGGGTGGAGGCTTAGATGATTCATTAAGTCTTGCTGAAATAAAATAAAAAAATAAAGAAGCAATTTTAAAAGAGAAATTAAAACTCAAATTTTGCTTAGGGGTTTTTGTTTGGGGAAATTTGGGGGGAGGGGGCGTTTACATACTATTTATATCAAATCTGCCGAAATACGAAAGATTCCCACTGCTTTATTTGCCTTATTTACTTGTAAATTATAGATAAAGAAGGGGTTTTTAATGATTTTAAAAAAATCTCGACTATAACCCTCCCCCCTCCCCTAACTTCTTTTCCTTTTGAAAGAGCGAGGGGTTACAATAGGGATTTTACGGTAGTTATCAGTTTAAAAATTTTACTTTCTTAAAATATTACATGTATCTCCATTCAAAGCGTCATATACATAACTGTTTTAGATATGGAAGTAAGCCATCATTGCAAGTTTAGAACAAATGTAATTCAAAAATTTGCAAAGTTGTTCAGGGTAATACTTTTGTATTAACAATGCATAAAAAAAATTGTTGTAAACTGTTTAGTAAAATAATATATAACACTTATTGGATTTTAGAAAACATTGAATATATTTAAAGTACAATTGAATGTAAACGAGCTTGTTGCGCTTTATGTATTTGCTGAAAGATGTGTTTGATGAAGTTTCAATGCAAAATCCACTTTGTGTGAGGAAAACATCTTCTATTTCAGGAAAATTATAGGTAATGGAACTGACATTATTTATCATTAAGTTAACTGAAAGGAACAGAATCACAGAATGATTATTGGGGCACTTAAGTACTGTTCATATCTGCCCAAACTTGTCTGTTCACAAGTGCCCCACATTGCTGCTTCTGTTAAATTGATAAATTATTAACATTTCTCAAATTTAGAAGAAAAAGAACTGTATTAAAAATATTTATTAGTATTCATAGTGCATGTTAAAACACTCAAATTCAAATAAAGGAATAAATAAATAAAGTTAAACGCTTATGAACTCGGAACAAAGATTTTACTTTTGAGATCTAAAAACAGTGTTTTGGCTACAGAGGACAAATAAGAGGTCAAAAAGCTTCAAAAAATTTTTACCGTATGTCTACAGGTGTTGTCATTTTTAGTAATTTTTTTCAAATAAAAAAACTTACAATAACCATTGAAAAATTGCGATGTTCACATCTGCCCCCTGTTCACATGTGCCCCCATCTCCCCTATATATATATACATTTAATTTAAGCAGTTTTAAAGAGTTTTGAAACTTTAAGTATTATTACTGTGAGAGGTGAAGAAAACGGGGAAACGAAATTTTGAAGGTGAAATTCAGATAAAATTTTAATGAAATGGATATGATGGAATGAATAGTTAATGAAATTTTGCACTGATTATTTATTCACTTAAAGTAACAAATACAGTAGAGCAATTTTTTTTTTTAAACATGTAACTGATGTCAAAGAAACTGTCACATAACAAGTGTGAAGCGGCCTGTGAGACCGCTCCAACGAAAGATGAATAAAAGCCGCGATAAACTCATAGGATGTTGTTTTTGTACTAAACTTTATGTACAGGAGTGTTATAATTAAAATTCACCTATTCAAAAGTCTCTGGTGTTAGTACTAAAGTTTCAAACGAAACAAAATTTCAGTAGTGTTTGTAGAGAAACTAAAATTTGCAAGTTAAACTATGAAAATTGAAAAAAAGCTGTGGTCTGTGAGACCGGTAACATCAGTTAAAGGATAAAAAAGGTTTTAAACAGTTTAAACTTTGATATTGTGGAGAAGGGAGTAAAAAGGGGAGGTGAAATTTCAGAAGAAAGGTTAGCAATGGAGGTTTTATCTTTATTTTTTAAATAAGAAATGAAAAGAAATGCAAGAGTTCCACCACCGATTAAGAAATAATGTGACAGTAAAGCACATTTAAAGACTTTTAAAAAATTTTTGTATGAAAATAAGCACTTTCAAGCCCAAAAAAAAATCCTTTTTGAAAAATGCAAGTACTTTTAAGGACCGTACGAATCCTGATATATTGAAAATTCCCCGACTACAGAGTAGTCCTGCACGGGTCAAGTTGCAAAAGACACAAAACCGAATATTATACTTAAGTCAACCCGCAACTCGACCCGAACCCTTCAAAAATATTTCCTCGATCCGCAACCTGACCAGAATCAGCCAAAATAATTTTCGGCAAACTGCAACTCAACCCAGACTTATTTCAACCCGAACCCGAAATAAAAGGAAAGGAAATCGTGTTTTATTGATATTATGAAATGTAATCTACTATTACATCTCTAATAACAATTTATGTTTTATGTAGGAAAATGGACAAATGTATATACTTTAATATCCAAACATATGTGGTTATTATGCCCACAAGTATTTGAAGTGAGGACAGCTTGTTAAAAAGCGCCATCGATATTCACCATCATGGTTGATCTCAATGGCGCTTGGTGACAAGTTGTCCACATGGCTCACAACAATCACGTGACACACCTAAGGGATGTAGGATAGGTGGGGGCTAAAGTTACGCACTTATCATTAATTTTGATTTTTAATGAACACATTGATCTAAACTTATATGACGACTGATTAAAATGTTGTATTAAAACCTTAGGCACGTTCCACTATGTAACGGCATTCTGTCAAGTTATAATTCCGTGAGAAATTGTAATTAAAAAAAAAAAAAAAACATTGCTGTGCGTATCTTTGCCCCAATGGTTGGGCTAAAAGTACGCAGTGATGAGGCAAAGATACGCAGTGCGCATTTTTGCCCCATTATGGCCGGATTTTGCCTCATTTTCACTAAAATGAATGAGTAATGTAAAAGTATTAGTAAATTTCGATAGTATTTAAACTGAAAATTCTAAACTAGACCATGAAAAAAACAGCGGTCTGCGAGGTCGCAAATAGCAGTTAACCTCTAACTGTTGTGATAAAAATTGTTTCATAAATACTGTAAACGGTCTCCGAGACCGCTTAATCGTTGAATGAATAAAATGGTTGACTGACTCATAAGAGGCGGTTTCTGCGCTAAACTTTATGCAAAGGGCTATTATAGTAAAATTTAACGCATTCAGAAGTCTTCAGCTATACTTCTAATTTACCAAACGAATCAAAATTAAACTAACATAACTACTTAAATTGAATGTTACAAGTTAAACTGTGAAAACTGAATATTGCAGCGGTCGGTGAGACCGTTAACAGGAGTTAAGAATTAATGTTTAAAACAAAAGCGATTCATGAAACAATATTGATTTTTAAAAGTAGGTAGGTAGATACCTACGTTCTATATTTTAAAAAAAAAAAAACTTAACTAGAAAAAGGAAAATGTAGTTTACTAACTTATATTAGTTAAGTAGCTATTATATTTTATATAATACAAATTTAGAAATTGTGGAAAGCTTTGCATCTAGCTAAAACGATAGGGCAAAGTCCCGTATCTTAAACATGTGCGTATCTTTGTCCTAAGGAGGATTCGTACTTTTACCCTATTCTGCAGTATTTTGCTTAACCGGCTACGCGTAAGTATAAACAAATGTGATCGAGGTAAACTGCGGCATTTAGAAGCTAAAAATCTTTCGATCTCCACTAAAATTTTGGATTTGTAAAAATTCCAGGTACTGTTAGCTAAAGAATAAAGTGAAATTTTAAAAATATTAGATCAAAATTCGAAAATTTAAACTTACCTCATTTTCTTAGCACAAATTGCTACTTTTATCAAAGGTTTAAACAAATGACTAGTACACTTGAAGCAAAACTGCCACCTATTGGCCAAGAGAGCCGAAATGTAACTTCATATGAAATCAGCCGGTGCGTATTTTTGCCCCGCTCGTATCTTTACCCCTACCCTCCCTATATCTCTCTTTGCATGAGAAAGTAAAAACTCGGCATTTTATCGCTCAGAAACTCACGTAAAATTAAACTGCAAATGTTTATATTTAGGTTTTTTCCAAGTCTAAGATTTTCACAAAAAGTTTGAGCAGAATAATTTTTCAGATAAAATAAATACATATGTCAATATGAATGAGTTATTATTAAATTTACTCCTCACCCTTTAACTGATGTCACAGAAATTGTCACCACTAGTGTGAAGTCAACTAGTGTGAAGTTGTCTGTGAGACCGCTTTATTGAAAGATGAATAAAAGCACGCTTAACTCATAGGATGGTGTTTTTGTACTAAACTTTTTGTACAGGACTGTTATAATTAAAATTCACCTATTCAAAAATGTCTGGTGATGGTACTAAAGTTCACAACGGAATAAAATTTCGGTAGTGTTTGTAGTTAAACTGAAAATTGCAAGTATATAAAAAATTGCAAAACTATAAAAATAAAAAAAAAGCTGCGGTTTGAGAGACCGGTAACATCAGTTAAAGGTTAAGAAATAAAAAGTATATAAAAAATGTGATAAATTCTTTTTATTTAAGGCACAGTTAAGAACGATTTTTTCTTCTCTAGGAATAGGAAAAATATTACCAACATTTCATTTTTCATACAATGCACAATATTTTTCATGCAAACACATGTATAATATTTCTGATAGTTTTAAAACACATACCCAAACCCATGATACGTGTGTATAGATAGAGAAGTGCCCAATATTCAGAGTTAAAAGCATGGGAGAGAGTATGGAGGAATGGGACACCTTTTACAAAAATAAGAAAAAGAACTTTGTTTGACACAAAAACAATATTTCAGTTTACAGAATACAAAATTAAATAATTTCTATTGTCCTTGAACAATGTAGAAACATAATTTTCAGAAACAATTTTATAATTAAAGGAATGGAAATATAACAAAATTTAACTCATAAAGAAGAAATATTTACTTGCAACCTAATTTGAAATCATAATCAAGATGGATGCCTTGAACACCTCTGTGGCTGCGTGAACAGTCATTACGTCATCATTGAAGTCCTTTCTCATTGGCTGAAATGAGAGACTAAGATATTTCATGTATTTGTACTATGCGAGTGGTAAAAATTATACCCGGTTACAGATAAAATTCTAGTAAACATGCAGATTTCTGTAGTTTTACGAAAACTAGTTTTGTAAGATTACAGATTTTTTTTTTACAGTGTACTGTTTTTGCAAAACATATCGGTAGCCCGACACACAATGAGAACAATTAATTCCAGTTCTGGTCGGTCTGGACTATGCAGAGAAAAAAATGTAAGTCTGATTCCTGCTTGGCTGAAGTCTGCTGAAAAAAATAAGACCTGTCATAGACACGATGTAACTGTCCGATGCCAATCTCTTTGATGGACATGTTATATTTATGTATTGACGTCATAAAACAAGCATCAGGCTCATACAGCACATTCATGCTTATTCCCCCGAAAGTCCCATCCCTTGAAAATGGTTAATGTTTATTTTATCGGCTTCATATAAATTTTATAATGGGCCGATAGATCCGCTTAATTTTTTATTGGGGAGACAGACCCATTATTTTGGTGATTTTCGATTTTATTTTATATTTTTTTTTCCGGCTAGGAACGATCCATTGGAAAAATTGTCCTAATTCTGCCGTCTCGGCCCGGCCAGTATGAAAGTTTGTCTTCATATTGTCGGGCCGGGTACGGGCCTCTGGTCAAGGCCGAGCCCATGAAGACCTCTAATGTCATGGCAGAACACCGATATTTGTGTAATTAAAGATGAAGCTTGATTACATAAGAATCTACTTCTTACATTACAAATAGTTATTAAAATAACAGTGAGCAGTTTGTCAAAATCATCAGGACCACCTACCACTTAACAAAGTAACATTCAGTTCATGCCGCTGTCTAGAATGGTGATGCTGTCTGTGCTAAAGTATAACAATAGTTATAGATTGAATATATAGGCTACAAACAATCTATTCTCTTGTCGAGCGTCCACACCTTCATCGACTATTTTATTACAATACATTTTCCTTTTATAAATATTTTTGCACATAAATTTTATTATGAAATTTTTTATGTTTTTGCTTTACTCACAAAAAAATAATAAATATTTTGGCCTTTTTTTTCGGGTGCGAGGCCCTGTGTGGCCGCACCTGTCACATACTCCTAAGGATGGCTCTGTCGGTGTGAGGTAAAGGAGAATGCAATAAATTTGAAACGAAAAATGTTCGTACTTTGACTGAGAAAAAAAATTGCCAATATGTAAGTATACATTTTTTTTTTTTACAAAAAAGAAAAAAAAGACGAGGTTTGCAGTCTAAATTTGGGGCCCCGTCAAGTTCCGCACCCGGGGCGACTGCCCCCTTCGACCCCTGCTTTGCACGGCCTTGCTGAGACATATGTAAATCTGACGGCATAGCAAATTGGATTAAGCTGTCAACCTAGTCATGTTATGCTAATATATTATCATAGTGCAAGAAGTTCATCCAAGCTAAGACTGACAAATTTTCTGAGTATTAGAAATGACGAAATGTAAATAAGGAAATGTGCCTTCTATGTCTTGCATTTTGACAAAAAAATAACGTTTTACAATACAAGAAAGTGATTAAACATTTTTGATAGTCAATAGCTATTATTTAAGTATAAAGAGCAGAATTAAATATCGGTTAAAAATAATTTAAAGACTGAAATCAGTACTGAGACTGCGGGTCTTGCACCCATGTATATAATTTTAAATTTTCCACATTGTACCTTCAACGCAAAACTCTGCCATGTGGCAATATTTAGATTTTATTGGCCATTTTATCCACAATCGTGGTTGGAAATATTTATATTTTATTGGCCATTTTATACACAAACGTGGTTAATTTTAACTTTGTGCATATTTCTTAATATAGCCTATCTGGGAACATTTTGTTAAATTGGATTGTGCACGGTCTGAAACATTTAAATGCAACTATGATCCATTAAAAGTCACAAAAAGATATTTCCCTTATTTTATTCTTTGATTAAATTTGTCAACATTTAATCATTTTTTTTATGTATTAGAGATTATCAATAGATTTTGATCTCTACTACATCTCCTGGCTAATTGTCAATTCCAAACAACATGCCGTGAAATCAGCAACTAATTTCATTCATCCGCGATATTACAGTATTTTCAAAATCTGAAAAATATAGGTGAAAAGACGACGCATATATTTTATTTTATTTCGGAACAATAATTAACTGCAAATCGATAAGGAAACGAAGAATGTAAACACTAAATCCATCATTATAGCGAATTTCTGCCCAGTAAGAAGTAAACAAATAAACGTGGATTTTCTACCCATTGAAACCCACAGCACTTCGCACTCATAAGTCAGATGGATCGCGACTACTCCCGCTTACGATTTGACGCCAAACCTTCTCACTTATCAACAAACGAGGAAAGTACCAGAGAGATTAAGTTCTTCTGACTGGTTGACTGGCTTCGTTTTACGCATTAACGGTAAACGAAAAGGGCAGAATTATCAAAAAATAAAACGAGTTTTCCTAGAAAAAAGGAAAGTGTTATTCACTTAATCTCAAACAGATTCATATTATATATCAAATTAAAGAACATCGTCTAGGCCATTTCGAGAAAACGACATTAGGAATTTGTACCGTCTCTTTTACTTTAAAATTGGGTAATTAGATATCAAAATATACTGCAAGTAGAAATGTAAAAATTTCAGAATATGATTAGACTGCAAATATAACACTGTTCTAAAAAATCAGAATAATAAGAGCTATATTTGCTGAGTTATTGAAAGTCGGCTTTTCGCGTTTTCTTTGAAGTCGAGTTATCTGTATATATGAGGTCCGACATCTACGAATTCTACGATACGATACGATACGATACGATACGATTTTCGGCTTAAGGCTGCATCATTCGGAATTATATGGTCTTCCAAGATTCCAATGTATGAAATAACTTCATCTTATTTTTTTTTGTCCGTATACGGATGTTATTTAAATATGCATCCATTGCTTAACAGCTATTGCTTGGATGTTAATCCAAGATATACACGATACACAGGTACATCAAAGAATCTAATACTTCCTTTGCAGAACTGTTTCCATCCATGCCTGGATACCTATTCTCTGATATAATCACACCTGGTAATGAGAATAGATATTAATTCTCGAAATTATAGTGTTATGACTGTACAGAGAAAAATGATATATTGAAGTATATTACGGTTGTTATTTAACCGTAATACATGCATAATATTTTGATATAATATACTTTGAGTAACGCAAGTTTAATTTTGTCTTCTTCCACCCTAATAATATTATTCTAATTTAACATTTTTATGTTTGGTGTACATGTTGTAAAATTATAAATCTTTAGAAAGGACTATTAGGAAAAAAATATAAAAATTTAAAAATTTATTTTTTTATGATTATAGAAGAAATTACTTCAGTATATTCTGCTTGTATTTATCCAACAAATTGCTCTGAATAATGTAACTTGTGCCATCTCCTACACTATATATGATTCATATCATTTAAAATGTCACATTTGTTTAGCTGATTACGAAATTGTATTTTAATTTTCAAAAATCACGATTTGGAAAACATTTAAAAGTTTTAAATTAATTTTTTTTTCCTTTTCTTATGATAATATAATAGAAAAGAGAATCTTATGAAATCATTCCAGGAATTGTTTAAAAAAAGTTCAGTGCATATTGTTACATCTTCCCAAATGCTAAAATATCTCACTTTAGAAGTAAAAAAAATAATAATAATTCTTATTCAGAGATTTTTCTACCTATCAAGACAAATATTGTAAAACTAAAGCTATTTTACGATTTTCTTTACGAGTTTAAGCATCATAAATCTTTAATAACTTGGGAAATATTTCCTTTATTTTAAGAGAAAAATACTCAGAAACTATTTCATACATCGTAATGTTACAATTTGCTGGTTGCATCCGGCATAATCATTTGTGAATCATAATTATACCAATCTATCGCCTTAAACGCCCTAACATTTATCAAGCAATGCCCAACTTGTTTAGCATTGAAAAAATAATTGACTGATTCATTATCTCTGTTTTTGGCTATTTTCTCAAAATTCTTTTTAGTTATCGATTGGCTACAAATTGCATTTTTTAGCCAAGACCATTACCTGTCTCCACTGTTAAGTTTAGTGCTTATTATGCAAACATTCATAAGCCTACTCTGCGAAGGCAGACATATTGACAATGTGTTTTTCTAAACGTTAGTTTTAACTAAACGGCGGCCGTCTAAATAGTAGAATGAATTTAAATAGCGGTATTTTTATTAAATCACAGACGGACATTTTAATTTTGTATATCCGTATACTTGATATGAATGTGCCCAAAATTACAAAAATGTTTTTCGATAAAAATAATGTTTTTATATGAAAAAATAAAATGTTAGATACATTTAGATTGATAAAATTTGATAAACAAAAAGAGTATGTTAAATAAAATGTGCTTGAAAAAATCTTTTAACATTTTGTGGGGCGGTGTTATGTTTATGAAACCACCTAATTTTAATTCCTAAACGCCATATTGGCACCAGAAATTTAGTAAAACAAATTAGGTTTATTATATTTGCGAAATATAGCTTTTTAATATTTACAAAAACTTAGTTTGTAAATTCTGGTGTCATTTATTTATTTCAACATTTTAACTGTGAAATAGCATAGCCCCTGAAAGTAATATACAGTTAAAATGCAAAAAAAGAAATCATTGAGAGTGGGTGTTGTGCTATGTTGATCAAATTAATCTCTGTTGATCAAGCAATAAGCTAAATTATCTTTCTGATACAATGAAACATGTACACAGTCAAAGGCAAATTTAAGACTGATGAAAATCAAAGACATAGAGTAAAACTCTCGTCAAGAATCATTCTAAATGACTGCACAAACTTATCTTTATCATGTAAACTCACAGGGGTGCTGTGATACCCCACGTATGCACGCATTTGCGCTGAAGACACTTATTTTAATAAATCAACCTTATAAAAGCGACATAATTGCCAGTACTAGGGACAATATAAGCCTTTCACTTGCGCTCATTCGCCTTTTCATTAGACATTTGGCCAAATTTTATTATATTTAGTTTCTTACTAAACCTGCATAGTGCTTCGGATAATTAAGGTTAAATATGCTTTCCGTCAAGTTCAATATAAATAATATTAATACGAACGTTCATTTTTGTTGCAATAATACAAAATAATACTTGAATTAAAATAGCCATACATAAGAAAAAAATAAAATCTTATTTATTTTAGACAATTAAAAATAAAATTTAAAAAAACAAAAAACCCGACCGCTTAAAAAGCGAATTCATTAATTATTTCTCATCAATGTGAAACAATTTTGTATATTACTTACCTATTTTTTTTTATTTACTTGAGGATTTTTAAGTTGCGTTTAATTGTTAGTTCCTATCTGTAAACACTGTTTTCAAGAGGCCTATAGACGCCTATGAAGGTTAGAGTTGCAGTAAAACTAGAGATCCTACCTACACAAATTCGAAGTTGTGTAATATTTAAACGGAGCTTCTGACTGTAAAATAGTCCGTGAAACATAGTCTTCATTTTGAAAGACCCAGCTAAAAATGAACTGCTGCTTTTTTTATTGAAATGAGGTATTTTTGAAGTTTTCTTACGGTCAACTGTAGTTTTTTTTTGTAGTGCAATCTCAACAGCAAAAACAGTAAAGATATTTTACGATTATTGTCAAGTATTTTTACAAACCAAAATTAAAAAAATAGTATGCTGCAGAAAAACGGCAGTGAATTTGAAGTGATTTTACAGTAATTAATTCCCAAAAATATTCGGTGATGTAGTGTAAATGCAGTTACTGAAGAACTTTAAAGGTCTTAATTTTTGTAAGTATGATTATTATAATAGTAACTGCAGTATAACAGCAGTTACTGTCAGCAAGACACAATGCAAGACACTATGTAGTATGATTGTGAGATATTTTTCGAAGTTTCTAAACTGTCTAAAAATGTTTTAATTTTGTGAGAGCTGCATGTGATGAAACACACTTTTTAAATACTAATAATAATTAATATTCTTTCAAAGACTTTTAAGGACTTAATTAAAAGCCACGTGGGAAAACTTTATCCTACCTAACGTAAAACAGTTCCTCTTTCATTTTAAACTAACAGAAAAGAATAAATTTCACTATGATTTTCAAAATCAGAGAAAAAAAATAATAGTTAAATTTCAAAATCGAGGGAGGGGCAGTGGCATCAGCTCACCTGTGCCCGTGCTCACAACGGAAAATTCTTATTTTTATTTTAAATTACTCTAAACTAATAAACTTTGCTATTTTTTTTTCCAAATCGGAGAAAAAATATTAATTTCATTTCAAAAGGTAGGGAGGGGCAATGGGCCTCTCCCTCACCAGCTCCTTAATGATAAATTTCCTCTTATTTTTTTTATCGCAAATTACTTGAAAAGTATACATTTTACTACATTTTTGAAAATTGTTGAAAAGGAAATTTTAATTAATTAACTTTTGAAATCCAAGGAGAGGAAATAAGTTTCTCCTACTCCCCTCCCCTTTCCCTAACGGCAAATTCTTAATTCCTCTTCTATTCTAAGGTAAAAAAATTAAATTTTCAAAAACGAAGAAAATAGTTAAAATTTAAATTCGAGGGAGGGAAAATGGCTCATCTATGCCCCCTTCCCCTAACAGAAAATTCTTAGTTCCTTTATTTTTAATTACTCGAAAAGAATAAATTTTACTACTTTTTCAAAAGTGGATTTTTTTTTATTAGTTATATTTTAAAATCCAGAGAGGGGTGGAAATGAACCTCTCACCCCCTTCCCTGCCAAATTAGTTTTTTTCTTCAATTCTGACACTTCTCAGACTCAAATAATAAAGGATTTATGTTCTGATTTTCTCAAAAACGGGTTTTTAAGGTTTATAAATATTTGCTACTTTTCGGTTAGCCAGTCACCAGTGTTATATATACATGCATATATGTCATGCATATATGTCTCTATATATATGTATATATATATATATATATATATATATATATATATATATATATATATTCGGTTAGCTGGTCGCCAGTGTTATATATACATGCTTATGTATATATGTATACTTATATATATTATACACATATATAGATAGAAGCTATATGCATATATATGTGTGATACATACAATATATATATCGATATATGTACATATATATACAACACTGGCACCCGGCTAACCGAAAAGTACCAGATTTTTTAAATGTTCAATTCGCCTTACTTTTTGTTTAAATTTCATAAAATTCATAAGGAAGAATCCTGACACCGTTTACAAAGAAATTGTGTATGCATTTTACGATTAGACTTCATTAAGAGAATTCAATTTAATTTAAGGTAAATTTTTGGGAGAGATGTCATAAATACCTGACGCCGCCATCTTGGAATTTTTCTTGGCGTGCAAACCCTTTTCCGCCAAGTAGTAAATGTCGCCAAGCACCGATTTATATGCATGTTAGGCTTAACGAAAATAAAATGTAAATAATAAACAAAACTCGTTAAACTGGCAATCAGTAACCGTTATATGAGCGCGAAGCTCTCATATACCGAAAAAAAAAACATTAATGGATTCAGGAGTTCTCGCTGTGTAGCAATCTCAAAATTCAGCAGTTCTCGCTTTGTAGCAATCTCAAAAAATACAAAACTCGTAAGGCAAGATATACACGAAAAACAAAACTCGATAAACTGGCAATCAGTAATCGTTGTGTGAGCGCTCAAGCGCTCATTAGCCGAAAAAGAAGCATCACAGGATTCAGCAATTTTCGCTGTGTAGCAATCTCTAAATTCAGCAGTTCTCGCTATGTAGCAATATCAAAATGCACAAAGCTCATAAGAAAACAAAATATACATAAAATTAACCACTTACCTTAACAGACATCTCGTTCCATGAAGCAGAACTGTACACTAGACACTTTAAAATACCCTCCTCTTTGACTTAATATGCGCTGAAATTTCTTGACGATATCACTAACACTAAGCAAACACGCTACACAAGCCATATTCAATCAACTGAATGCGCATCAAAACAAAATCCCCACAAAAAACGGGGTTACCAGAATATGGTTGCCGCATCCACAAACACCGCCAACATCGCCAACAAAAAATCGCCAAGAAATCCAAAATAGCGGCCAGTTAACATATAGTATCTTAGCCAATTTTTGATGAAAATCCCCGACTGAAGAATCTCTCTATTTTTTCCGACAATCAACTGGCAAATTTCGCGAATTTTTCTGACGACTGAATGACGATTTTCACATTTTTTTTCATGCAACTGATTGACAAATTTTGCAAAATTGTATTTCTACCCACTGGTGAAATTTATAGTTTTTTCTTCATATTGATTGATTTGTGAAACACGTGGGTTTTTTTTCATACGGTCGATGGATGAATTTCGACTTTCAGAGAACTTTTTCAGATTTCCCAGGCAAACGATCGAATAATTTTATTACTTTCTCCTGTGAAGTTTGATTATTCCTGATTTTCCCCCACGACTTGCTGACAAAACTTGCAAGGATTTTTTTTATGCAATCGATATAAGAATTAAACGATTTTTCCCCGCAGCCGACTCATTTTTTTTTCCCACACGACACAGATTTTTATATGCGTTTCAATTTTTAAAATGATTTTTTCATTTATTGCGTAGGATATTGCGTAGGATCAAATAAACAAAAAATAGTAAATTGAAATAAATTGTGAAATTCATAAGAATGTTGCCATTTGTTTAACATTGGTCTTGTGAGTGTCATACAAGCAAGCACATAAACTAGTTAAAGATGGCTGCAGGACCCTGCGCCCTGCCAAATTTCCCTACAGCCCGCATTTTCGCCATAACGTACTTGCAAAACTTGTGTGTTTCTTTTCCTTTCATGCGATCAGTGGGTGAATTACACAATTTTTTCTCTGTGATCTATGAAGTACTATAGGATTTTTTTTTTTTTTTTTTACCATAATTGACTGGTGGATTTCTAGTTTTTTCTTGCTCGACCAATTGAAAAATTTGCAATTCTACCCCATGACCTACTGATGAAATTTACATTTAAAAAAATAGAAAATTTCTTCATTTGGTCACAGGAGGAAATTTTCAAGAAATTTGCCAGTTGATTGGGAGGAAAATCTCCAAAGTTTAATCAGTTATGGGAAAGTATCGAAAAATTCTGTTGAGAAAAGGGAATTTTGCTAAAGAAGCCAATTCAAAATATTTTATTTTTAACAAGGTACAAGTGTGCTGTTTTTTAAACATTTCCGCCCTGTGGCCCTTTTTATCTGGAATCAACACTAGGATAGTGTTGATTCAAGAAAAAAGTGCTGCTGGGTTCGAATTTTTAAAAAAGGGCTCTCACAGAACCGAGGTGTAAAAATCTAGGTGCCAGCGGGCAGTCTCTTACCACTAAATTTTATTAGTTCTATGCACTTAAATTTTATTAGCATTCTTCAAAAAATTTAGGTGGAATATTAGGTGAAAAATAACAAATAAAATTTAGTGGTGAGAGTCTGCCCGTTGGTGCCTAATTTTATTTTCCGGCACTCTTGTACCTTGTTCACAAAAAATGATTTGAATTGGTTTTCTTAGACTGCTTTTTTATCAATAGAATTTTGCAATGTTTTACTGCGGCAGATTGAATCTTGCAATTTTCCGCCATTTAATGTTATTATGCATTATTTTTAAGGCCAATATGCAGTTCATTTTTAGCTCTTATTCATGTTACACTCCAAAAAAAAAAAAAAAAAAAAAAAAAAAAAAACTATATCGATAGTCGCTATATCGCAGATTCAAAATATGCCCAACCTCCTTAGAGTGACTATTCACTCTGAGCAAAAGTGAAAATTTTGACGCTCTGAAAGAGTGAATAGTCACTCCTGAAAAGTGAATATTCACTCTAAACAGGGGTGGATAATCGCTCTTTCGGAGGAGTGACTATTCACTCTTGCTAAAGGAGTACGGTTTTTCACTCCTACTAGGAGTGAATAGTCACTCTACCATAGGAGTGAATGTTTATTTTTTATATAGTCGGTTCTTTTTTCTTTTGCTTTTAGGGTCATTTTAAAAGAATCACATCTTTTACGGCATGCAATGAAAATAGATACACGCGTGGTAAAGATTGGAATAAAATGCTTTATTAGCAATATTTATTTAATTCATAGTTTGTAACAGTAATTGAACTTTTAAGGAAAAATTCAGTTAAAGTTACATTTGAATTTAAATTAGATTACTGACAGAAATAAACTAAAATATTTTATTCCAATCTTATCCTTCGTGTTTGCTTTTACTGCATGCCCTATAAAGATATTACTTTTAGTTTTATTAATAACTTTTTAATAGGTGGATGTTATATGTTTAACAATGTTTGATTTGATTTTAATTTTAATTTTAAATATAAAACCGTAAATTTTTCATTAAATTATTGCTATTTTTTCAAAGTCGTATTGCTCTAAAATATTTTTAATTTTTCCATTTAAAAGTAATGCTTATAAACTCACTTCTTTTTTAAATAAGTTCTAAGCATGATTTAAATGTTAAGAAAGTGTTATTTTTTATCCGCTGTGATTTTCTTTTGTTTTGTTTAATATGGACATGGAGTCTAAATTTTGAGTTCTCTAGAATATGTATATGTTTTTCTTTTAAACATATTCCTTAACTTAATCATGATTTCTAATTTTCGACCGTTATTGCTGAAAATTAGAATTAATACATTGAAAAGACACGCCAAGCCATATTTAATTTAAATTTTTTATTCGCGTAGATATTGTATTTTGTGACTATGAGCAAAATAGATTTTATATGTTTTATAGGAAAAGATTGACTTCGGAAATAGAAAAAAAGCAAACTTAAAAATAAAGTAAATGGCAGCAATAGAAATATTCTTATTGTTTGAAAAACATTTTAATGTAAAAAAGTAGTTATTAATCTCTTAAAAAAATATTCAGTCCTGTATTATGTAAGTAAATATTAACATTTTTAAAAATATACTAAAGCAGTCTTATCCGTAAATATCAAAACGGGCATTAAAAAAAAAACATTTTATTCCAATGCTTATATATCATGTTTTATTGTTTAGCGCCAAAAATTACTTGTATCAAAAACGTAGAAAATGTTTTTATAATAGAAGGAAATTTAATAACTGATGCCGAATATCTATAATTAATTTTTTTTTTATATTACTCGTTTTCGAAATTTTAAAATCATAACCCGCAAAAAATGTTTAGATACAATATAAAAAATTAATATACAGTAAAACCTCCCTAAAATGACCACGTAGCGTTCCAATAAAAATTGATCGCTCCGAGAAGTGGTCTCTTAATGAAGGTCATGTTTAAATCTAGATTTTAATTGTTGAAAAAGGGTAACAATGTTACTAAAATTTATTTTTCACATTAGAAAAAAATATAAAAAATTAAGTATCAAATTAAAAGTTTATTACTGCAGAGTTTAAAAAATGAATACATTGAGCTTTGCTTTAAATTTACAGTTTTATATTTTATAATTTTTATTTCCAAGTCCTTTCGAAGTTCAGTAAATAAATGCATTTTTTTGTGGACGGGAACAAATAATGACGATTTCATTACTTTATCTATTTCTTTGAAAGTTTTCGACGGAACAGGGCAGAGATGTTTATTGATCGCCATTCTTAATTTGTAATTAGAGTTAAATTCATTGCCAAAAAGGCACAAAGCGGTTTAAACACTTAAAAGTTACCGGTATAAAAAAAGAAAAAAAATCTAAACTTAGTTTAGAAGTTTGATGAATAATGCACTCTCCGGAATTATTTTTCTAATAAAACATTCTTCAAACGACCAGGAAAACACGGAATTTATTTCATTTTCTTCAAGGAAATCGGTCTCTCATGGAGGGAGTTTACCTGGGATGGTCTCTGTATGGAGATAAAATTAGTATTGAACCTATAGGAATAAATTTCGTCCCATGAAAAAATGGTCGTTCAGGGAGGTGGTCGCCTAATGGAGTTGGTCGCACAGGGAGGTTTCACTGTACCAACGTTCTCGTAATATCATAAACATCAAATATCATATTTAACTCCGAAAGAATAATAAATACTCTTAATTGTATATAATCCAAAATCAGCAATAAACCAAAAGAAAAAAAAAAAAAACTGATACAACGACAAATTAATATTTGCTACGAATTGAGAGAAAATCCAGATATCTTCTCTTATAGTCTAGGGGAAATGTAGCAATAAAAGGGGGTTACCTTGCAAAAGGTCGGATTGAAGATTTTTTTTTTCTGAATTGTTTATAATGATGACAACATGGAAAAACCAAGTTTTCTAACAAAACTTCTAAGGCTAAATTTTTTGCGGCCAAAAAACAACAAAATTTTGGGACCTTTTTTCCTTTTTTTGAATTTTTTGAAATATCTCGAGACCCGTTGCCGTAGCATATTATTTGTCAATTACAATAATAAAGATAATAAAATTCTCTACAACTTTCATACTTACAACTTTTTTATACACCCAATAGCGAGCGCAGTACGTCACTTCAAAAATAGGACAATTTTTTCAATTTTCTTAAAAACCGTGAAAAACGTAGTTCTGCCAAGATTATTCAAATGTTTCCCGCGGATTTAATCGTGTATGTCAAACTCTATATAATGGTAGCAGTAAATTATGTGTTTCAGGGCCAAAATTAGCCTTTTTTTGCACCTTTTTGGCAAACATGGATTTTGACGCCCCCGACTCCCCCCCCCCCCCACTCCCCGCCTTAAAAAGAAAATTTACCACGAGAATTTTAATAAATCTCTAATAGCCCGATTTTGAAAATTTTGAGCGTGTAATCATTAAATACGTAATTCTGAACTATGTAATCAGCTTTGTAAAATAATGATTCATTAAAACCTTGAAAACCGAACCGAATGAAACCGAAATATATTCCGCTTTAAACAGGTTTCCAAATTAGCATATATAATTGTTAATACTTTTTCTCTTGAAAATATATATTTTTTTCTTTAAAGACCTTATCCCGTATATAGAGATTTCATGTAGTTGTAGTATTGAGGCGTTTAAAGTCATAGTTATATAAATTATGAGACTAAATTAGTCACACGAAGACATTCGCAAGGTAATATTAAACCTATGGAAGAGTTCTTGACAAATATCTCGCTTGCATGTTATTACTTTTAAATAATCGTTCAATCAATGATATCCTGATCAAATTCAATCCTGAGATCAATATCTAATGCTGTGCTTTTGTACTTTTTCGGGTTTGGTTGCATTTTCTTTTTTAATATTCGGACACTTTCAATTTTGGAAAACTGTTTGGAACCCGTTCTGAAATTTAAAGTATCTTCATTTAAAAAAGTGCAACCAAATTCGAAAAATTAAAAGCATACAACGTTAGATATCGACCTCAGGTATCATACGAAAAAAAAATTAAATATTGAAATAAAAGCAAGAATGCTGAAAAGAATGCTCCCATAGGTTTGACATTAGCATGCAAATGTTTTCCGGTGATACTACATTAGTCCGCGAAGAAAGTGGAATAAAGTGCAGGAAAATGCTGATAAATGGGAAATATTAGGATTTATACCTCTAGATGATCCAGATATCTGTTTTATTCAGGATAAGGATATTCCTTTGAAACGGGATGCTAATAATCCCACAAAAGTGCCATCAAAGAGATAAAAAATATTGTTAAATAAATAGCCTGTATAAATTATTATTATTAAAATATTTTTTTTTTTCATTTAGCTTATGTAGTCGTATTGCGTACCTTACTTTATTTTGTAGGGAATGTGGAGTTGAATGAGTCAGAGATCAATGCGAAAACAAAAATGTTTATATGGCCTACAATCATAAATAAATTGGTATTTCATTTGATAAATGGTTTCACTGAGATCATTAAACAGATATAGTTTCAAAACAGTACATAATACAGAAAACTATAATATTCCACAAAGCATATTTTTCAACAACCAAAGTAAGTTTTTCTGTTTGATCTTTAAAGCAATTAATCGATAATATTAAAGTTTTATATATTTTTGCATGCTAAAATGATATAATCTCTAGTTGCCGAAACGTCAGTGAAGGCTTACTGTGGAGACACGAAAAGTTTTGATTTCCGTTTGTCTGTCTGTCTGTCTGTCCGTCTGTTCCACGATAACTGCCGCAAAAAGCATCCGATCGGCTTGAAATTAATGTGGCATGTTGATGAGGTACTCGGACTTAGCTGTATGGTTTTTGGTTAAATATGGTTCATTCGTTCGGGAAATATAGAACATTTTATTTTGCTCTGTAATGCTTTTCAATGGCAAGTCAGACGATTTTCAAATTTTCATTTGTTGAAAGAAATGGCTCATATAAAAAATGGATTTAAATGGTAAATTTTTGATGCTGAAATTTTTAAATAAGAGCAGTAAATTATTCCTATTAGTTTGTAATTTTGTCAAAACATTTGTCAGAGCTTTTAAATTAGGTGTATAACTTATGATGGAATTTTATACATGTGTTTGAATAATATAAAACATTTTATTTTATGAATTTACTTATATTTCATTTTTTTTCTTTTAACCGTTGCGTAGCAACTATATCTCATCTAAAAATATCATAAATGTGAAAGTATGTATGGTTTTTAAAGTCAAATCAAAGTTAAAAGGAATGAATTAATGAATGCCTTTGTATAGATATTTGCATATAGATTGATTTAAACGCAGAAATGAAAATAGTATTTATATACTATATAGAATAATATCTTTATTTATGTATTCAACTATTTTGATTATAAAGGAAAAAGTTCGTTATTTTCATACAGAATAAACTGACATTATTCTATTAAACTTTATAAACTTTATTGTTGCCAAAAAAAAAAAAGGGGGAATAACAATTTCTCCCAAAGAGTTCATTTTAATTTGTAAGATTTTCACGTCAGGGCTCCCAAATGGTCCGCCAACTGAATACCAATATTATTTTAGAAAAATTTTCTTTTTAGATTTCTTTTACAAACCGCCCCGGAATTACTTTTGAAAGTTAATTTTAGCGCAAACCTACGATAAAATTTTCTGTTAAAATTTATTGGTATTCAGTTGGCGGACCATTTGGGAGCCCTGTCACGTGCAAAGGGAAAATGCAGCAAATTACAAATAATAAAAAAGATAAATAGGACAGGAATGAATACATATAAACATTTCACACCAAATACCACCTAAATTAATTTTTGTAGTGGTATTTTCCCACACTATGAAGAAAGATTCCTCGATTTACACGTTTTTACTAGGCCTTCCTTTTCTCATTGGTTGCGATTTCATTTTCGCAATTGCGTATATTAATTGGCACAAAATTTTACATTTTTATGACTGAGGTATATGTAAGGCCATACAAATAAGAAATTCCGTATTGTTTCCTATAAAATGTGATAAAGTGTTGGTTAACTATATATGTTTCTATTAAGAGGAGCAGGGCTGCCAAGCCTCCGGCGTTCTGGATACCAGTATTTTAATACAAAAAATGTTACTTTATTTAATTGAAACATTTGCGCGATTTAAAAGAACAACATTTTCTGTAAGGTAATAGTGTTGTGCAAAAAGCCTGAGACTTGCCATGTCTGGTGGTGAGTGAAATGTTTTATTTAATGCATTTATCTCTATTTTAATGCTACGTGAACAACGTCCCGTGTAACAGCTTGTAGAGTGTAAAATAAATTATTAAAATAATCCCTATTACGAAAAATGAAACAAAATGCCCGGCTAAGGGAAATAAAAGGTTAGTTAACCTTTCGTAATTTGACCTGAACACAGGTGTGCATCAAATTTCAACGGTGTTTGTAACATCACGATTTTAAATTAAATGTGGATACTATTAAAAGGCTATCACAAGAAATACTTAACGGCGCCATATCACGTTTATCTATTTAGTCAATTGGAAGTAGACACGATGACGAATTATTAACCGTTAGGTTTAGAACTCCCCCTACTTTAGGGTGATTTTAGTAAGTTAATGCTATCGAGTACATTTTTAGATATTTAGATTAGATCTTAGATATAAATATTGCAGAATGGTAATCAAAATTATTATTAGATTTCTAAATTAGATGTCTCAGTTTACATTTCCAAAAGTTCTTTATCCATTAGATACAGATGTTTGTGGTTAGCAGGCAAGTAAATACTTCTGTATGGATATTAGGATAACGTAAAATGCTTGGCCAAATTGTTGCTTACCCTTATAAATCGCAGTGTAAAAATGAATCTAAGATATAGGATAATCATTAACTCAATCAATAGAAAATTACAAATGCAAAATAAATTACACAACGGTGGGTTCATGGGGGGGGGGGGGGGGGCACCCCCCTGAAGAAATTTGCTTTATTATATAAAAATTACTAGAATAAGTAGCTCGTGAGAATTTCAGAATATCATTACATAACAACGTGTTTAATTTAACGCTTCTAATGTCTGAAACCATCGAAATATTTTTTTCTCCTTCTATAAATGTTTGTGTAATTTAAAAGTTTAAATTTTGTTTTTGTAGAAAGATTAATATTAAGCAAAATTTGCTAAAAACAATAAGTTGCAGAGATGACGTTGAGGCTCTTGATCTGCAGATTTACTAGTTATATTTATTGTTATAAGTGGAGAAACAAAATTGATAAAATTATTTAAAGCTAATCATTTAAATATTTTTTCTTCTGAAACTAGTGATCTCAAATATTTTATTGAGAGAATTTTTAAATTTTACAAGAGATAAATGCACAACATTAGTTAGTTAAATAATCTGTTGTCTTTTTTATTGCAGCTATTTTATAAGGTAAAAGTATTTCTTACATAAAATATATTTCTTTTTTGCGTCCCTCCTTTTATATGGAACTACAGTCCAAAGTTTGCTATCTTTAAAACAGTAAAACATTATAACATATGTTATCAATAATTGGAAAATAAAATATTCCATTGTAGTGTGGAATAAAATATGTTTTTCGCAAATTTTCATACCAATCCCATTGATACCTGGGAACATTTGTATGCATTATAAAAGTTATTAACATTACAAAATTATTAAAATTATTAAAATTAAATGAGAATTATTTCTTAATTGAAACTACCGTGCCAATATGTTACTAAATATTGAAATATTCTTTTAAACAATTCTTTGATGTTAACATTGTATACACTTAAAGTTACTGTCTAAATATAAAAATTGTCTCATTCATCTACACTCTGCCCTACTTTTAAAATTGTATAAATTTATTGAATATAAAATGTCTGTTGAGATGAAAATAAATACGTGAGTGTGCAAATAATAGATAATTTACTGCTACTAATTTTTAGAAGTCGACGTACACAATTAAATCCGTGGGGAGCATTTGAAGAATCGGGGCAAAACTACGTTTTTCACAGTTTTTAAAAAATTGAAGAAAATGCCTTATTTTTGAAATGACGTACTGCGCTTGCTATTGAGTGTATAAAAAAGTTGTAAATATGAAAGTTGTAGGGAAATTTATGTGATTTAATATTGCAATTGACAAATAATATGCTACGGCAACGAGTCTCGTGATATTTAGAGAGAAAAAAAGAGTCCCAAAATTTTGTTATTTTTTGGCCACAGAAAATTTAGCCTTGAGAAATTTTGTTAGAAAACTTGGTTTTTCCATATTGGCATCATTATAAACAATTCAGAAAAAAATCTTCTACCCGACCTTTTGCAAGGTAAAATGCACATTTCCCCTGGACTATTATGAGTCAATCACCCTTTCAAACGAAAGAGATTAAACTTTTTTGTTTGGATCGTTGGCAAAAGAATATAATTTGCAACATAGCATTGAACGGGAAGGATAAAACATTTACACTCATTTCTTTTTTTATTCACATTTCCCGAACTAATGAAGTTTTGATTATTTATTTGCTAAGCATTGTGTGCATTAGAGGCCTGCACGGGCCGAAATTTTCAAAGGCCCGGCCCGACTCACAGAAAAAAAATTCGGCCCGGCATAAAAAAAAAACTTAAAAAACTTAAAAGTTCGGCCCGTGCTCGGCCCGGAAAAAGTTAAAATCTCGGCCGGAATGAATTTTAACAAAACATCGATTTTTTAATTTTTGAAGTGTTAAAAATCTGGAAAATGCTATACAGTAAGACGGAATTGCATAGAAAAGAAAAAAAAGTGCATTATAGACAGGTTTCCTTCTTAGCGAGTGTAAATGTATAATATATTCTTTTTTATGCATTAGTATATTAATTATGCGTGGATCAACACTTCAGTGAGTTTAAAACTGGGTTCCGTCATACGCAGGTTCTTTTTCGCACGTTTTACTATGCTTTAATTTAGCTATATTTTAATAAGGGCAGAAATCTAGTGTTCTTTAAAAAAATAAATTTTAATGTTTAAGTGTAAAATAATGGCGATTTAAATATGTATGCATTTTTTGCAAAAATATTTGGTCCGGACCTAATTTTACTGACCTTTGAATAGACCAGGCACCGCTGAGACAATGATTTTCATACGGGCTGAGTCAAATTTAGGACTGAAAATTTTGGGCCGTGAAGACTCGGAATGAACCAGTCCCGGCTTTGTACAGAAAAAATAAGTTAGGCTCGGTCCGGGCCGAGCCTTCAGAAAAAAGTGTGGCCCGGGCCCGGCCCGAGTTCCGTGAGTGAAAATCGGCCCGAGCTGGCCCGTGCAGATCTCTAGTGCGTATTCAATTGTTAAAAAATTATATTTCAAACCGCTACATGAAGAAATATAACAGACAATCACTTTTGAACACTCTAACGATCAATCTTTTTTATACAACATACAACTATTTAGCTAATAATCTTAACATTCCACATATCTACACGGACAAATGCTTAAAATTAAATAATACTTACCTTTATTTTATGTATTCCATAAAGAATAATTTTAATGGTATCCTAATCTGTTAATACTAAGATGGCGGACGAAAAAGTGATCAGTTTTATTATCTTTTAATGGTGTCGTCGCCTTGCTGCTCTGATTGGTTAATAAGCAAAGCACATGTAAGTCACGCTTTCAGGAGTGGGACATTTCACTCCTTTCTATAGAGTGGAAAATTCCACTCTTTAATGAGTGTATTTATATAAAATTCACTCCAAAAAAGTAAA
Organism: Maratus speciosus; assembly: GCA_963932465.1. Taxonomy (NCBI): domain Eukaryota; kingdom Metazoa; phylum Arthropoda; class Arachnida; order Araneae; family Salticidae; genus Maratus; species Maratus speciosus. The sequence goes on along the minus strand of OZ010788.1, from coordinate 396,054,207 downwards.
AATGACTGTCACTCTTTCAAAGAGTGAATCTTTCACTCCTCTCAATTTTAGAGTGTACGCACATCCGGTTTCTCTTCCCCCCCTCCCACCGAGGTGGCCCTTTTCTAAATTTTGCTGACACCTCACGTGTGACCCATTGCTGTATATGCCTGTGACCACTTATTCATGTTATGCACATCCGGTTTTTCTGTCCCCCACTTTAACCCCCAAGGGGGCAGTTTTCTAAATTTTTCCGTCGTGTCTCACGTGACATATTATTGGAAAGGCCTGTGAGCGCTTATTTATGTTATGCACATCCAGCTTTCTTCCCCTCCACCCCCCCACCCCCCACCCAAAGGGGCACTTTTCTAAATTTAGCTGTTATGCCTCATGTGGCATATTGTTGGAAAGGCCTTTGAGCACCTATTCATGTTATGCACATCCGGTTTCTCTTCCCCCACTTTGCCCCCATAAGGGGCACTCTTCTAAATTTTGCTATCATGCCTCATGTGACATGTTGCTGGAAAGGCGTAATACCCCTTATTCATATTATCCACATCCGGTTTCTCTTCTCCCGAATTCCACCCCCCCCCCTAAAAGGGCACTTTTTTAATTTTGTTGTCATGCCTCATGCGACATATTGTTGGAAAAGCCTGTGACCACTTATTCATGTTATGCACATCCGGTGTCTCTTTCCCCACTTTACCAAAACATTCATACCAAAATCAGGCAGCAGCGTGATAATACTAGAGGTTTTTATGCAAACGGAAGATGCAGGTTTTATACCTAAGAGATAATTGCAGGTATTTCGGACAAAATGTGGCCTCATACTTCAAAAAAATTATAGCTTGAAGATTAAAGTCCTATGATTATTTTAAATGCTTCACTAATATGGCACCTTTCAATATTATTAACTTGAGTAAAGTCATTCGTACAATTTCTTAAATTCTTTCTTTTTTTCAAAATGTAACTATAATAATTGATTAAATCAGCCATGAGGAAATATGTTTCTATGATGATTATATTCGTTGCATGCATGATATAATTTTAAGCACAGAATGCAAATAAACTGAGATGTGAAAAAAAATATTTAATTAGATTTTAGTGCTGATTTTTTTTTTTTACATATGTACATATTTTGTAATAAATTTTTAAAAGGCTACAGTGAAACTGAAAAAAAGATGCAGTTTGAAGACTGCGGTGATTTGGGACAAATACCTGCAGTTCTTTTGAAGTCGACATAACTACAAATTTACTACGGTGAGTGTGTAGTTACCAACTACAAATTTACTGCAGTAAGAGTGTAGTTATCAAATACACACTTACTGTAGTTAATATATAGTTATATCGACTTCAAAAATACTGCAGGGATTTGTGCCAAATCACCACAGTCTTCCAACTGCATTTTTTTAAAGTTTCACTGCAGTTCATTTTTAGCTGGGGCCTATCCAATTATATGCCACTAAATAGAGTGCGTAAAAATTTTTCTTCGTCTTTACCGCCATTTTGTATTTTACGGCCGCCATTTTGAGTTTATAAAACAAAACCTAGCCTATAACTATCGGACGGTTAAGACGAATCGATAGAAACCTCATTCATGAAAATCTATCCAGCCGTTGGATGTTTCGAGGGTATAAGGAAATCCACATACCCAGATACGCGTGAAACACATAACCCTTCTTGGCAGTCGTGTAAAAAATGGAAATTTTTCTTTATGACAAATGACTAAATGACTCAAAATATGACTAAATGACAGAAAATGTATAGATTTTAGAAGTAATTAAAATATATATATATATATATATTGTTCTTTATAAATTTATCTGCCAAGCAAGATAAGTATTTTAAAGTAGACGTGTTTTATCACCTTTTTAACTCTTTGAATGCTCATAAAAATGAACTTTATGGTTTTAAGTCATTTTCAAACTTTATGTAATTTTTGTAGTGAACATAAAATATTCAAACAATACTGAAAGAGCAAAGGGGTTTAGGAAAATAACAACTAACTATGCTATTTTTAATTAAAAACAAATATTGGTAAAATAATAAGTGAATTGTATATTGATTATTCTCTCTTAAACGTTTGTATATATATGTTAAAAGTCAACTGTTTTGTTAATAATAAACAAAAATAGTATAATAAAAGAACGAATTTGCAGTCTATATCAAAATGAAACAGTTATTCAAAATATTTTTTTAATTCAAAATATGTGTTATTATTATCACATAACTTAAATAAAATTATTATGAAAGGTATTTGCCTAACTGCCAACATTCTCGTTTTTAATGGCGTCAATTTATTAATAGTAATCTTCGGCATACTTAATGGTAAAATTTTTATTATTAAATAGAAGGAATGTTTCTATTTGGAAGTTGTGATACTTAAAAGACAGAAGGCAATTTTCTTCTTTATTATAGATGAATACCAAAGAAAGTAGGAACATTATGAAAGAAAACCTTGTACAGTATATTATGCAGTTCATGCACGCAATTTAAGTTTATCAAATTTAATCTTACTACGGATAGTAAAAAAAAAAAAAAAAAAAAAAAAAAAAAAAAAAAAAAAAAACTTTAGAAATTCAGTCCTAAACTGTTCTATGCATTTTTGTCAACGCCAAAACTTAGAATCTTTTCACTGAAATATTTTCTCAAAAATTCTTCTTTTTCGCTAAGGAATTAGATATTTGCATATTCGAGTTTCTTGTAGATATATTGGATAAAACTGTGCATCTTTTTTCTGTGACGTTGTGTCACAAACAAAATGTTTTTCTCCTCAATAAATGAAAGTATGTTAGCCAGGAATGGATTTTGCTCATGGATTTCTAAAAATGTGTAATGAATTTGAAATTCTTTTACAGAAGTTTTTTATTAATTTTTATTATTTTGTTCTTTTTTCAGAGGCTACCTTTGGATTTCGCTAGTGAATGGACTACTATGGATTGATGAAACCTAGAAAAACTACATTAATATTATTTTTTATCATCTAAATATATATATATATATATATTTTTTTTTTTTTTTTTTGCAAGTTATTTTTCGTAAGAAAAAAGTTTCTACGTATTTTGTATGTTGCGATTATATAGAACATTATTTTCCCCTAAGTTAAGTTATTTCAGCGCAGAGCAATTATTTTTTTTATCTGTGTTCCTATAGTAACTTTAGATAACACTTTTATGAAATACCATAAAACAATCGGAACCAATGTAGGGTAAAAGCACCAATAGTCGGCCACTTAAAGGCTTTCTTTCAGTATATAGCTTAAAGCTGAATTTAAAAAAAGCAATACAATATTTTTAACAGTGACACGAGTTAATGTATACTTTTCTTTTACTGTTCCAGCAATTGCTTAAAAAAACTTATTATAGTTTTATTTATAAAAAGTTAAACTTAAAAGTAGCAAAGTCGCTACTAGTCGACCACTCAATTCTAATGTTCGGCCATCACTGGACCAGTTGTCTGCCACTTGAATGTTTTGTTATTGTAAATAACTTAAATATAATCTAAGTATATCTTAAGTATAATTTTTATAAACAAAACAACATTTTAACAATAAAATGTGTTACTTTATACTTTTCTTATAATGTTTCAGTAATAATTTAAAACACTATGATAGTTTTTAACACTTCCCAACATACTGAATTTGGATTGTCTCCAGTCTGTCCGAGCACTAACACTCGTAAATGTACTCGAATCTCACTGAATTTTTTGTATGTTATTGACGTTAACATTAGCGTGATCGCTATTGAAAATAAAGTGTGTAGAAATTATAGTTAATTTACAGGTCAGTCGAAATTATTCTGATGCATTACGCTAAATGCGACAAAATTGCTTCCAGTTTATTTTAATGATGTTGGTCATTTTATACATAATGAAATTGATATGCATTTATGAAGTGCACTACACTATGCATTCTGGACAATATGGGGTCCAAAGTACTTATAATTCATTTATAGGGGCCCGCAAAAGAATTCCTTTACATAATAGTGTAAGCGGAAAAATGGTAAACATCGTATTTTAGTTCTGTTACACTATATCAAATATAATGAAATTGATATAATACATTACCGAGGCTTACTGAAAAATACTTGTTGTATAACATTATATGCATATCATTTATCGTTTATTTACAGAGACACACAAAAATTTGGATAAAGCACTGTATCTTTCTATTAGCGATAATAGCTGGAAGTGTAATTTTGTTTATGACATGCGTTTTTAAGTTTAGTTAAATCTTCGCTTAATATGCGGTGTGTTTAATTGATAAAGGTCATACCCAAGGCTGCATAAAAGAGTTTGTAAGCTTTGTGTAGTATCAGCATGAATGGCTTAAAAGAAGCTTTTAACTGAGTTATGCTCTTTCAATTTGAACTATATTTATCATACTAAGAGATGTTTGTATAATATAAATAAAATCATATACAAGACCACGCAAAGAACTGAATACATGACCTCCTAGGGATAATAATGCTTGGAAGTATGATTTTAGTAGTTTTAACCGCGTTTTAGACTGAAATAAATTTTAGCTTAATATGTGCGGCATATAAAAATCTGTTGGTAATATACATTGCTGCACAAAATAATTCAAGAATATTTCCGTATAGTAGTGGAAATTGCTGAAGGTGATTTTTCAATTTGTTATAAGTTTTCTTAATATACTAACTTTTATTATACTATGTATGGAATAATATACAAGTCTTTAGATTAAATACAGGACTGCACAAAAGTGTTGAACTACGTTTCATGCTAGACCAATGTCAGACGGGCTTCTTTTTTGCTGCTTTTTTGGTTAAGTATTATCCATTTAGAATTCTATAGCATTGTGAATGGATAATACTTAAGCAAAAAAGCAGTAGAAAAGACGCCCGTCTGACATTGGTTTGAGGGACCGTAATCTGGTTTTCAAAAGTATTATGCCTTATCTAAAATGTTTACTTTTTTACAGTATCTAGCTGCTAAATTTCGTTAAAGAATTCTGCTAGTCATGAGAAGTGCTTTTGTAATCTAATCTTGATACATGATTTTTCATTCTTGTTTCCTATGGAAACTAAAGTTAAAAGTACAAAATTATCTAGTAGTTGGCCTTTCAAATTTTGTGTTTAGCGTTCGTAGACTAGGCAGCGGGCAGATAAAAAATTATCACGTCATTTTGTTTCCAAACGAAGTTATGATGTAGGACAAGATATTAACAGAACATAAATGACTGATCTGCCGATGCATATTTTGGTATGATATTAGCAGCAAGGAGTGCCAAATTGTCGTTTAGCGTTACTATCATGTCATGGAGTTTCGAAATGTAATTTTAATAAGTTTCATATCTCGAATAGTACATTACACATAATACAGTCTGCCTCGTATTATGTTTGAACGATATGAGCAGAATGAGGCGCCAATTCTTATTTTGGCAGAACTATCTGGTCATCGAATTTCTAAATGAAATTTTAATATGTCTCTTTCGATTAATAAGATTTAAGTATTTCACTCTGTTCGTTGTATCTGAGTATTATACAAGCATAACGGGTCGCCAACTCATTAATTTGGCGGTACTATTTCGTTTTCAATTTTGAGATTAAAATGTTAATGATTAAAGTTACAGATTTGTATAATGCAATTGCTTCAGTCTGTTACCTCTATGAGATATGAGAAAAACAGGCCGCCATTTCTTCCTTTTAGTTGTACTATCGCATCATTGAATTTTGGAATGAAACTTTAATATGTTGTATATTTAGGTTAGTACAGTAAAACTATTACTATCTGCTTCGTGATATCTAGGCACGATACGATCAAAATTTTCAATTCGTCATTCTGGCGGTACTAACAGATCAAATTTCGAGGTGAATTTTAACATGTCATAGACATCGATTATTGATATTCTGTGTAGTGTATATTTTAAAGGGCCTGTTCCTTTGAAAATGAGCAATGTTACCTTCATTTTTTAATATTTAAGTTCTATAGTAGCAGAATATGGGATGTTAAAACCCAATAGTTATCTTATAATTAATATTATTGCTGACTATTGAGTTAATAAACCAGATAATAAGTTTTATTTTAGACTATTGAAAGATTACCACAATCCGTGACTTTGTGACAATTGAAATATTGCAAATAATATTTGCGTGCTTGTTAACATTAGGTAGAAATTATATTTGTGTGCCTATTAAAATTATGAAGAAGTTATATTTCCGCAGAAAGCTTGAATATTATTAATTAAAACGCAATTTGTTGAAATTTCATCTTAATAATCCATTAGAGGATTGTGAAAATCATTTCCCCCCTTTAAATTTCGAATTTCGTATAACCTACTTTGTGAAAGCATTTATGTCTTAAAAGTAAAACCCATGTAAAATTTAAAATTTCTAGCAATAGCCCTCGCAATTCCCGAATAAATCATCGTTTTAAGAATGCTTTCAGCATATTTCACACTTTAAATTTTCCATATTGAAAAAACCTGTTCTGTACTAGTAAGCAACAGCTATGTCGAGTTTAAATCAATATTTAAATTAAGTACTTTTACTTGTACTCCTAGCAAGATTTTAACGGAACGTTAACTTAATGTTTTTAACTTAACCTTAACGTTTTTTGATTAATTTAACCTTTTAAATTTGAAATTTATCATAACTATTATGCGCTAACATTTATGTTTTATCAATAATTGTCATTTAATATTTCAAGTTTTTATCTTTAACATTTTGATATTAATCATAATTTTCAACGTTTTTAGAATATTTTCTACTATTTCAGCCCTTTATATTTCGCCTTTTTTTAAAACTGTTTTGAGTGGGATTTTATTTCTTTAAAAAACACCATGTCAAGTTTTAAATATGTAACACCCTTAGTATTAAAAAAAGGGATATTTTAGAACGTGTTTTGCTTCTGCAGAGATTGTCGCTATCATTTTTTTTTTTTACTTTTACTTTTAAAAGTGATTCGGGAATTCCCCCTACAAAAAAAATATCTTCTTTAAAACATTAGTATACGAGAATGTTTCATGATGGTCGATTTTCCCAAAGGAAATATATCGGTGAATTTAACCTTGTAAATAGAATGTTAAATTCACAGTTTACATATTTTTTATCGCCTTCATTACAAATTTTAAAGCAAAATGAGCCTTTGGCTGAAATGTCATAGCTAATTGAAGTAAAATATACGAATACCATTGCACTATTATACGTTTAATTCGTCAGACAAAATTTTCGCTGATAAGAATCATTGAACAATCATTGAGTTGATCATTTACAGTAAGATTAGTAAATAACGGTAGAACGATATAATGCAATATTCTAAAATATCTTTAAATCATTATCTAATTAACGAGGAAAATCTCATCAAAATCGTCGTGTTATTATTATTATTATTATTTTAATGCTAATACTTTATACTTGAGTTCACCTGATTATAGAACTTTCCCCCGTGATGATATAACTATGCAACATAGAATGATATGCAATAAACTGAAACCTTTCCTGAAAAATTATCTAACTAACGATGCAAGTTCCATCGAAATCTATACAGCAAAACTAACGTTATAAGTGACCGGAACGAAATAATAATTTGCATTTTATATCAGGTGTCCTGTGGTATAAACGCCATAGTGGGTAAAACACCAAGTGCTAATATTAGGCGTAGTTATGAAGGAATCCGGGAAAATGGCACTTCGGCTTCTGCGTTTAAAGGCTCTGAGTCATCTGAATCACAAAGAACAGCTAAAAGTTAATTTGTTACATTTATAGACCTTATCACTGGAATAACATAGCAAGAGTCAACGGCCGGTCTAAAATTTGCTAGGTAAGTTCTGTGATGTGAAGACTATATCGCTCACTCGTACGAAAATTGACACATATCGTAAACATTTTGTGTTTTATTCCACTAATATGTCTGTCGTCGGTGCGTCTAACTACATTAAAAATTTCGTAGTTCAGTTATACGAACAACCACATTATTACACAATATGCCCATTTGTGAGCACAGAATAGGGATGTATTTTACGGAGAGGCAAAATTACGCAACCCTCCAAATCTTATCCCACGTCTTCATTCTTAACCCTTAAATGCCGGGTGTTGCTTTTCGGCAACATACCCAATTAAGGCTCTAAAATACTATTAGAATAATATTGAAGCTATAATGCCTAATGTTGCAAATAAAATACATTCTGAAAATATTATTAAATCGATTTTCAACATTTGATGGCAACACTTGCGATGTTTAAGAATAAAGATATATTTATTTTTTCAATTGTTGCTACTTGTTCTTTTGTTTTGTTTGGAAGCTTGCGAAATACCCTATTTTGTTCTGCAGTGAGCAAGTAAAATTTATTTCTTATTATAGTTCATAAAATTCTTGTGTGTTTGATACTATGGAATTTTATCAAGGAAAATTATTTTTTCAATTAAAGACCAGTATTGCCGATTAGTAATAAACAGTTTTTTAGCCGTAAACCATACTTAAAACAAAATCTGATTTTTTTAAGTATTTTCCCTATGATTTATTTAAAAAATGAAAGCCGAAAAACATTATTACAACGATTTTTGAAAAATCAGGCATTTAAGGGTTAAGGGCTTTATGCATTTATGCACTTTTTTATCCCTGCATGCTATTACTGCTGCTAAATCTAGTGCTATAATTTCCTGTTACAGTAAAATAATGCAAATCCCCCCCTCCCCTTTTACATCTCCTGTAAAATTTACTTCTGCCGAGATGTGTCACATTTCTTGCGGGTGAGCGATATATTTGTTAGGAAATACATTGTTTTGTATTACTAAATTTGTACTGTATTTCACGTGCTTTCAAAATGTGGGAAATTTTGGACGTATTCGCGAGGTAGCTTCTAGTTTTGCGCAAAATGCATACCAGGGTTATAACGCCATCCACTAGTGTTATTACCCCGGTTGATTCTTTTCAATGGCATAACTACATTTTTATTTTTATTTTTTTTTTTTTTTTATACACGAGAGACCATTAATGTCATTTTTGAAAACTTAAAAAGATAAAGAGAAATTTGTACGTCCCAAATGCTGCTAACATTTTCATGTCAGAAGAATAAAATATCATATGATTATTACTGTATCCTGATATCGCAGTTAATGGTAATCAAAAGCATTTTGTCAATTTCAAAGGTGTAGAGTTTGTATCTTCAAAATTGGACAATTTACATGTCGTTATTCCATTTTATTTTATAGTTTTGTTTGCATGGTGTTATTACCCACCAGGTGGGTAATAACGCCTAATAGCGTTGGCCAAGAAATCACTCCACTACATTTAATGAATAGATTTCTGCTAAAATAGTCTTTCTTGTATACATAATCAATAAGTTGCTGTATGAAATCCTATATTTGTTTGAGAAAAAAATCTAAAACTAAGCCGTAAAATTTGGTAGAACCTTAACGTGGCGTTGTTACCCCAGGACACCTTATATATAGTGTATATAAAATAAAATGAAAGTATAAGGTTATATAAATCTCAAATTACGAAAATCAAATTACGAAAAAAAATCAAATTATTAAAAATAGTCTAAAAAAGAACTGGCCTTTTAGGCAGTAGTCAACCGCGGTAGCCGATTACTGACCATGTAAGTAAATATAATTCCCAATAATCGACGACATTAAAATTAATTAATACAAACACACTTATTTAAGTTTGATTAATTCATTTAAAATTAAAAATAAGCTATCCATAACTTATTTTATATAAAAATGGTGGACTAATTGGTGCACTTACCTTATAAAAATATTTGAAAATTATTTAAAAATATTTTTCAATGGCACTAAAGTAGATATTATACGTAATTGAAATTATTTTTAGTAATTCCAGCCAACACATAATAATAGTATTGTATGTATATTGGAAGAATTTTGAAAATGTACAAACCATTGAAAAAAAGAGTGCAATAATGCTTACATCTGTGTCATTCAAATTACGGTTTTTAAATTTATTAACGTCCATATTTTTTTTCAGTTTATTAATAATAGAAATGAGCATAATTGATTGTTTGACATATTTCATTGTGGCAGTTTTAAAGCAAATTCTCATAATTTAGCGACGTGGTTTGGCGCATAACTTATTCCCTTGTTCTTACATTCATATCAATTGTGTTCAACTCATATACATTTATTTGTAACCATAATGTATATATAATGTATATATAAGGTATAATGAAGAGATCTTCCTTCGTTATGGTATCCCATGAAGACTTATAAGTGATAGTGGCCCTCCGTTTGTGAGCGTTGTTCTACAACAAGTTTGTTACATTCTTGGAATAGACCAATCGTTGACACCTTTGTACTATCATCAGGCCAATCCGGTCGGACGCAAAAATCGAGACTTGAAACCTCGAATAGCAATCCTTGTTTCGGATGAACACAGTTCTTGGATTGATAAATTTCCTTTCATTAGATTTGCTATGAACTCTGATACAACAGGCCAAACTGCTGCCTATCTGCAATTTGGCCGAGAACTAAGAACAATTGATGTTGTGATGAACGATTTCAGAGCTGTTGCGGAAAATGACAATTTTGTTCCAGAAATAACCCCATGTATTAAACGTCTTGCAAATATATCAAAAAGTGTGAAAGAGCGTGTTGAAATGAAACAAGATCAGAGAGAGAAATATTACGATACAAATCGTAGACGAGTGTATTTCACACCTGGTGATAAACTATGGGTTACCCTACAACCTGTGAGCAAGGCAAGTATAAATAAAACAGCAAAATGTATGCCTAAGAGAGATGGGCCATACATAGTTTTGACACAAACGTCACTGGTAATATATGACATTGCTAGCCTGGACAATCCTACTGAGCGAATTGGGTCTTAGCACGTTTCCGCCTTGTCACAATTTCAAGAATCTGAAACTATTCCAGTTGCACCCTTGAGAAAAAGAGGAAGACCCAGAAATCATCCAGTTTCCTCTCAGAAACGTAAATTAGAAACAGACGGGGAGGATGTAATGCGCGCTACTCGTTCCAAAAATAGACATTACCGGCAATCACGTGAGTAGTTTGCGTGAGTTTGGCTGAATAAGAAATGCAGGTATTTCGTGCTAGTTCTGTTCTGTTTTGAGTTGTGCTAACTGAAACAATGTAAAAATTTTATTCACGCCATTATTTTCGTGTATATGTGTTGTTGTAATTATTATGTTCCGTCTTATCAAGAAGAAAAAAAAATAATTTACACTCAGAGAAATTGATATTTTGAAATAATGTGAAATTTGTGTCGGTTAAATTCCTGCTAGCCTACAAAACTATTATTATTTGTGTACACAAAATGATTCAAAATAGAGAAAAAAAAACATTTAAAATTCCGTCTTTCCTAAATTTATTTAAACAGGAAAAAATTGTTTCTGTTGTAATTGGACGTTTACAATGTGTGAAATGTAACATTTAGGAATAATGTTAATTTTTTATTCATGTGATTAAATGATTTATTACAACAATGTATCTTTTCATTTATTAAAATATCGAAGTTATTTATTTTTAAAACAATTTACAACTAATTTATGTATGATGGACTCTATCCAGAGATCATACACAAGTTGAAGACAATTAACTCATATTTATTATTATTATTATACTGCAGACCAGGACCCTACCTACCGGGCAATATTCCTAGCTTAAATTTGTTCTAAAGTCCAAAAGGACAACTTTATGACATAAGTTTAGTTTTAATTCATTTTTGTTCGGAAATGCATGAAACTAGCGGATGTTGTTGTTCAGAAAATATGCAATCGAACCGTTTTTTTTATTATTATTATTATTATTTTGCAAACGCAATAGACCTTCCAGAAAATAGTGTCAGAATGGGCGTTTTGAACCGAATTTCTGCGCGAAAGAGGAATAATCACTAGAGGAAGGGGGAAAACGTCTTTGTCAAGTGATCAAAATCGTTTTATAAGTCAATAGTTAATTTATTTATCAAAAAAGGAAAACACAGTTCGATTTGAAATCGCTTCCATAGTCAAGCCTTCCAATTTTATATATTTTCGTCAAAAAATGAATTTGTATATGTGTCAAAAAGTTTTACGCTTCTTGAGAAGATCAGGTGAGAACAGTCTTAACGAGTTTTGCACCTGACCGCAGGCCTAAATCCGCTTGATCGCCTCGTTCAGAGATCTACCTGATAGTACTTTGGCTTTTCTGGCTGTATCGGTATTTATTTTATCAATTTGTTACTGAATTTTCTTATACCTGTATTTCAGGCATTATAGTAGCCACCAGTATAGACACTTTTACCACATTTGTTTTACATTAATATATAAAGATTCATGACACTTAATTTTCATTTTAAAAAATCCTTTATCTTTCGTTTTCTACATATTAAAATCGAAAATTATAATTTACATTTCTTTACTTTTCTTAAAAAAAACACATTTTTTTACTTAAAAAGGACATAAATTCCGGTATATCGTTAAAACTATGCTATTTATAAATATATACTGCATTGTCCATACTCTTTGGCACTTCTCTGAAAAAACGTTTTCGTCCATTTCTTGGACTTCATCAGTTTCAATTGGACGAAAACGTTTTTTCAGAGAAGTGCCAAAGAGTATGGACAATGCAGTATATATTTATAAATAGCATAGTTTTAACGATATACCGGAATTTATGTCCTTTTTAAGTAAAAAAATGTGTTTTTTTAAAGAAAAGTAAAGAAATGTAAATTATAATTTTCGATTTTAATATGTACAAAACGAAAGATAAAGGATTTTTTAAAATGAAAATTAAGTGTCATGAATCTTTATATATTAATGTAAAACAAATGGTGGCTGGTACTGGTGGCTACTATAATGCCTGAAATATAGGTATAAGAAAAGTTAAGTGTAATATGGGCATTAAATGAGACAGAAATTACTGTCAAAAAACACTGGCTAAATTTGTTACTGTGTTGGCCGGTTCTAGATTGCTATCAATTATGCTGTTTAACTTTTTTCATACGTAGTCAAAAATGGAGTGGGAGAAGTAAAGATGTGAGGGTTGCTCATTCTTCTACAGAACTCATACGAGCCACCTATATAAGGGTTTGGACATGACACGACGAGAACAAAAATGTAAAATCAGAATTACACTTATTATCTTCGTCGCTGAACTATTACATAAAAGCATGCTGAATTTCATTTAAAAAATATTACGATCGCAATTCTCAAGTCGTTTTAAATCATCAAAATCATCGTGTTCGTCGGAAATATATTATGTTCCTCTTATACCGTCGTTCTTTCAACCTCATTTTGCTTCTTTCTATTTACATTCCTTCGTTCCTTACTCTCCAAGCAGCGTCGTTCTTTTTATTATCAAAGTTTTTTTTTTCTTTTTTTCCGTGCGCGATGCAATTCCGGTTGAATCCACTCGGAAATCAAGCCCACTTAACGAGGGTTTCACACATTTATACTTATCTTGTTTGGAGTCACGATTTCCGTGATTATCTTATAAATTGCGCTAATTAAACATACATTGACTTAGAACTATCTTAATACTATCTTAATACTATCTAAACACAAACATTGTAGAATGAACTAGAATATCTAAAAATTAAAGATTGTTTCAGATTTTGGCCGAAGCGGCTGTAACATCAAGAAAAACACTTGTGGTAAATGTTCACAAGGAATGGCAAACTTTTTAATAACATATTTTAAACTAATGATTGCATACGCGAAAAATTTACGTGACACTAAAATTGAAAAGCCCAAATTTCTTTTGTTCGGTTACGTTTTATTATGAGTTCTGCTGCATTTCTATATTTTACAATTAACATGCATCGACAATTTATGACATTTTGAAAGTCAGCTTATGGTTAAACACTATATGCATGTTTTATAATAGGTGTTTAAAAATTTGGTTTCTGCTACGAACGTAGATGAATATTTTGGGTGCTTCATTCTACTTTCGTTTTCTTTTTACTTCTGAATATGTCATGAATATAAACAATCGTTTGTCATCCCGAATTTTGTGCGTTAGCACACGCAGCTTTCCAAGCTCTAAAATAAATGATCAAATGTATCTTAATCTGGTAAAATATAAACAAATAAAAAAATATGCATTAACCTCTTCTATTTACCAACAATTCCGAAAAGCATTATTTATCATTAAAAACCATAATAGCCATAATATTTTAAGAAACCATAATATTTTAAGAAATTTAAAAAACATTTATAAAAACAAAGATTTTTTTTTTATTATTTACTGCCACTGAGTTTGTTTTCACAGTATTTTTAAAGTTTTTTATATTGCATTATTCAGTTTTCGATATGTTATCTATTCAAAGTAACATTTATATGTTCAAAAAATTTGTTCTTCAGGCAAACAGTATAAATTAAAAGCATTAATATAAACAATAAAATGAACACCATTTTGTAACTTTTACAATTTCAATTCCATTACGTAGTTGCAGAAGTTTGATTATGAATTAATATCATCCTAAAAACCTATATGCTGTATTGTGAAAATTGATTATTTCACTACAAAAACTACTCAGAAACGTTTCTGATAATAAGTGCCAGCGAAAGGAATTTTATTTTGAAAAATGTTTTTATTTTCGGTAATATACTAATTTTGAGTTTTCTAAAGATATAGAACGTTTTTTTAATCATGGGATATTCCAGAGAAGTTTTATATATTTTTTGTCCTGGTTATATTACATATTCTAAGATTAACTAATATTTATCTTATATTTTGCAGTGAAAATAATTATAAACTTGCCAATCACTGTCTTTATTATAAACCAATTTGACGCCATATGTCTTAAAACGAATTTTCACAATTCCTACTGAGATTAATAATATACATTTTTAATTTATTTCAATAAATCAAATATCAAGAATTCGTTTGATTATAAACTGGGCAATCAGTGTCTTTATTATAAGCCAATTTGAGCTATATGTCTTAAAAAGAATTTTCACAATTCCCAGTGAGATTAATAGTATAAATTTTTAATTTATTTCAATAAATCCAATATCAACAATTTGTTTGATTATAAACTCGGTAATCAGTGTCTTTATTATAAACCAATTTTACGACATATGTTTTAAAACGAATTTTCACAATTCCTACTGAGATTAATAATATAAATTTTTTATTTATTTCAATAAATCAAATATCCACAATTTGTTTGATTATAAACTGTGCAATCAGTGTCTTTATTATAAGCCAATTTGACGCCATATATCTTAAAACGAATTTTCCGAATTCCCACTTAGATTAATAATATAAATTTTTATTTTATTTCAATAAGTAAAATATCAAGAATTTGTTTGATTATAAACTGGGAAATCAGTGTCTTTATTATAAGCCAATTTGACGCCATATGTCTTAAAACGAATTTTCACAATTCCTATTCTGATTAATAATATAAATTTATTTCAATAAATCAAATATCAAGTATTTGTTTTGAACTACAATGACTGTAAAGAGAAGAAAATTTTGTTCTTTATATGTCGTTCGCTCACTTTATTTAAAATATTTAATAAATGTACTTGTACGAATTTCGTCTCATTAAAAAATTCATTTTTTATACTAGGTTAATATTAACACAATTATTCTATCCTGGTCCGGACATTTTTCGCCCAGTTGGAAATTTACATCATATATTTCATTTTTTATGCTTAATAAAAGCGAAAGCATTTGATGCTGAATTAATGTGAATCATTAACATGCGTCATATACTGTAAAAAAAGTAAATAAATAAATAAAATAAATCTGCATTTTGCAACAAACCTGGTGCCAACTCAGTTGCTGTAAATTTTGCGAGCTGATATCTTGAATTGTGCTGTAAAATGTCTCAAGTCTTTATAATGTCAAATTGCTATTGGCTGTGTGATGCACGTGAGAGAAATACTTCAAATGATACTTCGTCTTTTGATTGAATTCGATTTCTTGGCATCGGTTCTTGAAAATTACAACTAAAAGTGCAGGAAAAATCCATTTTTTTACGTATACATTAATAAGAATATGATTTTTTGAAACTAATTATTATTCAGATTAATGTACATAAAAAGTATTTCTTTATTTAATTTTTTGTTGAATGGTGGGATATATATGCTCTAAAATACGCTTTTTGGAGCTGTGGTACTGTCTGCTATCCAGAGGTAAAAAAAAAATGTACAAATATATAAATTTTTGCGATCGAAAAACAGTCTGCTTAACAGACGTGTCCGTTTTTTGGTTTGACTTTTATGGAGGATTTGCTGCATATAAATATAAACTTAAAAAAATTGATCAACTCAGAATATATTAAAATGTATAAAGCAGGTGAACATAAATAACCAAATATCAATAATATAATTTAATTTTTTTAATAAAATAAAATAGAATATTTAAATAATATACTGCATTGTTTTATGAGTTTTTTTATGTAAAAATATATCTATGTTTCACTTAATTATTATTAACTTAAGCTTAAGTTAATTTAGTAGTACTGAAAATATAAAAATACTGAGCATAAAAATCCGCTTATCCCTTTCTATCTCAAGTCAGCTAAATATTCAACAATGAAGGTATAGATACGGTTTTCGTAAACTTTTGATTGACATGTTATAAAATTTCCGCTGACTCATAGAATATATAATACCGAAATACGTTATTTTATTTTATTTGGCTGTATTATACAGTACGTCAATCTGTTTTTATACTTAACAATATTGTAGAATGCAATACTGTAATATATTTTTATAATTTAATTATAGAAGTTATTCTTTAAAATAAATAAATAATGAGTAACGCGAGAAGTGAGAATCTATTTAATTTTTTTTAATTGTAAAATTACATTATGTTTAGGAGAATTTAGTTGAAATACTTATTTGAAACGAATTGTGTTCGAGAACCGGGATGCAACTGCGCATACATATGTACTGCTCAAAAAATTTAGGGGAGCAAGCCAAAAAGTGAAGAGAACAGTGCAATACAGCCATGTATGGGCATAAAATGGATAGCACACGCGTATCATTGCGCAATACAGGAAAAAAAAGATTGTAAGGGAGCTTTTGTTATTTGAAAAGATGAAAAGGACATGAAAAGATGGTTTAGGGCAACAATTTGGTTTCATGTAAATGATAAAAAAAATTATTGTTTAGAAATGATGCAAGATTTTTAATATGGCGTGTGGTCTCCTAGAACAGCGAAGATTGCTGCACACCTGTTTTCCATGGATGCGATGAGGTTATCGATAAGACTTTGGGGAATACTGTTCCACTGTTCAATAATTGGAATCTCCAAGTCCTGGACAGTATAAGGAGGTCTCAGTCTCGCAGCAATGCGTCGTATGAGTATGTCCCAAACATGCTCGATCGGATTTAGGACAGGAGAGCGTGCTGGTTATTCCATATGCTGTATTGTTTTAACTTCAAGCATGTTTTCCACAAGACGAACTGTATAAAGTCTGTCATTATCATGCATGGAAAATAAGAAATCCCTAATTACTGTAACATAAAATGCGACTTGAGGTATCGGTATCTCGTCTGTATTACTTCGGAAAGTCAAAGTGCCATTCCGAATGATATGCAGGCCCGCATGTCCACCTATGCTGATTCCAGCCAATAGCCTCGTCTGTAATGTGATCTTTCACGAACGGATGTGGGGATTATTTTGAGTGCCTCTCTCTCTCCATGGCAAAACACATCAGATGTCACATCCAGACTGATACGGAAATCGTCTTTAAACAGAATTTGACTCCAACAACGTTGCCTCCAAACTCGATGTTCAGTTCCCCACCTTCTTTAGGCCACACAGTGGCTTGAGGTCAACAAAATACAGACCATTGGCTTACTTGCATAGAGACCACCCTGATGAAGCCTATTTAGGACTGCTTGGCTGGACACCCTTCGTCTTGTGGCCAAGAACAACTGTGTTTGAAGCTGAGTAGCATTGCCCATTCCAACTCGTCGAGCTGTTATCAGGATATATCGGTCATCAATTTCTGTGTTAGCACATTTTCGACCTTGCACTTGTCGATGACTACAATTCCATGTGTTTTCGAATCGATTCCACAGTTTTTCATGGACACTTCTTGCGATTCCAACAGCGTCAACTACACTTCGTTGTGTTTCCCCAAATTCAAGTGTCCCTATAACACGTCAAGCCATGGATTGCGGTACATCATGTTGTCGTGACATTTTCAAGCCACCTTTTCTCAAAATACAAGCTTAGCAATTGAATTTTTCAACTGAGGCAGTGAAACAGACGTTTCTGCAAAATCCCGATTTCTGCACTTATCTCCTTTTTCTAGTTTTTGATGTCATAAACTTTAATTTACATGTGAAGTTTTCTTTATCTATTTTCTACAGCACTTTATATTGTGGATGTTTTATTTTACGTTACTTATCACTGTAAATATTTGCGGAATTTCTTTAAAACCGTGTTCTCCTCTAATTGTTTTGAGCAGTGTATTTATTACGAAATAATGCAATGATTTTGTGAGATATAGTATTAGAAAATATAATAAAATTATAAGAACAAATAATCTGTCATTATAATCTATACTTTAAATTATAACGGCGATTTCCATGAAGGGTGAAAGAAGGATAAATATATATCGAAATATTATTTTTCAAATTAAAGTTCCTTTTATAGTGAAGAGTGTAGTTTTTAAACTATTTATGACTGCCACTAGATATAGATTAAAATCCCCTTTTTTTGCAGATAAAAGGAACTATAACCTGAAATATACAGCTGCGGAAATATCGCAAATCATGATTTTTGACTAGGTTTACTCCTTTTAAAACCGAAGACACTCTTACAAAAAGTTTTTTTAGATTAAATCGTTTAAGGGTAGGTAAGTATGCCAACAGTAGTAAAAAAATTGTTAAACGTCACAAACAGAATCGTGTTCAGATTTATGAGAATATGACCGTTAAAATTTCTACATTAAATTTTTAATAATGAAAAAAACATAAGGGTTTCAATATCTTCAGTATGATAGACATAATTTTCATATCGAGATAAATTGATTCTACAAAACCAAAGAATTACAATTATATCAGTTTTTGTTAAATACTTATATTTGTCGAACACCTGTGTTCAGATTATGAAATATAGAGTTTATATATTACTGAAACAATTTATAGATTTTTGCTGTACAAATGAATAAGTATTACGCTTCAAGAAATAAGCTTAAAAGATTTTATTATTTATTGAACAGATGTGCTAGACTTAATTTGCATTTACAAAATTTATTGATCCAGTGCATTAATATTACATTTTGCTTTAAACAAATCTGGAGCATTTAAAATTTTATTAAGTTTCAAGAAATAAAATGTATTTGTTCGTTTACGTTGAATGAATTGAATTTGTCTCTTAAAATCGTAGCACTACAAATCATACATATAACTGCTTTAGATTTTCCATTTTACAGTATTATTCCCTTAGTGGATTTCTGAGTTATCTATTCCTATACATTGAATTTCGATAAGGATTATTTTTGTGTATTTATCAATACATGGGAATATATGAGTGGAATAGTGTAGTGTACACCAAGTAACATATTGTGTTTTGTAACTTACGTAATCATGCATTTAAGTAATATTACGTCATGAATAAATGTGTTTTTTCATGATTCTATTATTGAAAAAAAATTATATACATATTACGTCATGTAGTCTGATTGTTACTTTAGTAATATGAAAGAAATATCATAAAATAGTTCAAATTAGCAATTTTGTTTGAATAATTAAACTATTAGTCAGTTTTATTCGAGCGCATGGATTTAATAGGGCACATGCTCCAGGCACGTCGTACCAATACCTTCTAAAGGACTTATTTAAAGTATACTTTCTGCCTAAAAAAGGCAAAATTACTATTGCAAAATAGAGATGTATTCTGTCCTGATTCCCAGACGTATTTTTGCACACTCAGTTGTAATAACGGTACTTGGGCTTTTATATATCGCTTCTATATCAGCTAAGGGGCTGTGAGTGTTTGAGCTGTCCTTGGTAACGTAATTTCCGCAGCCGTTGTGGATTTTTGACTATCGCTGTTAGCAAATAGAGAGTTCTTTACTTTCAGATGCGTAGAAATTTATCGTTAGGGAAAGGACACAAATACTACCATAAAATGTCACTATGGGAACGCTAGGAAACAGGAAAGTTCCTGTAGAAAAACAATATAAATATTATAAATTTTTACTACAAAAAATATTTTGTCGTCCACATTTTTATTTAAAAAAGCACAAAAAGTTTATTTTCTGAAAATTGTGGCGACCGCAAAATTTATCCGTCCCGTGCACTTGCACGTGTTTGAGTATGGCCATACATATTTACACGCGCACACATATATATTTATATATATATACAGTAAGTGACTTTAGGAGTTATTTTGTGACATTTTCTGTCGTCTATTTTCCAAATTTCTAATCTTCAGCTCTATCCACAGTGACAGGAAAAAAACAGCAGCAACATCCCATAGTGCTATGTGTCGCACAACTAAGAAACATTGCAGGAAGCACCAACATCTCACTTGTTCTTATCTGGCTGGTGTATCATTGAAAAGGCTCTTGATCTCAATGCCTTCGTATGATTTTATATTAAGTACATTAGATATAAATTGTGCGGCGAAGGGTTATCTTGACAGAACGGGTTGAAAGACATGATTCTTTTAAAATGGAAATTTTCCTGAGAAAGGTTGAGACGTAACTTTTATGAAACGCCACAAAACAATCCTCTCTCATAGAACGTTCAAACATATCAGCTACGGTAGCGATAAGACCGACGAATAAGTAATTTACATGTGATTTCCAAACGCGTAAAATGAGTTAAAGTGTCTTCCGTGCTAGTACCAATGGAATTACGACGATACGAATCTGGTGGATGGCACTGGAAATGATAAAGTGATCATTCGAAGAGGAGTAATATATACTCATTTCGAAAATTGCGAAGTATTGTGCTTCAATCATGGTGCGCGATAGCGTTAACGTGGAACTTGCATCAATTTATGTGAATTACAAACCTTGTAAATTATGTTCCACATGAACTAAGAACGGGCTAAGGGATCAATATGCTTTCAAAGAAAATAAGTATGGTTCAACCACCAAGAGTTTGAGGACTTGTTTAAGTCACTGGTGTTTCTTATTCGGAAAAGGCAAGATACTCCAAAAGAAATCATGGGGGCGGGGGGAATGTAAGCTTCCATTCATGTCTAGAAGTGTTACATATTTGTAAGAAAAATAAGAGTAATTTCATCACATTTCACTAAATTTGATTCAGTCTCTTGCAGCCACATTTTCCCGTCCTCTAAATACCCACTGGAGAGAGGTGTTCTCAAGTTTTAAAAAACACAACTCTTGTAGCAGATGCACACAGATACCAAAGGAGGAAATTATGCGTCCTCTAAAAGAGCTCATGACTGCCTTTCATTCTAACCACTAAATAGCAACTAAATATTTGAACTGCGTCTAAAAAACGTCCTGGAAAAAACCCCTTTGGAGCGATGGCGGAATACAGGGGGGGGGGGGAGAATTTTCTTTCAAGAGTTGAATAAGTAGACGAAAGACATAACAGAAACCCAGGTCGCTAAGGGAAGCTAAAAGTTGACAAAAAATTCCGGTGGTCAGAAGCATTAGTGTTACTGATTAAAAAAAAAACAAACAAAGTAAGTGGCGTATCTACGACATTTAGAGGAAGCAAAGAAGTGACTGCGTCTAGCTTCGGAAGGAAAATAACAAAGAGTAGCAAATGAAGTTTTCTAGAAAGGCATTAAAATCTTCCTTTAAATTTTTCCATTTGGCAATGTTTTGAATACTTTGCAGTTCGGGATACGGCACAATCTAACAATTTCCCCATCGATTGAAGAGAGAGAGCATCCAGAGAGTGATAGGGGAATAGGCGGTTTTGTAAAACCAGTTTTCGTGTTCTCGATTGGAAAACAAAAAGAATAATTTTATTAATATATTTTGTCGTTTCGTATATTTGTGCAGTGTCATTTATTGAAAAGTAAAACAGAATTGTATTTTGTTTTAACTGTATCCTCAATTTATACAATTTTATTGTTGGCCTTGTAACATATATTTTTTCATTACTTTATTCTCATTATATTGTGCAATGATTTAGTTTTGTATGACTTCCAGGAAAAGTCCAACAACAATTCTAAAATTCGCAATATCGAATTAAAGAGAATTTCTCTATTTTGAGAGAAAATATGTGTATGAATTATTATGAAAGTAAATTTTTAATTAATGTTCTGATACTCCCAAGCGCTATGGGTTAACGGGAAAAATTAATAACATATAAGTATCGTGTTGGGAGATTAAATTATTTACAACGTACTTTTCGGAGTCGACATAATTCATGAACTTTTTTATCTTATATTTCCTTGTGAAAATACACCTGTCACAAACAGCCCCATCCAATTGTGTGACTTTATGACATCTTTAAACCTAAATTTCTCAGTTTATATTAAGGTTTTAGAATGGAGTAATACGTCGTTATGTAGGAAAAGGATATAAAAAAAAAGTTTAGCAGTATGAAAAAGCAAAAAAAAAAAAAAAAAGCAGCGTTTAAAAGTACACAAAAAACCGTGAAAATCAGCAAGCAGCTGTTTTGAATCTACTAGCGAGAGACTTCTTCAGAGCAAGAAAGGAAAAACGAACAGCGTGCTAGAAAATGCAAGGCTGAGCCTGCTTTCTGGCACACTGTTCCTTTTTTCTTTCTTGCACTGAAGAAGAATCTCGCTAGTAGATTGGAAACAGCTGTTTGCTGCTTTTCGCGTATTTTTGTGCATTTTTAAACGCTGGTTTTTCTGCTTTTTCATATTGTTGCTCAAAGGCTTCATTTGCTAATTTTAAGTTTAGCAGTAGTCAGTCTTAGAGTCACTTATAAAACAGACCATATATATATATCTATATCTATATCTATCTATCTATATATATATGTATGTATGTATTTATATATATTTACAGAGAGAGAGAGAGAGATGATAGATAAATAGGTAGGTAGATTGGTAGATAAATGTAGATGATGTAATTGCGATAGGTCACCGTTTAAGTAGATCAATCTAAAATCGGACAATTCTTGCAATAACAGTCTACTTATGCCTTGTGGGCGCGTATGGCAGATATAGTAGTTCCAGGTGATTCCATACTTGTGCATTCTGGATATTTCAAGTTATTTATCTTTACGTTTATTTTATTATAAATATTGCTTCTGATGTTCTTTTTTTTCTGTGTCTATAAAAAATGCACAACTATGAACACACGAAAGATTTTTGTACAGGCTTTTTACTACAGTATACTCACATATCGTTAAATCATGTTATCTGTTTGAAATTGTAGTTATATCAAATTAATGAAGAAACGAATCGGCAAAAAATCAGTAAAGAGTGAAATGAGAAAATCTGGCACGGATCTTTTGGTAGTCTATATAATATTACTTATAAAAAATGTAACTTCATTTTGTATTCAAAGCTTTAAATTTAACTTATCCCTGTTCAATGTATGAATATATGTATATATATATATATATATATATATATATATATATATATATACATAATGTAGTATAATTAAACTACGTTTAATTTTATCCGAATATCTTAACGTAATTACAGCTTTAATTTTTAAAATAAAGAAAAACATTAGATGCTGACACTATTCAATATTACTTTAAATAAATTAAAAAAATCTCAACGTAGATAAAATTTCTCGTTTTTATATGTCAAAATCATTAAAGAAGATTAAAATGCATTCTTTATATACATGTATTCCATTTTATTATTATACAATATTTCCACACATACTATGCAAATTCTAATTTTTAAACACGAAAAGTAGAAAAAAGAGACCTGCCATTTCAAAGGCCTTTTTAATTTTATTAATTGAACAATATAACAGTTATGTAGAAAAACTAATAAAACAAAAAATCTGCATTAAAAAAATTAATTTGAATAGTTCATTATTTGATTAAAAGACCGAATTAGGAAAAAATGCTAAAAATAATTACATTTTTAATTAGTTTTTATTTTTTTTAATGCAACTCAATTTTTTTTCTTCATTTAATTGCACTTTCTTTCTCCAAAGGTAAAATGGCTGTTAATATCGGAAAAAATCTAAGTTATGTAACGTCAACAGCATTTGTTTTTTACATTATGTAAAAAGATCTTAAAAGCTTAACGAACTATTTTGTTACTTTAAATTGGAAAATTTTATGTATATTTTTATATTAATACAACATTATTTAGTAATACGCGTGTGGCGCAAGTTTTCTATTGACGTCATTTAATTATTTGAAATAATAAGTTTAGCTTAGATAATGAAGCAAAATAAACCTTTTTAGTAAAATAATTAACAGGCTAACAAAAAATGAAAAAGAGAAAAAAAAAACAAATTATTCATCGGAGAAGAATAAGTTGCAAAAACCAGTGTATTAGTAAAGCAAATAAATATTAAAATATGCATATACATATAAAAATTATTAAAAAGCTTTCTTCGTTGCAAAATAATAATTAAAAAAATAACTGCACTGTCCTTCTATTTTCACCTAGAAGCCCGTGATTGGATGTTACAGTCATTCGATGCATTCCATTTCAACTTTCAAGACGTGTTTCCAGAGGCTTCAAATGTTATAACACTGTTGCATTCTACTCATTTGTGCTTTTTTGCATTTGTGTTATTAAATAGACAAAATATATCAATAAGAAATTTTTTCATTTAGTTTTTCATATCAACATAATTAAATTTAATATTAATATCCATGCGTACTGAAAAAATTTTCAAAATGTATAGAAAGGAATTCTTGAACTTTTAAGTAAATGGACATTATTTTTTGTCTTTTAATTGATCTAGTTCTTTTATTTGATCTGACTTTAATCAGACTCATTTTTATAATTTTAAGTTTGTTATAACGCTTTTGAAGAAAAGGAACATAGTTCTGATTATGAATATGCTGTTCAAGATGTAATACATTTTTTGTGTTCAGCTACGAAAACATACTTGCATACGTTTAACATAACAGATTCTGCCTAAGTTCCACTCGAAGGCAATCATTTTACAGACATGATCTTTCGCCAAGCTAAAACCACACAGGTTGAAATTCATGCTGGTATTTGTTTGCTAGACAAGCATTAAATGCTGTATCCCTGAAAAGTAAAATAGCATAAATTACCATAACACATTTGCTGGTTGCACCATAATTACCAGCAAGTCATGGTGTGTATTGGAACACTGTACTTCTTGGCAAGCATACATATTCCAGCTTGTGTTGCTTGAATATGTTGCTGGTCTAGCAGCTATCAAGACCACCACTTGCATGTAATTCCTGTATTCTAGCAGTAATTCACAAGCAACAGATACTTTTTTGTGTTGCTATTCTAGCATTACATTTCTACCATCAGTTGCTTTTAATTTTTGCCTTTTTAGCATTACTTGCTATTAATTTTTGCTATGCTGGCATTACATTTATAGCATAACTTGCTTTTAATTTTTGCTATTCTAGCAATCTTTTCTAGAATCACTTGCTTTTATTTTTTGCTATTCTCCCAGTTAGAAAAAAAAGACGCTGGTGCCACCATCTATGGAGAATTTCTGAAGTACCTACATTTTTTGGAAGTGGAAACTTATGTCGGGTTTTCTTTTCCCCTGAGAGGGACAGAACTCATTACCTCGGGTTTGGGAACAAAATGCCCTACTTACTTCGCTACTGGGGTCATGTTTGTAAACGATTTTAAATGCGGGTAATAGATGAAGAGTTGATTCTGCTGCGTGTTGATATTTTTGTAAGATAGAGGATAAATTTATCGATGCTGTAATCCTCCAAGTTTCAATTAATAAGGTTAATTTATTATTAGGTTTTTTTACTATGTTTAATGGATAATTGAATATGGCTTGATTATTATAATTCATTAGTGGAATTTTCTATGCTTAATGAATGGTTTGAATATGGTCGTAATTATTTGTTGCAGAAAAATAAACGATTTTGAAGTGTATTTAAGATAGAATTTATCAATTTCAGGTTCAATTTCAGGTGGGGTTAAGATTTTAAAACTTTAGTCCTTATTGGACGGGGGGTCACTTTTACATATTTTCAATTCGATTGTTATGAACATATTTCTTAAATGAAACAGTGATCCTTGAATTTTGAAATTTAACTGACTAAATTCTCTTTTTGAAAGCACGTTTTTTTTTTCTTTTTTTTTTCTTTTTTTTTTTTTTTTTTTTTGTATAATTAAAATAATTGAATATTAAGAGAATAAACAGCTAAGAATTTACGATGGGGGCGCTTTTTCCCAAAAATCCTGCAAGGAAATTAATTTTCAATTTTGTTTTTTATATTTATGTGTTAAAATGTTATCTAATCCGGGGGAGGGGTGTGCATTTTTTCCAAATAAATCTTTTATAGAAATTAATTTTCAGGTTTTTTAGATTTATATGTTAAGATTTAATCTAAAGCGGGTGAACGAAGGCAGTGTTGAATTTACGTTACAGTGGTTCGAAAAAGAAATCTACTGTAATTGGATTTTGAAATTTAACAAACTAATATTTTTCTCTGATTTTAATAAGCACAGTAAACTTAATGTTTTCAAGAAACTTAAAAGAATTAAATACTAAGAGAAAGTGCAGCTACTAAGAGAAAATGCAGCTATGAATATTCTTCCAATTCGTGGGGGGAGGGAGGAATTTTTTCTTTAAGTCTACCATGGAAATTATTTGTTATTTTTTTTTTAAGTTTATGTGCTAAAAAAGTATCTAAAACATGTTGAAGGGGAAGTGTTTAATTCATGTGGCGGTGACACAGCTCTCCCCCCTCCCAGCTTTTGAAATTTAATAAAGAAAATTTTATTTTTCTCCCATTTTTAAAGATACAGAAAATTTATAATTTACAGGTAACTTAAAATAATTCAACAGTAAGAGGAAGATCAGTTTAAATTTTTTCGTTGGGGGGGGGGGGGGGATACTCTTCTATATCCGCTTTGGAAATTAATTTTTAGTTCCGTTTCTTTTGATGTTTAGATGTTAAAAACTAATCCCAAATGTGTGATTAAAGACAATATTAAATGCAGGAGAGGGCCATCCCGGATTTTACATTTTAATGAACAAAATTTTCTTTTACCATCTCTTTGTTTACCATGTCTTTTTACCATCATATTTTCCTGAAGATGACTGTAGAAACAGCTCGAAACGTAGAAATCAACTTTTAGCTTATTAAAGTTCGTATTTCGTGTACCAGTAAGCAAGATTGTGTCTTTATTTATTATATTTTATGGTGCAATTGTCCAGTATGTATTATCAAAATTTTCTTTTTCTCCGTTTTTTAAAGACATACTGTATTTTATTCGAGTAAGTCAGAATATTTAGATTCTAAGAAACAGAAGGAAAAATCCATTTATAGCCTGTGGGGTGGGGTAGGGCTCCCCTATAAGACTCTCATAGAAGTTAAATCCCTCACAGAATTAACCCACACCCATAGAATTTAATTAAAGAAGTTAATAGAAGTTATATTTTACATCATGAAAAATTGCAATGTACAGTCAGTGAAATCTCCATATAGAAAACTCCCGAATATTCCGTTAAGAGAAAAAGGCTTATGTGATCCATTAAGCCTACCTCAAAGTTGAAATTTAACTAATTTTTTTCTCCGATTTTGAAAAACAAATTGAAATTTAATCTTTTCTCTTAGCTTAAAATAAAAGACAAACTAAGAATTTTCTGTTAGGGGGAGGGGGGCGGAGGTGAAAGATAGCTATTGCTCTCCCCGGATTTGAAAAAGTAAATTATAATTAAAATTTCCTTTTCTTCTATTTTCAAAAACATTGTCAAATTTATACTTTTCGAGCAACTAAAAAAAAAAAAAAAAATAAATAAAATAAACATTTAATGCTGCCAAGCATTAACAAGCACACAATGCTTCATTTAAGTACCTACCTCGTCATTATTTGGAAGAGACTTGTGTAAACAATTAGCTCATCTTACTGGCACATAGTACGTCATGATGTTTTCTATCAAAGCTGGTTGTTTAGCATATTATGCTGGTAAGCATAAAATAGTATATAATAGCATGTAAAGGTTACTCTCCATGCTTTGACAGAAGATTATAAACAGCAAATAAGCACATAAAATCCTTGTACATAGCTTGTCATGCTATTTCTCCCTAAGCTGGCTGCATAGCTTATTATGCTGCCAATCATAAGAAAGCTTATAATAGCACGTTAAGGTACCTACCTCACCATGCTTTGGAAGAAGCTTAAACAGTAAATAAACATAGAATGTTTGTACATAGCTTGTCATTTTATTGCTGTGTAAATTAGCGATATAGCATTTGATGCTGACCAGCACTATAAATCATATAATAATATGAAAATCTAGCAGAAAAGCAATACATACCAATAACAAGCTTATACTTGTTGCTGGTTCTAGCATTAATTTTCACCTGGGCATCTTCTTTCTAAACTTCCTATTAACGACATTTTTAAAATCAAGAATAGGTGCACAGGACTACCACTGTCTGGTTCCAATCCCAGGCAGTAATCTTCTACAAAGCATGAATACAAAAGAGATGAGTTCTCTGTTTTTAAGTCCGTCTGACGTTTATGTCCGTTTTGAACTTTTATGCTTGTATAACATTATTTTAATTTTGATGACGATCGCGGAAACGATTCAAAATGTAGATTTTTAGGTGTTTGTAATATCACGTTTATTTATATGTACCATTTAGCATTTTAGTTATTGCTACTTAGTATTCAATTTAAATACAAAGTTTTAAGGTACTTTTCATATTCATCCAGTTTTCTTTGCCATACTACAAATCAATTCAAAAAATACGAAAATTGATCCTTTGAAAAAAAAAATATTCCTCTAAGTAAATTTTCGTGTTTTCCGTGCATTTTGCCGTAGTATTTTTATTACGCATATTCTGATTTAAAAATACACTTAATTTTAAACAATATGTCTGAAATTTTAATATTAAATACTAACCTCTTAGCTAATGATCGAGTATTGATTCGTTTCAGGTATAATGGGATTTAAGGCTGAAAAAAATTAGTTTGAAAATCAAAACATTTCACACAGGATTTCTATGTGAGAAAAAAAATAATAAAAATAAGTAGTTATGGGTAAAATACTTATTTTTACAAATGAATATCTATATTTTAGCAGGAAGATTACACACAGTCATTGGAAACATATTTATAAGTCGGAAATTTCGTTCAGAAAATGTAATATATAAGAGAGAAATAGTAAATTCGAATTAAAGAAAAAATTGCTATATATTCCATCTAAATAGAAATTAAAAATTTGTAATTTAATAGATTACAATGACCATTTGGATTTTTTTTTGACTTAATATTTACTTAGTTTTAATTTTGGGGCATTTCGACAATAGAAGCCGAGAAAGATAAGAGGTTAAAACCCGAAAGCAGTTCCACCGAAACATCCACATACTTTTAATTAATGTAACAAATCACCTTCGTAACAAAATTTAGCCAAAAAATCTAAATTTCGTCCACCAAATTCCGTCTTCAACAACAGATCGCAAAGATCAAACTTCAGACGACCAAAACCTTCATCGATAAACTCTCCAAGCCTCGTATCAAGAAGAAAAACAGTTTACAAATCGAAAGCAGTTCCACCGAATCATCCACAGATTGCGACAAATTACCTACGTGAGCTCAATTTTTCCCGGTTAGAATCGACCGATTGTAAAACGCCGTGGCTAGTTGATTGGAGCCCCTCGAGACATGGCCTTTTACTATCAATCAATTAAACATTAGACTGTTTCCTTTTTCGCGTTTGTTTTTAATTCTGTAATCGATTTTCATAGGCTACATAATCAGTTGAAGATCTCGATTTTCATGGGCTACATAATCAGTTGAAGACCTCGAATTTCATGGGCTACATAATGAGTTGAAGACCTCAATTTTTGCTTTGCAAGACGATTTTCATTTCGACGTCGCTCTTTGGCTTTTTTTTTATATCTGATAATTTGCGTTTACCCATTTTGTAACTTTTTCAATTTTTAACGAATTTATGCCTTTCGATTACCTATTCAAACAATTTTTAACGATTTTATGCCTTTTTATTACCTATATTCAAATAAAAATTCTACTAAAAGTAAATAAAATCGTTGAATTTCGTTACAAAAAATAAAATGCGAGCATCATTTGGCCTCATCCTCGACCGAAAATAACAACCATTTCCATATGGTTAAAAAAAGAAGAAAACACAGCTTTTTACAGCTCAATATCAATATCTTAGCATGAAAATTATACACAGGCTTTGGACGACAAGAAATGTATTTTTAAATGTATATCATCGCCGCCCCCCCGCTTTCCCCTTACATTTATTTCGACCTATTTTGCAGGTAAATATATGTTGTTGTTTATTAACCGATTTTTCACACAATTTTCTGACTCGGATATTGTATAATATAACTAAATCTTTAAGCATATGGGCAACCATAGTTTATGAAATTTAATATTTTTTTTTTCAAAAAAAAAAAAAAAAAACGATTGTAATGAAAGGGGAAGTAATGCAACTCAAGTTCAAAACTAGCATTTATAAAGTATAACTTTTTAAGTCCTTTTCTTGAAGTTTTAAATATTTTTTTACGAAATTTTTACATGGGCTATGAAAACGTTATATTTATAAACGAAAAAAATTTCGAAGAGTTTTTACAACAAGAACTGTTTATTCATTTTTTATATTTATGAAACGACCCAATGTGAAAAAATATGTCTATGGTAATCATAAATAAAAATAAATATGGTAAAAATATGGTAAAAGTGATCGTAAGGATCACTTTTACCACTAAAAATCAAAATTGTTTCACGATATTTTCATTTTAAAATATAAATTCAGACAAAATCTAGTTAAATATACAAAACAATAGGTTCATTTATTGTTATCATCTCGGGCCCGGGCAACGACGTACGTGTAAGCTACTATGAAAATAAACTTAACCTTTCTCATATGCGTGAGTTTTCTTAGAAAATGTTCGACAGCATTTTAATGCCATATTTCTGCATGTAATTAGGTCGTAATTTACGTTGGTAACTGCATATAACCTCTTCGGTTTCGAAATGTCGCATTTCATACTTCCAAACGAAAGAGGATAGAAACTAAACTATTTGATTTTTTTACATTTTCACTTTACTTCTATATTGCTGAATGTTTTTGGCTTTGGATAAAAACCAATATATTGCAGCACCAATATATTGCTCATTGCTTCATAAAATAAGAGTTATTTTCATCTGAGTTTACCAAATGCATTCCAGACAGTGTGTCCATAAAAGTAAGAAATTTTCATATTTAACTCAAGCGCAACAAAAAGAGAGGATTTGGAGATCATTCAATTAATTAAATGCCTTTAATTTGTTGCTGCGCGAATTTAGGTTATTGCTAATTAAATTGATATTTTAAGGGTATTATTCATTTTAGATCCGTATTTGTGAACCTAAATTATCACCCTCCTAAAGTATCAATTTGGAAATAGGTCTCTTTCTGTCCTCTCAGGTGTATTTTTGTTAGTGCAAAATCAACGAATGTATATTCGCAGTGTTATTTTAACTTCGGTTTTCAAGAGGTTAAAAAGTTACATTTTAGGCTTCCTAACAAAACAAATTTGAATGAAAGTTAGCATTTCCTCTTAAATCGAATACAAACTACAACTTTGTATGTGTGATTTTCTCTCATCTTGTACCGTTTTCAAAATATGATTAATAAATCTACAGTTTAGCACTTGGTGGGGCTGTAGGTGTTCATCGCCCAACCTTCACCAGTTTACTATAGGGTAATTCCACAGAAAATTATCTTTTTTTTGGGTTGGGGGGATAAAATTTATAATATGTTTAATTTAAGGGTATGACTGGAAAACTTGATATTTTTATATTCCATAATAAAATCACAATAAAAAGGCATTGTAACTTACTTTTTACAAACTAAGTTAAGTACCATTATTGTCTCTGCAAAGTCATAATTTTACGTCACTTACACAATAAATGTTTACACGTGTTACACGTGTAAATGCCATTTTTTTCCTTTTTTATTATTCAGAAATTAATTAAACAAGTTATTGTTATAATTTGGCATTACTTAGTGTTGTTAAGAACATTAAATCACCTTTTTTAAAGATATAGTTTTGATTAATTTTTACACTTCAATGAAGGCAGAAGAAAAGTTTGTATATTTTATGTTACGTCAGTGACAGAATTTTGAATTGGAATTTTTGGGACGAAAAGAGAGATTGAATTAATCTGCAGGTATTTGGGTATTAAGTCCTTTATAAGAACTATTTTAAATTGTTCTAATTTTCTCTAGCTTTATTAGTAATTTTTCTACATAGTTTTGAAAGCAAAATTCGATGATCAAATGTTACGTCAGTTACAATGGAATTGTCCTATATCTAGGAAGCACATACTAGGGCTGGGCGATATATCGATAAAACCGATAAAATCGATATAAAATATAAATCGTGATAATGATATCAAAAAATCCTATATAAAGGTGCATCACGAATATCATAATCGTGATGTAAATCGTGATTATCATAATCGTAATGTAAACCGCGATTATCATAATCGTGATGTAAACCGCGATTATCATAATCGTGATGTAAACTGCGATTATCATAATCGTGCTGTAAACCGTAATGACTCCTAAAGATTCTCCCAGCTTCAATCGTTTTATTAAATACCGAATCCTCGGTTGCCGATATTATCATGGTATTAACGGTATGATTTCCCACAGCCTAAACCATGACGACTCCTCAAGATTCTCCAACTTCAATCGTTTTATTAAATACCGAATCCTCAGTTGCCGATATTATCATGGTATTAACGGTATGATTTCCCACAGCCTAAACCATGACGACTCCTCAAGATTCTCCAACTTCAATCGTTTTATTAAATACCTAATCCTCAGTTGCCGATATTATCATGGTATTAACGGTATGATTTCCCACAGCCTAAACGGTTCTTGAAAAGGAGAAAAAGTTATCTTTTCTATGTTTATAGGACGGGTGATAAATATCATACATCTGGATTTCGCTTACATTTGTCATCAGCGGATATTTATGTTGTTTTTGCAGTATTGACGGTGTAAAGCTCAAAATGCTACAGATCAGATACCATGATTTTAATTTCGTTCTGGTATTTAGATTTCAGCCGTGTTGATGAATATTTGCCCTTTGTTTTTCAACAATGTGCGAATAATCAGGGCGACAAAGAAATAAAATATTATATTTTATTTGCAACAGGCGGTTTAATTGAATACGTGAAATAATACTTCCATAATAATATTTATTAATGTCTATTCTAGGGTCCTTTTTAATGCAGATATTTTTACTTCTGTGAAGCGCGTTTTTTTTTCTCCTCATGGTTTATTTTAAAAATCGAGAGTTGTGTGCTATATGTGAGTATTTGGTATTTTACTGCCTCTGGCATCATTTGTTTCTGGGGAGTGGGAGAGAACAATTAGATGTTTGTTTATTTATTTAATGTCACCAGAATTCAAAATAACAAACATGGCAGAAAAATTAAGTAGTTAAAGTTTGTGTGCTGGCAATAAAAGGAGAGACGCAATTTTCTCTGTGTTTTTTTTTTTTTTTTTTTTTTTTTTTTTGGGGGGGGGGGGGGGGTTATAGTTTTTTTTTTCTTCCGTTAAGCGGACATTGGTCGAAACGCAACAGATTCTTATCCAACTTTTCTGCTAGCACAAGCATAACAAATAGATTCTTAAAGGTTAGGAAAGGTATATTTTTTAATTCAGAACTTTTTTTAATCAAATATTTTCCTTTTTAAATTCAAAACGAGAGGCGTGACTGTAGTCTATTTTACCTTATAGTCACATGAAAATGTGGCATTAATTTTCTTTCACTTCGCTTCGGATTCATGTTAAATATTTCGGTTCAGGTAAAAATACACACAAGATAATTTTCACAATAATAATTGCACCGTGACACAAGCGCACAAAATGAAATTATTGTATTTGTGGATTGTTAGTACCGAGCTTAAAATATAATTATAATAGAAGTCAGCAAAAAAAAAAAAAAAAAAAAAAAAAAAAAAAAAAAAAGTTTTTTGTTGTTGTTTTACAAAAGAGTAGCAACCGTGGAACTATTTTTAAGCGAAGGGATTGGATTTAGCAAAACCGGAAGTTCGATTATGATTGTTTGCTGCGCGTCGTGCGACATGCACTTGGTCTTGGTATATTTCTCTCTCTCTCTCTCTCTCTTTCTCTTCGCCCCCCCACCTCTCTCTCTCTCTCTCTGCCTTTCTCGGGTGCGGAAGATAGTGCGTTGCATATCCAGTATTTGGAAGGGACAGTGACTCATTAAAATCCCAATCCGCTGTTGCAAAAAAAAAAAAAAAATATTTATAACGCTTCATATATACAGCATACAGGGGCTTCGGAATCGGAAGAACGAAAAGAAGGATAAGGTAAATTTCGAAAGACATTTGATTGTGGGCCGCAGCATAAGCAGAGCTTTTTTTTTTTTTTTTTTTTTTTTTTTTTTTTTTTTTTAATGAAGAATATAAAAATTAAATAAAATAAGAATTTTCTGTCGGAGACACCACCATATTAGACAATGTTTAAACATACCAGCCAAAAAGCAATGTAGGAATTTAAGAATTATATAAAAAATTTAAGAAGTGATTATAGCCGGATTATTACATTTTTTTTTTCTCCCTCATTCAACGAAATTTTAGTACTTTCTTTCTTTTAACCCTTAATTTTCCTCATTTTCTGCTAAGAAGATTAAATTTTACTTTTTCAAATATAAAGAAGATTTACTAAATTTCAGAATGCACGTTGATGCAGTGGCAAGTGGCCCTCCCGCACACTTCTTAGCCAGTGCCCGTGGCAGCATGTATTACATTAATACAGCAGCCACACATTTCTCACCTCTTTAGATTGCGCATTCGGATAGATCGTTCTTTTTACGTGTATACCGGGAAATAATAAATTTTACTTTAACAGTAATTTTAAATAGCTTATATATAATTTCATTGGAATAAGTGTATTTATTTATTAAATGTTGTAATTTATACTAATAAAAGAAACTTTCGCTCTACCTGTGTGTGTGTTGGCGATGGCTAACGAAATCTACCACACATACAAGTCTGAAAATTTAGATGAGGATAGTCCAAGGTAGGAATTTCACAATTAGCAGATTTACAGAAATTTTTGAATTTTCTGAATTATTTTCTGAAAATCAGCAAGCGCGCTCGCTCATTTTCATTGCTCTGTCCCTGACTTCTTGAGCACGCAAAAAAAAAAGAAAAAAAAACTTTTTTTCCCGCCGACTATATTAATATACCGATTTTTTCCGACTATATTTTATTATTTTGTTCAGTTTTATACGTTACTTGATATTTTATTAGTTTGTTCATATGTCATAATATCGATATATCGAAATATCATGGTATAAAGAAGCCGATTTATCATGAAATATAATTCCAGACATCGCCCAGCCCTAGCACATACTATGTTCATGGTTATAGCTTTTGCCGTTTTGAAGTTACTGGAGTGGTACTATAATTTAATACGCCTCCTGTATACTTTAAAAAATACTTGTATATAAAAATAAATATATTTCCAAATTACTTCATTTTTCATGTTGCAGATTTAAAAACAAATAAAAAATGTCATGTAGAATTTTTAAAAACATTGTTCTAATAATTTAAAGGATAAACATTTTGCACACCAAATTTGATGTAATACAAATTAATAAATGTATTGAATAATTTTGTCTAGTCAATCTGTGAGTATGTGTCTTATAGCGTGGTATATTATAAAAAGTGCATTCGCAAAATAATTATAAGAAAACTAAAATCAATATCTGAACGGATATCTGATTAATATCTGAATTTAATGCACAGAAAACTATCTTATATGATCTATAAATTTAGAAATGCTTTTAAAAATGCTGAAATTGTTTTATATATATTTTATATATATATTTTTTTTATTAAAAGTTTTCTTTAGGTATAACTTACTTACACATGGTAATGATTATTTTTATGCAAACTTATAATATTACGGCGAAAATTATTTAGATACAAAATACTAAAGAAATCCTCTCAATTATAATAAATAATTTCACGACTTACAATAAATTTATTCTGATTGTTTAATTCCTGTATCTCGTATAACTATACATGAAAAATACTTCAAAGCGTTTCCGACAGCTTTAATTAATAGCATTAGAGTTCAAAAAATATTTTTAAAATTTCATTTATACTTTATGACTGATTTAATTAATGAATGTTTTTTAAAGTCTTAATTTGCATTTTTGTAATATCTGTTGACAGACTAATGATATCGTTATTCATTTACTTATCAATTAGCGTAATTAATGGTAATATGTAACTATTAAAAATGTTTTTATACATAGTTAGTGAAAAGGAGTTTTATTAAAAATGAGAGACAGATTATTTGATAAAGTTTAAACATTAATGAGATTATTCATAATATCGGTACATATTTTTTTTCATAAATTTGAAGAATGCAAATTTTATCTTTAATCAAAAGTAAATGTTTATTTTACAGTTTTATGATATTGGTTGGTTCTGATAAAATTAATATATATATATATATATATATATATATATATATATATATATATATATATATATATATATATAATGTATTGAGGCTGGAACAGGGTTATAGCTTTAAAACATATTTGGAATGATTATATATTATATGACTTTATATGTTTTTTAAATTGTACTTATATATTTCAAATAAAGATACATATTGAAATAATCCACGATTTGAAATTAAAAGAAACTAAGGCATCGTACCCGGGTTTCCCGAGTTAGAGAATATAGGTGAAACATTTTTTTAAATTGAAAAATATTATTTTTTGTATATGCAATAATTTTTTTAGACTGCCCAGTTACAATAAAAAAGCATTTTTCATATGGAAAATACGAATTATACAATCAAATAAATTTTTTAAATTTATCAAAAGCGATATTTTCTTATTAGCCGCATGCTAAGAGTTATTTAACCAAGATTTTGCTATTCATGGCATACTTTTATATTCTAATAATTTCAGAGCTCATACATGCCTGTGAAATTTATTTGTGTTTTATTTATATTATTTTATTTATTTATTCACAGAAAAGTTTTTTTTAATAGATATTAGCCGTAAGAAAATTATGAACTCTTTATTTAATTCTTCACAGGGAAGTTTTTTTTTTTTTTTTTTTTTTTTTTTTTTTTTTTTTTTTTTTTTTAATGGATATTAGCCGTAAGAAAATGATGAACTCTTTATTTTCTTTTAAGGGCAAACGGATTAATCTTTCGTAATCGAGCTTCGCGCAATATAGATAAATTAAAAAATATTTAATACTTTAAAATTGTTTTTAAAACCATAGACAATAAGTAAATTGAGATTAACTTTGCAAACAAATTCCATTTGAAAAAAAAAAATCCCATTTGGTTATCTAAAAGTTTAAATTGTACAATTATAAATATATTAGATTTGTGTTTTTACAATATTATTCTTTTATTTTTTTTATAAAAGAAGTATTAAATTCATTAATTTGTCTTTCACCAATATGTTAGATTGGTGGTTTTTTAAATATTATTATTTTATTTGTTTATAAAGGAAGTATTAATTTCGTTATGCAAAAATAGTCAGAAAGAAATGCTGAAAAACGTTTCTTGATTTATGTGCAAAATGTTTATTATTATTATGTATTGAAACTGGCAAGTAATAAGATAAACTAAAAAAAAAAATTATGCTTAAAAATTATTTTAGAAAGTATAATACATCAGTCAATTAAAATACAGTTTTTAAACAATCAGAGTTACGCACAGATACGCTTGTTCTTTATAATGGAGATACTTAATCAGTAAAATATAATAAAGATCAGTTATTAGGATGTGGTTATCAATTGAGGCTCTTATGCTTGGTATTCCGGAATGAAAAACAGCAATTTTCACCTTCTCAAAATTTCCATACGCACTTCTCATATCCATATTTATCATTTCTTTTTTATTGTATTTTGTTTGATCATTTAAAAATCATTTTAATTCAAAACTTGAAATTGCGATCGTCAGCACATCTTTTATGTGAACAGACGCACCCTTTACTTAAGATTCTAATTTCAATTTCGAAGAGTAAAAATTTCCGTAATTTATGTTTTTAAATGTGAATCATTTTCACCTGTGAAGAATTTCAAAACAGCTGGGAAAATGAAGCACTTCTACAAATCATAATTCAGGTTTAAGAATTAAAATACATGCTTTTTTTATAAAATGACGTCATTTGCATGCGCTAAAGCAATCCACTTTTACAATCCAGTCTTAAACTTCGTCTATAGAAAAGTATGCATATGACGTCAATATCACGAAATAACAGACAATATTCTTGACATAGCCCATATTTTAATTTCACCTTTTTTTTTTCAGTTTTTATGAAAAAATGGCAACAAAAAGATACAATATCTCCTATTTTCAACTAATTTCCGTTTACTTTCAATGACATTCAATAGAGATGGGGTACTTTTGTTGCCATGATAAGAAAAATGGTATTCCTTATATGACGGTGTAAAAATTTAAAATGTGCGATGTTTAGAAGTAAAAAAAAATTCAGTAGCGACAATAGCAAAACCAAAATTTTATTTCAAATTCCAAAGTGTTGCCATTCACAA
Source organism: Maratus speciosus (assembly GCA_963932465.1). Classification (NCBI taxonomy): domain Eukaryota; kingdom Metazoa; phylum Arthropoda; class Arachnida; order Araneae; family Salticidae; genus Maratus; species Maratus speciosus. The sequence goes on along the minus strand of OZ010788.1, from coordinate 396,015,670 downwards.
AATGACGCATGCGTTACGCACAGATATGTTTGTCCTTTATAATATAGAAACTACTTATCTATAAATCAAAACGTGTGATTTTATTGCCGATTCATTTAATTACTGCAGCAATATTGAGGAAGCTAATATAAATATCTTTTTGGATTATAAAAAGTTATTTTATCACGATATAAATAAAATAGTACATTAATGATTTTGGCTAAAACTGTCGAGGAATCAAACTAGAGAATCAAATGTAAAAATCAGTGTTATTACACTCTATAAAATATCTGTAAAGTTACTAAAGTTTTTCTAGGAAACTGGGATTCCTAGAACTTTTTTTGTAACGGTGACAGCAAAAATTCCTGTAACAGACGCTGTTACGGGAACTTTTGCTATTACCGTTACAAAAAAAGTTCTAGGAACCCAGTTTCCTAGAAAAACTTTAGTAACTTTATAGATTTTTTTTTTTTTTTTTTTTTTTTTTTTTTTTTTTTTTTTTTACAGTGTAAATTATGTATTTCACAAAGAATTTTATGTATCGGATATCTAAAAATATGTAATATATATATATATATATATATATATTTGCGATAGGAAGTTTGTTTTTAAAGAGTAATCCTTTTTTAAAATCTTAGTCAGATTTTGCGTATAATAAAAAGATAACTAATGCTCTTTGCAATTTTTCTTTTTTTACTTATCCCTGTTATCAAGGCAAATGGAAACTGGAGCTATAGAATGAAATGACGTAGTTTATTTGAAACTTTATCTCAAAAGTTTGCCAAGTCACAAAAGTCAAGTTATTCTGTGTATATGTCTAAAATAAGTGTATACACTATGACGCAAATGTTTAGACAATGAAGAAATTCTTACATACTTTGAAAAATATTTATTCAATTTTCAAATCACTGCTTGAAATTAATGTGCTGTACATATAAACAATATTTATAACAAAGAAAAGTGGAATTGTGCATATTGCAATAAATTAAATGGTAACAAAAATAAACTGCTGTCTCAAAAGTTTAGACACAAATTAAATAAAATCGAAATAAACAATTTTTAAAACCTGGTTGTGCATCCATGCTTACGTATTACGTCATATACACGAGATTGCATGGAAGAAACTAAATCTTGCATAGTTTGTGGATCGATATCGTACCATGCATTCTCAATAGATGTCTTAAGTTCCTTTTCAGAAGAGTATTGTCTAGCGTTGCTATAAACTTTGCGACACATGATGCTCGAAAGGTTTTCTATAGGGTTAAGATCTGGGCTACATGCTGGCAAGTCGAGAACTCTTATATTATGGGAATTAAACCAAGATTTTGAATGTTTTGCAGTGTGAATTGAAGCATTGTCTTGCTGAAATTCCCACTGAGGACCCCCTAGAAGCTCAGCAAATGGCAGTAGGTTTTCTTCTAATGTCTGTGTATAATGCTGTGAAGTTTGACGACCACTGGTGAAGGTCAGAGATACTTGTCCATTATAGCAAAAGGCTGCCCAAACCATCACCGAGCCCCCTCCTTGTCTGCGACTAAAAAAACGTCGAGGTTCCTTCCGAAAGTCATGCCAATACGATAAACAACCATCTGGACCATCCAGATTCCACTTTTTTTCATCGCTAAATATGACTGACTGCCATTTCTCTCCATATGACATATGCTTTCGAGCCCACATAAGTCTTTGTAACTTATGATGTGGTTTCAGAGCTGGTTTCTTCTGCATTTTGCTATAAACGATTGTTCCTTTTTCCAAAATTCGTCTACGAATCGTATCCTTTGATACAGAGAGTCCCGATGAGCTTTGAACTCCACGTAAGCTCATTTGTTGAGTACTCGCTAGTCTTTGTATCAGGCGATCCTCTCGTACATTTGTCACACGTGGCCTCCCAGACCGACATTTTGCTTTATATTCGGAACCACTCGATAAAACTCGATAAATAGATTTTTTTTACCTATTAATAATAGCAGAAATTTCAGAAACGCTCTTCCCTTCACCTTTCAACTGCCAAATCCTTGAAACCTCATTCACTTGAATTTCTTTAGCTCTCGGCATGTCGACTATGAAGCGCAATCGTTTGCAGAACTTAAGTACTACTAATTTGTGACATCATCGATTCTAAATTTGCATATGCCAGCGAATATTCAAAGAAATTTAGAATAGAGTCTAAACTTTTGCGACAAGCACATTTGAATTTTTATGAAAAAAATTAGTATTATAGCAAATAAAACGACTGTCTTTTGTACATAGCATTAGTTTTTGAATATATTTACAGGTTTTTGTAATTCTGATGTCATAATTCTACATTTTAAAGCTGAATGACGTCATTGTCTAAACTTTTGCGTCATAGTGTAATAGTAATGTAGTTGCTCAAAAAACCTAAACGTTGGTAGCATGTCTTCGTTTAACCTTCGTTGACGCACACATTTCGAGGAATTAAAAGAGCTTACACTGCATAGGCTCCATATATTATGAAAACATTCCACCTTTCAGAAAACATTGATAAAAAATGTGAAGCATTCAGATCCGTGACAAGAAATGTGTAAAAATATGCTTTTGTGCCTAAGGAACGAACACTTTGAACAAAACATTTCAGGCTCCATTTCTCTGCAATATACATTCTAAAAAATGAAATAAACTGACAGAAAGTATTAAATAAAGATTGATAGATATTCAAAGCTCAGCTGTTAAAAGTTGGAGCTATGAGTTTTATTAAGGCGTCTTTTACGAATAAAATAAAATAAAGATAATAACCCTCATACTACAGGCATTGGCTGCCCAATTGTTTAAATGACTCTACACATTTATATCAGTTTTTATAAAAAAAATTGAAAATAAAAACTAATTAAGAATACTTCCAATGTTGTATATTAATCATTTCTATATAATAATAAGTAATAAAACATACTTCAAATATCTTCCTCAAGTTGAAGTATCACAGTTGAGGTTTATTCCAACAGAGCGAAAAATGTCCAGACCAGGAATCGAAGTAGTGTACCTTGCCTTGCAGTGGCAAAGCTCTATCTGTTGAGCTAACCTGGCTGACATAATTCAATCTTATTTCATGACCAAGCATTTTCTTTTCTGTTAGTTTATCTTATCAGTTTGGTGCAACTTTTTTCTTCTGCAAGTTCCCCTACGTGATTTGTGTTTACCTTTCAACTAGTGTCATCTGTCGCGTTTGTAAGCTCTCCTCTCTCCCATTTATGTTCATTTGTGATATTGTTCGCTTACAGACACTTGTTTACTTTGGCTGATGACAGAATGTTAATATTAACGCCCCGAAATGCATCATGTGTGTTTTTTTATTTTTATGATTATTCATAGAACGTTTTATGATTTAATTGTTATTTATAGCACGCTTTTTGATTCTGTTTAATCTATAACTATAGAATTTCCATGACCAAAGAGTTTCATAATACTTAATCCCTGTATAAATGCGTTACATTTCCTTCTCTTCATTATGATGCTTCAAATATTTTGTATTTCTCCATTTTTGCAAATTAAGTTTGTATACTAAATTTGGTTGATATGAAAGTCGCTAAATTTGTAATGATTCTTCAACTGAACAAAGCTCTATACGTATCATGAAGTAATGCATGTAGAGCAATCCATTGAAATAAATATATTGTTTTGGGAAATGAATTTTGATATATTACTTGAAAACATAAAAATCTATTTAATAGCAAACTTTTAAGAATAACCCGTCCATTATGTGATAATGTACATGAATTGTTTTGGATGATCTGGTATGAGAACTAAAAGTAATGAAATCCCAACATGCTATAATAATGGTTATTTTATCCGTAAACTTTATAGTATCACTGCCACACAAGCATATTTTATTTAGTTACCGCGCCGAGACGATACACTGTACTTCAATAAATCACGTGAATTTCTGTTATTAAACCTGAAGAATAAAATGAATTCCGTTCTTTTTCAAAAGGTTTCAAATAAGCAGAACTTACTTGAAACAATGCATGTTCATCGACTATAAAACGTCGTAACTCATTGTGCGTTTTTCGTATAATTTATTTTTCGTAAATATAAGAGGTTTTAGCACTATATCGTGAAATAAAACTATAAAAATTTTATAAAATGAAATTATTGTACGTGTGAAAGTGAGACATTATTAATAAAATAAATTCGTATTCTTAAAATAGGATTTAACTCTTCTAAAATTTTTATGGATAAAAATATTATTAATATTAATGTATTTTAAATACATTTTAAATGTATTTAATGATCAAATAACAATATTTTCAGTACATACTTTTTGAATTTTGAAATTCAAATATGCAGTAAAATAATGTGATCCAATATTGTAACCTAAATAATGCAACACAATAATAACTTCTACCCATTTTAGAGATTCCGAGAAAAATCATTTAAATAGTTTTTGCCCAATATAATAATAACATCTTCAAGTATCTGCCAACCACACTAGGATTTCAAACCAATGATTTTTGATGCACAAAACAGTGTGTTATGAATTGCGTCACTCTGACATTTGTTTTGCCTCTTTAGTACCTTCACTACCTTGGGGAGGTAGATACAGTTTCTCACACGTTACGATGCTTTATAGTCGTTGAACAGGCATTGTTTCAAGAAGGCTCTACTTATTTGAAATAGTTTAAAAAAGAACAAAGGATCCCCACATCATTTAACGTATAAAGTCGTTCCACATATTTGTTTGCATTTCCCTCTTTTAGATGCTTGTTTATTATACTTGTGTTCGAACCCCGATTGTGAAGCACACCCAGCCAAGATTCGAAACTATTGGTTTAGTATGCAATCAATTTCACCAATGAGACGTTTACATCCATCTATTTATTATCATTTTTATCTTGAAAAACTAAATGTCGGTTTCTTCCTTACAATCTAAATAATAAGTTCTAGAACGAAACAATTAAAATTATATTTTTAAGTGTTTTTTTCTCTTTTAAAAGATGTTTTAAAAAATTAATACGTACTATAAATTTCTCTCCATTTTACAGTTCAAATGCAAAAAGTAAAGTTATGAAATACACTGGTGTCCAAAATTAAGGACCAATCACAAAATTCTAATTTTCAAGTACACGAATACTCACTCAAAAGGAAATAATATAATCCAAATAATTACTATCTCTACAGCACAACTAGTCCATGTAGCATCTCATTCATGTCACACATGGTCACAAGTGTCACAGTTACTAAAGTGAAGCAAAAAAATATGAAATTCCATACATCTCACTAAGAATCTCAAATGATCACTATATGTGACTCCACTGAGACGTGGCTGTGACTGCTGCTTTCTGACGAGTCACCGTGTGACTTTACAATGTAGTTATATTGTGACTCTCGTGTGACTCTCATCTGTAGACTCAATTTCAATGTCATCGTGAACGCTGCACTGTGATAAGTTACCAAATAATGTCACCTTAAAGTCACATGATGACTTCCAGGTGACAGAGAGACTACTGTGAAGTCACCATTGTGCTGAAAAGTCACCATGTGACTATAATGTGATATTATTTGTTGACTTATCATAATGCAACGCACATGATGACTTTAAATTTGAGTCTAAAAATGACAGTCACACGTGAGTCACAATGTAACTACGTTGTAAAGTCACCTGGTGACTCGTCACAAAGCCGAAGTCACGTTGACGTCTTTGTGGAGTCACATATAGTGATCATTTGAGAATCATAATGAGACGTGGGGAATTTCCTATTTTTTGTTTCACCGTAGTGACTGTGACACTTGTGACCATGTGTGACATGAATGAGATGCTATATGGACTAGTTGTGCTGTAGAGACAGTATTTATTTGAATTATATTATTTCCTTTTGAGTATTCACTTATATAAAAATTAGCATTTTGTGACTTGTCCTTAATTTTGGACATCAGTGTATTTTTATCTCGTATTATGAATGTATATACAATCGTTAATACAGGAAGCAGGTGAAACGTTCTTTAACGAACCTTATTTTTAAATAATAACAGCTAAATTCAAACGCTTAAAATAGGTAAGTACAACTGTGTAAAATTAAATTTAAAACTTGTGTTTACATTCTTTGCGGTGCTCTTTTTAAAAGAAAGTCTAATGTGATGCTAAATTAGCTCCTTTAATTAAAATTATTTACCGTAATAAAATTTATGATGAATAGTTGTTTTTAAATATTTCATGTATTCAATACATAACTCTAAATTTCAATTTATCTCAAGACTTGAAAAAAGAGAAGTCATTATTTAAAGATAATGAAATGCTTTCTGAAAGAAATTTTTAAAATATGTAATTTTCTAAAATATGATTAATAGTACCGCTCAAAATGTTGCATAATTAAAAACTCAAATTAATTTTTTTATATTTTCTTTTATTTGAAAAATAAAGAAATTTCAGAAATTTCTATTTTTATGAGTTCGTTTTTTATTTAACATTTCTCACATTATAAAAAGATGTTATTAAAAATATCTGTTAATTAGAAGAAACCTGAAGATGAAAATAAACATAATTTTTTTTCACCAAGCTTAATTAAGTACTTAAGTTACCTATAAATATAGCACCTTAATATTTATTTAATTGACTCAAATCTAAAGGGGTATTATTTTATATTATTTTAATTACAGTGTTATTTGCTTGAGTGATGCCACCCTTAAATTAAAAAAAACCCCAGATTAAAATAATAATATGTATAAGATTCCTGATATTTTATGTAGCTTATAGTATCTCTACTCGCCCAGATAATTGATCCGTCAATGTTATGTGTCAGTCACATTCACAGTGTGTGTTACAGTGTTGAAGAAGATGTGACTTCTTCCTGGTATTGTGACTGTCCTATGACCACCATTTTGTAACTCCACTGGAAAGTCACCAAGAACGATTTGTTTACTACATAATAGTATAATCTACTATATATATATAATACAAATCGGAATTTCGTTCCAGCTCATTCTTATACAAGATCTACTGGATGGATTTCGATGGAACTTAAACTAGTTAGATATTTTTTCAGGGAAGGTTTTAGAGTGTAACATATGGTTCTACATACCTCGTTATTTTAATTTCGGGGAAAAGTTCTATAATCGGGTGAACCTAATTACGAAAGATTATCCATATTCAATTTTCTATAGGGCGACATTTGTCAGGGTTGGTTGGTTGGTTGATTTTGTGACGGCCGATTATCTGCACTAGGGATATAGGCCCGAAGGGGAGTGCCCTTCGTGGGGGTCTTTCTAAGGGAACCTAACCCGTATTAACGCATGGAAATCCATGGTTCGAAGAAAACCACGAAAACTCCGAACGATTAGGCCGACGGGCGCGATTGGGATCGAACCCAGCACTTCCCGTCTACCAGTTTCGAGAGCAGAACCTCTCAGCCACTGGTGGGGCTGACATTTGTCAGGGACTTCCATTGTTTGGGATTTTTCACGGATCGTTTTAGTACACTTAATATCATTCTACCGTTCTTTGTCAAAACTTACTGTAAATGAGCAGTTAAAATAGCTGGTCATTAATAGCCAAAATTTGATTTGATGCATCACAAACTGTAATAATGCAAAGGCGTTCGTATCGTTTTCAGCAATGCGGATGGACAGTCCTTATTGCTTTCAAACAAAAGGTCAAATTCATCGATTTTTTTGTTTGATTCAAAGTTCGCTTGGAAAAACGAATCAGCGTAGAAGGCGAAGCCTGTTAGTAACTAATACCAATCTTAAAAAAATGAGAAAATGTCAAGTTAGGAAATATGCTACATCTCTTTGAATTCCCACGAAGTGTTTGGAATCGTACTCTTATTTATTGAAATAATTATGTCTGAATCTCTTGTTAATTAATAGAGAAATCTTCATTCCTATGCTTAATATTTAAACTTACATTTTTACGCACGGCGTATAACGCGCTGCTGGAAAATTTAATTAATTTTCTTACATTACGCGCATTATATGCCATAATATACGGTATATATATACATACAGAGAGAGGTTAAAAATTTTAAAATGATTAAGAATACAAATTTACAAATTTTAGGAAGTTTGCTTTTATTCGAAAAAAGAAATACATTTCTTCTTTGTGCAAAATGTACACAGAAGATATGTAATATCATTTTTTTTTTACTACTAATAGATAAATTGGTACTTAAGCAAATATGACGCAGAAAAAAATGAAAAAAGTTATTTTTACTTAATTGCTTTTAACATGATGAAATTTTAACTACATGTAGAAGTCATTTTCAAAAAACGTATAGAAATGTAGTATAATGTTAAACGAATCTGCTTATTATTTAAAGATAAACTTGCATATCATGAACTTTTGCTAAAACTATTTAGCAACGTATTAGTAGCTATCCAAGTACAATAAAATTATATCCATATAGATTGTGACGCTACTGTTTCAAACGGACTATAACAATTTGCATCATAAAGATGAACAGATAGGATTTTACATTTCCACTAAATAAATTCAACGCGTTTTGAAAATGTAATGCAATAGATTTGTGGATTATTAATTTTCTTTTTAACGTTTTAAAATTAAAAAAAAACAATAAAGATATATTTAGTTTTAAAATAATGAAATTTAAATGGTGGAGGTTGAAATAATTTTGTTTGGTTTGAAAAAAATGATTCAACCCTTTTAATCTTTAATGCTAAAGTTGAGTTATTTAAATGCAAATTAGTTATTTTATTGTAAAAATTGAAAAGAAAGACAGCGTACTCTTATGAAGAAATATCATTCAAGAATTGAAACCCAGATTTAACTGCATTGTGGCATTAATTTAACCTAAAATCATTGAATATGATATTTATCGAATACAATATATGTTGTGCGAAATAAAATAATTCAAAAATTTAGAAAGGTATTTGAATACATTTTATTAAATACGCTAAATCTTGAATAAATTTAAAATAAGTTAATCTCTTTTAACATAAATTCATAAATTAAAAGACCAATATAGTGCATGAAATATCATAAATGTAGCCTCTATAAAAAAAGACATGCATAGCGGTTTATGTAATTTATTCTTTAATACACTGTAAAAAAATGTAAATCGACAAAACTAGTTTTTGTAAAAGCTATAAAAATCTGTATGGTTACTAAAATTTGATCTTACACGGTAAAGAACAAAATGTAAATCTACAAAACTAGTTTTTGAAAAGTTACAGGATAAAAAAATTATCGGTAACATTCTCAGAAAGAAAATTCTTAGAAACTTTACAAATGTTTTTGAAGTATAAACGTGAATCTGGTACATGTTTTTTTTTTTTTTTTTTTTTTTTTTTTTTTCAGTTACATCAAAAGTTTTTGGCGTCCCAATTTCATAGAAAATTCTTAGTAACCTTATGTATTTTTGTGCAGAAATTATTCATTAAAAATATGTTGCTGTCAATTACAGAAATTTTGCTTTTATTCCGTTTATGTTTAAGCAAAAAATACTTAAGGTGTTTTCTATTTTAGTATCTGTTAGTTCATTTAGTCATTCATGCATCTTATACAGTTACTTGAAATATCGATTTAAAAACTTAAATAGTACGTTTATTAACGGTACTCAAATGGAAAATGATTAGCCATTTATGTACTGAATTATGAATTCATGAAAATTTCATCTTCTAAAGCATTTGTCGTGAATTTTTGAACCCACATTAGAAAATTTACATAATCATTTAATAAATATTAGAAGGATATTAGAAGTATTGATGGATTTAGAAGGATTGATTAAATTAGAATTTATAGAGATTTTGTGCAATATTTATAACCCTACTCAAATATTTTATTTTAAATATTCTCCTTAATATTTTGTAGAATTAGGAAATGTACAAATATAATGTTCATACAATAGAAATACATAAATATTTCCGAATTGAACCCCCCTCCCCCAACGCAAGAAAGCTAAAAATATGTAAAGCCAAAAGAAATCATTCTTTCAAAAATAATTTTTTTTTGTGTAACAAATGTTTTTGGAACAAGATAAATTAATGCATCTAAACACATTCTAAACTGTTTTACTACTGATCTATGTATTAAATGAATTTTATAACAAGTTATTTTAATGGTACATATAAGTACCGTCAGCAGATAAAAGGTTAAGTGCATTTTTCTCAGATTATTATTAAAATATTCATATTTCTTTACATAAAACTTGTTTTATCCTATTTAAAGTATTATATGACTAAGGATATTCATTCATTACTTACTTAATACTGAATATATAAATCTAGGAACATGCCATTGATTTATTTATTGCTATTAATTTTTTTAAGAAGTTTAAATGATTTCCGGATTTTTAGAGAATTATACATGGATAATGTTATTGCGGCTCATGAATAACAATATTTAAGTATTTATAATTATCATGAATTATCATCCTTTTGAATCTAAGAAAACATCTTAGATTATAATAAAGAATCGTTTGAGGCATTTCAAAGGAAATTTCTAAGTAATTCCACGTTTTTCTAAAATAGAACGAATTTTAGAATGTGTTGAATGGTGGAAAAAATACTTTTTAGCAATTTTTACTTTGATTTATATTTTATTCAATTGCTTTCGAAACATATTAAATCAAAACTGTTTAAAAGGAATTTCTTTAAAATGTCTATTTTTTTTTTTGCCTAACAATGAAACATATCATTACGTTAAAGATTACACCGTTGTAATAAAATGTTTCTTTTTTTTAATATAGAAAAAATCACATATTTGTTGAAAAATTCTGCGAAAAAGGAATTGTTTTAGGAAAATGTAAATATTATATGAATTATTTTATTTAATTACAAAAATAATAACTGAATATTCCATCTGTTGTATTATTTTGTATGTTTCGAATGTTTGCAGAAAAACAAATAAATTTTCATCTACAATAAAATAGAAATATCTATAATAATAATTTTATTATACTTAATTTTATAAGTAAGAAAACATATTTGAATTGAATTTTAACGGGAAATGAATAAAATAAAGTTTTCCACTTCACTTGATCGTTAAGTAATTATAGTCGATTGCACGTATAAAAGAATGACATATACGGGTTAACTAAACACAGATATTAGATTTTGAAGAGGTACGGTAAAAACTATGGGAAAATATCAATAGTATGTTCTACTATCTTTAAATGATAAATTGAATGTTAATGAAGCAAAGGAATATATATAAATTGTCTGTAATAGAATTAATTTCGAGATTTAAGTGCAGAAAATGCAAAAACAAGACTGCAATAAGTTAAAATGCAATAATAATGTAATATGGTGCATTGTAATAATAACAAAGTGATGCTAGATAAACATTCAAAATTTTACAACGGACGTCACTGATAGAATATACTGTAATATTTAATGTACCTATTAAAATCATTATACTATTGTTTTATTATAATTTGTTATGCAATATAACATTGTAATTAAATATAATTTTGGAGAATTAATTTCTTCAGTATTTTAGTATGCTTGGATATAAATTTTTAAAATGTTACAGTATGTCCAATCAGGAAATATATTTCGATCTCATGCATTTCCACATTGAATAATTTTTAATGTACATTTAAAAACAGTGAATTTATCGTTTTGTTATTCCTGTTTGAATTTTGATTTATCATTCTAGTAGCCCTTTAACGCACCAGTATTTACTTTAGAAAAATATTTCTGTAAAGGTCTGTACATAAGCCAGAATAATGCCGTACAAATTCGAAACTGCAAATATAACAAGAAGACAAAAAACAATATGACGCATATTTGCGAAAAGACGTCTACAAGCTATTCATCGATTTTTAAGAATCTTCGTACTTGAAAAACATTATTTGATCAATTAAAAAGCTTAAAGATTTCACGAAAACAACTACGAGAAATAATTCTTTAATAGTAATATGTTTTTAAAATTTATTTCATTCTTTGCAAAGAGTAACTTAATAAAGAAGATTTTTAAAGTCATGTCAGGATATTTTTATATATTGAGGCGGTTCTTGAAGTAGCATAGTATACACTTTCTATCATGCAAAGGGTATGTGGCCAGTTTACAGTTATGAAGACATAATCCAGATGCTGTAAAAGAGTTTTATTTCGCATCAGGTTCGTCGAATATACAGATAGAAATTTCCATCTGTAAATAACCAGTGCTGGAAAAGGGACCCGCTACATTTGGTGTTTACAGATTTAAGATGAAGAGAAGAGTTATGTCATTACAATTCTGAGAGATCTGAGTGTTATTGGCGGGTAGCATTTTACAAAAACATCAAACCAGTAGCTATCTGGCGAGAGTTAAGTTGAGATGAAGATGAGACACGTGCTAGTTTTCGTTAATAGATTGTCAATGAGGAAAACGAAAATGCAAAATATGAATTTTAATGCCAACGAGATAAGCGGAAAATATAGTCTGCTGAAAATAACAAGGCCGCACTGTGCAGAGGGTTTACCAAACCATGAGAATTGGTGCCGCCGAGCCAATTGAAAGCATATGGATCTATATAAATAAAAGAAACTGCAGTCAAATTTATGATAAGAATTTATACTTTGGGAAAAATATGTTGCTGTTCCAGAAAAACAATCAACGAACGAATAAAGTAAGAAGGAATGAGAAAGAACCCGAGTAGTAACCGAATTAAGCGTGCTAATGTAATGGGTTAATTCTTACTATGCAAGATAAAAATAGCATACCTCTTTTAATCTAACGCTGTCTGCTACGATTTTGAGAAATATAGAGCACACATTTCAAATTAAGGCAGTGGTGGAAAATAAATTTGATTCATAGTAAAGCGAGGAGAGTTTGCGCGGTAGGAGAGATTGCGCACAAAGAGATTCGACGGGAAGGAGTAGAGTGCGCGCCCAGCGACTCCAGGTAGTTGTACAGCAGCATTAGTGCAGTGTCTACATGAATGTGCATATTTATTGTTCCAAACGTCTTGGATAAAGCAGTGCTATTTTGGTATTTTTTCCAAAGTAAGTGCTTGAATTTTCATAACTGTTCGTCAGAATTTTTATAGAGCGTCAATAATACAAAATATTTTGAACTTAAACAATTTCTTATAAACTACTAACCTGGACTAAGTATGCGAACACCAGAAATTCATTTTAGAAGTGGCCGTATTTAAATAAAAGACCGCGCAATCTCTCCTACCAAAATAGGAGAGTTTGCGCATCTGCTACTTAGGAGAGATGGCGCATTTCCCCATAAGTTTAAGTGCTAGGAGAGATAACACAGCTTATTGATAAATTTGTATGAATTGCAAATTACGCGTAAAACATATGAATGAATCAATTTTGAAATAATTTCGGAAAAACACATAATTATCAAAACTAAATTTGGCAATAAATTAATTTGCAAAAAATAAAAAAAAATACTTTTGCAGATAAAAATTTTATTAATAAATTAATAATACAGTTGTTATTAAATAAATTTTATGTAATTATTTTTGTTAATAAATTAATAATATATTTGTTAATAATTTAATTAAATATATATATATATATATATATTTAATTTATGAGCAATTAATTTGCTAATAAATTAATTTTGTTAACTAAAATAAATTTTCTAATACAATGTTTTGGAAAAGCTTTCACCCATTCCAAGTAGTGTAATGCCATCGAAATCAAAAGGAAACAGAGTGCAACTAATGTTACTGATCCACAAAATATATATGAAAATGATTTAAGAAGGATGCCGCTACAAAAAAAAAAAAAAAAAAAAAAAAAAAAAAAAAAAAAAAAAAAAAAAGGCCAAAGATAAGGTGCTTTTACAAAAAGTGGGATAAAAAAACTCAAGGGAAATAAAACAAAGGTCAATGAGGATGAGTGCACTAAGTATCAGGAACTGTACCAGGAGAGAATTTCGACAACTGACTGAATTCAATGTATTGCTTGTTGCAGGTGATTGCACGAAAGATGCACGTTTTACAATAATAAGTGCATCGATTGTGGACGACGACAACTTCGGTTAACAAACAAAATACAATGGAACTGTGGAAATCGAAATGAAGTAATTTTCAAGTTAAACATGTTATCTACTAAGTGAATGTTTTTTTGTAATCTTAGTAAGGCTTGCTTTTTCTGATATTTTAATCTTTTTAAATTAAAAATTTTAACTGTTGTTAAAATTATTTCTTTTATTTATTATTTAAACATTTGGTTGAAATATTCACTCCTAATACATAAATATTTACTCACAAAATGTCAATTAAGTGTAATTATTATTGTTAATAATTTAATTGTAGTTATTATTAATAACAATCTCTTCTACCTATGTGCGAAATCTCTCCTACCCATGTGCGCGTTCTATCCTACCCTGTAAGGAGAGATTGCGCAAAATAGTTTTCTTGGTTTTATCACTGCTGTTCTATTAATTTACAGTATAACAACAAAATAACAATAGAAATGCATAGAAAACAAATGAAGTCAAAATTATTCATGCATAGTTTAGCAAAATATTAATATTTAGATTTTTTATTATTATTCTTTTGAAAGGTGCGCAGACTCTTCTCGCTTTACTATAAGTTTTAAGACAGATTTAAAATATAAGATTTTAGTAAAATAACATTATATTGAAAAGGGGGTGGGGGGACGAAAAGGAAAAACTATTAAAAAGAATATGCGAAGGAAATATCCTTCACGTATATCTTTTTAAAGGTTGCTCTCCGGATGTGCCGTTTATTTCATCATTTTATGTTAAAGATAGTTCTTTTTTTGGCACCACTATCACGACGCCTTCAAAAATTTTGTTGTTGTTGTTTTAGGTAGAAACGATCTATTTTTGTAAGTTTAAAAAAAAATATCTCATCAACAGGTCACAGAACATATTTCTGGTTCACCAATGCTTATTATTTATACGCACGCCGAAGTAGGACCGACTCAAAGCGATAGATAGAAGGCCCCCTGTAGTATTAGTCACTATCGGAACATTAGAGAGATAAACATGTTTTCCTTTTCTCCTTTGCTGGCAAAAAAAAGGCGCAGTCATGCGGTTATAAGCGACGATCATCTGTCACCTGAATGTGTACAGAGCTTCTCGGTAAAAGCATCTCTTTGACTGTACGTCACAGGAAAACAGGTTGCTGTGAGTTATTTTCGCATTTTCGATGTCAGTTTTTTTTAAAGATTCCGGTGAAAGACTACTTTTTTTACCCGACTGAAAAGAAGGGTTATGTGTTTCATGCGTATCTGTGTATGTGGATTTCTTTATACCCTCGAAACATCCCAACGGCTGGATGGATTTTAATGAATGAGGTCTCTATCAATTCGTCTTAACGGTCCAATGGTTATAAGCTAGGTTTTGTTTTTATAAATTCAAAATGGCGGCCATAAAATTCAAAATGGCGGTAGAGACGAAAAAAAATTACGCACCCTATTGAGTGGCATATTATTGGATAGGTCTTTCAAAATGAAGACGATGTTTCTTTGACTATTTTACACTCAGAAGCTCCGTTAAAATATTACACAACCTAAAAGTTGTGTATGTAGGATCTCTAGCTTTACTGCTACTCTAACCATCATAGACATCTATAGACCTAATCAAAACATTGTTTATAGATTGGAACTAACAATTAAATACAATTTAAAAGTCTTCGATACAAGTAAATAAAAAAAAAGGTAAGTAATATAAGCAAGTAATATAAAAAATAGGTCAATAAGATAATTTTTTTCTCCCATTCTTCTTTCCTCTTTAGTGGCGCTTACACTGCCTTGATCAAGAAGAGGGGTCTCTCAGTCTTAAAATACCTTGATCAAGAAGAGTGCTCTCTCGATTTTTGAAAATTAATTAATTTTATTTAATTAATGAATTAAGATTTGAAAAAAGACCGGATTAGCATCAAGTGTACCCACTACAAGTTAAATAAATTTATTTGAGCTTCATTGGATAAATAATAAGTATTTTATTAACGATTGAAAATTTGAACAAGATATATGTAGCGAGAGTGTGAGCTAATAGTAATAATTGGGGGAAAAATAGTTTCACATTGATGAGAAATAATAAATTAGTTCGCTTTTTTACGCAGTCGAGATTCTTGATTTTTTAAATTTAACTGTTTATTTAAGATTCCGGTGAAAGAGTATTTTTTTTTTTTTTATATTCAGCACACAGGTCCAGTTTCTCCAATTGGGAATACAGGTTTGAGGAATTTCTTCTCTTCACAGTCTGGGATTGAAAAATTTTTATGCAATAAAATTTAGTCTATGAACATTTCGGTAAGACCAAACAAGCATAACGATATCACTGTCACCTCTCCATCAAATATGTTCATGATGCACCAAGCCATATAAAGAAGATTTTAAAAGTCATTTTAGGGTGTTTTTGTATTGCGGCTGTGTTTCTTGAAGTAGCATAATATACACTTTCTCTCACATGAAAGGATATGTGGCCTGTTTACAATTGAGAAGACATAATGCAGTAGTAATTAAGGTTTTTTTTGCAGCAGGGTAACCGAATACATATCAAGATTTCCGGCTATAAATAGTAAGGTGGAGCGCTCGCCTATGGGAAAAAAAAATTCTTCAAATCAAAATTGGCCGGGGTGGGAAAGTTGCTCTATCCGATCCTCATTCTGAATATAAAATATCTTTGAAAAATATTAATATTAAATACTGCCCCAAGGTCATTGAATATTGAGAAAAAACGTAAAACCGCTCGGCTATGGAAAATATTTTTTTTTTTTTTTTCCAAATCAAAATGAGGCGGTGTGGGAAAGTTGCTCTATCATATCCTCAATCTGAATAAAAAATATCTTTGAAAAATATTAATATTAAATACTACCCCAAAGTCATTGAATATTGAGAAAAAACGTAAAAGTTGTGCATTTTCTCATTTTTTTCCTCAAATATACAAACTGTTTTATTAATTTGATTTCAAAGGATGATCATCGAATTATTATTATTGTTATTAGAAATTTATAGTAAAATTATGTAATATTTATATCAAATTCGCTTTTATTATGCTTACTCAACAGCTATACTTTTTTTTAATATATGAAATTTGGGTAATTGTAATTGTTTTATATTTTTTACTTAATCTGTGCAAAAAAGTATAATTTGAAATTATTCTTAAACAACTACAGTAATAAGATAAAAATAATTTACTATTGCAATTTACAAGCCATGAAGTTACTATTTTATAGTAGTCCATACTGTTTAATAGTTTCAAAAACTGCCTTTTTTTCCGAGACTCCAGACAAGTTTTAATGAATTCAACGCATCTCAAAGGACCACAAACAGCAGAAGAAGCCTCCGTAACAAGTTTCACATATCTTTCAGTGGCTTGATTGTGACAAGGAAATAGTTTAATCTTAGGTAAGGTGTCTTCATTTATTGTCTTTGGATTTAGGATACATTTTGTAAGAATGTTATGATCTAAGAACTTAGTTAATGGTGTTTGTATCACGGTCACTTCAGCCCAATTTATAGAATCTATATAGACTTTGGCTTCAAAATTTATCCGTATGTAAAGAATTTTTTGACGTTCGAGATTTTATTGTTCTACGTAGTGCCAAAGGTCTTACATAGTATATAAGAGTGTTGGCACTACACATAATAATAAAATCTTGAAAGTGAAGACATTCTTTACGTACGTTCAACTTACCTGAGATCACGTATGTAAAGAGTTTTTTGACTTTCGAGATTTTATTATTCTGCGCAGTGCCACTTTTATATAGTATATATGAGTGTTGGTACTATGTAGAATAATAAAAGTTTCACGAAAACAAACGATCAAGTTACCTGAGAGACCAAAGACTATATCGATTTCATAAATTAGGCTGAAGTGACCGTGACAGAACCACCATTAACTAAGTTCTTAGATCATAACATTCTTACAAATTGTACCCTAAATCCAAAGGCAATAGATGAAGACATCTTACCTAAGATTAAACTATTCCCTTGACACAATCAAGCCACTGAAAGCTGTGTGACACTTGTTACGGAGGCTTCTTCTGCTGTTTGTGGTCCTTTGAGACGCCATGGATTCATTAAAACGTCTGGAGTCTCGGAAAAAAATGCCAGTTTTTGAAACCAAAAAACAGTATGGACTACTATAAAATGGTAACTTTACTGTTTGTAAATTAAATAGTAAATTATTTTTACCTTATTACATTAGTTTTTTAAGAATAATTTCAAATTATATTTTCTTACACAGGTTAAGTAAAATATGTAAAACAATTACAATTACCCAAATTTCATATATTTTAAAAAAGTATAGGCGTTGAGTTAGTATAATAAGAGCGAATTTGATATAAATATTACATAATTTTATTATAAATATATAATAATAATAATAATAATTCGACGATCATCCTTTTAAATTAAATTAATAAAATAATTTGTATGTTTGAGGAAAAAAATTGGAAAATGCACAACTTTTACGTTTTTTCTCAATATTCAATGACCTTGGGGCAGTATTTAATATTAATATTATTCAAAGATATTTTTTATTCAGAATGAGGACATGATAGAGCAACTTTCCCACACCGCCCCATTTTGATTAGGAAAAGATTTTTTTTTTTTCCACAGGCGAGCGCTTTTACGTTTTTTCTCAATATTCAATCACCTTGGGGCAGTATTTAATATTAATATTTTTCAAAAATATTTTATATTCAAAATGAGGATCTGATAGAGCAACTTTCCCACCCCGGCCGATTTTGACTTGAAGAAAAAAAAAATTTCGCTCCACCCTAATAAATAGTCGGTGCTGGAGAGGTGACCCGCTACACTTGGTTTTTAAAGATAAAAGATGAAGGGAAGAGTGGTGCCATTACAATTCTGAGAGAGCTTGGTTATTGCCGAGGAACAGTTTACAAGAACATCAAATCAGTAGCTATCTGGCGAGAATTAAGTTGAGATGCGACACAAGTTACTTTCCGTTAATGCATTCTCAATAAAAAGAACGAAAGGGCAAAATATGAATTTTAACGCCAACCAGATAAGCGAAAAATATAGACTGACAAAAACCATAAGGCCGCATTTTACAGAAGTTTGCCGAACCATGGGCATAGGCGCCGCCGAGCCGATTGAAGGCATATGGAATTAAAGAAATATAAAAGCTACTGCAGACAAATTTATGACAAGAGTTTATGCGTTGGGGAAAATATGTTGCAGCTGTAGAAAAACAATCAACGCATAAATAAAGAAAGCATGAGAAAGATCTTTCTTAGTAGCCGCATCAAGCGTGCTAGTGTATTGGGTGATGTTACTAGGCGAGATAAAAAATAGAGTGCCTCATTTAATCTAACACTGTCTGCTGCGGTTTTGAGAATAATATAGAGAACGGGGCATACTTTTAAAAGGAAGGGTGCAATGGAAAATAAATTTAAGTTTTAAGACAGATTTAAAATATAAGAATTTAGTAAAATAACATTATTTTAAAAAGGCGGGGGGGAGAAAAAAAGCTATTAAATATAATATGCAAAGAAAATATCCTCCCCAAAAAAATTTCCGAAAAAATTTCGTAAGGAAAATTTTAGAGAAAAACTCTGTAAAAAATCTCATAAAACTACCTCATAAAACTAGCATTGTAAATATTTCTTTATAAGGAATGAATATCAGAGGTATCTGTAAAAAAACAATTTGCAGTAACAGTTTGGTCCAGAAATACTTCGCAAACGAAAGTTGTATTTTCTCTTTAACGAATATAAATAAAATAAGCGGACGTTTTACTGTACTTACTGTTACTTACAGTAACATAGTAACATCTGCGATGCCTTTTAATTGGACGGTAAGTCATGATTTTGGTTTTAAACAAATTGGCTAACGAACAGGATACCAGAATAAATTATTTTCGGCATATTGCGCATGACTATGTTTGGTTTATTTTCATTTCAACAAGGTTGACACTATTTTCACAAAATCTCCGACTTACATGAAATGAAAAGAGATATATTTGTTAAACTCACATCACGGTATATTTGATGTGAATGTCATAATAATAACGGAAGTATTAATTTTTTAATTCGTCACACCATAACAAGGCATATATTTGTTTGAGAATTCAAATGTGAAGTAACTATGAAACATTTTTGTTGATTTAAAACTTGTCACAAAAGTGGCAGGTTGATATTGCAATGACTGACATACAATCATTTTTAATTTCACGTGAAGAGAATGAAAATGAAAAAGAGTATTGCCATTTTTGGTGACTTACTCGTGTAAAATTAACAATAATAAACTTTGAATAAGCAGTAATATAGTCTCTTATAAACATAATAGCAGTAATATACCGTATATTACTGCTTAACTGTATATTACTGTTTATTTTACGGATAATTTTGGTTGATTTTATGGTACAATACTGAAAGCAGGGGTGCCAGTAATATACTATAATATAAACAATTTCTTTTTTCAGTGTGTGTATTCATTTTATTCTTTTTTTTTCAGAGTGTTTTGAAGAATTAATTTAATTCGAAGAGTATATATTTCAGAAACAGAACTACAGTTTCACAATTTCATAATACAAAATTATAAAAACAATCAGATGCAATAGGCACTGCCTTTTTTTACTTCACCGTGATTGACACGCCCATGTGATTCATCGACGAATTTTTTTCTTCCTGAAACTTTCTTGCTATTTCGACTTTATTGAATCATATTTCTCCTTCATTTAAAGCATTTGGTTTGAATGTAAGCTATTTTAGATTTAACTGGCTAGAAGCATGAATACAATTATTTATATACAATTATTTTTTCAATACATTCTTTCAATTAAAATATTTCATTTTAACTAATAGTCTACATTATTCTTACTTGTACAGTGTAAGTTTTATTCTTCAGGACTACTTCCCTCAAACGCATCTGTACTGCTGGTGTGGAGAACATTCTCCTGTGCCACTTATAAGCATTATTAGCAATCGGCAAACTATTTGTTCTAACACGTCATTTTTCGCTTTAATATAACTTCAACGAGGAAAAAATAAAATTATTTAGCTGAAAATTACAATATATTCGATGAAAATGCTTGAAACATTTATGTCGTTTCTATAATATATTTACTACATTTTACCGATAAATATATATATTTTTTTTACATTAGGTTGCATTTGGATAGACATTAGATAAGATTTGGGTTTTAAATAAAGTACACACAGAACATTGAAATGAACAACAGTACATATCATTAAAAAAGATAGGGTTTCATCATTTATTCCTATTTGTTAATTTTTTTCTCTGTTGCAAAGAAATACAAAATTAAGCCAAAACCTATTAATATAAAGATTTGTATTGTTTAGAATTTGAAAAACGTAGAATTTATTTTCCTTTCAATAAATAACTTAATATCTTTTTTTGGGCGGGGGAGTTGGGGGTGTAGTAATTTCAGTAACTTCATTAAGTAACATAAATTTAAGTTACTTTTAAAAACAGCAAAAGTACAGGTTATTAAACAGAAAGATTGTTATGTTAACAATTTTAGTGATAAAACATTTAACCTATAATGCAAACTGTAATTATGTGTTTTTTTTTTTTTATTTATAAACAGAATTGAACTCGCCCATGAATTTCAAATCCCTTGCATTTACTGATTTAATAATATTCAGAGAACGCCCCTATAAATAATAAAATAATTATAAATAAATCATTAAATCCTAAAATTACAAAACTTACAGCATTTACGAAATACAGCTGATAGCATGTAAAAGAATAAACAATGCTGTATCTATTTAACGTATGCAAATTTTAATAATTTTATACTATTTATGAGAATTCTCTTATGAAATAACATATTTTAAGAAAACATATTTTTAAATTATTTCTTTCAAAAAATTAAATTTCTTTTATTACGTAACAGCAATCAAATATGCATTATTCCCTGAAACCACTGCAAATGTGCCTGAATTCGTGATAATTAATACATTTCTGCATTTGTATTTAATAAACTGATACACATTGCTCCTTAGCGTGAACATTTACTGAGTTACTAATGTAAACGTATCAAACTAACGATTGAAATCGTATGGTAAAAGAAAACATCAATAGATGGAAACAACATTTTTTGTTTCAGTTAAACAATGTAGTTGGATTATAACTTATATAAAAATACATAACTTATTATATATTTAGATTATAAAATTATATATTTTATATAAAAACATCAAATTCTATATAGGATTTAGGTATATTTATTTTTAAAATATAATCTGTTTTAAATTGTAAAAATATTTCAAAATATTCCTTAAGCACTTTCACACTGATTACACTACACTTTTATATAAAATAGGAAATATTTGTATAGAAATATTTTTAAAATATCTATACTTTTAATATATTATATCGTATTTTATATTAGAATATTTTGCATAAGGAAATAATCACGAAATAAAATTAATGTATGATGCAAACTCATGATATAAATCATTTTATTTAATTTGTATGATCGATACAATGAGTTCTCATTTTATTTTTATTTCATCTTATGGGAGTCACAGGTAATTTTCTTCTTACAAGTTAATTAAGTGAAAGTGAAAATATGTTTAACCAAAGTTTATACTTTTTTCAGAGTTGCCTAAACGTCTTTGAAATTGTTATATTTTAAAAATGTTTCATATCCGAAATCTCTGTATTCATAACTATATTTGTCTTACTCAAAACCTGTTCTTAGAATAGAATGGTTTTTCAAAAGGTAACTTATGAATAAAAGATCATGCGGTGTTTTCGCTTTAGTTTTAAAAAACATTGCGTTTGAAATATATATATTTTTAGTTGAGTATAAAACTTATAACTTATGGCAAAAATATCACGTTATTTCTCCTTTATGAATTCTAAATTTATATATCCATACAAACTTACATATTTTTAAGCAGTAGAAGGTTTATTACAAATATTTAGTTATAATTATTTTAATTAAAACGAAAAAATAACTTAAAGGTGAATCTAATGATTTAGTAGAACGAAAATGATTTTATAATTGCAAGAAAATTCAAAGAAATTTAAATTTTGTGATTCTTTTACTTGTGTATTATGCATTTTATCTTGTATACTTATGGTTATTCTAGTTTCCATTCTTATATAGTATACAGGTTGTATCTTAAAAAGTGGGTAAAACTTTACGGGGTGATAGAAAGCAGCTATAAGAGCAAATTTCACATAGAATGTATGGTCGGAATGCAAGCGGTGAGAAGTCAAAGGCAGTATTCCACTGTCCCAGAGCGATGAATATATCGAGATGGTCTCATAGCTTGGCCAGCATGGTTGCCGGCTCTTTCGTGTTTGGACTGTTTCCTGTGGGAACCATATGTAAAGCTTAATCTACGAGTAACCTATTGAAACCAATATGGATCTAGTCGCCAGGATTGTCTTTGTTGCCGGCGATATTCGGGAAACGCCTGGTGTCTTCGCAAATGTGTGTCAGTCCTTATCCCGCAAGTATGAAGCGTGCATTACATCCGGCGGAAGATCTTTTGAGCAATTTCTTTGAGTATGAACATTAATTACATTTCTGTTAATAAAATGTTTTCTGAAGTATCTCCTCTCATTCTTGTGTTAATTCTATAACTGCAACAGTGGAAAACTATATTTTAACTCCTCACCGCTTGCGTTCCCACTGTACATTCTTTGGCAAAATTTGCTCGTATAGCTGAGTTCTATCCCTCCTTACAGTTTTGTTCTCTTTTTCAGATACACCTTGTATATTGCTCAATTAAATAACAATATAATGAGAAGAGAAATGCTGAATAAACTTCGAAAGTGATCTTTTTTAATTTGTTATATTTTGTGCGTTGTAAAATAATTAAAGACCACTGTTAGATTCTTGCCCGTTTTCTTTTAAAGACAAGTCCAGAACTTAATTAAATAAATAAAGGGCATCCAATTTCGAAATTATTTTTGTATAAGATACTGGCGCTGATGCAGAAATTGAGGGGATATACAGCTCCTTTGTTTTTGACCATTGACACTGGTTTTTTAACGTTGATGATTTTTAAAAAAAAATGTTTATTTTTCCTAAATGAATTAATAAAACCAAACTTTAAGAGTAAAAAATAAAAAATATATATGTCGAAAAACCTTGTTTATTATAAAGTGGCTTCAATTTATCATAAAATTCTTTCCTCTGTCCAGTCCCAAAAAATTTCTACTTTATAACATCGAGTTCGACAGCAGAGATAATTTATACTAATAAAAATGGGGAAGTTATTTTATCTGGATATAATTTTTTTTTTTCATAAGGAGAGAAACACATTGAATTTTTTTTTATTATTATTTAATATAAAAATATTTTTTTCGGAAAATATGTTATTGAAGCCAGATTATAAAACAAAATTGCAATTTATATAAAATTCTCTTAAGTATTTCATACTTATGACGTTAAGGTCAATATTACGAAAATCGGTCCGCAATTTTGGGTGTTCTGATATTTATTTTATTTTTATTTTTATTTTTTTTCCATGTACTTCTGTATATTCAGCGCTAAGTGACATCTCATTTTCATATAGCATTGTAGTTTTGGGTACAGTATTAATTATTGAAATTATTTTTATTATCATCCTTATATTGAAATTCTAAATCAGTTAAAAGGATATAGTATTATTATCACAATTTCAAATTGCTCATTACATTTTCTGTTGTTGATAAATAAGAGAATATAAAGGAATTTTAAAGAGCCCCCAAAACATTAAATGTTGGTTCCAGGCTCTAAAATGCATTACGACTGCTCTGTTCAAAATGTTCGTTTCGTCATCTTTGTAAGATATTAATAATCATATGAGACTCGAATTGTGACTTCACTTACTGGTAGTATTTTGGTCCCATATGTAAGATCACGTACGTTTATTAGACTTACATTAATCTGAAGAGATTGAAATTTAAAATATTGTCAAAATTTTCAAAATGAATATTAATGAATACTAATATGTTTACAATGAATACTAAGTTTAAAATTGTACTTTGCTCTTTGCTAGGTTTTTGAAGAAGTTGTTATTTTAGACTCAATGTGACGTGGCTAAGTGCTGACATTTTAGCCACAGATATATTGTGCAAGAGTGGCTTAATCCATGGGAAACGTATTTAGGACGGTAAAACGCTATTTAAAATTAACATTAAATTACTTTTTCAAGTAATACGTCATTTCATGCTAATTCGGAAATCCTATCACGAACATCACAGGTTTTCGCTGTATCTCACAGTGTCAGTCACTTTTAAATTTTGCAGCTAGCGCCAATGTCATAGTGTGCTATGATAGCACCAAAGTGAATTTGAAAGGGATTAGTCTTTTTACTGTCGGTAATCACTTGTTCCACAATTTCATAGTCATAACTTTAAGATGTAGGGTAAGCACACCAGAAGTGGTCCACTTAAAAACATTTATCTAATTATTATCAAATTGTTAGTGAATTAAAATATGTATTTGTTATTTAAGACTTTTCCTAACTTTAATATATTAGAATAAACATTCAAAGTTTCAAAAATTATTCATTGGAAAAAAGGAAAAATAAGGAATGCTACCCTCCGCTATGCCCTAATAGTGGGCATAGTAAATTTCGGACGCATGATTTTTTATATGTTTTCGGCTTATATATAAAATTATTTACAATGCAATGTAGCATATAAACAAGATTTTAATTTTAAATAAAGCATAATATTAACGAAACAATGTTTTAAATAAAAACTTAACTCGTAAGGAAATTTCTAAAACTTTACTAAAGAAATCTGTTTTTGAAGAGTGTCTAAAAAAAAAAATAATGTACCAGCAGAAAAAGAACATGCGTTACAAACAGTTTATGGAATGTTAAGGTTTAACGATGTTAGTCAAACAGATTTCTTTTCCGTTTTTCAGAAATACATTGTGAGCTTGTTTTTAAATTAAAAAAATTACTGGACCTCTACTAGTACATTTACGTTATTACAAGGTAGATGGACATTACTTTGCACCCAGTATATTTCTACTGTTTGTAACAAAAACACTTAATTTGGAAAAAAGGAAAAAACGAAATTTTTGTAAAAAAGTTCCATTTTGTTGTGATGAATATTGCAACAATAAATTATACTTTCATGTACTATCAAGTTTTCTGATAATACTGAATATGTTTTTCGAAGTGTGAAAGTATTCAAATTATTCAGCTGAATTATTCGTGTTCTAATATATGTATAGTTCCTAAAAACGAGGGAGAAAAACCACTCAGGTTTTTATCAGTTAATATTCTTAGTATAAGAAACAAGGTTTAATCCTTAAATCGAAATAAGTGTTAAAAAATAATAAAGTAAACATTTCATAACCTAATTTAAAAGTTTAATAAAGGAAATTAACTATCGCATGAAAATTTAAATTCATTTTAGGAATGTGATATAAGCACTTTATATTGTGGTACTATTTCTTAAAGATGAAAAGTGAGTAGAGTATGTGACTATGCTTTGTCGTCTGGAAATCGCATGTGTTAATGAATTAAACGTGTTTAATAAATTACTGTACCTTAATAATCATGTTTTTGGTATTCATAAAAATAAATATGATTTTACGTAAATTAAAAACAGAACCTTAACAAATAACAAAATTTTTTTATTATTATATGCGTGACGTACACATTTAAATTCTATAAGAAATGAAACCACTTTGATTTATGACATAATATATTAGAGTGTAAATGAAAGAATACTTTATTTGTGAAATGTGTAATTATTATTATTATAGCCTATGAATAATATTTTAAAATGAAAAATAAATCTTTTTTTCCTTATGAAAGATGAAATGCATTTCAGCATGTTGCAATCATTTACGACACTTTTTATATGAATGTTATTAATACTGAAAAAAAAATATATAAAAGAAAAAATGTTTTATGACAGGAAATGATTTTTTTTTTTTTTTTTTTTTTTTTTTAATGAGAGATTAATTTAAAATAGCTAAGTTTACAATTTATGTTTCTTAAGGTAAATAAGAGACCTATATGTGATTTCACATCACACTATACACATAATTGTACATTCGACCAAAAATAAAGTACCTTGTACATTTTAATCACGAAATATTCTCCGTAAAAAATGAACTTAAAACTATGTCTTGCTTCAATTTATGCGAAAAAAAGCTTATGAAGTCGTCTTCATATCTATGATCTTAAAAAGTAATTAAAAGATACATTTGTTAATTTCATATCAGCATATTCTAAGAATATAACGAAATTGACGAGAGCTCAAAATTTTATTTTTAGAAGAATTATTTTCTTCTTTTTAATATGTCTTATAACAGCACTTAAATAAAATTAGAAAATAAGCCAGTTTCCTTATTCATTTCTATTTTAACAAGTTTCAGGCAGAGTAAAAAATTATTTATGATATTGATTAATCTGTCTGTTTTCGCAGCAATAAAAATAATGAATAGACGATTAGTCGGTTCTGATTACTTCCTGCTTCGATCGTTTTAACAGAGCGTCAGCCGCATATGTATCTCTGTGATACACATAAATAATTTCCTAGGGAAAATTTTGAAGCCAGTAGATTCAAAATACATGTTCCCCCGCGGCAGTTGGTCTTTTATCAGCTAATGTATTCAAACACGTACACGACTTCCATCACAAACACATGCAGCTAACGCAGTTTTAAAACCATACTACTTAAAATATTTTGGATATCTTGAGGTTGGAATAAAGTGGTTAAAATATTTTGCATTATTAAGACGATTAAGAAACTTGATGGTTTAGAATATTATAATGCTTAAAATACGTTAATGGCGGGATCTATATCGCAAGTAATAGTGCGTAAAATGTATCACATGTTACTCATGAATACCCATTCCCTTCCGAAAACACACACACACATACACAAAATACATAAATAGATATATAAAACTTACAGAGGAAAATGTGAGAGGCATGTAATTTTTTATTCTTCTAACTAAAATTTCTAAAAATTGATTTTTTTTTTCCATGAAAAACTCATAACTAACTAGTCAGATATTTTTACACTATAAATTTTAAGAAATATATAATTTGAAATTATATTTTTTGAAATATGTATAAATAGTAGCCTCTATAAATGTATACGGAAAGATATATATCTAAAATCTTTAAATATGCTAATCTAAAAGTACAGCACATTCCGCCAACGTTTATTTTTAATTTTGTGAATTTAAAAATTACATAATTTTCACATGAATGGCTAATAACCTTTTCTCCGAGTTCATTAATCATACGTTTTTTTTTCTGTTTGGACTAACTGCAAACTAACGTATGTGAGGTTTGAAACAACAATTCGAAGAATTTTTATGTATGTATTTTGTTCATTTTGTGATATTAGCAACAATACTCTCACTGTACCAGAAGGGAAGAGTCACTCACAAATTACAGGAAAATGTGATCACGGTATAACTGGATAAAATATTGATTTGTTGTAGTAGTTAAAGCGATGTGATTTATTGTTTCATGAAAAATGACAAGCTTTAATATTATGATCTCCAGAATAACTTAGTGCTACTTAGTAACTACTTAGTAACTACTTAATTTATTTTACTCTATCAGGCCCGCCCGGCGTTGCCCAGGGTTTGGAAATAATAACCTTAACGAAAACTTAAGTTTGTATCATTTTATATCTTTGGAAAATTTAAATGAACCTACTTTCGGAGTCCCCATTGACTTCCGCAGCGTCTAATATATTCCCATAAAACTTCTTTCCGAACGAACCTGTAATCTAGATCCCCACTACCAATGGAAGCATATACCGGAAGTGCCCGCACGTGCTGGAGAAAATCGAAAACCAAGTTGAGTGAGACAAACCTCCTAGGAATGAAGCCACCAGAATTTAAAAAAAAAAGAAGAAAGCATCATTAATATTAGAAATTTATGTAACTAAAGTCTAAGATAAAAATTCATAGTACATAAAGCAGATGAATTGTAATCTAAGTTGAAGGCAGCAAATCCCGTTGAAATTGGCCATTAAACACGAGGAAATAATGCGCCACCAAGCGGTGGAAGATGCCTCCTCACCTTGTAAATTTCATGAATTACTGTTTGCAATAACACGATATTTAATAAACGGATGAATCCCTTATCTAAAGTTACCTTTAACGTAACGCGATTTTTAATTTACGGCTGTAGTGAGTAGACGTAAGTTGCTGCTGAAAAAGGAGGTTAATGTTCGAATAAGGTGGTTGCTGAGGTATAAAAAAAGACCGGGCCCTGGGAGCCAGGGTTTTAACTGGAATGTAATTGTGTATAAGAATTGTTTTAGGGTTTTAAGGTAGATGGAAGACGCTAAAACTATGTTAAAGAAAATTGCAATAGAATAGGATAGTTTTTAAAGAAGCTGAAACAAAGGCCCCAAAAAGACGAATCATAATAAAAATTGGTAGTACCTGAAGTCTGCATTTTTTTTTTCTTTTGTCGTTTATGTGTTTTGTCGTTTTGGAGAACTTAAGAAGTCATTATAAAAAAATCGTGAATCGGACCATTTTTAAGGGAACTATAACAGGGAGCCCAAAAGGACTCAACTAATAGTTGAGAGCAGGGCCTATCATGAAAACATGTTTAAATGTTTTAGCACTTAGCGTTTCAGATCTTCAATTAGTCAAAATTAATCATAGGGTATGAAATAATCGTTAGAATGATATTTTAAAGAATTGCGCAAAAATGGGGTAAATGCTTAAAAAGGAGCCCTATAGCCCCAATAAAAATATGGGGGTGTTGGCCAAGGGGGTAGAGTCCAAGACTCAATTTTAAAATTATGCAATGAAAAGGTGAGAAAATTAGGGTGTAAAAAATGCATAGCATGCAAAAAGTTCAAAGTTTGCCCTGGTAAAGAAAATAGAAAAGAATTCGGATAATTTTTAATGAAAATGCACCAAGGGCCCCAAGAAGACGATTTATATTCAAAATTGGTCATAGTTGATCAATTTGGTCATAGAAATGTGCAAAAAATTGGGGAAATCCTTAAAAAAAGGCCCTAGTACCCCAATAAAAATATGTGAGTGTTGGTATAAGGAGAAGAAATCAAGACTCAACTTAAAAATTACGGACTGCGAAGGTGAAAAAATTAGTATGTGAAAAACGCATGGAACACAAAAAAATTAATGGGCTCTGGACCGGGCCCTATGTGACCCTAGACGGGCCCATTGTCATAACTGGAATGTAGAAACGGGAGAAAAATTAAATGGAGAAAATATCTCCAAAATGAAGATCGGATAAAAAGGAAGCAATTTATTAACAATTTAGTGCACTAAAACTTCAGGGGGCCCTGTACCGGGCTACTTGACAGGGCGCCAGTGTCTTAACTGAAATGTAGAAATGAGGAAACTGAAAGGAGAATTCGCCTCAAAAACTACGAAGATCGTAATGGGAAAGGGTCATGTTATTAACAATTTAGTGCATAAAAATTTAAAGGGGCGCAGGGCCCCGGACGTTAAAAAAATTAAAAATCTGAACCTCAGGTGCATCAGAACTTGTCTTGGACTAATCACTCCTGAATTTTTAGACTTCTACGTGCAGTAGATTTCGCTAGCCATTGCCGACACACACACACACACACTCAGAACGATTTTTCTTTTATTAGTATAGATAGTTTCCCACACTCTGATTTCTTTCAGGTCGAATAAACACGTTTAGAAGGATTGAAATTATTGTTATAAAACAGTTTCTTATAAAAACCGCCGAATTACTGGAGAGTTTGCTGCACATTTTTATCAGTAAAGGTTGTCAGTTATGCTATTTTAATGCAGAAAGGTT
This sequence comes from Maratus speciosus, assembly GCA_963932465.1. Taxonomy (NCBI): domain Eukaryota; kingdom Metazoa; phylum Arthropoda; class Arachnida; order Araneae; family Salticidae; genus Maratus; species Maratus speciosus. Next base: position 395,985,119 of record OZ010788.1, on the reverse strand, counting down.
ATTTTTTGAAATTAATTAAAACAGTTTTCAGTTTAAATTTATCTTTTTTGACTTGAAAAAAAAAAAAAACGGAAGGTTTGTAATTCGATGTGATATCAATTAAGATCTTTAGACGCTCATCTTATCAAAACACATAATTTTTCATAATTTTTCCCGTTCAGCTATTTGATCAGCATTATATTATCAAAACACATAATTTTTCCCGTTCAGCTATTTGATCAGTATTATATTATTTTTAATGCTACAGGTATGATAAAAATTTTCAGCCAATTCAGATAATCCATATAAAACACATAAAATTTAAAAAAATGTTATATTTGAATTATACGATATTAAAATTAACTACCTTAAACAAAAAATTATACAAGCTTCATTGAACATAAAAATGTTTCTCTAATTTACCACATCTATTGCAATCAAATGAAAAAAGAAATCCTACTTGATTTTTTTGTTTTATCTCTTTTTTTTTAATTTACAAAATAATACTCAAATTTCGACCCCCTGTTTAAACAAGTTGGAAATTGCTCGTCAAACGTGGCAAATGAGGTGCGTTTGTACTATAACTAGTTTTATAATTATTTTTTACACCCCATATTGTACTGAATGTATAATGTTTTGCACTTCATAAAGTGCATAGTCTGTAGCATCATTAAAATGCACTTGAAGTAACTATTTTCCCGTTCCCCGTAATGTAACGGAACACTTTTGACTGTCCCTGTAATTAAACTATGCATCCTATTTTCCTAAAATTGGAAATGGCTCGAGAAAATTTTGCAAAAATTATATATTGAAAATTTCAGACCATTCGGAAGGCTGTAACATCATTAAAATGCACTTGCAATAATTTTTCCCATTGGCCGTAATGTAAAGAAAAACTTTTGACTGTCCCTGTAATGAAACTATACATCCGATTTTCATAAAATTTGAAATGGCTCGACAAAATTTTTTAACAATCATATATTTAAAATTTCAGCCCATTCGGTTGGGTAGTTTTTACTCTGTTATATGCGGACAGACAGACAGATGGACGGACGGACTGAACGACGACTATATGTGCTACGTATTTATATAACTACGAACACACCTAAAAAGAACACTCGTGGAAGAGGTAAGCTTCAACATTGAAGAAATAAACACAGTAGCGATATTTGATTATAAAATACGAAACAAATATTCTATGCAGTTTATACGAAAGTGACTAAACAATATTTTCATTTTAGGCAGTCTTTACAGCATTTTTACTTTTACGTATGCTATAAAATATAAGACTGGTTAATAAATTATTTTGGTAAGTTGACTTTTCACTAATTTACTTTTGTGTAACCTGAGACTGAAAAATATCGCAGTCTAATGCACTGTGGATTAAAAAGCATACTTATAAAAGATTTTGTAAACAAACGAATAAATAAATAAATAAATGCACTAAAAAATGAATAAATGACATTCCCATGTGGTTAGATTCAAAAAAAGTTACGAAACTTTGTTTCGTAATACTCTTTTTTCTTCCGTTTTTCGGAATTTTTTGATGATAGCGGAAACATATAAAGAAAGTGCATCAAAAATTTTAAAACTTCGATAAAGAACTAAATTATTTACAAATAGCATACTACATTATTAAAAATCGACCTTTTAAAGAATTTCAAAAACACATTTTGCATGGATTAATTCAAAAACAATGCTATTTATTATAGCACTCATAGTAGTTTAATATTTTCATATAATAGATAAACGTAACTACAATAAACATGCTTACGTTAATTCTGGTGGTTTTAAAGAATCGTTTCATTAAAATTTTATTATTTGTACATATTTTTTATATAAATGAATTAATTCAGTAAAAAATAAAAATCTAAAAATTGATTTCTTAATTTAAAAATGTTTATCTCAGAGGAAAAGTAACAATCAGTGAATATAATAATACAATACGTATAGGAAATGATGAAGTTTGTCCAGTAAGTGCAAAAATTCAAATCATATTACAGTTAAAATACATGTAAAGCACAAATAACTGTACAGAAAAATACTTTCAGGTGGATAAATATAATATACATATATCTAAAATACAAAATAATACACCTTAAAATATATCAGAGAAACCTAGAACGTTTTCAACCATTACAATGCCGTCATCAGTAGGATTTAAAAGTTATTATTATTTTATTTGCACTTATTATTAATTGTCCAGAAGAAAAACATTGTAATTTAAATCAGAATAAAGCGAATCAATTGAAATAATTGTTAATAAAGATAAAGCTTGTAACGAAGCACTATCATACGATATCCATGGAGTATGGTGATATTTGCTGCATAATAGACGAAAGTTTGTTTAGTTGAAAATTTGAAAAACTTTATCTGGCATCTCATCTGACGTACAGCATTTAAATTTAAATTACAATACTTTTCTTCTGGACAATTCTCGAATAAGTGCAAAGAAAACAATAACAACCTTTAAATCCTACGTATGACGGCCTTGTAATAGTTGAAAACGTTTTTCTGATGTATTTTAAGATATTTTTAATTTGTATTTTAGATATCTTTATATTATATTTATGCACCTGAAAGCAATTTGTGTACCATTATTTGTGTTTTTATATGTATTTTAATTATTTAACTCAAGATGAATGTAGCATTAGATTTTTAATTTTCATTAATTGATATTAAAGTTAAAAAAAATATATGTACAGTCGTGGAAAAAAAAAGTAAACACCCCCTACTAACGCCTCAAAGAATTATCAAAGAAGAAAGTTACTGGTACCGAACGATTGGAAATAAAGTCTACTTTCAAATGATGTATATAAAATTTGCTTAGGGGGCCATCTACATATTAAAACGAATCCAAAATTCATTTTTTCAATGGCAAAACACAATTTTAACGAGATATTTCAAATCTTCGGTTCAAACTATGCCTAGACACCGAATTTCAAGTCATTTGCATGATAAGTTTTTGAATTATAAACATCCAAAATTTAGTGCTTCTAATGTTAAATTACATTTTCATAGTTTTATTTATATCTCCAGAAATTATAATCCTAATGTGCTAATTTTTTGTGTACCAATAATACTAATATACCCAAACATAAATAAGCTGAATTTGCAATTTTTTTTAACTTTATGATATGAATTATGATTTATGAAATTAATACTCGAAAAAATTATGAATTGAAACCTACAATTTTTTTGGTGGAATTAGATTTATTAAGTCCTGCTTTATGGAAATCCTAAATTTCACATTTTTCTTCCAAATAGTTTTCAAATTATGCTTAAAAAACGGCAAAATGATGGTTAAGGGGCCGTCTATAATAGGAGTGACTAGATATTTTGAAATTTCTAGAAATCTTGAAATTCAGAATTGTGTACTGCTATTGAAAAAAAACAAAGTTACGGTTTGTTTTAATATGTAGATGGCCCCCTAAGCAAATTTTATCTATATCATTTAAAAGTAGACTTTATTTCCAATCGTTCCGTACCAGTCACTTTCTTCTACGATAATTTGTTGAGGAGTTAGTAGGGGGTGTTTACTTTTTTTTCCCACGACTGTACGTGTATTTATGAATACATATAACTATATCACTTGAAGAAAATAAAGTTATTTTTTATTTCAACAGTCAGCCTAATATCTGATAAAACTACAGCTTTAATGAATCATTTGTGTTAATGTATGTATCTAAACAACTACACGTTCTGCTGTGTTTTCATTTGTTATACCATTGTATAATCACAGCATAGTTCAAAATATTAGAAATCACAGTATAGTAACTGCCTTAGGTTACATTCATTATTAAAAACAAAGTTGGTTTCATCACATTCACAAAAAAAAGGTACATTTAACTCAAGCAAAGTTCACATAATCTTTGAAAATATACTAATGCTGAAAGTAACTAAATCTAATAAATTATATGAATATCATTTTTTATATTTGTCTCTTTTTGTTCAGTTCAAATAAGGCAGATTGAAAGTTAGTAGCCATTCTAAGTCAAACAAATGTCGAATTATGATATACATTTCCCTAAAACATTAAAAAATAATAATAAATAAAAAACATTTGTCTTCTAAATCTAAATTCGTATTAATGATAGTTTCGAAAAAATAAAAGATACAAAAAAATATAAATAAACTCGTGTTTAATATTACGACGTTTATCAGTTTTAGAAACTTTGTTCTTAAACTTTATCACACTATAGGAAATTACTTTATGCGAGTAGGAAAAAGGGGCTTTTTACTAGATGAGTTTACTTCAGGTTAAATATTGCGTGATAAATCTTCTGTTAATTTTGAGATTTAGAATTGAATGTTTGGTTAAAAATTACTTCCTCACTTCCCACTATTTTCCTGAGACAAATTATGTCGATTCATCAAAGTTCAAAAACTTTGTTGCGTAAATTTTAGTAATACATTATTTGCGTATTTTCCTGAAGTATTGAAATTTATCAAACTGTGTATAAAATAGATATTTAAGTTCGTATTAAAATTATGTGCATGTATGTATACAGGCCTCAGCAAAATTTCAGACGCTGGAGATATTTAACCTTTAAATACAAAATACGAAAACTTTGGTTATACAAATGGCTGTACTTGTTTTAAACATATTTTAAGCATTTTAGGACGGAAATAACGGTTCTAATGTCCGATTTGTTGGATAATGTCTGAAAAATGTGAAATTTGCTTACTGCAAAAATTTAGACCCTTTCGTGATTTTTCGCAACTGTTCACTTCACAGAAAAACGCAATTTTCAAACTTTTGACGCCACATGCATGAAGTATGTAAATGCACCTCGCAATAGCATTCGTTAGTGAAGATGCCGCGAGCTAGAAATTTTCAATCACATAAAGTAATTGTAGCATGGAAACTGAAATCAAAAGGGAAGTCTGTTGCAGTAATTTCAGCTGTTTCGAATCGTCCAAAGAAGTCTGACTGTCAAGTACTGTCTAATGGTGACTCTTTCAAAGCAAAGCATAGATCTGCAAGGCCTCGTGTGGCAATAAAACGAGATGGCAGAAAGATCCATAAACTGTCATCTAGACAAATGATGATTGCTAGTCAAATTAAAAGTGAGTCAGAGCTTTCTGTATCAATGGATACGATTCGTAGAGGAATGAAAGAAAGATGTAAGTTAATTTACATGAAAGTGATAAAATAACCAGCCTTGAAATATGACAACAAATTGACGAGAATGCAGTGGGCTCGCAAAGATATGTCATATGGACCAAAGTGGTGTAGTGTGACATTCAGTGACGAAAAAAAAAGCGGAATTTGGATGATCCAGATCGGTTGAAATATTATTGGCATAACTTGCGTAAACAGCCTCTGGCTTTCTCTCATCGTCAACAAGGAGGTGACTCTTTAATGATTCGGGCCTCACTTTGTTTTAATTCTCAAGTATCTCTGGAGATCCTCAATGGCTGTCATGCAGCGTAAGACTACATACATACAACAAACAACAAACAGCAATTTACAGCCATTTGGTGAACTTTTAGCTGTTCCAAAGTATATATTTCTGCAAGATAATGCGTCCATTCATGTCGCATGCATGACAAAAAATTCATTTAACTCTCAAAGTATTACTGTTATCGACTAGCCCGCGTGTAGCCCTGATCTAACCCGAATCGAAAACGTTTGTGGCATCATATTTCACAAGGTTTACGCAATTTTTTGACAATGATCCTGTGTTAATGAACGTCGAGATGCTGTTGAACGTGTTTGGTACGAAATATACTCTCAACTGATGCAGGATTTAGTTTCCTAGTCACACTGTTTCACTAATTGCAGACAATGTAGATGCAGTTCGATTTTAATTTATGGTTATTTTTCAGTAAATAGACAGATTGTCTATACTTTTGCCACCATGTTAATTTCGTTTTTTGTCATTATTTATTATGAAAAAGGTTGAAAAAATAATTTAAAATTTATTGTTTGTGAATAAAGGATAAGTCCCCAGTAATATATCACAGCTGTGTTACAAGAATTCGTTACATACTTCGCAGTACAGAAGCATAATAGATCATTGTCTAAACTTTTCCTGAGCACTGCATTAGATGGGAAATAATACCTGGTGTTGCACAAACCTCAAAACCGTTAACATTTTTCAAAAAATCACAACAAGGGAAGCATTCGAAATAACTGAATGTGGTATCATTGAAAATTTAAGTAAGGTTTTTCTAGTACGATATCAGTTTTATTTAAAATATGTACAACGTAAAACAATAAAACACCCAAGGAATAGAAAGTACCAAATTCTGAGTCTGAAAAATTCAAAGCGGATTGTTTTTGTATTAGTTACTATGTTGTGTCTCGCAAAAAGTCCCGAGACAAATATACGTATTATTCTAGAAATACAGTTTCCTTCTTCATTAAAAATACTATAGCGTCAGATTAATATTGTTGATTTATTTCCATTTAAAATGCAAAAGAAGCTTTAAAGTCAGTAGGCTTTGGTCTTTAAATACTAACTACACGAGCCTATGTTTTTCAAGTTTTTAAAGCAATATCTTTTTTGATATAAACAAGACTTTTGAAAACAGAGAATTTGAAAAATATTATATTATTTGTCCTTAAAAGAACACATGGGACATTCTCACAATCTTTTAACTTTTATGTCTCTGAATAATAATTTTTATTTTAGTACATATTTTAGTAGGGTTTTTTTTTTCATATACTGGGGAACATCCCATTGCATGATTGCATAACAATATTAACGAGATAAATAAGTTTTGGACGATGTTGGAGGTCCAAATACCAGGAAAACTCCCATATACTCTCCTGTGTCCCTGATGCTGATTTTTAAGTTTAGAGCTGTCTGTATGAAATTGTTTCAATAAAAGTAATTCGAAGTAATTTTTTTCCGAAACTGAGGCAATTGTTTTATTGTCTGAGCGAAGCGAAGGCTAATACTCAGCGAAATATTACTGTCCGGACACTTTACTACTACGATGGATATTAACGCTATGTCCTACTAAAAAAAAAGCCTAATAAAAACCTTTCGTCAAGCATAACTCAAAAAATATTTGTCGGATTTCGTTTCTGATTGCACCAGAAGGTACCTATGAGGGTCGCCTACTGAATGCACCTACTATGAAAAATAAGTTCCAAACCGTTTAAAAATTATATAGGAAAAACTCTTAAAAAAGCACAATTTATCTGCATACGTCACAGAAATTTGGTGTACGTAACTTTCATCGGTTGATGTTTTCGTAGACAACTGGTTTGAACACATGGAGCAAATAAAAAAAATACGCACGCAGTAATATTGAATAGATCAGTTTCAACCACGCGATCACAAACCTTGCAACAACCCGTGGCAACCAGT